>CM028130.1:755425000-756625000 GCA_016271365.2 Neoceratodus forsteri | reverse complement strand
TTGAAAATAATTATTAATAGCAATACTAATACCCTTTATATTGGTCACCGTACCAGACGATGTATTCAGAAACTCCAAAGCAGTAGTGTCTTTCAGAGTTTTACACAATGAATAGGGGTCCCCAATAACTGATTTCTGTAAATGGTTATTCAAAAACCCTTGCAAAGATTTAGCCCTTTCATATTGTAGCCTCCTCATATCTTTCTGAATAATTGTAATTTGAGCGGATAAGTCCTGATTGGTAACATTCGCTATTGAATATAAATCTTGCAAATGAGCTCAGTTTTAAATAAGCACCAAACTGGGATTTCCTTTTATAAACTCCATAAGATTTAAGCCATTGTGCACAGTCAGTTTTAGTCTCCTCCCACCAACTGCCAAGATCAGTATATAAAAACCTCACAGAAAGCCTAGCTTCCAAAATTAATGTAATTGAATTCTTGACCCTTTGGTCCTGAAGGCATTGAGAATTTAATTTCCAATGACTAGTCCTCGGGCCATGACAGGGTAACTCACCCACTTCTATCTTCACTAGTTGATGATCTTAAAATTCTATAGGTATTATAGAAAAATGATGTACCAAAAGGAATTTAGAAACAAATAAATAATCTATAGTGGAGCCAATTGGTCCTTTATGAAAAGTATAACCAGCTTTGCCTTTTAGAGTCTGATTGCAATTAATCAAGTCAGCTATTAACAGTAAAGTTTTCAAAAAATTAGAGTCGCAGTAGATTTTATTTTGGGTTATCTCTTTAGTAAACAAGGTACAATTGAAATCCTCCCCCATAGAATCGGTAAAGTTGTGACTAAATAAGGTTGTATTTCTTTAAGACATGCTATCCTGGCAGCTTTCATTTGGGGATTATATAGATTTATCAAACGAAACCTAATCCCCATCCAGGATCCGTCCAAGATCAAAACTCTTCCTGGGATCAGATCTATCAATTTATATAAGGAGAAGTGAGAACCATTAAAAGAATCCCAATGCCATCAGCCTTAGTTCTACTAAATTACCAAAACGACAGCCCCCATGGCCAGTCATTTTGAAAGGAGAGAATTTGAGCTTTGGAAAACATCCAGGTTTCCTGGAGAAAACATAGAGAAATTCTTTTGTCATGTAATAAATGAAAAAGAGCTTTGCGTTTAACTGAATTCAGTAAACTATGTGTATTTAATGATGCCCAAATAAATCCCATTAGCAAATACTCTCAGTCAAGCAACCACACATTATCATTTTTTCCGTTTCTGTTTTTTTCTCTTTATATTCATTGCAGGGCTCATCCAAATTCCCCTGAACTGATTTTTGAGAGTCAGAATCCCCTGGATCCATTTCCGAATCCCCCCAACCTGGGAAGAGTGCCGCATATTTATTATGCGTATCAATTTCTACTTTTACCGGGGCAGGTGTCAGTTTAAGGTTCCTACTAGATCGTCTAGGCGGCAAGGACAAAGAGGTCACTTCTACATTTTTTCTCTCAGGGTCTGTATAACAAACAGGTTGTAATAAACCTATTTCCTGAACTTGTTTATCTGGAATGCCATCCACCAACGTCTGCTCAGAGTGGGGGGGAAGGGGAGCAATAGTGGGGGGAGCAACCGATATAACAGGTAAAGGGGGTCTGGTTGGTGAATTTGTAACTACCTGCAGGGGTTTAGAGGAGATGGTTACTGACTGCTGCACCACAGATTCTGAGTTAAGAATGGCCTCCTGGGCCTGTTGTACCAACAAATCTACACTACCACAGGAGACCTTGTTCCTAGCTGCCCATGTGCAATCATTAAAGGCATGTCCATATTCTTCACAGAGATCACATTTTGTGGGATTAATACATTGCATTATGCCATGACCCAGCTCTCCGCAATTGTCACATCTAGGGTGATCACATGAACTGGATAAATGGGTCCTAGAACCACATCTATAGCACGCCCGTGGTTGACCACTATAAAAACAAACACCCCTGTCCCTACCCAACATCGAGGAATTTGGAATATGCTCAATTCCAGTGTCAGACTGCCGCAATTTAACTTTAAATTTCCAACCCCCGTCCAAAATTGTTCAGAGTCTAAAATTGGCTCAGGGTCACCCAGTAATTCACATTTGAGGGATAACCAATGTGATGTCTTCTACATGGACCCCTTCATTGCGAAACATAACTGTGATAAATTTAATCAAAGGTGTAGAAAGGGGAATAACCAGAAAGGGAGTCCACAAGGGGGAGAACTTCACCTGGGTATATTTTTCCCAGAATAGTTCCAATAAGTGAGCAGAACGAAAACTGATATCGAAATTGTCTTCGCCTGAAATGTTAATGAAGGCGAAGACATCCCTTGCAGAAAATCCCAGAGAATCCTTAGTCAATAATTTACCTACATGATGTCTATCTGGCCTAGTAGATAAACCCCCTTTATACCTAAGGTGCACAGCATTATGCCTTGGTGCAGCATCTCTTTTGGCATTAGAAAATAAAGAAGACATTAACGGTTTTCTATCAATCGGAGTCGCAGCAGAAGCTGACAAAACAGGTTTAACAGCAGCTATTTCCGACTCCCTTGTAATGCTAATCAATTCCTTACTCACAGTTTGTTCTGAGTCCACTTCCTGCACTTTGAAAACCCCATCCCCTAAACCCTGGGGTTGCCACTCAGGGGAACATTTAGAAAGGTCAAAAGCCGGGTCCCATGCTTGGGTGGGTGTCCATACCCCTTTGCCAGACTGTTCCCATCCCACAGCCTGTAATTCCCCCTGGGAAGACCAGGAATCGTCATGGGCTAAAGGAACTTCAAATAGCTGCAGTTTGTTCTGTTCAACCATCAATTTAGGCTCTCTCTGTGCAGTATGCTGATAAAGTTCTTCCAGCTCAGTTTTTAAATTCTCCTGCTGAATTTTTCGTGATGGAAACCTAAAGTCAGTAACCCCCTCTTGATTACTTGCATCTGTTTGCTAATGGACTACACTGGGAAAGTTAGTGAACCTATGGTCAGCTTTCTGGGGTTTAAAGACAAACCCCGAGTCTTTACTCAACTGAGAAGAGCAACCAACTGCTGAGCCCGCAGAATCACTCACTGACCCTCGTCCAGCAGTGTCCAATACAGCCTTAATCATTACTGTTCCCTTCTTTGCTACTAGCGATGCACCATGGGCCTGACCCTCCACACCCAGATCCGAACTCGGAACCAACTCCTCCACTTCCTCTCGTTGCACTGCATGTGGTTCCACTGACTCCATGCTCTGACAGACTTCCTCCTTCCGACGAACCTCCAGATCGGTTTGCGGTACACCCAGCACCAATCGTGCCGAAGTCGCCATATCCATAGACTCCAATACTACGGGAAACTCAGTTGCAGATGCAATGGAGGATTTACAGGTAGAATCCATGTCAGCTATAGTGCATTCTGGAGTCTCAAACCCTTCCGCAGTAGACTTAGCTTCATGAAAAATCTCCTCATTGTCCACCTCCATGGACGTCAAACTTTGCGAACACTTTCCAAACAAAGATTCCAGGCCCTGAGTTGCCTGTTCCGCAACCACCTCCTCTGGGCTCTCACACACAGAGGCCATCTTGCCTCCAGCCAGTTCTTCCCCTACCGAGTAGGGGAATTTCCCTGGTGCCCTGGAAAAATTTCTCCCCATTCACTAAAAATACCACCAACAAGCTTAATCTGGTTCATGGTCAGTTGGCATTCATCTGTATCCCCCTCCCCTGGGTCGTGCCTGAAAATAGGCAGGATTCATCTAGTGCACTTACCCAGTCAACAAAAATGAAATAAATAAAAACAATTTGAAGTTCCCTAAGACTGGCCTGTTCTCTAATTTCAGCCTATGCCTTAAATCTTGTTATTAGATTGGATGTCCAGTCCACATGTGAAGGGTTTTACTACTTCAAGTTCTGAGCTTATAGAGTGTTTCCAATGAAGGACTGTGTGAATCTGAAAGCTTAAACATTTTGTAAAAATGATTTATTGGGCCAATAAAAGGTATCAAACCATCTATTTTCTTCATCTTTTCTTACAAGGACCAATATGGCAACTACCATTTTTCTTAATAATTTAAAGGTCAGAAACTTTTAAAATGAATTAGTGGGGTCTAGTCTCTGATGGACAAGTCTGAAAAATAAGATTTTATCTGAACAGGTATATTTTATGAAAAAGAATTTGATACAAGATCTTATGGTGCAGTACATGACGCATTTATGTAATAAACTGAGTGCCAGACATCAATTGGGAGGTCCCAGTGGCCAAGAGTGCCAGGAGTCAGGCCTTGCTGGATGCCTTTCAAGACTGTCTACTGGTGCACCACCACCACCACCACCACCAGGTTAAGGAACCCACCAGTCAGACCACAGTCCTTGCTGCGGTGCTCACCAACTCAGAGATAGTAGTGAGGTGGTAGTAGGGGAGCCACTGGGGAATAGTGACCATAACTCTGTTTGGTTTGACCCTCGGGGCTGGCAAGCCACAATCGAGAACTGAAGTCCTTGACTTTAGAAGGGCTGCCTTTGATAGGATGAGGGAACCGGTCAGGAATAAGTTAGTAGGGGTGTAGGACATAGGTGGGTCGGAGGAGAGATGGGGGACAATTAAGGGGTCCATCCTTGAGGTATCTAAAGTATACATAAGAACAGTAACAAAGAAAAACAAGTTTATGAGACCACTGTGGTTCTCAATAAGGGTCAGGGAAGCAGTAAAGGCCAAAAAGAAGGACCTCTATAAATACACGAAAAAGCAGGGGGAGGTAGAATGGGAGGATTATCTGCAGAAAAAAAAGGAAGGCAAAGAGGGCCATCAGGGAGGTGAAAGCAGACACAGAGCTGAATATCATGGAGGGGGTCAGGAATGGAGAAAAATAGTTTTTCAGCTATATTAGTGGAAAAAGGAAAAAGTGTGGGGAAATTGTAAGGCTAGTTGAGGGGTTAGGGTGATAGAGGAGGATGGTCAAAATGCCACCATCCTAAATGACTACTTTTGCTCAGTTTTCACTAAGGGGGACAGCAGGTCCATGCCAGAGAGTGGCATAAAAGCGGCCACTAAGGGAATCCCAGAAATGAGACAGCCATTGTTTACTAGGGAAAGGGTTCTAAAAGGGCTGACTGCACTTAAGACAGATAAGGCCCCAGGACCAGATGGGTTGCATCTGAAGACACTCAGGGAATTAGCAGTGGAGCTGGCTGAAACACTGGTATGTCTGTTCAACAGCTCACTTAGGTCTGGGGAAGTTCCAAGGGATTGGAAGGTGGCAGACATTGTACTGCTTCATAAAGGGGGGGAATAAGGAGCAACCAGGGAACTACAGGCCTGTCAGTCTACCCTCTATAGTAGGGAAGCTGATGAAGTTACTGATAAAAGAGGACCTCATAGACTACCTGGAGAGCAACAGGCTCCAGGATAGTAAACAGCATGGTTTCATGTCAGGAAGATCTTGTCAGACCAACCTGATAGTTTTCTTTGACTGGATGACAAAGGAATTAGACAAGGGCCACGCTGTTGATCTGCTCTACTTTGACTTCAGCAAGGCTTTTGACTCACTTCCTCATAAACTATTGTTCAAGAAGATGGAAGACCTGGGTGCAGCTAAACCCATAGTGAACTGGGTGGGTAACTAGCTAGAAGGGAGGCAGCAGAGGGTGGTTGTCAATGGGGTTAAATAAGAGGAGAGGGACATTATGAGCGGACTTCCACAGGGATCTGTCCTGGGTCCAGTCCTCTTCAACATGTTCATTAGTGAACTTGAAGAAGGAATCCAGAGCAAATTTCTTAGCAGATGACACAAAACTATGTGGGAGGGCGGATAGTGACAAGGGCATAAGGGAATGCTGAGAGACCTACAAAAGCTAGAGGGGTGGACAAAGGTCTGGCAGTTAAAATTCAATGCTAGACAGTGTAAGGTAATGCACCTAGAGAAAAAGAACTCCAAGACAGAGTATTGGATGGGAGGAGAGAGACTTAGCACTACAGTGGAGGAATGGGATCTGGGAGTTATCATTAGCAACTCACTTAAACAATCGAGTCAGTGCAACAAGGCCTATAGCAAGGCTAACAGGATGCTGGGATGTATCTAGAGGGGTATTGATAGTAAAAGAAAAGAGTTCACCTCTATAGATCCCTGGTGAGGCCTCACCTAGAGTACTGTGCTCAGCTTTGGTGTCCTCACCTCACAAAAGATAAGGATAGGTTGAAGACAGTGCAGCACAGAGTAACAAAAATGATTTATGGCCAGCAGGGCAGATTCTATGAGGAGCACCTCAAGGCACTAAATATGTACTCACTGGAGATCAGAAGGAAGAGGGGAGATATGATAGAGACCTTCAAGTCCCTTAAAGGAATTAACAAAGTGAACTGTGGGGAACTATTCAGCCTGAATACCAATTTGCGGTCACATGGACATGATTGGAAACTAACAGGAGGTAGGTTCAGGAGAGATGTGAGTAAGTACTGCTTTACAGAAAGGGTGGTGGAACCTTGGAACAGTCTGTTAGCTGAAGTGGTGGGAGTGGAAACAGTCAGGGGATTCAAGCAGGGCTGGACTATTATGAAGGATATAGTGGTTACAGGGGGCGACAGGACAAAGGAGGAGAATAGAGAGAGGATGGGGAGGGTTAGTACCCTGGAGGAACAGTAGGTTCCAGGGATCATAGGGAACTTGGGTAGACTGGACTGACCAATGGTCTTTTTCTACCGTCTTTGTCTATGTTTCTATGTAAATATGTAAGTAAGCTAAGCATTAAAATCACGTAGGACTATTATAATGACTAGAATGATCATGAGTTAAGTAGTATAACATCTCAAGCTTTTGCCTTTGTAAATGGTTTATATTTAATTTTTACATATATACATAATTTTGATAAACGGATCAAAATTGAAAACAGAGAAGCCTGAGGAGTGCATTATTTTGTGAAATATTTAAGGTATTGTGAAGTTTTTGCCCACTTCATATTACAAAAAATATAAAATATATAAAATTGGATGTGAACAGTGACAAAACAAGTATTAATTGCGTTATTATATTAATTTCAGCCAGTCCCTAATGAAGAGGTCAGCTTGATTTTGAAAGGTTGGATTTTATGAAAACAAAACGCTGGCCAAAAGGATGGTCAAAGGCAACCCGGTGCCATGGATATCGGATCATCTACTGGCCCTGATGCAGTCCAGGGATTCTATATGGCATCTCACCAATGAGACTGGCCTGCCTACCAACAGACAGAAGTACCGTGCGGCCTGTAACCAATGTACATGGACACCACGCAAATCCAAAGCTGAGTTCTACAATTCTGCCTTAACCACTACCTGGGGTGAGGGTCACAAATTCTGGGACAATATAAAGGACATCTGGGGAAAAACCAACAACCCTGTCCCCACCCAAATCCTGGTTGAGGAGGGACTTACTTCTGATCCCACCCGGATTGCCTCCGCATTTAACCATGTCTTCATTGACCTTAGCCATGTCCTCCCCCTCCACTTCTTTGACCCACCCCCGGCACCACCCCCTGCCTTTACACCTACCCCTCTGCACACTCTCCTTTTCACCTATGTTGCATCTCCCCTAAGTCTGCTGAACCCTACCTCAAAAAGGCCATTAGCCACTCAAGTTACAATAGTGACTCCTTAGACCTGAGACTTTTTCGACTCACTCTAACCGAGGTGCTCACCCCCCTTACACATTTTATTAACTGATCCCTATGTCCCTGGAAATTCCTCTCACACTGGAAATCTGCCTCCATCACACCCATATTTAAAAACGGCGACCGTACATCCACCAACAATAACCACCCAATATCTATCCTCCCCACCCATCGAAGGCCCTAGATCGTATCGTCTCTGATCAACTCACTGACCACCTGAACAAACACAAATTACTTTGCAACCAACAACATGGTTTCTGCAAGGGACACAGCATGACTACCACCCTACTTAAGTTCACCACCCACCTCCACACGGCCATCGACAGAGGAGGTCAGCTCGCTGGTGCAGTCTTCCTTGACATCACAAAAGCGTTTGACACTGTCAACCACTACCTCTACTAACTACCCTTTCCAAACTTGGTCTCTCTCAGGACACTGTCTGCTGGTTCACTGACTATCTGGCTGTCCGCTCACAGCAAGTAAAAATTGGAACCACCTTATCTGGCAAGCTGCCAGTCTGCTCTGGTGTCCCACAGGGATCTATCCTCGGACCTTTATTATTCAGCCTCTTTCTCAACTCCCTTCCCCAGTCCTGTTCAGGTAACATCCTACTCTATGTGGAAGATGCTGTCCTGTACTCCTCCAACCATGACCCCACTCAACTCCACCTCTCTCTCTCCAATCCTCTTTCAGTGATGTCAAAAAGTGGTTCACCTCACATCGCCTTATTCTAAACTATAAAAAGACCAAAGTTATGTGCTTCTCACACCCTCAGAGCTCCAAGAAGGGCCAATGCCCACCTCTAATAACAGCCAGCCTGACCCCACTTGAATAAGTGGATTCCTTTAAATACCTGAGCATTACCCTTGACCCAACCCTCAGCTTCAAACACCACATTCACCTACTGACTATGGCCCTCAACATCCTTCTTGGCATCCTCTACCAGTTTAAACACTGTCTCACTCTGGATGCCATTCACCTAGTGACCTCGTCCTAGGTCCTCTCCCTTCTAGACTATGGCATTCTCATCTATAGTGCTACCAGCCCCTTGGCCTTTTCCAGACTTCGGATTACCCTCAACAAAGCCTGCTGCCTCACCTTGAGTTGTGATCATCTAACCCACATATGTTCCCTGTACAATGCTACAAACTAGCTTAACCTAGATAACAGAATCAGGTTTCACACCTGCCTCATGGCCAAAAAGGTTTCCCTTGGTCTCACCCCCATTAGTATCTCCCCCTTACTACAATGGGCCTCACCACAGCAGAACACCCATATCACTAGCAGACAACTCCACGTGGTTCCCCAATGCCTTACCTCCAAATTCCAAAGGTCCTTTAGTTACCGAGCCCCATCCTGGGTCAATAGCCTGCCAAATGCCCTCACTAACTTGAATAAACTTGGCCCCCTACAAAACCCACCTTAGAAACCACCTACAGTCTACGAGCTTCTGTGACTGTCACCGAACCAGCCCTCCATCCCATTTTCCACTGACTGGACATAAGCTGTGCCACAAACACCATCATTGTGAGCCCTGCACTGGAGTTTTAAAATGTTCCCTGGACTCAGTGGCTAGCACAAAGTATCTCCGGGATCTAAATATTAGTCAATTTAATGTATTACAGTTTACTGCTTGCCTGTTTGTATTTCTCCTTCTGTATTTGATCTGAACCATGACTAGCACAAAGTACTACCAGGATCTAAATGTCAGATGATTTACTGTATGTATAGTATGGTGCTTTCCTGCCTGTGTTTCTGCTTCTATGCTTGATCTGTACTGTTTCTCCTATTCTATCTACCTGTACTGACGTGGAACCTTTGAAAAAGAGTCTTTGACTCAAAGGTATTTTCCGAATACTCAATAAATAAATAAATTGAAAAAAGAAACAAATCAGCAGTGTTGAATAATAATCTGTGCACTACAAGTGAAAACAGAGGTGCGGTCCAGTGTTGGTTTTCATCTTCAACTTAAGTCCGATTGTTTGGGAGCACTTTCGTGAAGTCTTAAAACGATAAAGGATACCCTGGATCTGTTGCATTATGTTGTAGCAGGCCATATTGTCTCATTAAAGATGATATAAAAAGCAAGACCAGCCTTGCTGGCACCGGGCACATCTTTGTTTTTGTTAGGGGTGGTTAAATAAAGAATAATACAGTGGGCTCACAGTTAATTATACCCACAAGTCCTGTGTGAGTTGTGTGCCTGAAGCGTTCAGGCAGTCAGGTTATTCCAGCCCACTGTACATCCAGGAGTGGAGTGGAAGGTATGTGTTAGCCTAGAGGTGTCTGCAGTAACATGTAGTGATCTGGACTGGTCCTGACAATAGAAGCCCATCCCCAGTGGTGTCATGCCATGGACCCCACCTTTCAAAACCAATTATGGCACTGGATGCACATCCCTGATGGCCTGCTAGTACCCATATACATCCTCCACACACCAAAGTTTCAGTTGGTAACTTAAAAAGAAAGTTTTCCCAATCACCTGCCCTTTCATTACATGTCTCTTGCTTCTAAAAGCTGGTGCCAAAATTCCAACCCCAGTGCTGACCAAAACCATCACTTGACTGCAGCCAGCTCAAAACTTCCTCTCACTTCCTCAGTCATTCACTGATGATCAACATTATTTTTGCTTTTGTTGGTATAATTTAGGAAACACTGCACATATTTTGTATAACACGATGTGAGATATAGAACTCAGACAGTGGGCAGTCAAGGATGTGAAAGTAGGGTTTATACTGGCTACCATCTGAGGAGGATAGTTCAGTAGCAGGGCACAATGAGAGACAGGGTGCCACTGAATGAGTTAGGAAATTGGTGCGTTTAGATACTAGGGAGGCTTCAATTGGGGTGGGGTTCTGGGGAAGAGTGCCACTGGATGCCAGAGATGCTTGCAATGGAGCAGTGTGTGTGTGTGTGTGTGTGTGTGTGTGTGTGTGTAGGTGCTACTGGGATAGCTTTGAGGTGTGACTGGGTAAGGGAGGGATTGCAATTGAATACAAGAGATAGCCTAGAAGTGGGGTAAAGTTATTGATGGGATGCTCCTGGGTGCCAGGGCTGATTTGAATGGGACATAGTGTGGGAAGAGGGACACTGGATGCCAAGGATGCACCGATTGGAGCAGGGTGTGGAATGGGCAGCAGTTGGACACCACAGATTCTTGCTATTGGGGCAAGGTAAGAGAGGTGTGGCAGTGTATTCCAGGTATAACTCCCCCTGCAAATTGAGGTTTACTGTAATGTCTTCCTGGGCTCCTAAAATGCTCACTGTCAGGATGGTGTCCTGTCTGCAGTAGTTCTATTTCTCTGCAAGAGAGTGCTTTAGTAAGCATCCGTGCCTGTCTCTTTAAGGTAATGTTAGCCTGTGGTGGAAAATTAGTCTGGGCTGAGTCCGACTGATCTAAGACTCCTGACCAGCCAGACAGTACATTATTCTGCTCCATTCTGCAATCATTACTTGCGCAGAGGGAGCCCTGTTAGGGAACATGATTATTTACTGTTTATCTGTCATAATAACAATGATAGAGGAGTTTGTCTAACCAGTTTTGAAATGCAGCTTGAGCTTTGAATAGGAGCCACCATTCGGGTTCTTTACTTCCAGTGTCAGCCCAATCAAACCTCAAGGGACTTAAAATGGAGACTGTCCTCAGGGGGTCTTGTGGGAAGGAAATTCTGTAGTATTTTTAGTTTTAAGTGTCTGGCACCTACATGGACCTGGAGGTGGAGCCTGTGCTGTGACAGACAGTTCCCTCAGCCAGCTGAACCCTTTGGATCCCAGAGAAAATACCCAGAACTGCCTGAAGCAGAGTGAGATGAAAGTTGGAGGTTGAAGAATGAACAGCTCGAGCTGTCGAGCAGCTTCTCCAAGGAGGAGCATAGGAGAATTGGTGGGAAGGCTCAGCTGGCCTGCCTGTAATGTTCTCCAGCCTTGAGTGTGAAAGTCAGACTTTTCCGATTGCTGGTTAAGACCTACATCTGTAGAAGAAAAGTGTGTTATTATTACTTGCAAGTGGACCAAAGACTAGCTCCAGAAGCGATTGGCCCTCCTGACATTAGAAGAGAGCTTCAGATCAAAACGTTTGAGCAGTGAAGCTGTAATTGACAAACAGACTTTATCTGAACTGTGGCTACGAAATGTAAGTATTGTAGACGTGCGGAATGTGTTTCATGGGTCACAATTTGGTTCCCCATGGCAAGCCCGGTTATGCCATCTGGAGGCTTTTCCAGCATCCAGCCACAGACATTTTTGGAACTGTTGCTCTTGCCTGGGCCTTTCCACCTTGGCCTAGGCCACTCCTCCCAATTCAGAGACATTCTTGGTGAAAGACCCACTTGGGGATTCAGCTCCCTGCTCAACAACACCGAACAGGTAGCAATCACCAGGAGGTGAATTGTGTAAGCCCTGGTTCCCCTGACAATCCAGCGAAACACCATGAGTCTTCATCTCACCTCTCCTGCATCCTGGTCTGGGTAGCATGAGTATTAATCAGGATAGCTCCCTGCAACAACAGCTGCAATCATAGTGTGCCATCTGATTTTCTTGCTATGGGTTTATTGCAATGGACTGACCCATCCAGCTCTGGATTACAATTATTTGGGTTGTGTGCATGTTAACTGTTTTCCTTTGTAAGGGCTCCACCGACAGCTGTAATGCTGGCCTACCCAGGGCAATGCTTCAGGCTAGCCTGTTTAACATACTGGGTACCCAGGGTTGTGGGACTGTTTCAAAGGGTCTTACAGTGCATGCTGAATCAATCTGAATAAAATCAGAACTGCCAATTATTTGCCAGATTCACGCCCCACCCTTGTTTACTCCCATTAAATAAACCAGAGTGTGGGTTTTCACGTTTAACCTGGGTAGTGTGTATCTTATTGGTTGGGTTACAGTATTGCTATTATATTTGTTGCATCACTGATCTTATTTTCCAAGGGGTCACCAGGGCTGTTGCAGATGATACAGCCCCGGTGGCAAATTCAAGGGATGTAAGCATATTATTACTGTAATTCGGTGAATGTGATTGTTCTATTGCTTTACTGTTCAGGCCACTAGAAGGGTTGTTGGTGGTTATAGCATCCCAGAGGGCTATACCAAAGCAGCTACATCACCTCAATACCATTTCTCTGGGTGGAGGTAACCATTCACAGAACTCAGGCCCCTCAACCTGTGCATAGTCATGCAGACAGGGGTAGTAGCCCATAGGATAGTGCCACCTAGGGGTTACACAGGGAACAATTGGATTGGAGCCAGTTGTAGAAGGGTAACACTACTGGATGCCAGGGCTAACTGACATATAGGCAGAGTGTGGGAGTGAGTTGAACTGAATGTCAGGGACTAAATGGTACATAGACAAGATAAGGGAGGGAGCCATGGACTAACTGAATTGCTACTGGACTATAGGAACTGGTTCAGATTCAGGAGTGTCGGACAGTGGAGAGCTTCAAAGCTGCACTGAAATTCCACTTATTCAGGCTAGCCTTTCCATAACTGGATATATGTTTCTGCTGTGATTATTAATGCTGACTTTCATAGTTTTAAATATGTTATGTTTGCTTGCATGCATGTGCAAGAAACATAGTGCCATCATCCGAGTTTTCGGAGGTGTGGCAGCCCTTTTCCAATTCAGTCAGTGTGTTTGCAGATGTGGCCGCAGTTCTCCAGTGCCTGCTGGAGCTGTCTATGACAGCAGTCCAAAATGCAGTGGAGTACAGTTGAAAGGGGGAGTTACGCTTCAGTGAGCAGCGATAAGATATCACCTGCTCATGCGCGCTCCCCCTACACACACACACACACACACACACACACACACGCATGCACGCACGCATACTGCATGCTCGCCCCCCCCAAGCAAACACTGTGTAGCTGACGGGGGTGCCCAATCCCCCATCGGCTGTGCTGCGCCCCCCAAAACAGAGTTCCATATGCCACGCTGGGTGCCCACCCCAGTGTGGCTGCATATCATATAACCGATGGGGGTGCCCAATCCCTCGTCGGCTCCACTGGTTTCCCCCCCAAGAGTACAGGGTGCCACACTGGGAGCCCACCCCAGCATGGCAACAGATTCTATTGCTGATGGGGGTGCCCAATCCCCCATCAGCTCCATGCCCCCCCCACCAGCTATTTGTGCCACGCTGGGAGCCCACCCCAGCGTGGCAAACATCCTGCGTCATCATTTAAAAAAAAACAACAACCTGAGACTGGAAAATGGTCCTCGCTGTCTCTGCCCCCACCCACACCACCCACTGCACAGCCCGCCTCCCACACCCCTCACCCATATTTACCTCTGGACTCCGGCTCGAAGATCTTCGGTGGACCGGGAACACGTCTGCACTCTTCAAAGCCGACTGTGAACTGAGGAAATGCTGGTAAGCTGTATAATGGGTTAGATTGTGTTTTTTAAACTTTGTTGCATATCTCAGACATTTTTTGGAATTTTTGCACCAGATTTTCAACATGGAGTTTTGGGACCCCTTCTCATGAATGCCCTCACTGTTATGGTGTTAATCGGGCCCAAAGGGTGATTTCACAGTTACTGCATGAAATCATCTTTCAGGACTGAGTAACAAAATGACACTGCCACTGTTCATGAGGTGGGCTCTCAAAAAGCCTATGTTGAAAATATTGTGGAAAAATTCCTAAAAATGACTGTTTTACGAGTGCACGTTGTGCAATTCCTCCGCACGCTCATAAGTTTGCGAATTTTCAATATTTTCACTCCAGATTTTCCACATTGCCATTTTATTACACTTCCTTATGAACAGTACAATTGCCATTTTTCACATGTTGCCCCAAATGTGTTTCCACACATGTAGCGCACAATGGCACAGTCGGTGTGCGGAAGCAATGTTTGGGATAGATTAAGAAAATCACAGTTTATTTATTTATTTATTTATTAAATTCTCGGATTACAAATACCTTTGAGCAGAAACTGCTCGTTTACAAAGGTTCCACGTCAAAGGATGAGGGTCAACATACATACAGAGGTAGTAAAAGAATGCACAATAAACAACCAAAACAACTAAAAGAAAAAATAAAGGTACTCAGTTATAATTACACTGTTCATGAGCAGAGGTCTTAAAATGGCTATGTTGAACATTTGGTAACAAAAGTCCATAAAATGACTGTGTTATGAGTGAGCATTGCGCAGTTTCCACACACCCTCATAAGTTCATGACTTTGTAATATTTTCAGTCCAGATTTTCACCAGTGGCATTTTTCCACACTTCCTTATGAACAGTACAGCTGTCATTTTTCACAACATGGCTGAAATGTGTTTTCACACTTTCAGTGCAGAGATGTTTGGTCACTGTGGGAAATCATTGTTCGGGACAGATAAAGAAAATCACAGTGACATTGTTCATGATCGGAGGTCCCAAAATGCCTGTGTTGACAATCTGCTGTAAAAAGTCCCCAACCTAATTACATTACAGGTGTGCGTTGCACAGTTTCTAAGCACGCTCATGACTTCACCATTTTTTTTTATATTTTTACTGCAGATTTGCAACATTGCCATTTTTTACACCTCCCCACGAACAGTACAGCTGCCATTTTTCACATCCTGTTCGAATGTTTTGCACCTGTGTGTTAAATGTGTCAGAGTCGCTGTGCATAAGCAGCTGCCAACAAACTGATATTGCCACTGTTCATGAGGTGGGGTCACAAAAAAAACATGTTGAAATTTGGAGTGAAAATACCAACGAATGCTTGAGGTGTTAGGGTTTCCAACTGTAACGCCCCACCCTGTAGAGAATGACAGGCATCAGGGGTGTGACTTGGGATTCTTGCCTGTAATGCTCATACCATTCCACACCCTGCAGCCAGTGAGAGGCATCGAGGTAAGTCTTGGACTCTTTGGCCCCAAAGTTCACCCCATTCTCCTATACGCACCCATCTCACGTATTTCCTGATAGAATGGGTGTGCATAAGGCCAAGACCAGTACACTGTGACACTTGTCAGTGTCTGCAGGGTAGGGTGGTGAAATGGCCCGTCCGTTATGCCTGATGACCCAAAGGCACACCCCACTGCCCGTCGCTCTCTGCAGGGTGGTGGTGGGGTTGGCTTCAGTTCAGTACTTCACTGCCATTTCTATTATGCAGCTCTGTAGCTTCTATACTACCAATGCCAATGCCAGCAAGCAAATATTCAACATTGACAAATGCTTTTTTTAATGGTTTTTACTGTATAGTGCTTTAATAATTTGAATTGCACTATATAAATAAAGTTATTATTATTGTTATCATTATTATTATTAACTGACTGACTTGCTGACTTGGGTCAGAAGAGGGGGGTATCCCTGGATGCTAGAGATGACTTCTAGTTGGGAAAGGGGGTGGAAGGGGGTGCCACTGGATGCCAGGGACTGATTGGATAGGGGCTAGGTGATAGAGGCTGTGTCACCTGACAACAGTGACTGAGTAGGTTTGGGCATGATGAAGGAGGGGGGCTCAGTGAATCCCAAGGACTGGACTGACTGATTTGGGCAGATGAGGGACAGAGGTGCTACTGGACACAGAGACAGCTTTCCACTGGCATGAGGTGTTGGGTGTGGTGCCTCTGGATGCTAATTACTGACTGGATTACAGATGTTAAGGAAGACTATGCCAACTGACACCAGTGATGGACTGGATTGGGCAGGGTAAGGAAGAAGGTGCCACTGGATGCCAGGTACATATTATATTGGAACAGAATGAGGGGTGCATTGCCACTAGATACCACCAGCTGACTGAATTGGGGCTGGGTTAGAGGGGCACCACTGAACAGCAGGGACTGCTTGGCCCAGAGACAGAAGGAGCAGGGTGTCACTGTGCTCCAGGGACAGCTTGGATAAGAGTGGATAGAGGTAGAGGGAGTGCCACTGGATAACAGGCACTGTTTAGCTCAATAGGCAGTAGACAATGGCCCCCCTTCCCACATAGTATTTTCAACCAAATATTTTTGTTCCTGTCATATCCCCTCTGTCTCAGTAGCAGAGTCACATTGGTCACACTGGATTAGTACTGAGAGGACACCAGGGACTGAATGTAATTAAAAGTACTGACAGTTCCTGCCAAAAGCTGATATTGTCAATAAAAAATTATTATTATTTTTTTTTAAAGTTTCCCCAGGAAAGACATACTGTGCTAAACAAAAGCTCCTTTCCAGATGTGTACTGAGTGGATGGTGGAAGAGAAGTTTAAGAAAATAAGAAAAAATAATCATGACAATAAATTCTACTGTACCCGAGATAAAGCATTAACAATAGAAAACAGTTAGAAATAAATAAATTGTGCTAAACGTCGAAATGAGCATTATCAAAGGGCAAAATTAAAAGGAAAGAACGGGGGGGTGTTTGACCCGTGGGCTAAAATTAGGTACATTACATATGCAGAGACAACGCTGGGGTAGTTGATGTAGGCAGGAGAAGGAAATGAAAGGATGGGGTAAGACAGGTGTAGGACATGGGGGGATGGAGGAAGAAAGAGAGGGGAGGTTAATAAATAAAAGTTAAAAGAAGGAGGGATATGTATCAGGTTCAGACAAAGGAGTGAAAGGAAAAGTCAAGAAGAAAGGAGGAGAGAGAGAGTGTGTTTGGATGGGGAGGAGTGAATGGTTGGGGGAGAGAATTCCAAAATTTGGGGAACTGGTAGGAGAAAGCAGCTTGGCCAGTGAGTGAATTTCTTGGATGAAGAGCAAAGGAATCATAGTTAAAGATATGAAAGGAGTAAGAGGAAGATGGTGGGAGGAGAGGAGAAAGTCAAACTTATAGGGGAGGGAGGTGAAGCAGAATTTTGAAATAAAGGAGGCACAATGAGTGAGGCATCTAGCATCAATCGAGAGGGGGGAGCGGGAGGAGTATAAGGAACAGTGTTCAGTGCAAGGTGGACAGCCCAAATTAAAGTGACTGAAAGAGTGAAAGAGGGGATCCAGTCTGGCAAGAGTGGTCTTTGGAGCAGCACTGTAGACAATGTTACCATAATCGAAAATGGGTAGAGTTATTTTCTGGATAATAGCTTGGTGAGAAGGAAGAGGGATGCAACCTTTATTTCTGTATAATGCGCCAAGCTTAAGGTGGAGATTTTTGTGGATGGCGTCCACATGCTTGAAGAAGTTAAGGTGCCACGTCTAACCAGATGCCCAGGTACTTAAATGAGGGAACATCATCAATAGAGGCCCCATATAAAATGAGGAAGGAAGGAAGGAATGGAGTTAAGCTTAAAGATCATCTACCCAGTACCAAAGGTCATAGAGACTGTTTTGCTAGCATCTAATGATATCTGATTAGAATGGAATCAGAGCTGAAATGTTACTGAAGTCCAGCTGTAGCCTGGCCATCAGCTTGGTGGGGGAGGAACCAGAGGCAAATAGGACTATGTCATCTGCATACATATAGATGGACATAGATGAGCAAGCAGCAGGGAGGTCATTTAGGAAGACTGAGATGAGTAGTTGGCCAAGGTTGGAGCCTTTAGGAACACTAGTGCAGATATGGAGAGGAGGGGACAAGGAGTCATCAACTGGAACCACATTAAGATCTTCCCTCAAGGTAGGAGCAAAACAGTTAGATACAGAATTTGTGAGCCCTGCAACCTCAAGTGTGTCAAGAAGGAAGGGGGGTGTTCTTTGCCAAGTCAGCAAAGATGGTGGAGATGATGAGCCCTGATCCATGCCTGAGAGAATGGAGTCAGTAAGCTGGAGGAGAGATGAGGTGGAGTGGTGTTTATAGAAGCCAGATTGGAAGGGGGTGAAGAAGGAGGAAGACTCAAAGAAGGGAGAGATTTGAGACTATAAGATGTTTTCTTGTAAATTAGCTAAGGTATGGAGCAGGGAGATAGGCTGGTAGTTGCCAGGGCTGGGGGTCACCTACTTTAGGAAGGGATATGACAATATGTTTCCAGAAGTTAGGAAGAGAAGAAATGGAAAAAAAGGTTCAGAAGGGATACGACTGGGAGAGCAATAGCAGGGGCAAAGAGGTGTAGGAGTTTGTGGTCAAGCCCATCAGGGAACCTTCCTTTGAGAGGGTTGAGGGCCAAGAGAGCCTTGAGGGAAGTAGTAGGAGAGACAGGAGGGAAGAAAAAGTGGGGAGATGAAGTGATGATAAGGGTACTTGGGAGGGGGGAGGGAGGTGAGAAGGGAGGAGGTACAGGAAATAAAGATGGAGTTAAACTTTGAGGAAACAGAAAGGGGGTAGGAAATGAAGGTGTCATCCACCTTGAGGATGGGGAGGAGAATTGGGTTGAGGGGAAGGAAAAGAGGGTGTGGGTGACCTTACAGAACTTGGAGGGATGACTAAGGTAGTTTTGGAAGGTGGAGGAAAAATGTTCAGCCTTGGCAAGCCTGATAGCCCTGGTACAAGCATTCCGAAGGGTTCATTAACTGTTAAGATCAGATGTGGAGCCAGAGGACTTATGAGCCTTCCAGGCAAGATCACATGCATAAATAAGTGTACATCTGTTTTAAAACTAATTTAGCAAGATGTTATTCATGCAGGCCACCTGTTTGTAAATAATGCTCATTTCATTTTTATATTGAATGCATGTTTTCTATAAATTTTCATTGTTAGCTTGTACTCGACTAGTGAAAATGGGCATTATTGCTCACAATGCTTTCCAGTATAAACAGGCATTTGCCAATGCCGAATGTTGTCCTGCTGGCATTGGCACTGGTAGTGCAGGAGTTACAGAATTGCATAATAGGAATGGCAGTGAAGTATTGAACTGATGCCACCACCTCCCTGCAGAGATTGACAGGTGCTGGGGTGTGGCTTTGGGTCATGGGCCATAACAGTCTTGCCATTTCAAGTCACCCCACCCTGCAGACACCGACAAGTGTCGCGGTGTGCCTTGGGGTCTTCAGGCCTTATGCTCACCTCATTCCATAAGGGTATACAATGAGATGGGTGCAGTATATGAGAATGAGGTGCACTTTTGGCCAAAGACTCCAAGGCACACCTCAATGCCTGTCTCTGGCTGCTGGGTGGGTGTGGAATGGTGTGAGCATTGCAGTCGATAATCCAAGTCACAACCCTGACGCCTGTCAGTCTCTACAGGGTGGGGAATTACGGTTGGTAATCCTAATGCCCTGGGTGTTTGTTGGTATTTTCACTCCAAATTTTCAACATGAGCGTTTGGTGACCCCACCTCATGAACAGTGGCACTATCAGTTCATTAGCCAAAAAGTGATTTTGCACAACAGCTGCACCATTTGGATGTCACAAGTGTGAAAATACATTTTGGGCAGGATGTGTAAAATGACAGCTGTACTTTTCATAAGGAGGTGTAGAAAAATGGCAATATTGAAAATATGGAGTGAAATATGACAAATTAGTGAAGCCACGAGTGTGAGTAGAAACTGCACAACGCATGCCTATAATGCAATTATTCTGGGGATTTTTTTAAGCACATTTTCAACATATGCATTTTGGAACCTCCCCTCATGAATAGTAGCACTGTGATTTTGTTAATCTGTCCCGAAAGTTGATTTCCCACAGCGACCATGCCATTGTGAGCACTACAGGTGTGACAACACATTTTGAGCAGGATGTGAAAAATGACAGCTGCACAGTTCATAAGGAGATGTGAAAAAATGGCAATGTTTAAAATCTAGAGTGAAAATATCAAAAATTGGTGAAGTTACAAGCGCGTGTGGAATCTGCACAATGCACACTCATAATGCAGTCATTTGTTGGACTTTTTTTCACCAAATTTGCAACATGGGATTTTTGGGCCCCACCTCATGAACAGTGGCACTGTCATTTCTTTAATCGATCTCAAAAGGTGATTCCGTGTAGTGACCGCTAAATCACCTTTCTGGACCCAGTAAAGAGATGACAGTGCATGTGTTCATGAGATGGAGTCCCAAGAACCCCGTGTTGAAAATCTGGTACCACAATTCCCCAAAGTGGCTGAGATAGCCACCTAAGTTGAACCTCCCTATTGCCTGCTTACCGCATTTTGTTCAGTTCCCAATCGACTTTTGAAGAGTTCAGATGTGCTCCCGCTCCACAGAAGATTGTAGCACCATCTTTCTGGAGGTAAGTATGGGGTGAGGGGGGTGCGGGGAGGTGGTGTGTGCAGAGGGGGTGCGGGTTGGGGAGGGGTGCAGCAGGATGCCGAGGACCTTTTTTTTTTACAGATAAAAGAAACCAGACTTTGGGGGACTGTTTTCTTTATTTACAGGTAAAAACAACTATTTGGGGCACACTGGGGTGAGCTTCCAGTGTGCCACGAGTTTTGGTGGGGAGATGATACTGACTTGATTGGGCACCCCTG
This sequence comes from Neoceratodus forsteri, assembly GCA_016271365.2. NCBI lineage: Eukaryota > Metazoa > Chordata > Ceratodontiformes > Ceratodontidae > Neoceratodus > Neoceratodus forsteri. The sequence continues at coordinate 756,604,142 of CM028130.1, read as the reverse complement.
TCGGCAAAGAAATTGAACGGGGGGGTGCATGCCGACACTGTGATTGGGCATCCCTGATGTCGGCTTTGTGGGGATTGTGTGGTGGGCAGCAGGAGCTGCAATATTATTTGGAATGTTTCATCAGAAAAGGCATGCAATGGATCCTTGTTATCTGATGCGCCAATGAGGAAACTGGACCTCACTGGAGTGGCAGATTTCTTTCAAGGTTTTGACTCTCTTTGAAGTTTCACATCATCACTAGCATGCTCGCAAATTGGTGGCTGAGGGACACACCCACTAAAGTGTTCCCTGCATTCGCCAACACTAACATACCTCTGAATGTGCTACTATCACAATATGTTGCTTGTGCACGTGCATGACAGCATGAAAATAGAATAAAAATTAAATGTTATTAAATATCTTTTAAAAAATTGAAGGATATTCATTGAAAATAAAAAAGAAAACTAGAGTAAAGCATTGGTTGAGATCGAAGCACAAAACTCCAAAAGTAAGGAAATGCAATATTAGGGTAAAAAGATTCTCTCGACGCTTGGAGAATGTGTGGTATTCCTTGGGGCTTTAATGATTGTTTAACACAGCATTGGTGTTACCTTAACTTTGGCACCTCTGTCTCAAAACTTTACTGTGTTCATAAATTGCTATGCCTTGAAAGATGACACTGAGGTTCTGGTAATACAAACCCTTTCTCAAGCAATCAATGAAACCCAAGGAACACCACAGCACACCACACCATACAATCACCTAGAGTCCAAGGTCCTTTTAACCCTAACATCGCATTACTTTCTTTTGAGACTTGTGGATTATTATACATGTTAAAGTAGATATATATTATATGTAATACTTGAGCAATAAGGCACTCCAAGGTGTCTGTTATCGTGTAATAATGTCACTTCTGGGGTGGGTTGAAGCACGAGGTGAAGCCGAGTGCTTCCACTACCCCAGGAGTGATATTATTACACATTATACAATGGCATATGAAAATCCTGCAACCTCATTGGACAAAACACATCACATGGCCATGGTATATCCTGCAATAACCCACGGTTGAGAAATGGCATTTATAAAAAACATATTTAAACACATTTTAAACTTATTTTACACATGGGTCCATTATATAATCGCAATAAGGCACTCCAGGGTGTGGATTATTGGGGGATTTACCCACTTCTTGTGTGGTTAAGTCACTCGGCTGCGCCTCGTGACACACCACACAAGGCGTGGGTAAATCCCCAAATAACCCACACCCTGTCATGCCTTATTGCTTAAATAACACACACCTTGGAATGCCTTATTGCAATTATACAATGGCTTGTTGTTATGCAAAATAAAACAAGTTTAACAAATATTTTTAGTAGATTTTTAGTGTAGCAATATATCATTGTTTCTTAAGAGAAAAGCTAAATAAGCTATAGCTAATCAATGGCCGTGATGTTATACTGAGATATCATCACTGTCTCAGGCACACACTGATTAATCAGTGTCCAGGATGCTTCTTTCCATTGTATAATTAAGCAATAATGCACAAGAGGGTGTGGGTTGGGCTGGGATAACTGCACGCCTGGGTGGTTGGGCAGGAGGCCGCAGGCTGAGTGCGTTCAATGTCCCAGAAGTGAGGTTATCCCAGCACGACCCACACCCTGGAGTGCATTATTACTATTATACAATGACACATTTTTATATAAAATTAAAAAAAAACAAAAAAAAAACTGTTTTAGTAGATTTTTACTGCGGCAATATATCTTTGTTTCTCAGGAGAAAAGCTAACAAAATGCAACGAATCAACACAATGAGGTTGTACTGGGATAACCTCACTGTGCCAGGGACACACTGACCAATCAGAGTCCAGGAAATTTTCTTGCCATTGTATAATATCCCTTAAAGAGCAACTCTTGACTATAGAAAGCTTAAAAACACATGATTTACACCAGTTATGTCTTAACTTTAATGTTTTCTACTTATTTGCTATATTTTTATGTTTGCTTGCATGCATGTGCAAGAAAAATAGTGCCATCATCCGAGTTTCTGGAGGTGTGGCACCCTATCTTCCAATTCCCTCACTGTGTTTGCAGGCACAGCCACAGTTTGCCAATTAATGCTGCAGCTGTCTATGACAGCAGTTGAAAATGCAGTGCAGTACAGTTGAAAGGGAGAGAGCCGCTTCAGTGAGCAGGATCAGATAACTGAAGTGCTCTCTCCCACCCCCCAACAGCCATTTCTAGGATCTAGTTTCTACTTTTCCTTCTATGCAACAGATGAAAAGTTTGAGATGGGAATGGAAAGCGTGTTGGCGCTGTTTTTACCTTCCTGCTCAGCCTCTTTCCCTAGCCGTCAGTGATAAGGTGCCGGAAAAGAGCCTCAGTTTACACTACTAGCCTGTGACTGACTGCCTACTGCAGGGGGGCACCTGGGTCCCTCAGCTAACTATGGGAAAAACTGGTACCTGTGTACAGTAGAGCAGTGAACCCCCCAGTTCTGCCACCATCATGCCAACTACAGCAGAAGCATCCCTCACCCAGCTGCCTCCTCAGAATAGTACTCTCCCAAATGTGGATCTGTGGCTCACCATCAAGCTCAGGGGAGATCAAGAAGTGTTTGTGGTTTATAATAACCGTGCTGGCTTTTAAAGTGACAGCTAAGGATGGAAGCAACGTACCACAAACCGCATGAAGACCCCTTAGTTTAAGTGTTGCAAAGGACTGGAGAAGTACATTTTGTTCTAGTTTCCTTGGATTATGCAGATTTCTCAATGTCTTTTGGTAAAGCAAGTTTTTGTAGAGGTGAATATGTAGCTTTTATTTGCGTAATATAGTGCCCAGTTCTACTCTTAAAATAAAAGAGTTGATAGTTGTTAAGTTCTGTTGAATTTGGCTAACAGTATACCTAAGTTATCTCTTCCATGGTTCCCAAACCCCTGAAGTGTATGGAGTGTTTTTTTAAGCACTGAGAGGCACCAAAGGGATTTCTATAGTGACCATGAAACTGGGTGTGAGGAGACTGAGAGCTGGGCAGTGTGGGCAGGCAAGTGTTCAATGTGTGGCACCCGCCACTGATTCACAGCACAGAATTTCATCCTTCTCATACATGCTGCTCTTTTTAAGGCACGGGGTTTGGCAAACATTTGGTGTGGGGAATACCAAAAAAGAAATACATAAGGCTCCCAGGGTCCTTTTGACAATCAGTGACATCAGGCAGCAGGAGAGTATTGCTTTGTGCAGGGGTAATTTATATTCTGAATGAGTGGGGTGGGGGTACTTGATAGGTCAAGGCCTCAGGGGGTCCAGGGGCATTCCGTAGTAATTTTCAGAGGGGGGGGCTTGAGCCCCGCAGCCCGATCCCTCAGTCAGCTCAACAGTCCGGGTTTTGCTAGTGAAATTACAGCTGGAGCAAGGTTGGATTTTGCTGCAGCATAATAACGATTATGCCACTGGTTTGTAACTAGCTCCCAGACAGACGAGAGGTGGGAGTTTTGTGTTTAACAGGAAAATGGAACAGCGTTGGGAGGTTATTATACTGGACCTCTCAACAGTCCCACATTATGAGGGACATTTGTCATTTTACCCCTTAAAATTGCTTTGCTCCTGGCAGAGAAGGTACTGTCCACACAGAGAAGGTATCCTAGGCTCAGACATTTAGGCAGAAATTCATAAAATAGTCTGAGATGTTTAAGCAAAGTTAATCTTCACTGGTTTCCATAGTGTTCTGAGCTTGCACCTTCATGACTGATAATGTGTCCCACATTTTGAGTGTCAGCGTCTACTTTTCAGTGACATTAGGCTGAGAGGTATGGATATCATTACTGTAGATCTGTACTGCTTATACAGGAAAACACAACAATCTATACTCCGTAGGAAATAATGTTACGTAAGGGACAGTCAAGGAAAAATCACTGTGGAGTTACATTATAAATATTAAACTGATCTAGGAATTCCTCCATATTAGAGGAGAAAAGTGATAGCCTTTTGTTCTATTTTCTGGTTTTCTATTGAGTTTATCCTCCTTTGTTCCTGCCAACTGGGAACTCTTTTTGCTGATACCAGTGCCCACTCCTGTCTTCCACTGCCCCCTACCTGGATCACTTGCATCCTGATCTGCTTGTAGTACACCACAGTTGGAAGTTCCCCATTGGTTTGCCCACAATCCTGAGATGGGGTTGCTTGCTACTCCTCAACAACACCTCACACAATCTGGTCATCCACTGTAGTGGAGGTGAAAGCATGGAGATCAAGGATCACACAGGTGGGGCCTGGATATGGACATGGGGGCATGATGCAGTATCACCCTCTCAGTTGGCAGTGTTGCACTTGTTTCCCAGTCCCCAGGAGGAGCATGTGTACAGAAGTTCACCATGCATGCTTCTGCACCTAGCATGTCGATGGCCACCACTCCTCTGTACCTGAGTCTAGCAGTCCTGAACTCTCTCACCTCTTGCCACTACTAGGGGCCAGGAAAATGCTGGGCACTGTAACTTTCCCTTCCCTACCTGTAGGAGAAGAGCAGATGAACAGACACTTAGTCCTTCTCTCCAGTCAACCCTCAGATGCTACTGGCTCATTCTGAACCTGGCATGTTGGCCCTGCAAGCAGTAGCACTATCGCTGCACCCACGGGCTGACAATCCAGTTTTGTATTAATTTACAGTTTTATCCCTCACACCTACCTGATAGGAAAGCCTGCTTGTTCCATCCAGCCTCTTCTGTCCCCATTTCATCCATCGGTCACTGATTTTCCAGCAGACTTCTATGGCAGACCTCCAATGCTGAAACCGCAGAACCTGCCCCCTCTGGCACAGCTCCCAAATTGGGTAGGATAGCAATCTGGGAGAAAATGTATAATTATTAAGGCCTCTGAGGGGTGTCTCCTATGGTAAAATAGACACTGAGGATGAGGTTTGGGCGAGAGAACTCCAAACTGAAGCTGAGTGGTTCTGTCTGCCCAAACCTCATGAGAGATATCTTTCATGCCATAAGGGACACCCCTTGGGGGCCCATTTAACTTATAAATCACTGGAGTTTAGCTTGAGGGATTTATAATAGGGCTAGGGACTTTTTTAAATTTACTTGTGCCATCCTCATCCCTAGCACTGAAGTGCAGCACTGTCCCCTAACACTTCAGCATGACAGCACACTGTACACAGGATAAGATGTACAGTGGCACTGTGCACTGACTGGCTGAAACAGAAACATAGAAACAGAATTTGATGGCAGATAAGGACCACTTGGTCCACCTAGTCTGCCCATTTCCCTACCTAATGCATAGGCTGCAGATCCTAGTTAACCAACAGTCCACTTCCTCCTACTCCCCACTAGAATTGCCTTATGTCTGTCCCATGCATTCTTGAATTCCCCCACTGTTTTTGAGTCCACTATCTCCTCAGGAAGGCTGTTCCATGCATTTACAACCCTCTCTGTGAAAAAATACTTCCTCACATTACCTTTGAGCCGTTCCCCCCTCTGTCTTCAAATTGCATCCCCTTGTGTCACATGAGTGATTTATAAATGTCTACTGTGATACTGATGGGGGCATAGGAGGAGTCAGAACAGTGACATAGAGCAGGGGGCTTGCTGTCAGGCACATCTGACAAAGATTTTTGTCTTATTTTGTATATCCCCTTCCATCACCCCATAATGCTGTACTTCAATGCTACAAGCACACCAGCTTGGAGAGAGGTAGCAGATGTTGCATGGTCACTCACTACGTCATGCTCTTGCAATCCACCAGTGAGTGCACAAGGAGCTAGTGCCAGCAGTCTTTTCCAGACAGTCTGAGTGGGCTGCTTCCACAGAATGCTGACTACTGCACTGGCTAGGAGCATCGGAACTGGGATTGGATTTGATGCTGGGTCTCTGCTGCACTATAGTACAGTGTATACTAACAGCCAGGGCCACTTGGCTGGGTGCATTCAGATTCTAACTCCTATAAACTGTTATACAAGCAGGAGTAGAAATTAATATTTGGAGCAAATAGCCAGGTGGGATACTGGGTGGAAAAATCAACTGGCCCCATGGACATTCCACCTACCCAACTGATGCATATACTGACATGTTACCTCTTCCTCTAACACATGCAGCAGGGCTAGTGTTTATGAAATCTTTACTAGCCTGATATAAAATCTAACAAAAGCTGTCCGGGGGTGAGGGGGCTGCTATCAGTTTTGAACCCTGACAATTTTATTTATTTTTGTTAAAAGAGCATACCATTTCACTAGTGTTGTTTGATATTCAACAGCTAGGTTTTCATGAAAGTGTTTTTTACAATTTTCAGCAAATAAATGACATGTGGCATTGTCAGGATTCATAAGATTAAACCATTTAGCGACATTCCATTACTAAAGATATTTGCAAACATGCTCTTTGCCCCTTACAACCACTTCTCTTTCTGCTCTGTTTACCTCTCCTGAAGTCATAATTCTCAGTTTGTGACATCAGAATCATGTCTGTGGCAACTGGTTTTGATGTCATATGTAGAGGATTATGACTTTCCACTGTATAAGCCACACGAACTAATACAGTCTATCCTGTTTTCATGAAAATACCTTCAGAAATAAAAAAAAATAGTAAATCTTGAAATACACATTTTGTAGAGGAATTTTGTGTAACTGAGTTCTGCTGGTGCAAACTGATTTTTTTTTTTGCTAGAAGTTGGAAATATCTTTCTGAGAATCATTTCAGTGATGCTTGGTGCCTTGCTGTCATTAAAAATGCAGGCCAGAGGCCAGCCCATCGGCGCAGCGGTTGGATTTCCGCTTGCGACGCCGGCGACCCGGGTTCAGGAACGGACCAGGACCAGGGTTGCTGGAGGGCCGGCTGGGGAGAGAAGGATGGAGCGTCCTAGGGACTGCTTTTCTTCTCTGGGGGGAGGGTGGGGAAGTGCCCGGAGCATTGGCAACCTGGCGGGGCTAGAAGTTGCATTGCTACCGGCTCACACACTCAGGAGGAGAAGCTGAGGGCAGACGCGGGTGTCATTACGACCTGCCTCCTTAAGAAAAACGGAAAATGGAGCTGCCATGCGCCCGTAATGAAGCTCGCCACGGCTTCAGTTGCTCCCGGGCCTGTCCCCGACCTAGCCGACGTCTGGCAGCGCATGGGGAGAGCCGCAGCCCGCCGTGGGGGGCAAGCCACAGGTATCGAGGGATTAAATGGCTAATTGGGAGTGAGGCTTGTGGCCGTGACGGGCGAAATACATCAGGTGGCTGACAGCTCGACAGAAGGAGAAAAAGGAAAATTAAAAAAAAAAAAAAGAAATGCAGGCCAGTTTGATGGTAGACAGGACTTGCACCCCTGAAAAATGTTGATATGAAATTAAAATATAAGCATGTTGAAACCATGCAGATGTGTCACTACTGTGGCCAGCATCCAGACCTCAAACTTCTGTAGGACAGTGGAAAGTTCCTAACATGTTTTTGCCAATTTTAAAAACTCAAGTGCAGTGCAGTATGGGCTGTAGGAAACACTGGCACACTGGGTATTTTCAGTGCTGGCACTTCCCTCTGTTTCTGTGTGTGACAGTGCTATGATTCCTATCTGGTGTGCTGATATGTTTTATCATCATGTTGATATATATACTCTTACTGGCAGGTTACACTTGCTTAGCAGTGATGTGCTGGACACTGGTGCTGAGACACCTATGACAACCTCCATATAGTGATGTCTGTTTCAGATGCTGCATTATTGCATTTTTTCCATATCGCATTAGTGATGGGTGAAGTCTGTCTGCCACACCTGACGTAATCTTAGCCCAAAGTGGTGATGGTGTGGTGGGGGCTAGAACTATGTCTAATCTTGTGATGACAAAACCTAGCTGGCGAAGTGCATTATAATTAGTAAAGTTTGCATCAGAAAGCAAGTCATATGACTGATTTTTTGTCCAAAGGGATGATCAGCTGCTACACGATGAAGCAGGATGTCCCCTGCAGTACCCCATGCTTGTATAGTTGCAGGAGAATGATAACAGAAGAGGTGGGATGTGTTTCTAAATGCTAAACAAAATTGGTCGTTAGGTTGAAGAAATTATCGATTAATGTAGCGTAGAAATCTTTGATTATTTTGAGTGTTGAGACTTTGTAGAAGGGATCTGAAAAAACATTTTTACCAGATATTTTCTGAAGTTTAACTGTACTGATTCAGAGAGGGCATCTGAGCTGAATGTGTTGGGGAGAGGTTTAAACTATTAAGGATTTTAACAGTGCAGCATTTCATTTACATGGTCTGTGCTGCAGATCACTGATTGTGAGTGACCAGTGACCACCACATCTGAGATTTTGGAAGTGGCACAATTTTTTATAGAAATATTACATAAAAAATAGTTTGGGTCTGTGCCAAAGAACAGTCAGTTATTTGTGCAGTTCTGTGATTCCACAGTCCCGCTGTGCAACTACTATAGGTGCTTAGGCAGTGCCATCTTTTTTAAAGTAAGAAATATTCTGTTAGTTATTTGTATAGGGCTTTGAAATATTGACACCAATACTGTGGGCAAACCCAGTTTTTCCATGATGTCCAAAAAATCTCCAAAAGCAGCCATAAACTACACAACCAAATGGTTCTATTCATTATTCTGAATCATTCCTATGCACCCTGATATGCAGCCTTAGGGCAGGGTTATGCACATCTCGGGTGTTCTGTTGACTCCTATGAATGCACTAGCAGTGCCCCATGGCTGCATAGGTATCCCATATCAAACCAGCCCAGATCTTGTGTAGCTGTGTATCCTGTCAGAGGCAGGGTGAAGTTGTGGCTGTGTTGGCCACCTGATACGTCAATTCATGAAGTAGCATGTGTGCTTCATTGGCTGCATACCAAGGTACTGCCATTACACTGGGGGAGAAAAAGGCCATAAGTGCTGCTGTGTTGCTGGCATAGTGTATCTGGGAGCCATGCAGCCCTTGCATTTTAATGACAGCCATATACAGTGCCCCTCTCCTGGACATTGAGGGCTGACACATGTTGGATGGAGGCTAAGGAATTTTTTTTTTATTTTGTTACTCTCACTTTCTTTCATGGTATCCAGGTCACACAGTCACCTGTATCATGCTAATGAGTTACAGTTATTAAAACAAATAATTTTAGTACTATAAAAAAAATAACATAAATGATATGAATTTACATTATAAGAAAAAATACAAGTGCCAGCCCACTAGCACAGTGGTAGCGCCTCCCCCCACATGCTGGTGACCTGGTATCGGGAGCAGCTTCAGGTTGCTGGGAGCTGGCGGGGGAGGACAGAGAGTAGGATGGACTGCTCTTCTTTCACAGGGGGAGGAGGCTGATAGCTTCACTGTGTGACTGCCACCAGGTGGAAGCCCGGGGATAGGATGGTTAGGGAGTAGCAAGAATGGGAGGGAGCTGCAGGACTTCTGTTGTGTGTGCATGCCACTACATGCACGCATCAATGTGCATGCCCCAGCAATGCAGAGGGAGGAAAAATCAGGAGGACAATCTAGGAGTCTGGCCTAAATGAAGCCCTGCCAGTGTCTTGGCGATCTGCCCTACCGCTCAGGTCGATCTGTATGTGTATGTCTGGGGGAGGGCAGCCCTCCCCTTTCCATCCTGCCACAGGGGTAACTCTTCAGGAGAACTAGCTGTCAGACCAGGAGTGAGGTAAGGGATGGTCACCGTGCACAGGGACATGACTGATAGCTGCCCTGGTCTACTAGGGAGGATAAAAATATTTGTGGAAAACAAAAATAAGGTATGACATATACTTTTTTTATATAATTTCATGGGAAGAAGTAATTTCAAACTTCCATCTGCTCCTTCTTATGGTTTTAGTCCAGAGTGCATTGATTCAGTCACTGTGAACATCAACCTTCCTCATCTTACTATTATAGAAACAAATAAATATATAAAAAATATCTTAATATAAAAGCAATAATAGATATTGCAGTTTCAGTCACTCCAAATGTTGTCATCTTCCTCGTGGTCCTACTCCAGTGTGCTTATGACAGCGTACAATATGTGCTGTACACCAATGGACATACAGAACCATACTGTACTACACAGGCATGAAATATGTGAATGAACATTCATTCACATATTAGTGCTACAACTCTATCAGCTAATGACTCTCGTGTATGGTCCACACTGTGTACCAGTAGGTGTACATCACATACTGTACGCTGAAATTAATGGGCAGCTGGTGGTATGCGGACGGGCACTGCCACCTGCCATGACTGGAGGGGAACTGGGTGGCCGGGGTCTTCTGAGGGTGGGGGGGGACCACTTGACCACCAGGTAATGGGATTCATTCACTGATGCCTGCAATTGGGCATGACATGGGGGGTGGGACCACTAGATCACCAGGTAGTATATTAATTCACTGATGCCCATGATTGGGCAAGATGCGGAGCGGAGGCCACTAGACCACTGGGTTATGATTTATTTTACATAAGCCCATGATCTGGCATATTGGGGGGAGCACTGGACCACTAGGTTATGATTTATTGTACATAAGCCCACGATCGGGCATACTGGGGGTAGGGTCACCTTGGGCAATGGGGAGGGTGTGTGCTACTGGATGGTTTCCCTGCCTGGTGGGTGTCCACCCATGGCTGGCGGGTGCTGCATTCCACCCTGCACTGCAGCAGCCCACCTGTGGGTGATCAGGATGTGTTCTTCCTTGTCACAAGCTCAACATTGCACCCCCATATGTGGCACACATCAGGGTTGTGCCAGCATATGCACTGCACATCCCGGGCTGAATATCAGGATGTGCCACATATGCATGGGCATGCCCCCTGCATTTACGCTGCATACATTACCAATGAACCCAGCGCATCGGGATTTGTGCAGTGCAACTTGCTCCTTTGAATATCATGCCAGGACACATTGGGGGTTTGCACATGGCACAACCCCTTTGAATATCTGGGCCTAAGTCTTTAATTAGGTTTTCCATAATTTTACTAACAGTGGAGATCAGACTAGTAGGGCTGTAGTTTTCTCATAATGATTTGGAATCCCTTTGATGCAAGGGGATCACGTTTGCTTTTCTCCAGTCAGCTGTCATCAAACTGTGTTTTAAACAACCCTCGAACCAAAGCTTTAAGGGTAAAATCACATTATAGTATATGATTAGGGCTTATTATGAATTGAAAGCAGTGGCTTTCAAAATCTTGTTGTAGGACAGTTCAAAGGTCAAAAAAGTTGTACTATCGCTCTGATGTCACATCGATAGTACAACAACTTTCCTTTTCATTTAGTATGCTTTATTGATTTTCAGCAAGCAACAATTGTAACATAGATCCACATAAAACAGAGACAGAGAATAACAATTGAGTTCAAAGGTAAACTTCACTAATAATCAAGAACATACTTTTTTTATTAGAAAGCATTAAAGAAATAAAGCTGCTTGCTTTTCCTACTTCACCCACCCTCCTCCCCTTCCTTTCCACCCCAGTCTGGCACTAGTTAATATGTGTAATAGTTGCCTTAAGAATAAGGAGAAAAATTAAATGAAGAACTAGGTAGAACTTTACTAAAAACAGGAAACAAAAATGAGAGAAAAAAAAGGGAGGAGTTACTGGGTTTCTCCCTAGTGAGCAAATTGCAATAATTTTAGAACTTAGTGGACCTAATTCTAGCTAATTGAAATAAGGGTATAGAGTGGTTCCCATCTTTGTTTGTATTTACCCATACCTTTTGAAAGTTTTGTGATGGTAAGCTCAGCTTGTAGAGCAAACATGATTTCCTTGAACCATTCCATATAGTTGGGAGTGGTCGAGTCTAACCAATATCTCAAGATTACTTTCTTAGTACATGCAGCAATTAAAGCCATATGGGCTCTGATTACTCCCTAGTAGTGTTTTATAGTCACCTAGAATGCAGATTTCCTGGTTAAAGCTATCTGTCAGCATAAGCAATGGATCCAACCTAGTCTGAATGCTATGCCAGAAGGGGGCAATTGTTTCACATGAACATAACATATGTATTAAATCTGCCGGGGCTTGGTGACATTTAGAACACTGATTGGAGGATAGGATACCCATGTGATGTAGTTTAACAGGGGTATAGAATAGATTGTGATTAATGCAAAACTGCATATATCTATATATATCCCATTTAATATAGTTATATAGGTGAGTCCAGAGAGAAGTCCAATCTCTTGTAGTAGCAGACAGCTGTAGAATACTATCCCACCGATAATATCTCTGACCCTCTAAAGTGGCCACCATTGATAGAAGAAATTTATATGAGTAAGATGTCAAGTGGGATGTAGGAATGGATTTAAAATATGTTAGCAGGGTGGCTGTGAAAGAATTGGTCCATAACCTGGTTCCAAAATGTTGTGTCAACATATGTGATAAATGGAGATATTTAAAGAAAAAGGCAGTCTGCCAGTTAAAAAAAGAGCGTCCTTCTGTAAAGGGAAGCAATTTTTGTTCCTGAACTATCTGGTCCACACGTTCTATGCCTATCTGTGGCCAAAACAGAAGTGCTTTGATTATTTTACCTGGAATTAGTAAATTGGGGTTTTGAAACAGTGGCTGTGCTATATCTCTGTAAACATCCATTTTGAGAAGAGCATTTAGCTGATGTTGTATTTGAATTAAGGAATTTAAGGGAGTATCATGCAAAGGCTTAGGAAAATTTTTTTTTTAAATAAAGGGAAGAGCCATGGGATCCATTTGATATGCTGCACTTTCCATAATTTTACTAACAGTGGAGATCAGACTAGTAGGGCTGTAGTTTTCTCATAATGATTTGGAATCCCTTTGATGCAAGGGGATCACGTTTGCTTTTCTCCAGTCAGCTGTCGTCAAACTGTGTTTTAAACAACCCTCGAACCAAAGCTTTAAGGGTAAAATCACATTATAGTATATGATTAGGGCTTATTATGAATTGAAAGCAGTGGCTTTCAAAATCTTGTTGTAGGACAGTTCAAAGGTCAAAAAGTTGTACTATCGCTCTGATGTCACATCGTAGTACAACAACTTTCCTTTCATTTAGTATGCTTTATTGATTTTCAGCAAGCAACAATTGTAACATAGATCCACATAAAACAGAGACAGAGAATAACAATTGAGTTCAAAGATAAACTTCACTAATAATCAAGAACATACTTTTTATATTAGAAAGCATTAAAGAAATAAAGCTGCTTGCTTTTCCTATTTCACCCACCCTCCTCCCCTTCCTTTCCACCCCAGTCTGGCACTAGTTAATATGTGTAATAGTTGCCTTAAGAATAAGGAGAAAAATTAAATGAAGAACTAGGTAGAACTTTACTAAAAAGCAGGAAACAAAAATGAGAGAGAAAAAAAAAGGGAGGAGTTACCGGATTTCTCCCTAGTGAGCAAATTGTAATAATTTTAGAACTTAGTGGACCTAATTCTAGCTAATTGAAATTTGGGTATAGAGTGGTTCCAATCTTTGTTTGTATTTACCCATACCTTTTGAAAGTTTTGCGATGGTAAGCTCAGCTTGTAGAGCAAACATGATTTCCTTGAACCATTCCACATAGTTGGGAGTGGTCGAGTCTAACCAATGTCTCAAGATTACTTTCTTAGTACATGCAGCAATTAAAGCCATATGGGCCCTCTGATTACTCCCTAGTAGTGTTTTATAGTCACCTAGAATGCAGATTTCCTGGTTAAAGCTATCTGTCAGCATAAGCAATGGATCCAACCTAGTCTGAATGCTATGCCAGAAGGGGGCAATTTTTTCACATGAACATAACATATGTATTAAATCTGCCGGGGCTTGGTGACATTTAGAACACTGATTGGAGGATAGGATACCCATGTGATGTAGTTTAACAGGGGTATAGAATAGATTGTGATTAATGCAAAACTGCATATATCTATATATATCCCATTTAATATAGTTATATAGGTGAGTCCAGAGAGAAGTCCAATCTCTTGTAGTAGCAGACAGCTGTAGAATACTATCCCACCGATAATATCTCTGACCCTCTAAAGTGGCCACCATTGATAGAAGAAATTTATATGAGTAAGATGTCAAGTGGGATGTAGGAATGGATTTAAAATATGTTAGCAGGGTGGCTGTGAAAGAATTGGTCCATAACCTGGTTCCAAAATGTTGTGTCAACATATGTGATAAATGGAGATATTTAAAGAAAAAGGCAGTCTGCCAGTTAAAAAAAGAGCATCCTTCTGTAAAAGGAAGCAATTTTTGTTCCTGAACTATCTGGTCCACACGTTCTATGCCTATCTATGGCCAAAACAGAAGTGCTTTGATTATTTTACCTGGAATTAGTAAATTGGGGTTTTGAAACAGGGGCTGTGCTATATCTCTGTAAACATCCATTTTGAGAAGAGCATTTAGCTGATGTTGTATTTGAATTAAGGAATTTAAGGGAGTATCATGCAAAGGCTTAGGAAAATTTTTTTTTTAAATAAAGGGAAGAGCCATGGGATCCATTTGATATGCTGCACAGAGATCTTGTTCAATCTTAACCCAAGGAAGAGAATAATCAACATCTCGAGTATTGTATAGGGGTTGTAACCAATGACAGATTGTAGTCAAATGAATCGCTAAGTAATATATAAAGAAATTTGGGGCTTGAAGACCACCATCTGCTTTCAGTCTAGTAAGTTTAAGATAGTTCCATCTTACTTTTTTACCTTGCCATATAAACCTACTCAGGATTCCATGGACTTGTGAGAACCATGAAAGCGGGAGTGCCTAGTTGAACATCTGTATGGGGTATAGTAAGCGCGGTAGCACATTCATTTTAATTATACTCATACAGCCCAACAGAGTTAGTGGTAGCTTCGACCATCACTTAAAATCTTCTGATACATTATTAACAAGAGTATCTAAGTTAAGTTTTTTCATGATTTGTGGTGAGGGATGAAGATGAACCCCAAGATATTTAAATTTGTCAGAGTGCCATTGTATCCCCAATTGAGCCACATCAGCCATCATAGTATATTTATTAAGGGGAAGAAATCCCATTTTTGACAGATTTAGTTTGTAATTTGAAAATGATTCAAACTCAGAGATGAGTCGAAATACAGCAGGGAGGGATTGAGTAGGGTTAGAACTATGCAGGAGTAAGTCATCTGTGTATGCAGAAATTTTATATTCTGAGTTGCCTATTGATATGCCCCATACAAGTGGGGAGGATTTAATTTTCCTGATAAGAGGTTCTAAATAAAGATTAAAAAGATAAGGGGAAAGGGGGCAACCTTGACGGGTTCCCTGAGCTAAAGAAAAGGGAGTAGAGAGAATGCCATTGCATTGAATTTGAGCTGTTGGAGAAGCATAAAGAATTTTAACCCATTGAATAAATTCCAGAGGAATATGGTATTTGGGTAGTAGCATAAAAAGATACTCCCTTGAAACCCTATCAAAAGCTTTTTCTGCATCCAGGGAAACCAAAGCTGCTAGTATATCGGAAGCCCTGGATGCAAAGAAAAGATAGGCTATTTTTCTAAGATGGTCTGAGGACAGTCTATTCTTAATAAACCCGACTTGTTCCATACTAATACGATGCTCCCAAACCTGGCTTAGTCTAGAAGAGAGAATTTTAGCAAGAATTTTGAGATCCACATTTATAAGAGAGATAGGTCTGTAGTTGTTGAGCTGTAGGGGACCTCTGTTGGGTTTAGGAAGTACTACAATGGTGGCAAGGGTCAATGAAGTATCTAATATTCCCTTATTGAATATGTAGTGGAAAGTATCTAGGAGAATGAGTGCTAAAGTATCTTTAAATGTTTTGTAAAAATTGGTTGTAAAACCATCAGATCCGGGTGATTTACCTACCACCAATGAATCTATGGCTTTGCAGACTTACGTTAAAGTGATAGGTGTTTTTAATCTGTCTATTTGAATATCTGATAACACTGGGAGACTAATATCTTGAAAAAACAAATCCAGTCACTGAGAGAGATGTGGGGATGTAGAGGCTGAATATAATTGCTGATAATAGTCACGAAAAGTTTTCACAATGTCTGGGGGAGGAGTGAAGAGCTCGCCTGAAGGTGAATAAATAGAGAGAACTACTCTGTCAGTCATCATAGAGCCATAAGTTTCCCAGCCTTCTCCCGCTTGATCAAAGTAAATTATTTTGGAATGAAGCATAAAAAATTCTGCTTTTTCTGCTATTAAATGGTTGTATTGGGCACAGAGAGATTCAACCTTATCCCACTCCTTTGTGGAAGAGGAAGGAGAGAGGTATCTCTCTAAATCTGTTATCTGAGCCAATATAGAAGAGAGAGCTGCAGTCCTCTGCCTCTTACACCTAGTTGCTAAACAAATTAATTCTCCCCTTAATGCACATTTCAGTGAGCCCCATAGAAAATCTTTTTTCTGGCATGGATGGGACATTGAATTCCATATAATTATTAATAAAATTTCGTAGAAGTTGGACATGCTCTTTGGAAAACAAGATTTGAATATTAAGTTTCCAAATTCTGTCTCTGTGTATATTTGGTATGAGATCCAACTGGAGATGTGCAATACAGTGATCTGAAATAACCTTAGATGAATAACATACTAAAGAAACCCCGGGAAGGTGATCAATAGTCAGTAGAAAGAAATCTATGTGAGAGAAAATATGGTGTGGGAGGGAATGAAATGAATATTCTCTACTGTTAGGGTACTTAAGCCTCCAGGGATCAGTGAGGCCAAGAGATTGCATTAACTGATAAAGAGCTTTTTGTCCAGGTGAGAGAGTTTGTCTACTCTGACCAGATCTATCTAATTTATTAAAAAGGACCTGGTTCCAATCTCCACCCAGGAGTATTGGAAGCTTAGTCCAGGGAGCAAGTGTGACCATAAGGGAAGCAAGAAATTCTGGCTCATCATTGTTAGGTCCATAAATGGAGCCTAATATAACTTCAGAATGACCTAAAAGGCCACTCACTATGATAAATCTACCCTCAGGGTCTGCAACTTCTTGTATAAGTCGAAATGAAATTTTACGGGATGTTAGTATGGCAACCCCTATTTTCCTTGTATTTATGCCAGAACTAAATACCTGACCTACCCAAATTCTACGGAAATAGTTGATATGAGTAACCAAGAAATGCGTCTCTTGTAGAAAAGCTACATCCATTTGTAAATTTTTAAGATGGAGCAGGACTTAAGTCCGCTTAGCTGGGGTTTGAGCCCCATTTATATTCCATGAGCAGTATCTAATCCCCATCATATGAAATATTAAAGTAAGAAAAAGCATCATAAAATGTATAATTAGGCAACTAATACCAATTACTGGAATTAACTTTAACCCATCCCTTCTTAGTGGCAGACTTCCCCAATTTTACAACCATATCTCCCTCCCCAACCCCCAACACCTCTAATTCCATACAAATGAATCTCATAATTCCTATTCTTAAACCCCATAGCCAAGACATAAGAACCCTCAAAGTATGAATATATATAAATATATATATATCCATCTTTCGGATGAGACATTAAACCGAGGTCCCATCTGCCTGGATTGGTGGTAGTTCAGGTGGATGTTAAAGATCCCATGGAACTTATCGAAAAGAGTAGGGGAATTTTCCCAGTGTCCTGGCCAAATTTCTCTCATTCACTAAAAATGCCACCAACAGCTTAATCTGGTTCAAGATCAGTTGGCATTCATCTGTATCCCCTTCCCCCGGGTCGTGCCTGAAAATAGGCAGGATTTGTTTAGTGCACTTACCCAGTCAACAAAAACTAAATAAAAATATATACAATATCGACCCACCCATACCTTCCCCCAATCCCATTTTATATCCCTTTCCCCTTTAACCACAGTGTAAGGAAAAAGTCAATTTTGAACCAGCATGGAACATGATTAACTAAGATTATCCACCATTTGGGTTTTAATATGCAGATTGAGAATATCAGAAGATACATAAAGCAAACAACTGAGGAAACCCCCCATCTCCTTGTAAAACTCATAACGCCCTGCTACCCTGCCCACTACCACTAACCCGCCCCCACCCTTGAACAACTAGCTTTAACATACTTAATTGAAACAAGCAAAAAAAAAATGAAAGAGAATTAAGTCTTCTCTCCGTTATATCAATTGAAATGACATTTAACTACAATGCAGGACCTGACATTTCTATATTATTGCCAAAAACTAAAATAGAAAAAAATTAAATTAAAATAATTTAGGAATCTGACTAATGGTCAGAGAAGTAAATAAGGAAAAAGAAGCATTCCCATAGCTTAATATCATTAGAAACAGGTCCAGCAACTCCACTTGGGATAAAGAAAGTACTTGCAAAACAAGTTTTATTAAATGGAATTGAATAGATATTCTTGGAGCTTTTCTGCCCTCCTGTGGGCACAACTCGTAACAGCCAACATCCTTGGAATCAACCTTTGCACATTCGTGAAGATGTTTTATCAAGGGAGCACCTGGTGTAGTAAAAGTTCTTCAACGAGAAGAAAATAGCTCGAGAAGTAGAGATTGAATGCCGGGAGGGCTTGCTGCGCCGATTCATAGTTATGCCATGAGCTTGAGACTAGGACCACAAAACAAAAGGGATACTGGACTTTATAACTAAGTTTCATCACCAGGGGATAGTATTCAGCACGCCTTTGCCTAACAGTAGAGGGGAGATCCTGGACGAACCGAAGCTGTTGTCCTTCCCATAGAACTTGTTGTGTCTCCCTGACCAGGCCCAAAACATGAGTCTTGCCTAAGTAATTCATAAATTTTATAATGAGACGACGAGGTGGTTTGCCAGACTCTGGTTTTGGTCTTAATGAGTGGTGGGCCCTCTCAATAACATATGTAGTATTATTGGGAGAGGGCCCTGCTATCTTAGTGAGCATTTTTGGGAGAAAACTGATTGGCATTGCTCCCTCTGCTTCTTCTGGAAGACCGAATATTAAGATATTATTCCTTCTACTACGGCCTTCTAGATCTTCAAGTTTAGATTCCATTTTGTACAGCCTTTGTTGTAGCTTGGTTATTTCTGTGTCCGTAGTATGTTTCCAGCCCTCTAAAGATGTGGCACGGACTGTAGTATCAGAGATTGCTCTGTTAGTGTCCACAAGGTTTCCGCAGAGAAATTTGAGCTCTGCAGTTAATTCTTGTAAAGCAAGCTTAAACAGATGAAGCTCTTCCAGAAACTTTTTCTCTGAGATAGGTATGTTGGTTTGTGCATTTGCTGAAGTTGTTGTGGTTTTGGCGAGGTCCAGACTGCCCTTTTGGTCTCTTGGGCCCCTTTTCTGGTGTTTGCAGGGGAGTATGAACCGGGAGAGCCTGGCACATTTCTGCCTCCATTATGCCTAGGCCCCAGATTGTGCTCTAGCAAGATTTCTGCTCATTCTCCTGTAGCTTCACCTCCAATGTCTCCAGAATTCTATTTGAAGCCTATATAGATGTTATTGGAGAGAAGATTGCAGAATTTGAAGCGTTTTATAGGTAGAAGCTGGTGTTCAAGTTGGGAGCCGGTCTGTGATGCTGCTAGTGCTACAGCACCATCACGTGATGACAACAACTTTTCTGACATGCCCTACCACCTGATTAGCTGATTCAGACTGGGGATTCAAAAAACGCAACAGAAATTGGCAGCGTCACTTAGCGAGCGGACAGACGAGCAGCTCATAAGTACAGTTTTGACACGGACTATATTGTCTGCTCTGTGTGCCCAAACTGTCAGTTTTCAGTGTTTTTCCTTTTTAAAATCTACTGACACAGTTACAAATGCCAAAGCAGAGTGGGGTTTGCAGCGAGAAGGCGGGAGAACCGGTAAGTTCTGGGCAGGACTGCATCGCGGAGGACTGCAATCTTTAGGTAGGGAATTGCAGAGAATGACAAAATGCAGAGTTCTGATCCGGGAATGTGAACACAAGGTATGAACCTTGTTAAATGTTGAGGAACCATATACTATATAAAATAATGGATGGTTAACCATCCACAACTAAAGCTGTGTTTCCATCTCAGGAGTCAATGGCATCATAGAAACCTCTCGAGCTTTGCTCTCGAGGTTTCTGTGACACCACTGACTCCCTCGATGGAAACACAGCCTTGTTGTGGATGGTCAACCATCCACTATTCTATATATCTGCAACTAAATATAAGAAGTGTCCTGGGATGTTATCTGGTCCAGGGCTGTTTTTTCCATTTTGTGCCATTAGCTTATCTCTGATGGTTTCATTTGTAAATGTGATGTAGTCAGAATTGGGTGTCAATGTTGAGGAGGTTGTCATTATACTACCACAAGGTGCTGAAAAAGTTTCACAAACATTTTTGTTAAAAAGGTCAGCCATCTCCTGAGGGTCATGAATTAAGTCACTGCCTGATATTAATGGACCGACTTTGTTAACTGTTTTTTTTTTTAACAATTAATATAACAATGAAATTGTTTGCTATTATTCTTAGAGGCAGTTTTAGCTAGGTTTAATTCCCACATTGATTTGGCTTTTTTATTTTATTTTTACATTGTTTTTGAAGTTTTTTTGTATGCTAACTATCTATCATTACTTTTCATTTTCAGATAAGTACTGTATTTTTAATTTTACTGTTTATAAGATTCTTAATGGATCTATTAAGCCATTTTGGTGAGTTACCTTTTTTTATTGTACTTGGCCTTGACAAAACATATTTATTTCTGATGGATATTAAAGTATCCCTCAAGAATTCACATTAAGATTGAATGGGGAGATTATTAAATCTTGACTCCCAATCAGTTTGACACATTTTTTTTTATATATGACAAATTTGCTTTGTTATATAAGAAGATATTATTACTACCGGTATTATCTGAAAAATGCTTTTCTAAGTAGAAAAATACAGTGTTGTGGTTGCTGTTTCCAACTGGTGCTTCAATGTTCAATTTATTAATATCAGTGTAGTTAATGCATAACACTAGATCAAGTACTTTGTTATTTCTTGTAGGTAGATTGATATTCTGTTTGAGTTGTAACTGAGTACATAAGGATAGTAATTTTTTTTCCACAACAGAAATAGTTGTGTTTGTATTCCAGTCAGTGTCCCCAGTGTTAAAATCAGCCATCAGTAAGATGCAGTCTAGACTGCAGGCTAACTCCAGCTTCTGAAAGATAGAGTCAGTGATAAGGTAAGAGCAATCTGGGGGCCAATGACAAGTACCAACAATAATGGGGTCACTGTGCTCAAATAAGAGTTTTATCCAGATTATTTCTATGTCAACTTTATGTGTCTTAACTATCAGAGATGTTTATACTTGTCCAGCCTGGTAACACTGAGGATTGAGGTGCTGGACACCACACCTTGCACTATGCCAGTGACCCATATTCAGGAATGGGCACAGATCACTGGGGATCGTCTAGAAAGATGAGGATTGAGTGACCCTGGGACAGCCCTCCTCCTCTGGGGAGGGTGGGAGGTGGGACCGCTTAGGTGCCGGCTCCTGGTGGCTGTGCAGCTGTGGGGTCAACAGGAAGGGATGAGGTTGGTGGTGTCCGACATGCAATGTGCAGAAGCGTGCATTGCAGCATCACTGATGCCATTGCATGCCAGTGCCAAGGGGGGGCTAACTACAAGGGAAAAAATCCTTGGCAGCATGAGGGCTAACCCAATGGCACTGCCATGGTCTGGCCCAAGTCAGCTTCCTCCTGGGCCCACCATCCAGGTCTCCGCAGTGGTGGGGTAAGTACCCACTGCAATGCAGTCTGGGAAGGGCTGCAGTAGGGAGGTGAAGCTCTGGCCACGACCAGGAAAGTGGCCATGAAGGCTGGCTGTAAGTGGGGCACCAAAGGCACAACCCCCCACCAAGGGCAAAAACAAAGAGATATTTACACTCTCAAAGTTGTTATTGACCAATATTGCCACACCTCCACCACGTCTATCCTTCCAGTAAAGCTTAAATAGATTAAAGCCTGGTAAACTAAAGTCCAAGGTGGTTTTATTATCCCACCAAGTTTCAGTAAATGAAATGAGGTCTAACTGATTCAGCCCTCCTCTCATTTTAAGTTCATCAACATTTTGATTGAGACATCTGGCAATGAAGTATATATAGTTTAATTTGTCTACAGTATGTTGTTTTACAGTTTTTTTATTCATAATATGGGCTGGCAAAGTCTGCCCCTTCCCCGTGATATTAGTTTAAATTAGAATCAATAAATTTAGTGATGTGTTTGCCTAGTAGAGTGCTGCCTCTTCTGCTAAGATGAAGACCATCAAAACTAAATAGTTCATGCTTTTCATAAAATTCCTCCCAATGTGTGATACACTGAATGTCTTGTTTTAAACACCAGTTATGCAGTCAATTGTTAATTGCTTTAATATTATTTGTGTGATGTGTTGAGGCTCTAGGTATAGGTAGAATCTCAAAAAATGCTATCGGACTACCTAATTCAACTAACCCGTTTGTAAGTGCAACACAATCCTATTTAATATTTTGTACAGAATCATGAAAGGTGTAATTTGCACTGGCATAAATAATTACTAAAGGCTTATCACCAGAGTTTTTCAGGATATTACATTAAATCTCCTACTTTCTGCATTTCCATGGTAGGGGCAGCAGAGAGAAACTCTTTAGAAATGTTATGAAATATCTGGAAATATCTGGCCATGTCTGTGGCTACTACTGTAGGTGCCATTCTGGATATATCAGATATACGTGCCTCCCTAAATGTAGAACAGGTAAGACTAGCCTTGTTTGCACTGCAAATAGTATGGTAGAGAGGTTTCACAATTGAATCACCTAATACATAAATGTCCCTAGCATTAGTTGCAGTACTATTTCCTCTATCCATAGCATTGTATTCCATAGAGGAGGTAGACAACGCAGTAGTGGTTACTGTAGGTGTTGATACAGGTGTAAGGAGACTAATAGGTTGAGAGGCAGCATCAGTTTGGTAGTTTATTGAATTGTTATTTAGTATTACTGATGAATTTGAGGAGGAGGTAAGGGCAGGTAAGAGAGCATCAGGTGTAACTAGGTGTTTGTTATAGATCTGACTGGAGGTAGATGGTTCAGGTGGATTTATATCTGGTATAAGGCTTATTGGATAGAACCTGTTTGAGATCTCCATGTTAAATTGATTTGCCTTATAGTCTTTTTTAGCAGCCTTAAAGCTCTGCACCAGATACCAATCATCATCAGAATTAGAAACATAGAAACATAGAAGTTGATGGCAGATAAGGACCGCAAGGCCCATCCAGTCTGCCCATTTCTTTTTCTACCTTATAAATGTGCCATTGGCCTTTGCTCTGTCAATGGCCTATCTATTCATACTCATCTGCATTGCTCCATTATGCCTATCCCATGTCAGTTTGAAGCCCTGCACTGTATTCATATCCACCACCTGAGGTAGGCCATTCCATGCATCCACCACCCTTTCTGTGAAAAAGAGCTTCCTCACATTACCCCTTAATCGTCGTCCCTCTAATCGCATGCTGTGTCCTCTTGTCCTGCTATTTTCTTATATTGAAACATGTTAGACTCTTTCACCTTGTTAATGCCCTTAAGGTGTTTGAATGTTTCGATCATATTACTTCTCTCTCCCCCTCCTTTGCTCTAGGGTATACATATTGAGCTCTGTTAATTTGTCCCCATATGTTTTCTGATGCAGTCCCTGCACCATTCTGGTTGCCCTTCTCTGGAATGCCTCAGTTTGGTTAATGTCCTTGTGAAGATGTGGCCTCCAGTACTGCATGCAGTACTCCAGATGGGGCCTAACCACTGTCTTGTAAAGAGGGATTATTACCTCCCTTTTCTGATTTGTGATACCTCTACTAATACACCCCAACACCCCCACTAGGCTTACCTACTAGGGCTGTGCGAATACCTTTTCCCGAATATTCAGCCAAATATTCAGTATTCGGGTCCCAAGTATTCGGTATTTGGCCAGAAAAGGTGTTTGTTTAAAGAAACTTTAAAAAAGCACTTCAGCAACACCAATAATCACCCATTGAACCTGGTATACCATATAGACCTCAATGACACTTCAGCCACCAACATAGAGCTCTCACTAATGCAACATAAGCTTCGTGTGGCACACTCGATCCACCACACCACACACATAGCACTCTGAAAATGATGTCAAGCAATGCATTGGGTCAGCACTAGAGGGTGTTCATGGTCACAGACATGGGGTAGAAGGTGCTTGGCCATAGGCACAGGAATAGCGGTAGCAATGGCTGCAGTAGTGGTGACAACTGAAAGGGTGGCTGCTGCAAGAATGGCACCGGTGTTGGTAGGCAGCACACTGGCTGTAGATGTAGCAGCCATAGTGGTAGCAGTGGGAACACTGGTGGTGGTATCTGCTTTTTCCTGCAGAAAGCATGTATGCTCTAATGCCCCCCCCCCACTACTGCACAACAGGATGTGACAGTGAACTTACAGATGGGACAGGTGGTGACACTTGTATTAGTAGTACTGCTAATGGTATTAGTAGCAGTAGTACCATTACCAATGCTGCAAGAACTAAAAGGCTTGCTTGGGGAGAACAATATTTGAGCCCGCCGAATAAAGAGCAACACTTGTATGTCATTGTCTATGTAGTCTATCTCACCGCCTTCTCTGGAATTGTATTATGTATCAATAATATACAGTGGAGCAAGACAAAATGAAATTCAGTACTTTGCAGTAAATGACATGCCACAAAATATTGGATGACTACAGGGCTTAATTGCCATGAAATTATACTGCTCCTTATAGCATACTGCAGCATTTTGCAGTAATTTTGCAAGATACTGTATTGCGTACTGTCTGGCACCAATGTATGAACTGTTTTATAATCTTGATGCAGTGTTTCATCCTTGGGTATGTTAGTTGTGGATTGCTTTGTTACAAGGGCATCTCAGTAGCATTCATTTTAACTTCACTTATTTATGGTGTGTGTTTCCTTAAGGGTTATGTATTCATAGTGTGTTTGTACATTCCTGACATGCACCCTGACAAAGACCAGGTTCTGGTCAAAGCCCGAGGGCTCTACTGGCATCCTCCAGCCTTAGCACAAACAAATGTATTGGCAACTTTATGCTCCACTTCTCTTAACTGTATTTTATTACTGCCCCCCCTCCCCCCAAATGCTTCCTTTGTTCTACATACAGTACATTGTTTGGGGGTTTGGCAGCCCAGGGACAACACTAGTAGTAATTGCCTGGATGTGCTGTACATTTGTGGGTCTATCATCCTGTCCCTCACCACTTGGGGCCAGCGGTGCACATGCTTTGCTGGGGCTGGACCTATTGCAAGATTGCTAATGACATGATTGATCAGGTCACTAGTGGTCGCTGTGTAAAACACAAACTAATGTTATGTAGTACCTGTGTGTGTGAAGCTTTACTTAGTGCCTATGGAACTACAGTAATACACCAACCTTTCCAGTTATACTGCACCAGAAAAAAAGTAGCACTTAAGAAAAACACTGCTACTAAGAAGGAAGAAGAAAAGGACAACCTGTTTAGTCAAACATGGAACTGAGCAAGGAACAGACAGATGACAGACAGTCAACCCAGTGAGATAGGTCTGCCCCACTAAGTGCAATGGTTTAATTAACAA
This sequence comes from Neoceratodus forsteri, assembly GCA_016271365.2. NCBI lineage: Eukaryota > Metazoa > Chordata > Ceratodontiformes > Ceratodontidae > Neoceratodus > Neoceratodus forsteri. Next base: position 756,578,750 of record CM028130.1, on the reverse strand, counting down.
AACAACAACAAACAAACAAAAATGCATATGCACAGCTGTGCACACACAAGGCACAGCCTTGCGAGGGGGTGGGGGGTATTTTTCACAAGCACAGGTTAATTGTGTGCAGAGGGCTGTAGAAGTGGGGGGGGGGAGTCAGCCAACACACTTTTCATGTGTACAGGAATCTATCCCTGGAACCAGAGAACTAACAATAGTAATTCAATGAGTCAAGCCTAACTGGCATAGAACTGAAGAAGTTTATTTCAAAATCTTTGTGCACACAGCTGTGTACACGTGTGGCCCTGCCTCATGAAAAAAATATATTAAGCATGCACTTGCAGGGTGAAGCCTCAAAAAATCAAATATTATGCACATATACAGCAAATGATAAGCAGTGACCTGCAGAAGGGAGAGTTAGCAGGCACCCTCATCAGTCATGCAGGGAACCAATCCTGGAACCAGGCAACAGCAAAAAAAAAACACAAAAATAAAATGTGCTTCACCCAAAATAATCACACTGGAGCTATGTCAGACAACTGCAGAGAAGGGGTGTTAGCAGACATCCCTCCTAGTCCCTGTAACTGAGTACAACGATAAGGACAAAATACCTGTCAGAAAGCCAAATATAGCTTTTCTTACACTGATCCAAAAACTATACTGTCCCAAAAAAGCCTGTGAAGAAAAAATATGTTTCTTTTTTAGCAAGTTTAAGGTCTCAAAAGTACTGCAGAGCAGCCTCAGAAACCATTGTCTCCTGTCTCCTACCAGCTCAGATTGAAGAAGTCACATGGTGTGCATGCCTTTGAGCTCAAGAAACAGTTTTTGATTTACCAACAAAGCTCTGTGAGAATTGGAAATCTCACCGAATAGTAGTTCCCGAATAGTGGCCGAATAGTGAACTATTCGGAAAATGCAATTGAATATTCAGGAAGCCTACTATTCATGATATTCAGAAAATACTATTCGGCCCATGCACAGCCCTATTACCTACTGCTTTAGTGATCTGCTTGGATGATTTCAAGTTATTGGTGATGATGATGCCCAAGTCTCTTTCTTCCCTTGTAACTGCCATCAACTCCCCTCCCAGCCTATAGCTGGCATCAGGGTTTCTCTTCCCTATGTGCATGATCTTGCACTTCTTTGCATTAAACCCCAGTTGCCACTCTTCTGACCATTTTGCTAGCTTATCCAGATCTCTTCTCATTCTGCCCACCCCATCTGGATTATCTACTCTGTTGCAAATCTTGATGTCATCTACAAACAGACAAACCTTACCCTCCAGTCCATCTGCAATGTCACTGATGAACACATTGAAGAGGATTGGCCCTAGGACTGATCCTTAAGGTACCTCACTTGTTACTTGCATCTCTTCTGACTGTATACCATTTACCACCACTCTTTGTTTTCTACCCATCAACCAGTTGGCCACCCAGTTGACCAACTTCTTACCAACCCCAAGCCTACCCAGCTTATTAATCAATCTTATGTGTGGAACAGTATCAAAAGTGTTGCTGATGTCAAGGTAGGCAACATCAACTGCTCCCCCTTGGTCCACCACTCTGGTTACTCCATCAAAGAAATCTATGAGATTAGTTTAACAGGACCTTCCTTTTGTAAACCCATGCTGTCTTGGCTCCTGTGCTCCTATGAATTCCAGGTGTTGCACAATCCTTTCCAAAAGGAGTGCCTCCATAATCTTGCCCACTACTGAAGTAAGACTGATTGGTCTGTAGTTCCCTGCCTTCTCCCTGCTACCACTCTTGTGGAGTGGGATCACATGAGCTCTTCTCCAATCTTATGGGTCCTCTCCTGTGCTCAGAGACTCACTAAACAGTTCTGATAATGGATCTGCTAGTTCCAACTTTACCTCCTTTAGTACCCTGGGATGCATGCCATCAGGTCCCATTGTCTTCTCAACCCAGAGCTTATTGAGCTCTTGAAGGACCCTTTCTTTTGTGAAGGGACTAGTGCAAACCTCCCTCCCCCCTGTGTCCATGGTGCTGAACTGTGGGCCCTGCCCTACCCTACCTTCTCTTCAGTAAATACTGAGCAGAAGTATCTATTTAGGATAGCTGCTTTTAAATGGTCCTCCTCCTCACTCACCCCCTTATCTCCTTTGATTTTAGCAATACCTCCTCTGGACTTTCTTCTTTCACTAATATATCTATAGAAAGTCATGTCACCTTCTTTTACTGTTTGTGCTAGTGTTACCCTGGTTTTGGCCTTTACTTGCCATACTGCCTTCCCTGCTTCCCTTAGGGAAGTTTGGTATGCCTCCCTATTTTCATCCCGCTGTGTTTCCTTATATTTCCTGAAGGCCAGTCTTTTGGCTCTGACCTTTTCTGCTACTGTTTTTGAGAACCAAAGTGGTTTCCTTCTTCTTTTGCACATGCTTTTCTCTCTAACACAATGGGGTGTTGCTTCAAGTATAGCATCCTTAATGCTTGCCCACTTTGTCTGTACCCCCTCACCTGTATTTATTTTTGCCAGGGCTAGCTTAACTCTGTTGGCCATCTTATCAAAGTCAGCTCCTCTGAAGTTCCATATTTTTGCCTTGGAATGGGATGATTTATTACTAGTGGCCAAATTGAACCATACCATGTGATGGTCACTGGCCACCAGGTGACCTTCTACCTGGAGATCTGTGATCCTTTCCCTGATAGTCAGTACTAGATCTAGGATAGCTCTGTCTCTTGTGGGTTGTTGTACCAGTTCTTTGAGGCCCTCCCCCTGCAGGGAATCCACCATGTGTCTAGTTCTGGCAGATGTTCCTGCTGATATTGACCAATCTACGTCTGGCATGTTGAAGTCTCCCATTATCAGAACCTCCCATTTAGCTGTCATGTTTTGTATATCTTCTAACAGTAATGTGTCTATGTCCTCCCCCTGGTTGGGGGCCTGTAGACAACCCCAGTTCGCATGGCTGTCCCTTTTCCTGTTTCCAGTGTGACCCACAGTTCTTCTGGCTCCTTATGTGTATTCTAAATTTCTGTAGCTTTGATATTTTCATTGACATACAGGGCCACTCCACCCTCCCTTTTGAGCTTTGGTCTCTTCTGAACAGTACATAGCCAGGTACTGAAGTCTCCTAAGTGTGGTTACTGGTAAACCGTATCTCACTAATTGCTACTATGTCCAGTTTAGCCTCTGTCATTATTGCCTGCAGGTCTGGGATCTTGTTTCCAAGACTGTGAGCATTTGTGTACATGATTTTCCATTGGCCAGATTTTGGTGTGTTAGTTGTTGGGTGATGTCTGGCATTTCCCCGGTGCATCATATGGGGAGCTGGACCTTTTTCCTTTCCTGGTGATGCAAATGAACTGTAAACATGCTCAACTCCTTTCTGACCACTAGCTGAGGGGGAAGGGTGTTCTTCCCATTCAACGTATGGGGTGCTGCACCCCTCTCCCCATTTGTTAATTTAAATATTCTGCAAAGACATCAAACTTCTGCCCAAATGCACTGACTCCCTCCTTAGTCAGATGCAGTCCATAAAATTTAAAGAACTTTCGCTCCCAAAACTGTTACCAGTTCCCTACAAATTTGTGTCCTTTTTCCTGGCACCAGCCCTTGAGCCACATGTTTAGCTCCCCTATCTCCCCTTCTCTGACCTTTCATCCATCTGCCCCCCTCTCCCAGACTGGTAGGATCTCAGAGAAGGAGATGCTGGATGAAATGGATGATAGTTTGTCACCCAGCCTGGTCAGATGTTCCTTGGTCTCCACAACTGACCGGCTGGCGAGATCATTAGTCCCTATGTGTACCAGGATGTTGATGTTTTCTCCTGCTTCCTGAACAATTGTAGCAATGCAGTCAGTGTCTCTCCATGCAGATGTACCTGGGAGACATCTGACCATTACCCCTGGCTGGAGATGGGTATCAATGCCCTGAATCATGGAGACTCCTATGATCAGAAGTTTTTTGGTTTTCCTTTTTGCTTTTTTTGTTTTGGTTCCTGTTTTGGGTGAGTTTTGTTGTGCTAGCTCCTGTGTTGCAGTGTCCTGTTCTGCAGTTTCCTCTGCCCCTTTGTTTGACTTCGGAGATAGAGGCAGATACCTGTTTGTAGTTTTTATATGGTTTGTGGAGGTAATATGTTGGTGAGCACTGAGTGATGGGGTACCCGATTTGCGCCTTCTAACCATCTGCCAACCTCCCAGACCAACTACCCTCTGCTGTTGAGGTGCTTCTGTTGCATGTTAGGGAAATGGCAAGTGGTTCTTACAATATATTTCCTCTTCAATATGCAATTTGAGGTGTGCAATCTCTGCCCATGCTGCCTGGAGCTGAGCCCTTAGATCTCCAATGGCCCAGCATGTAGGACAGTGTCCTAAATCCTGTAAAACTGCCCTTTCTGAAAAGTGTTCCACAGTACCTGCAGTTAATGATATCCATTCAAGATAAGTTGCTGGGTTTATAACCTGGTCAGAGTAATTAGAAGGAAGAAAATGAAAGCAAAAGTTTGATTTTGTGTTTTGTGTGTTTGTTCTTGTATAACTTGTCATAACAAGTTAAATTACTAGTGCCCCTGTAAATGAGGTCACGATACCCCACTGATCCACCCCTTTCTGCTTTGTCACAGGAAATGTCACAACTGTGCTACCCTATGAAAGGAGTGTAGTGTGGGGTGGTTGGGGATGGGGGTGGGTGGCTGGGCCCTTCCTCTGTCAAAAAAGAACCACGGATGAAAGAAACATGGAGGTAAGAGCAGAAACAATCAGCCAGCAACAAATGCAATAGCCTTGAAAGCTTATCCTAATGATAGATAAAACTGTAAAACCTGTAAAAGCACCACCTGTAATAATTTCACAGAAGATATACCCTGTAAGAAACACTTTGCTACAGAGAAAAATAAAGCAGTAACAGAGAGGATATCATCCTCCCTAATCCTTTTCCTGTTAGAGGTACCCAAGGAGGAAATATAATGGTCAGTGAATGAAACTAAGGGTGTTGAGGGATGTAGCAATTTATTGCTGCAATTTTGGGATGATCCCTCATAATGCCTATCTTGTTGTGTATTGAAGGAAGCTAGTACAGAATTAGCATTCAACCTTTTTGCCATGTCCTTTTGGCTAGCTTCAATTGAGGCTAGTTTTGTGTTAAAACAGCTTATTTGCTGAAATAATTTTTATTGTTTTCCAAAAAATAACAAAAAAGAAGGAAAAAAAATCATAATACAGTATACAGTCACACATTCTGTACATACATTTAGCCACCTTTCATCTTGTTATAAGTGCAATGTGCCAGTACAGTAGGCAAGGGAAAAGGTTATGGGGTAGAGGAAGGAAAGAATGGGGTACAGACAAATATCAGTTTATTTGTTAGTTACACATTAGTATACTTACTGGTGATATGAACACTCTGATTCAGGTGACAATGTCAATCGTATAGTCAAAGGGAACTACCTCAAAACTTACTGAAGGAGTTCCCCTGCTAGAAAAACTATTATTTAGAGGCAAAGTATTATTTACGAGGGGGGTACTCTATTGTATTCTCATCAAATCAGAGTAAATAACATGTAAGGGTACTCACCAAAATAAGGTGCCAACTCAGAAAGTCATCTTTGCAGGACATAAACACCTCAAACAGTAACTCTGTGTTTCTGCAACCAGACATATCCCTCTTCACAGCATCTAGAGAAAGTTGAGTAAGAGTGTGTATATGCTCTGCAAGAGACTGGTCTGACCCTGGAACAGAAACAAGTGTATCCCAAGCTTAAATCTGTACTAGATGTGTTAAACATTCTACATATCATCATATATGCAACCACCTGTACATTTATTGAAAGAGTCTCATAATTATAATCTCCAATCCGACAAGGAAAAACCAGGGCCTCCCCACATTGTTATTGAGTCCTTTGGTAGAAATCCCTTTTCGTAGTACCTTTATACCAACAGGAGAAGATGGAGATATTTACCCTATCCCTGTTGGTGATTGGACCGTACCAAGATATTTAAGATAGGGATCCCAGCAGGTTTCAAAAGTGGAAAGTTTGGACTTCTGCAGATAAGATATTTTGCCCAGTTTGGCTAAGGTAGATAGGGACCCCAATATTTCTGCCATTGTAGGAATCAGAGGAGTTCTCCATTTGCATAGATTGACTCTTTTTGTTTGTACAGCCAAGAATTCTAGCCACCTGTATCTTAATGTGGACAGCTTGGATATATCAAATACCCAAGAGAAAGAAGAGAGCACTAAGGGGAATCAATTGTTGTAGAATCCTGGAGGCAATTTTTTGTTCTTCTTGCCATAGGAGCTGGATTGTTGAGCAGGACCACAATACATGCACTAGGTTACCCCCGGCTTTTGGCATCTCCAGCAATTATCATGTTCTATTAATTTAGCTTTATGAAGAATGACTGGGGTTCTGTACCAAGAGTATGCAATTTTGTTTTGAATTAATCTGGATTTGGCAACTGTGAACCAGGTATTTGTATCTACCTGCGCTTTATCCCAGGCCTCAGAAGATATATGGATCTGCAGCATCTTTTCCCATCTTTGCCTTGCTTCATCTGATTGAGATGGAAAAGTATCTCTGAGAGTAGCATATATGTGACCTGCAAGGCCCTTAGAACACAGTATCCACTTGGTCAAGGGCGAAGTTTTATCATGGCTTAAGCTGGGGGATAAAAGGTACCGAGTTGCGTCTCTGAGTTGGAGATATCTCCAAAAGTCTGAGTGTGGGTTACCCCATACTTGTCGCAAAGAGTGGAATGTCTGCAGGACTTTATGATTAGGGGCCAACAAATCACACAATTTAGTAATACCCAACTCAATCCAGTGTATCCATAGGACTTCAACTCCTATAGTAACATAAAAGCATAGAAATATAGACTTTGACGGCAGATAAGGACCGCTAGGCCCATCTAGTCTGCCCATTTCCCTACCTACAGGATAGGCCACAGATCCTATTTAACCAACAGCCTATATCTTCCTGCCCCCCACAAGAATTGCCTTATGTCTGTCCCATGCATTCTTGAATTCTCCCACAGTTTTAGACTCCACTACTTCCTCAGGAAGGCTGTTCCATGCATCCACTACCTCTCTGTGAAATAATACTTCCTCACATTGCCCCTGAACCCTCCTTCTATCTTTAAATTGTGTCCCCTTGTTCTTGCAAGTCTCTTTTCTGAAAGATGCTACCCTCTTTGACTTTGTTGATTTCCTTGAGGTACTTGAAAGTTTCTATCATGTCCTCCTCTCCTTCTTTCCTCAAGGGTATACATATTAAGCTCCTTAGTCTCTCCCTCATACGGCTTCTCTGCAGACCCTGCACCATTTTAGTTGCCCTCCTCTGGACTGCCTCTATCCTGTCTATGTCCTTGCAGAGATGGGGTCTCCAGAACTGGACACAGTATTCCAGATGGGGTCTCACCAACTGTCTGTACAGAGGGATAACAACTTCCTGTTTTCTGCTGCTGATGCCTCTCCCTATACATCCCAGTATACCCCGCCCTCCCTACTGCCTTCTTACATTGCTTGCTAACCTTAAGGTCATCTGATATGATTACCCCCAGGTTCCTTTCCTGTTTTGTTGTTGTTACTACCTCCCCACCCATTGTGTATTCTTCCCCTGGGTTCTTGTTTCCAGGTGCATTATTTTGCACTTTTTGCATTGAATCTAGCTGCCATATGTCAGACCATTCCTCCAACCTTGCCAAGTCCCTTTTCATCCTTTCCACGCCTCCTGTGTATCAACCCTGTTGCAGATCTTTGTGTCATCTGCAAAAGGCATACCTTTCCTTCCAGTCCTCTGCAATGCCACTGATGAAGACATTAAAAGGACTGGATCAATACTGAACCCCTGCGGTACCCCACTAGTAACCGCCTTTCTTCAGAGCGGACTCCATTTACAATTACCTTCTGTGTCCTGTTGTCCAGCCAATGTTTTACCTAGGCTACCACCCTGGGACCCACTCCCAGGCTGGTTAATTTGACTAATAATCTTTGTGTGGGACTGTGTCAAATGCCTTGCTAAAGTCTAGGTAGGCCATGTCCACAGCCCCTCCCTGGTCTACTACTTTGGTCACCCAGTCAAAGAAATCTATTAGATTCGCCTGACATGACCTCTTGCTGTGAACCCATGCTGCCTTGGATCCTGTGCTCCACTGGCCTCTAGGTACTCAACTATTCTTTCTTCAGAAGTGACTCCATCACTTTCCCTACCACAGAGGTCAGACTGACAGGTCTGTAGTTTCCTGCCTCTGTCTTGGTCCCACTTTGTGAAGGGAATCACATCCGCCTTCCTCCAGTCCTGGGGTACCACACCATCCTCCCATGATTTATTAAAAAGAGCAGCCAGTGGTTTCACTAGTTCCTTCCTTAATTCTTTTAGAATTCTGGGGTGAATTCCATCAGGACCCATTGCTTTGTCCACCTTCAGTTTTAGGAGTTCTTGCAGAACCCTTTCTTCTGTGAAAGGACTGGGATCGACCCCCCTATCAAGAGTGCTTCTGTTAATTGGATTAGGCACTTCCCCCTCCTCTTTTGAGAATACTGAGCAGAAATATTCGTTCAGTATTCCTGCTTTTTCACTGTCCCCCTCTGCCCACCCACCGTTTATTCTATTCAGCCTCACTATCCCTCCCTTTGTCTTTCTACGCTCGCTGATGTACCTATAAAAGGTTTTATCCCCCTTCTTAACTGAGTTGGCTATCTTTTCCTCAGTTTGGGCCTTTGCTATTCTGACTTCCCTCCCTGCTTCTTTCTGCCTTAACTGGTACAGCTCTCTGTCCTGCTCCTTCTGTGTTTCCTTATACTTCTGGAATGCTATCTTTTTCTTCCTGACTTTCACAGCCACCTCTCTTGAGAACCATAGTGGCTTTTTCTTTCATTTTGATTTGTTTATTTGCTTCACACAAAGGCTTGTTGCCTCTGTGATGGCAGTTTTGATAATTCCCCATTGTTGCTCCACACCTCCTTCTAGCCTGTTTGCTAGTGCTTTTCTGAGGCACTCTCCCATCTTGCCAAAGTCAGCCCTCCTAAAGTCCAGTACCATCACAGTAATGGCTGGGTTTTGCCAGATAGGCACATAGGAGAGTGGGAGGGGGTTGAAGTTCATTTTATGATGAGAACTGAACCAGTTGGCTGTGGATGCAATCACTGTGGGTGAGGTAAGGTCTATACTTATCTTACTGGCCACTGACTTTTTAGGGCTATTCTTCTGTACAAAAAGGGAAGAGGGATGGAGCAGACACATAATATCTGTTTCTAGTTGTATCCATTGCGGCAAGGGGGGGAAGGGGAGCATGCCCATTTGACCGTCTGAGCCAAAAGGAAGGCCCAGCAGTATCCCTCTGGCCAGGGGAGATTCTAACTGCCTTTCTTCTAATGTGACCTCAGTTTAGATTGACTGAATCTGGGTTTGGATCCCTCCCAAAGAAAATCCCCAATTAGTTTATCGAAAACCTGAAACCACTGTTTTGATAAGGGAACAGGCAGGTGCATCAAGAGATAGAAGAGTTTAGGGGCTGAGATTAAAGTCACCTCCGCAACTTTTCCTGCTAAGGCGAGTTTAAGAAATCTCCATCTATCGAAATCTGTCTTAATGGAGGAAAGGAGGGGTTGTACATTAGCTTGCCATATTGTCTCCAGGGATGGGGTAAAAAAAATACCCAGATATTTAATCCCTGCTGGTGCCCAGAGTAAAGCATCTGCAGCTATCACTTGTTACAGTGGGCATTGAGAGAGAGTACTTCCATCTTATTCCAGTTCAATCGTAAACCTGAATAATTTGAGAAGACTTCTAAGAGAGCAAGGAGGGGGGAGATGGCATTATGTGCATCTTCAAAAAGGAGAAGGAGATCATCAGCGTACATAAAAATTGTATAGGACATATTCCTCACTCTCAACCCTTTTATCTCTGGGTGGTTTCGAATAGCCTCAGCCAGAGATTCAACCACCAGCACAAAGAGGAGGGGGGAGAGTGGGCACCCTTGCCTCATACTTCTGCCCAAAGGGAATGGGGCAGAACGCATTGAGTTTGTGTTAACTCTAGCTAAGGGGCCTTCATAGATGGCTTTTATCCTGGCAAGAAATGTTTTCCCTAGCCCAAAGTGAGAAAGAGTCATATATAAATAGTCCCACTCCACAGAATCAAATGCCTTTTCGAAGTCAACTGTGATAGCAGCTGTGGGAGTAAGAAGGGACTTAGCAAGGGGATCAGGTTCAGCAGGGTTCTTAAGTGATGTGAACTATGTCATCCAGGTATAAATCCCTCTTGTGAGAGATGCACAAGAATGCACAATAGACAACGAAGTCTGGCAGCTAAGATTTTAGCATAAAGTTTACTGTCCAAATTTATAAGCGAAATTTTTTATGAATAGCAACTATGATTGCCTCCCGCATGGAGGGCAGTAGAGTACCCTTATGTTCTATCTCCTGAAACACTTGGGTTAGAAGGGGGTGAAATAGTAGGGGCCAGAATCTGGTAGAAATCTGCAGTGTAACCATCACTGCCTGGATATTTCCCTTTTTTCAAGTTTTGGATGTCTGCGGTTACTTCCTCTTTTGCAATGAGGAGGTCTAGGAGTTGTGTTTGCTTCCTCTGTAGTTTAAGCAGTTCTAAGGTGTCCAAAAATCCTTATGTGTTGCTGTTAGGGCCAGTGTGGGTGGAGGAGTATAGCCTTTTATAAAAGGAGGGCATAGTATCATTAATATCTCTAGGGGAAGTATTCAGTACCCCTTGTTTGTTCAAAGCAGGGATGTATCTACTGGCCTGCTGTTTGCGTAGTTAATATGCAAGTACTTTACCCCCTTTGTTCCCACCTTCCCAAAAGGTGTGCTTAAGGTGAAGGATAGCGGCTTCGGCTTTCCTGTTCAGAAGTTGGTTAATTTCAAACCGGATACCCAGAATGGATTTACCTATAGGTGAATGAATGGAAGGAGAGGGCATAGCCTTAAAAATGCTTTCAGCTGCAGCTAATCTCTGTTCAAGAGTGATCAACTGCAGTTCCCTTTGCCTACGTTTGGCTGCAGCAAACCCCATAATGTTACCTCGCATCGTGGCTATGAAGGATTCCCATGTTGTACCAGCAGAGGTGTCATTTATACAGTCCTCAGCTAGAAAAAGAGAAGCCTCCTTGTTATCTCAGGGAATAAAGTCAGGGTTCTTTCACTAGAAGTGGGTCTAATCTCCATTTTTTAGTAGGGGGAGCCACAGGGTCCCATTGTATAAGGAGCTGGACTGGGACATGATCCGAGATATAGCAGGGAAGAACTGAGATATCAAGGGTTTTAGTTGTCAAGGCAGATGAGCTGAGCCAAAAATCCAGCCAACTGTATGAGGCATTTGCTGCCGAATTAAATGTATAGTCTCTTGTTCTGGGATGAAATAGCCTCCATAAGTCTGTAGGCCCTTGATCAGAGATCATTAGCTGGACAGCCTTCCCACTTCTAAGAGGGTGCCTTCTTCCCCCCATCATTCCTATCAAGGAGAGGTATCAGTGTGAGGTTAAAGCCCCCACCAATAAGCAGGGGTAGTTTGGGGGATAATTCCAGAATTACCTCTGCCAAATTATGAAAGAACTGAGGGGTATCCTCGTTGGGGGCATAAACATTACACTGGGTCAGTGGACCTGTGGGTGTATTGTAAGTGGCAATTACCCATCTGCCATCTTGGTCTGAAAGGGTCTGTTTTAACATCCAGGTGAGAGATTTATTCACCAGGATGAGAACCCGGGGCATTGGAGTGAACTTGCTGACCAACCCAGTCTTTCCTCAGATGGATATGGTCAACCCCGGAGAGTTTGGTCTCCTGCCGGAAGGCCACTTGGGAATGAATACATTTCAGGAGGGGCCAGAACCTTCTTATGTTTTATTGGGGAGTTTAGCTCCCTGACATTCCATGTGTGTAGCACAATATCAGACATTTTGTTTAAGGGCCTCCAGGATATAACAAGCAGAAAGAAGAACCCAAGGAGAAGGGCAGCTGGCGTGCCCCTGTGTGTTAAGTAATTAGAGGTCACTACCCCACCCCAACATGGAAGCTTTATAAAAGGCCATGGGTTTATCTATCAACACTATAGAGACTATATACTGCCTAAAAGTCTTAACTAACTAACTTATCCTACAAAATAGTAAAGGAGGTGTGGCAGGACTAAACCGGCAATAGCCCTAGCCAATGGTATGCCCTGTCACTCTTGGGGGTGTTAAACAGATACTTCCTAAAGGGGAAGAGAACACCTTACTGCTATGTTGCTTATACTAGGTTATCCGGCACCATGATGAAATCAGGAAGAGCAGCTAACCAACTCTTGCTAGAGCCATGTCTGGATTTGCCTACAAACCCTTCAAATGGGAGGTAAGAATCGTATCAACAAGCTCTTACAGTGGTATTCAGCTTATATACCGGTAGAGAAAGCAGAGACTCCACTTATATTGTTAGGCCTAACCTTTTTGGGATTCATTGATCAGTTAACAATGATCTTCCAGGAGGCAGAAGTTAACAAAAACCCAAAAGAGCAGAGGCTAGAAGTGTGAGTCAACCGCTCATTGAGTCTTCCCTATAATGATACTATCCCACAGCGCAACTGGGAGTGAGAGGGGAAAATCCCCAAAACAGGCCAAAAATGGCTCATATATCTTTAGCAACCACTGAGTACAATCAACCATTGCACTACAAGTTTAAAACATTTCTAACGTAACCTTACGGTAAGCAGCATGTAAGCAGGCCCATTTTACAGCCCTACCCCTCATAAAATAACATTCAGCTCCTGGTAGGGTTGTCTGGTATACAGGATAAATTAATATTACACTGGAGGGTTGGTGCAGGAGCACTAGTGCTGTTCTGGGTACACAGTGTAACATAAAGCCCATTCAAACTATATTGAAACTGAGTTAGAACCAGGATCTATGCCCTTTTTCCTGCATGTCACCTCCCCCTTTTGCACCATCATCTGACAGCATCTTCTCGAAATGCCAAACATATTGTCAAGCACAAATTCTGAGTGGAGGGGCGTCCTGAGAAAAGAATGAAGGCCAAAACCTGTCTCTGCATTCTCAAAGGCCAAGAAGTGTGCCCAGAATGGGGTCCACTAAGGGTAAATTTTACCCCCACTGGTCCTCTGTCAGGACATACTGATGAAAACTCATTCATAAACCAGTGTAGGGGGGGAAGATCGGGGATAAGTCTTTAGAATCAGCCTGAGGGGAGAGCAGTGAGCCTTATGGAAGGGCATGGGGGGTGCCATTAAACTTCTTAAGGGTAAATGACAATACCAGCAGGGTTACCTGGTGATCCTACCCATCCAAATTATAACCCTCGAGCAGTCACATCATTATACATTAACTTCATTTGTCTTGTTTACATCCTTTGCACTCTATAAAACAGAAACTAGCCAAAAGAGACAAACAGGTAAGCAACTGTGTCTGTATTGAAGTAAACTGTGTTATCTGCTACTAGAAGGAAACCTCTGTCCCAAAATGGATAGAAGTTTGCTCCAGTTATGCAGGCCTCAGTCATTCTCCCTTATTCCCTACCTTTCGATTTCTAAATTCTCTACATCATCAGCCCTCAGATACTTATCTGACTATTCAACAGCTTAGGCTAATGAGGGTTTCCAATGTTCATGGAGGATTTAGTTGTTTTGTCTCTGCGGGGTCTAGCTCGGAGTTTCGATCTGGGGGAGAGCCTGGGGCCTGGAGGTCTAGTGTAGGTAACACTGACTCTGCCTCCACACTGTGGGCCCATGCGCTGCATACTTCCTCAGGGATACTGCACTCTGGTTCCCTATTCTCAGTGTCCATTTCTGCACGTACATCTGTGTCGGGAAGTTTGCTTAAAATTGAAAACCGGTTGTGGGCAAAATACGGACTAACATATTCTATTTCGGCTTCAGTAGATGCCGAGGAGGTTTGGACCTATATTTCAGGAGCGTTCTTCTTCTCCTGTGGATGGACCCATTTGAAGTGTGGTGAGGATGGTGGTCTTTTCCTGACTTTCATGTTTCAGGGTTTCAGTACCACCTGGGAGGCGGAGGGAGAGAGGTGTCAAGAGAGTCAGCTTTGGGCAGATGAGGTTGTGAATTATTTTCAGCCTGAGCAGAGGACAAAGGACTCGGGTTAGCCGGCCATGTATTCAGAAAGAAGACCAAGGCCTCATCTGGAGACAAAAAGTGTTGAGCAGCTCCATTTAACGATATTTGCAACATTGCAGGGTACCTCAGAGTAAAGGGGATATTCAGCACATGTAACTTCTGACGAACTTTAAAGAAGGCTTTACGTTGAGCGGCTAGCTCCCTTGAATAATCCTGGCAGATCATAATCTTACGATCCTTCCACCGGAGCTGCCTCAGTTCCCTAGCCCTTGTCTGGATCGCTTCTTTTTCCTCAAAGTTCAGAATTCTAACTAAGGTGAGGCCTTTCCCCCTGTGCAGGCCTGGGTTGCAATGAACAGTGTGCCTGCTCCATCACGATCTTAGTAGCTTGCAGTAACTCAAAAATCTCTGGTAGTGCTAGTTGTAAGAAAGGTAGCACCCTCCCACCCTCACAACCCTATAGAAAGCCAAGAAGGTGTAAATTATTACGATGACTTCTGTTCTCTAAATTGTCTACTTTGTCTTGTAGGAGCTGTATTTGGGCCACCTGTTCTCTCATGATGGCAGAGTGATTCTGGAGTGTGTCCTCCTGTGTGGTGGCCTTTTGTTCTACAGCATCGACTCTCAGATTAATCTGTTGTATGGAAAAGGCAGAATTATTTGCTGCCAAAGTGAGGGTATCAATACTGGCCATAACTGACGCGAACATCTCTCTTATAGAGGGTTCTTCTCTCTCTTTTACTAAGTGCGCCATACTGCGTATCTCGCTGTTGGAGCAGCAGCTCTGTTTGCTCGTAGTTAGCTCAGTTGCAGTCCGTTTTGTCTCAGAGTCACCCAGTTAGTAGGATATAACGTCGGATCTCCAGTGATTTACTTTCTTCTTGAAATTCCTCCCACAAAGGTATAAATTAAGGATTCTAGGCTCTTAAGCGAGTGGAGCTGTGGAGTTAAGTTGCCATCTTGGTTGAGCGTTAGTCAAGCCCCCTAAAACAGATTATTTCATGTATCAGTTCTGCATTCTCTATACATTTCGGGCATGTAAACAGCTCACTTTCCAGTTTGTCATTAGTGATATAATATATTCTTCAGACTCTGCATTTTAGACCGATGGCCTCATCCATTGTCATAATTGTGCTAGTCATTTCTAACATTTGTTCTGAGTTGTCAATACTCACTTGACAAGATTTACTTGCTTTACTTACTGCAAGACAAATGTCAGAAAAATATTGATTTATAGCATTATAATCGAGGACATAAGCTAAGCTAGGCAGTAGCTGATATACAGGCCACAAAAGCAAAGTACTAAAGCCATGAAGAGCACAGCAAGTTACACATCCCAAACACCAGAGTGGGGGAGGGGGGTTTACAGCAACACTGCATACAGCTGTTGTGCAGTTACTCGTTAATCTAAACCCAATAGGCATTTGCAAATTTTTCTGTGGATTACTTTAACACAAATGACACCTTACCTATGCTGGAAGGGGTCTAATATTTCACACTGATGCTGTTTTGCCCAGCCAGCCCTGCCAGACACGCCAGACATGTGCAAACCACAAATGGGGATGGAGTCAATGAGGTGGAGATTGAGGAAAATTTTGGCAACAGAGACCATAGGACATTTAGCTTTAAAATTAGAAAGGGGTCAGTTAAGAGCATTTCAACCACTAAGGTGCTGGATATTAGAAGGACAGATTATTGGAGGATGAGAGAAATTGTGTGGAAGGAGCTTGAAGGAAAGGAGAACTTGGATGATGTTGAGGAGCTGTGGTAGAAAATTAAAAGAGGAATACTGAAGGTGACAGAACTATGTGTTAGGATGGTGAGCAAAAGTAAGAAAGGGAGCAAACCACTTTGGTTCATAAAAGAAGTGAGGGAAGCAGTTAGGGATAAAAAAAGAGCATTCAGGGCTTATAAAGCCCTCAGAAGGAAACAGGGAGGTGTATAAGGGACAACTGAGAGAAACAGGAAAAATAATCAGAAGGACGAGGGCAGATATGGAGGAGTATATATTGAGGGAAGCAAAAAGGTGGAATAAGAAGTTTTTCAGGTATGTGTGACAGAAATGAGTAGAAGAAGGGTATCATAAAGCTCAAGGGGGAATGAGGGGCACTGGTAGAAGGGGATATAGAAAAGGGTAATGACTATTTCACATCAGTGTTCACAGTGGAGGAGGAGAAAGAGCTGGAGTTGAAAAGCAGGGGAAGGGAGGGCAGGGAAATGGACTCAAGTCCATTCACGGAGGATAGGATATTGAAACAACTGGGGAAACTGCAGATGGATAAAGCAATGGGCCCAGATAAGATTCACCCAAGGGTGCTCAAAGAGCTAAAACAGGAGTTGGTGGTACTGCTCAAGAGGTTATTTAATCTGTTACTGGCCAAGGAAATGGTTCCTAGGGACTGGAAAAGGGCTGAGGTTGTGCCATTGCATAAAGGGGAAGGAAGGGAGGAACCTGGAAACTACCGCCCAGTTAACCTTACCTCCATTGTAGGTAAGCTAATGGAGACACTTACTAAGGAAAGGCTTATAAAATATCTGTAGGTGGAGGGCCTTCTGGATGTCAACCATCATGGATTCACAGGTGGTAGGTTCTGCCAGACCAACCTGATTGAATTCTTTGACAGAGTTACAGAGATATCGGATCAGGGCGGGGTGGTGGACATGGTTTACCTGGACTTTAGGAAGGCCTTTGATACCATAGAAACATAGAAACATAGACTTTGATGGCAGATAAGGACTGCTTGGCCCATCTAGTCTGCCCATTTCCCTACCTACAGGATAGGCTGCAGATCCCAGTTAACCAACAGCCTATTTCTTCCTACCCCCCACAAGAATTGCCTTATGTCTGTCCCATGCATTCTTGAATTCTCCCACAGTTTTAGACCCCACAACCTCCTCAGGAAGGCTGTTCCATGCATCCACTACCCTCTCTATGGAATAATACTTCCTCGCATTGCCCCTGAACAGCCCCCCCATCTTTAAATTGTGTCCCCTTGTTCTTGCATGTCTCTTTTTCTGAAAGATGCTACCCTCTTGGACTTTGTTGATTCCACTGAGGTACTTAAAAGTTCCTATCAGTTTCTATCATGTCCCCCCTCTCCCTTCTTTCCTCAAGGGTACATATTAAGCTCCTTTAGTCTCTCCTCATACGGCTTCTCTTGCAGACCCTGCACCATCCCCCACAGAAGGCTGATGCACAAAGTGGGGAGCTTGGGAATGGGGAGCAAACTCACAAATTGGGTAGAACATTGGTTAGAAGGAAGGACACAGAGGATTGTGGTGAATGGGGTGCACTCAAAGGAGGAAAGGGTGATCAGTGGGGTTCCCCAGGGATCAGTGCTGGGACCCATACTTTTCAACATTTACATTGGGGACATTACGGAGGGGCTACATGGGAAGGTGTGTCTGTTTGCAGATTACTTGAAAATCTGTAATAGGGTTGGTACTACGGGGGGGTGGAAAGTATGAGACAAGATCTGGCAAGGTTCAAGGATTGGTCTGAAAGGTGGCAGATACAATTCAATGCAAACAAATGCAGAATTATGCATATGGGATGTAAAAACCCAAAGGCAACTGGCTTGGGGGAAGAACTGGGGGCAACAGATCAGGAAAAGAACCTAGGGATCACTATCTCAGACAGCCTGAAAGCTCAGAGTCAGTGCAACAGGGCAGCGGGAAAGCAGTCAGAATGTTGGCATGCATAGGAAGGGGCTTTATAAGCAGGAGAAGGGAGGTGATCATGCCACTATACAAAACCAAAGTCAGACCACACCTGGAATATGGGTTCAGTTCTGGAGGCCATACTTACAAGGGGACAAGGACAGACTGGAGAGGGTCCAGAGAAGGGCAACCAAAATAGTGAAGGAGCTGCAGGAGAAGTCATGAGGAAAGACTGGGTGAGCAGGGCCTGTACACTGGAGGAGAGGAGAGAGAGGAGAGGAGAGGAGAGGAGAGGAGAGGAGAGGAGAGGAGAGGAGAGGAGAGGAGAGAGAGGAGAGGGGGGATATAGTGAAACATTCAAGTATTTGAAAGGCATAAACATGATGAATGTTGACAACATCTTCAGATTGTGCAAGAACAAAACCACTAGGTGGCAAGCATTAAAACTGGAGGGGGCAGATTTAGAGGTGACATCAGGGGGAAATTCTTTACTGAGAGGGTGGTGGGGCCATGGAACAGACTGCCTGGATGGGTGGTAGGGGTTGATTCAGTGGACAAATTTAAAAGAGCTTGGGATGCATACATGGGACTAACCAACAGTGGGCAGACTGAAAATGGAGGGAGGAGGTCTTCTGGGGGTGGGGGAAACTCAGGCAGACTAGATGGACCATGTGGTCTTTTTCTGCTGACAAATTTCTATGTTTTCTATGTCTATATGTTAATAAGCTAATAATGAATCAAGCCAAATCCCTGGCAGTGCTGTTTAGTACACCTTCACAGCTAAAAAACCTAGGCACTCCCCTATCAGTGATCTGTGATAACGGGTCTTATCTTAACACAGTCACCTCTTTCAAGTACCTGAGAATCACCCTAGACCCATCCCTGGATTTCTCAACACACATTTCCACTGTCTGTAAGGACACCATTGCAAGTCTAGGCATAGCCTATCAAGTCAGTGCAAACCTCTCCACTGCTGCCAGGATCACTATAGTGTGAGTGCTACTTCTGCCTAAACTTTCTTATGGACTACCAGTCTTTGCCAACACTAATATCTCCATTTTACTTAAATGGATTGTGGACTATGACAACATTTTCCACTTTGCCCTTGCATGCAACTGGCTCACTCACCACTGCCAACTTTACAGTAAGCTTGGCTGGCCATTTCCCCAAGCCCTTCTGGATCTCACCAGTGGAAACGCTGTCCACAGTTTAATACAGAACTAAGCACCTCACCCTCTTGTCTCTTACCTAATACCTAACCCCAACCACTATTCATTAAGATTCTCAGGAGCAGAAAAAACTGTTGTTTCCCAGGTCGAGATCTAAATACAGAGAACAGGCCTTTTCTGCTGTAGCCCCAAAACTCTGGAATAACGTACCTCTTCCAGTGTGATAGATCTTGTCTACTGGCACATTTTGATCTCAGCTCTGTACCCTCCTGCTACAAAACCACCAATGCACTTGCCCTTAACAGGACACACCTCCACTGTACCTTCTCCTCCATACAAATCAAATTTGTGGCCTTGCAAATTTCTCTGTACTTGCACTTATTTACCAGTTTCTGTTTCTTCTCCACCTATTAGTCCACAAGGATAAAGCTTCTACTGTTGTGAATGTTCAGAGTGGTGCCTACTATATGAATCTAGTACAATTGCTAATTGTACCCTATCCTATTGTCCGTGCACTCACTCTACCCATTTGAGTTTATTTCAACTGTGTATACAATCTCTGTACCCTTACAGAAATAATTATATTAAATGTTTTCATGCTGCACACATAAAACTACCCAAGTGATATGCGGGCTGCAAGTATTTTCTAAATGTTAAATTGGAACCAAGTGCATGCATGTGGCATGCATGCAGCAAGCAAGTGTGTAAACCATGATTTTTATGTTAAATTTGGAAAGACTGCATGCATGTGGCATGCATGCAAAAAGCAAGTGGTCACTGATAACTGCACAGGTAAAGATTAAGTGACTTGCTCAGGATCACACCATACACAAGTGGAGTTTGATGAGATTCAAACCCAGATCTGTATGCCTCCAGGTCTCCTGGCTTGCAGTTCAGTGCCTTTAACCACTAAGCCATACTGTCTGCACACATATGGCTTGCTTGTACTTCAATGCGTTCTGTATCTGAATACATCTGCATACATGTGGCATGCTTGTAGCAACTGTTATGCTTTTCAGTTTTCTTTTTATTTTCTTACTCATCCCAGTTTCACAGTTTCTTTTCACTGTAGCACACATACCAATGGAAACACATGTTTTTTCCCACCCCCAATACACAAACTGACCCACAAAACCACTTAATTACTTCTGTCTGGCCTGTACTCCTACAATTTTCTCTCCATAGTTTTAAATGTTTCAGCACAAACAGACTTTAAGATGCAAACACAAAAGTAGCAATAACTTGACACACACCCATACTGCGCCCCCCACCCATGCACACACAACATAGCAGGGAAGGCCATGCTGCTACAGACAACCCACCAAGTATAGACATAAGTAAAAAGTCTCTTACTTGAGTACTAAGGAGCCAGAGGTAGGAATTGTTACGAGATGATGGCCATAGGTCAGAGTGCTGGGGTGTACCCCCTTAAAATGAATTGAGTTATTTTGTTATTACTATTTTATACATTATGATGGTGAGTTGGAGAATAATGAAGGCCACTGTTCTACTAACAAAGCCCTTGTTAGTCAAGCTGTGCCTTCATTAATCTCCAACTCTCTATCAATGATGTATAAAATAGTAATAAAAAAATACCCCTATTCATTTCAATGGTGCATACCCCTGCAGTCTCCTTTGCCCTTTCTCATAATGTGCCTGAGCTTGGGGATGTGGAGGTCAGCTTCACTGGGGGGAAGGGGCATAAACCTCACTATAGTGAGGCTCAAATAGTCTGTACATACCATACCGCTCAACTGTCCATGAATGCAAGGGACAGCTCTAGAATGTCTGTAACATCTCTAAAAGGTGCAACTTATTTGTCTTGACTGAAAAGTGATATGCAAATTAGGAAAAATTCAAATGTGTGTGATTCATCTCTGTATACCCCAGCGCAGTGCATTAAATTTGAGCTTAAACCCACCCAGTTACTAACCAATTTCTTTCCTAGCTGAAGTTCTGCCCCCAAAAGAAATGTGTCCCATTTTTGACTCCCAAACTCCATTTCATTCAATACCCATACACTATGGGTCATGAAGCCACCCAAAAGTGAAGAAAAGTGAAAAACACATCAATATTTCAGTCCTTCCTCTTTCCCCAATCCCCTTATATAAAAAAAATTATTTACTTTTACTTACCTGGTCATGTGGCCAGAACCTGCATCCTGGCACAGTGTGACACCATCCCAATTTAAAATCTGCTTCCCCTCTCTCCTTCCACCAGAAGCTGGATGCTAGAATCGACCATCACAGGTCCCCAATGTGGTCTGCAACCAAGTCACCTCACCAACTGAATCCTCCCAACCTGGGTTCCTTACTTCTTGTTTGGTTGCTGCTGTGGCTGTTGCCGCATTACACTGATCAAGGTCTATGAAGGACCCCCACACTGCTGTTACCACTGCTACTAAACCTGGCTTGCTGTTGTGGGGGTCTATGCTGTTTTTTGGGGTTATTTTTGCTTGGCAACCCTAGCAGAGTTAGTAGGTAGCCTAGTCTTGAGTTAACTTCTAGCTCATCCTCTGCCCCTTCAGCAACCAGAGGAGATGGAGACTCACTAAGAGTATACTAACAAAAATATGCTGCCACAACACTGCTATTGAGAGTTCAGTGCTTACCAACTCCTCCTACCTGTAGTGAGCAGTCTGCCTACTCTGTGGGGGGAAAGACAGCGTCGCACTTGCAAGACTCATGTGCTCTTTCTTGGCTGGAGCTCATCCACATCACGTGTGATTGTGCTACCACAATAGGTGGAGAGAGTGGACAACACAATACAGACATAGTCAAGTCTGGAGAGTACCTGCAGCATGAGCATACACAGGCTAGACGGACACTTATTGTGTAAAATATTATATCTAAATTTAATGCCATTATTGCCACACCAAAAGAACAATCTAGGCACAGATACAGAGGGTGGGCAACTGTCTCTGCCCTGCTTAAATGGCACCACTGCATAATAGTAGAAATTTATTCTCAGATGCTAATGCAATGGTTTCCACTGTGTTCTGAGGTGCTGTATCTCCATGTTTCATGATGTGTCCTGATCATCAGGTGGGTTGGTGTCCCTCATTTTGAGTGTCCATGTCCCTCATTTTAGTGACAAAATGTGAGGTGCGGTGCATGCTTCCAAGACCCTACTCAGCACACAGAGTGCAGTGCAAAGCCTTAGTGTATATGCTCAATGCAGAATGACAAAGAGAAAGTAAGTGAGATGAAACAGTCACGGAGAAACACATTTGCAGCACCAAATATGGACAAGGGATTTGCATGGTCCAAAACCAAAAGGATAGGCTTCACAACACAGAGGCCCATCTTCGTACATCTGGAATAGGAATGTTGACTGGCTATATCCTAGGCATTTAATGTAGTAAGCAAACAATACTTTACAAATTAATGGCGATTTAGTAACAAAAATCAAAAGTTATTAAACAATTTGCAAAAGGATCAGAATTAAGGAGTTTACCTAATTTTTATGGGAATCCAAATAAAAATGTATTTTAATTACTCTAATTGCTGGCAGTAGTATAAGAAATAGAAACTGATGTGTTTTTAGATGGGATTTGTATCATCTTAGCTGCTGCACACATGGCAAGTGTGCAGCATGTGATCCTGATCTGATGTTTAACATAGAAACATAGAAATTGTTAGCAGATAAGGACCGCTAGGCCCATCCAGTCTGCCAGTAGGCCCAATACATGTATGCATCCACTCACCTCATGTGGTCGATGACTTTCCATCACTCCCTTCCCACTCAAGGTTCTTCTGTGCTTGTCCCAGGCATGTTTAAACCCCTCCACTGTGCTTGCCCCACCACCTCTTGTGGCAGACTATTCCAAGCATTCACCACCCTCTCTGTGTAGAAAAACTTCCTCACATTACCTCTTAATCCCCCCCAATTTCATATTGTGCCTCATCATTCCGGTATCTTTTCTACATTGGAAAAGTTCTCCCACCTGCACCTTTTTTATGCCCTTGAGGTACTTAAAAGTTTCTATCATGTCGCCCCTTTCTCTCCTCTCCTTCAGTGAGTACATATTGAGGTCTCTTAGTCTCTCCTCATATGTTTTGTGGTGCAAACCATGCACCATCTTTGTTGCCCTTCTCTGGATAGCCTCCACCTTGTTTATTTCATTATGCATGTGTATACCGTACTCCAGGTGAGGACCTACCACTTCTCACCTCCTACCAGTAATACCTCTTCTTGTGCACCCCAGCAAGCCACTGGCCCTCCCTGCAACCTTTAGCACTGCATTAATACCTTAAGGTCATCAGATATGATGATCCCTAGGTCCCTCTTCTCTTTGATGTCAGTTCACACCAGCTTAACTGCTGCACTCATGTCAAGAGTGCAACACACAAACCTAATGTAATCTTTAGAAGATGTTCACCAAGCTTACCTGATGCACACATATCAAGGTTGCAGCGTTCAAACCTGATTTGATTTTTAGACCTGGTTCACTTAGAATCACTTTATGTATGCAAACTGCATGCAAACATTAAGCAACTGGCATGCATTCTGCATGTACACAGTACACCTATATTTCCATAAGAGTACAACTCTGGACTGTTTGTTGTTGGTACAGTACCCTTTTATGAGCAATTGCTGGATTATTTGTTGTTGTACCCATTATGTGCAATTTTCATTATTAACCTCTGGGTTGTGCCTGAAAATAGGCATATGTATGCATACTACACCCTACCTGGTAAACAACAACTAACTAAATGAATAAATAATTATTCCTTTACTTAAAAAGAGTGCAATAAATTATCATTCCTGTCACAGGCCATATCAGGGCAGGTTGATGTTGTCCTGGAAGGGGACACAATTGCAAATGAGATCCTTACAAAAGCACCCCTGTTGGATCTGGTTGAAGTACATATTGCAGATAGTGAAATACTCAGTTCCTTATTTGGAAAGAAACAAGAAAAAGTCAACTTTGGAGATGAAATGAAGCCCCAAAACACCTTATCTCTATATGGCCTTAGTAGGTATAAAAATGAGAACCTCTTAAAATTCAGACAAGCAGTGATTAATCTACTGGAACAATGGTTACATATCTCCATTGAAAATCTGGATGTTATTCAGGTTTCCCATCTAAGTAACAACCCAGATTGCGATCAAGTTAAACATCTGATAAAATGTGATAGTCTATACAAAAATATCATATGCAATATAAATATTCTTGACACTAATGGCTTTTATATAGTAGACCACAATCCTGTGGTCAATGAGAAAGGTAATGATGCTGCAGTACGTATTTCATCTGCTCTAATTCTTTACCAGTGGAAAATCTCCAAAGCTGTTTCAATGTCTCAATCTCAAATAGTTATAATGCACTACACCTGCAGAATGAATGACTAACAAAGGACTCAATTGGTGAGGAAAAAAAGGACTCAATTAATAATACATTGGGCAAATCAGAAAAGATAAATTTTATGACATGGAATATTGTTGGATTAATGGGAAAACTTAATGAACCTGAATGGGCTTGTTTTATTAACGGTAAGGATGTAATTTTTTCTCAAGAGACATGGGCAAACTCTGCAATCAATCTAAATGGTTCATCTTTTCCATTCCCCAATGCCCAAAGAAGCAAATTATGGTAGATATAAAGCAGGTTTGACAATCCATATTCAAGTTAAAAAAGATATAATAATTAAAGCTACCTTAAAAATGTATCATAATTACATTATACAAAACATTATCTGGAACTCAATTCCTTTTACTTTATTCGATATATATATATATATATATATATATATATATATATATATCATTCTCCACCAAGAACAAAGAAACAAAATAATACATATTTATGGGATATTTTATTGAAAGACATGGATGAAATCTTTAAAACATTTCTGGATAATAATAATTTGGTTGCAGGGGACTTTAATGTTAGAGTGGCACAATTTGATCAAATGGACATTTTTATAGATGCATTAGATACTGATGTAATAGGACAGAGGAAGAGCCAAGATTTACGTATAAATGAGCAGGGAAAAAATGAATTGAACTAATTGAGGAGAATGAGTTTTGGATATTGAATGGTAGAATAAATGGGGATCTTTAGGGTAAAACCACATATTTTTCATCTAATGGTCACAGTACAATAGATTATGTGTTATGTAATATGGAGCTATTAAAACTTATAACAGAACTTCATATTCAGATGAGATCAGAAAGTGATCATGAGACTATGGCCCAGATATTCAAACTGCGCCAGTCTGAGGCGCAAGCCCCTGCGCTGCTCAAAATAGTTGCGCAGTGGTGTGGCGGTGATATTCAAAGGAGTTGCTTGGTAACTCCTTTGAATATCGCCCTGAAACCACAGCACTTGGGCAAGTGGCGCAGTGGAACTTGCGCGACCGCAAGTTGCCAGAGTTGAGCATTCAACTTGCGGTGGCGCAAGTACCAGTGCGCCATGCGCAACTTTCCGATATTCAAAAGGTGACATGCAAATGGGGCCATAAGTTATGCAAGGCACAGGGGGGGCCATTTGCATCTCTTTATGGCCCCATTTGCATGCCATTTGCATGTAGGTGCACCGATCCCGAGGACTTGCTCCTGGCCACCCTGCCAGGCAGCAGCCGTCGGGGACCGACGCACACTGCAGCCCGACTGCCGGGCATCACAGTCATGCCCCCCACACCTCCACAGCCGATCGTGGGCATCACAGTCTATGCCCCCACACTCCACAGCCGGTCGCGGGCATCACGGTCCCCACCCCCCACCTCCCACAGCCGATCGCGGGCAGAACACATACATGTCGCCCCACACATCACAGCCCGATCATGGGCGAACCTGTATAACCCCCAGTGCCCGATCGCGGGCAGAATAACCCTCCCCAGCCGAATAACTCCCTGGTGGTCCAGTGGACTGTAAGCCCGATCGCAGGCAGAGATGTCACAGCAGCAACCTCCAAACATCTTCCCTGGTGGTTCTAGTGTCCCCCACCCACCCACGAAGTTTCTCCATTTCGGGCCCGCAGCCGGGCTGGCGATAGTATCTCCACTTTCGCTGTCGCTTGCCTGCCGATTGATTGTTCGAAGCGTTGCATTGCTTATTGGTGTAGCTACAGCCAATGGGCTTCGCAGCTCATACTGATACATGACAGTCCAGATTTGTGAACGATCATTCACAAATCTGACTGTCATGTACGGTATGGGCTGCACGCCCATTGGCTGTAGCTCTGCACCACGGGCGGCAGCCCCACCGACAGTTGTCGGCGGGCGCGGGCGGCAGGCAGGTGGATGCTGTCGCCCGCCGCCGCGGGGAGCGGGTGGAGGCTTCGGTGGTGGTGGGGGACACTAGACACCAGGGATGTTTGGGGGTTGTGCTGACATTCTGCCCGCGATCGGGCTTTACGGTCCACTGGACCACCAGGAGTTATTCGGGTTGGGGAGGGTTACATTCTGCCCGCGATCGGGCACTGGGGGTTTATACAGGTTCTGCCCGCGATCGGGCACTGGGGTCCGAGCAGGTTCTGCCCGCGATCGGGCTGTGGGATGTGGGGGGACATGACGGTACTGCCCGTGGATCGGGCTGGTGGGGGCACAGGGAGCGGTTGGGGCCAGCCAGGGTGGCAGCTGCTGTGTGCGCCTGCAATGCAGCAGCTCACCTGTGGGTGGCCCTCGACTTAAGCCTTTTTTGGCTCAAGCTTGTGCGATGCAGCTTGGTTGCGCATGCACAACTCTGCACAACCCGACTGAATATCGGGTTGCGCAGAGGTTATGCATGGATCCTCCTCCTGTTGAGCATGCATTCATTTGCATTGCTCTCTTGCGCAACCTGGTGCCAGTGGCGAAACTGCCTCCTGCTGAATATCACAAAATGGCGCATTTTGGACTTACATGGCGCAACCCTGTTGCGCATGGCGCAACCCTTTTGAATATCTGGGCCTATATGCTTAAAAATACAATCAAAAAAGAAAAGTGTTTGATCTTGTAGAAAAACTAGGGCTCCTAGTTGATTTAAGTTGCATGGAGAAAAATCAATTGAAAAGAGATAAAATCATGGGTAGGGACTTGCATAAAGTCATACTGACATTTGATAATAAGATGGAGCAAATAGAATCAAGTCCGGTATCTCCGGATCAGATGGAACATTTATTGAACCATTTAAATCAGGATATTAATACAATTATATATGTAAAAGCTACAAAAAAATACCCAATCACCTCAGAGTTGGTTTAACAAAGAATGCAAGGCAGAAAAGAAAAAAAAATAAACTAACTTATAAAGTGGACTAAGACACTTCCAACTAAAATTAATTTCCAGAATCTCAATAGAGCCAGGAATCAATATAATAAATGGTTAAACAACCAATAAAAAGTATGTCTGGAAATGCATAAAGTAATTCAAGTAATTAAAAGTAATGATATGCACTCATTCTGGAAATTAGTGACCAAAGGAATAAAGGAATATAAGCCATCTTTGTCCATATATGTTCCCAAAGAAACCTGGATAAAGCATTTTAAATTACTATTCACTAGAATGGAGCTAGATAACACAGATGACACATTAATAGACAACTTAAAATTAAGTGTAAATAAAAACATCACAGTCTCAGAAGTAGAAGTTGACATGGCAATCTTAAAACTTAAAAATAATAAAGCAGAGGGTGAAGATGGAATACCTTCAGAAATATGTAAAGAATATAAGGAATGCTGGACCCCCTTGTTAACTTACTATTTTAATTTGTGCACTAAACACTAGTATATTCCACTTACATGGATAAAAAAATATTATAGTACCATTACACAAAAAAGGGTCAGTTTATGACCCCGGTGACTACCAGTCAATTAGCTTGTTGAACATAGTCTCTAAAATATACACAAGGATTTTACTAGATAGGATAACAGATTGTGTGGAGAAAAACACTATCCTTTCCCCCACACTGGCTGGCTTGAGACAAGGGTTTTCTATTATAGACAATGTATTTGTATTTACACACTTAATAGAGAAATATGTCAATTGGAGGAAAATGAAACTATATGCTCTGTTTACATATTTTTTATCTGCTTTTGATTCCATAAATAGACACAAACTGTGGACAGTTTTGTTAAGTTTAATGACTGACAACCCTTTGCTGACTATGATTTGTCTCCTTTGTCAAGGAACTTCATTCTCTGTATAACAAAGGGAATATAACAGAATACTTCAAGAAACACAGAGGTGTCAAGCAGGGATACTTTTTAGCACCATTATTGTTTAATATTTGTATCAATGACTTTGTTATTTTGATAAAGAGGTTAAATTGGACTCTCCAAAAATTAACAATATAGTTCTTCATACATTAGCTTGTGCAGATAATATTGTTTTATTTTCCTTATTAAAAAGTGGACTACAAAAGAAAATAGATATTTTTCTAAGGAAATGTAACTCTCTCGAGTTATCCATAAATTTAAACAAAACAAAAATCATAATATTTAATACCCAAAGGAAATGATATTTGCAACCTAAATTTTTCCTAGGAGAAAATATGATCGAAATATTGAATAATTATCAATATTTGGGGGTAAAATTCACAAATGCAGCTAATTGGGTTGTCTACCACAGAGATCAAAATTAAAAGGCACAAATTATTGCTAAACCATTGCTGAAATTCAATTTAAAATATAGGGGAAACTCTATCATCCCAACTCTGAAGGCTGGAGAAGCCAAAATAAATCCTGTTATAACATATGGAGCCGAAGTCTGGGGACACCAAATTACAAGGAAGTCTTAAAAAGTCCCTTCTTACTATTATAAGGCATTACTGGGTGTACCCAGCTCGACTGCAAATGAAATGGTCAGGTCAGAGCTGGAAGAGTCCCAATAATTACAATGATTGAATTAGGTCTACTCTCTTAGTGGCTGAGGATTATAAACAACAAATTTATCAAGCTCTCTCATACCTGCTTAAAACAAATTCAATGGTGTAAAGAAGGTTACAAATCTAAGTGGTTGATAGCTTTGGAAAGATATATCATTAAAACAAATATGACTCAGTTATGGAATGATTACAAAAGAAATATAGTCATTTCATTGCAATTCAGAATCTTGATGAAGAAAAAATATTTGAAATGGTGAGGAGCACAGACATGAGTACAATAAAAGAAAAAAAAAGTGCTCAGAATGGTTTAAACTTAACAAAATGGGGCACTGCCTGGAGGATTACCTAAGTTTGCCTAGTTACCTGGGCTCGTTTTGAATTACTAACATCCAAATATGTATATTACAACAATATTACACTATCAAAAGAAAATTCAAGTATAACTAGCCAACAAAGCAGCTGTAACAAAGGACATCAGGAATCTATTGCACTTATAATTAATATCTGCCCATTATACTTAGGCCCAGATATTCAAACTGTGCAAGTCCATTGCATCCATGCGCAAGAAATGCGATATTCAAAAACTGAGCCGGCCAAACTGCACCTACAGCTGATAACTGAATATTGCACCACCTGCACCATAGCACAACTAGGGAGGGGAAGCCAAGCAGATCTGATGTGCCATAGCGCAACAAGGGATGTTCAGCTGAGCAGTCCAGAGGTGCCATAGTGCAACCAGGGATGTCCCCCAGCAGCAGGGTGGTAATGAAACTGCACATCCAGGGAGGTAGGGGCCCACCACCCATGCCACAGATGGGCAGAGGAACACACAGGAGAACAGACATCGTGTCCCCACACCCCATGCACTGCACAACTGAGGGAAGGCTGAAATAACCACTGGCCCATGGAGACAAGCAACCAACCCACAGCCAGGCCATGGTGCCCCATCACACCCCATGGCAAGCTGTGACTGGCACGCAAGGAGGGCTGAGCACCCCATGCCACACCATCTCCCCAATGCAGAGCACACCCTGCACCGTGACCCCCAGACACCCTGCCCAGGAGCAGCATCCACCGCTGCAGGGAACCCCATGCATGCCACCACCCCCACTGTGACAATGCAACCCTGTGCACCACAGAACCATGCAAGGCAGCCCCACCACAAGCACCCATCAGTGGGTGGCATCACACAGCGATGCAATGACAGCATACACAGTGCCACCATGCACAGCCCCCCCCGAGGTACAGCTGAGAGACTGACCATGTGTTGGCACATGAGGTACCCCACACAGGACAGGGCATGCCCCGGACACCACCACCACCAGTGGTACAGCACCCTGCACACTCTCCCAAGGACACACCCCAACCCAGCACTGGCCACAACAGCCAGCGCAGACACCCACAGTGGTGCGTGGAAGCATGCACCACACCGGATGCCACACAGTGCATGGACAAACACCCACCCATACTCAAGGGCACAACAACACAGGGATGCAGTAGTGGGGCAACCAAGCCCCCAGCGTGGGCCCATGGAAACCGTGTGCACACAACCTGCAGTCCTCCATGGTACAGGAGTGGCAGCCACCCTGCACAGGCACTGTGGACCTGTACGCCACCATCTTTTGCCTGGAGCACAAGTCACAGACAGTGGTGCACATCCCCTGCAACACACACAAGTCACAGCATGGAGGTAGGACCACAACTGCAGAGGCCACAGTGTCACCCAAGGCAGACATGCACCACACCAGTGACAGGAGGCAACCCAGCATTGTGACAGGTACAGTGGCTGCCCTGCATGGACAGCCACCTCTGACATGCCAGCAGACTGTGCAGGTCACAGACATGCAAGGGTGTCAGCTGCGCAGGCCATGAATGGGCTGACAGGGGCACCATGGACACAGAGCATGCACCATGGACCACTGCACACAGTCATCCAGTGCACAGGGTACAACACACACACCACAGACACTGACTGATAGCTACCCCCACACCATAGTCACCTCCCCATGGACACACACACATACCCATGACTGCACCACCCCTGACGCCATGCACACCACTGCAGCTGAGCACCTATAGCCCACTGCAAGTCAGAGACCACCACAGTATTCATATCAAAATATCTATATTCAAAAAAAAATATCAAAAGGAACTATTTACAATACTATGTACAAAGTTGGGGGGAGGGCCACAAACAAGGTGGGTGTGGGTAAGGGGCAGAGGTGAACAAATGGGACAGTGAAAGGAGGGGTATGAGGGTGGGTCCAGGGGGGTAGGGGATATCAGGGGCAGAGTGATGTCAATGGGAGCCCTGTTCCCCGCTCTGGCAGCTCTGCCTCTGGTGCCTCCTCCAGACCCCAAGCTGGTAAATCCATTGTAGGATCTCCAAAAAAGCCCTGGCCACATTGAGGATCTCCCTTAATGCCTCCCTAATCTCCTGCAGCTGGCAGACACCTAGGACAAGGGAGAACAGACAATAGGTGTGAAAGCACAGCTCTATACAGCCCACCCACTGTGCATGGCATACGGCCTTGGGACATGCCTCTGTGATGGTGTGTGACCACCCACAGTGATCATGTCCACAAGACTGGCCCACCCAGGTGCATACAGCCATGTGGACCGCTGCACACACCCACCGGCCAAATCATGCACAGCACCACCATGGCCGTTTAGTGACATGGCTATGTGGTGCGAAGGCAGTGGCACAGCCATGTACCCGGTGCACACATGAACCACCATCGATGCACTCCCAGACATGCAGTGCCACTGGACAGTGCTGACTGTAACAAATTGCATGCATGGCAGTGGTGTCAATGGCTGGTGGCCATGCCCCACTGCTCACCCTGTTACACAGTATGCAATAGTAATCATGGAGGTATGACACTCACCATCATTGGGCTGATCCCTCGGGCGCTGTTGACTATCGCCCCTCCTAGCGGCCCTGTCTTCCTGCTGGCACCACATCTCCCAGGCTAGATGCCTCTCCTCCAGCTCTGTGGTGCAACCATGGAGAGAGGAACATCAGTACAATCCTGTAGCAAAGTCCCCCTGCCCCTAGGTGTGTGCACTCCCACCCAGCCAGACCCACCCACCCCACACTCTGATAACACCACCACAGCCAACACCAGATGGTCCCTTCCCCATGTTCCAGACACATATAACCATGATACCCATATGGAAGATAAAAGTGTGTGGATGTAACACCCACCTGGCCATAGCACCGTACCCCTCCTGGCACGTGACCGCAGGCAGGCAAGCAGGTCTGGTTCCCTCCTCCACAGGTTGGCATACCTGTGGTGGCACTGTTCCACTGTCCACACCTTCCTGTGGCCTCCTCCAGTGCATTGGCCACCTCCTCCCACACCTGACTCCTGGACCTGTCCAGGGGTGCCTCCCCAAACAGTGGGCCATAGATTGGCTCTACTATGGCCACTAGGTTGGCCAGTTCTACTTGGGTCCACTGGGCAACCCTCGTCCGTGCCATTCTACTTGCTCAGTCAGCTCAAAATGGCATTCTGCAGTGCAGCTCCACCACGTGCAGATGCTGCGTGGTACAGCACTGCCATTCCCTATCGCGCTGTCACCAAACAGCGCAATAGTGGTGTACCATGCCTGATGCATGGTGCCTAGGAGGCAAAGGTCAGGTACAGGGTCAAGGGGCTCTGGTGCACGGCCAGGCACAGTGCCATTGGAACCCAATGCATGTAGCATGATTGGATGCCCATGTGCTACCTCCAGTAGTGGCCTACTGCGCTGTTGCCCCAGTGCACCTATGTTGGCCCAGTGCCACAGCACCATATAGGTGAACATCGCTGTAGCACCACTGGCACAATGGTGGCTGTGCCCTGCATTGCTTTCCATGCACAGCACATCAGCAGCATGGCAGACGCCTGCATCAGCAACCCGGGCATGCACAGTGAGGTGTGTACTGCGCATGTCACAGAACAGCGCCCTTGGCTCAGCATGTTCAACACAATTGCACAAAGCGCAACAGCGCGATATTCAGTCGTCATATGCAAAACAGCTAATCAGCCATTCAATGGCGCAGCACTGCAATTTGCATCCACTTATAGTTGCGCCTCGCCTCATTTGCATCGGTTGCACTATAAAAATGCCACATTGGGCTGCACTGGCCATAGTCTGTACTGCAGTCTATTGGTGAGTTGCATGCTGTTTGGGAGTGTGGACTGTGGATTTTGGGACATGCATGGGACTGCATAGTCACAGGTAACAACTGTCATTCTTACAGGCTAAATAATGACCGAGCGAGTTGTGGGAGAGGAGGACCACAATGGTGGGAGGAGGAGGCCTAATTTCACCAAGGCCGAGACCGATGCACTGTTTGTGGCCTACCTGGATCAGGAGTCACTTCTCAGTGGATGGCAGGGAACACTACAGGCCTGTGCTGCTGCATGGGAGGAGGTGGCATGTGCAGTGAACCTGCATGGCAGCCACCAGTGCTCCATGCAGGAGTGCAAGAAGAAGATGGGCACAGACAGGAGGAGGATAAAGGAGAAGGTGACTACCATCAGGGCAGCATGAGCTGTGACAGGTGGGGGACAGCCGGAGGTGGTGCACCTGACCTCACAGGAGGAGAAGGTTGCTGGAAGCATGCAGCATTGTACCATTGAGGGTGTTCCGGGTGGTGGCTTCCAGATGGGTAGTAGGCTGTCACTGCATGGTAGGTCATGATCTGTCTATTGGGGGGACAGGGTAGGTCACATGCAGTAACGCGACTTTGTTTTCCCTTACAGATCCTGAGCATCTGCATGGGTCAGCGATGGTGGCCCTGTCCACTGAGGACAGTCAGCTGGAGCTGGAGGAGGGCCCATTCACCTCTACAGGTATATGTGGCTCAGTGTGACAGTGGGCCCGCCTGGCTGTCCAGACTGATGTTGTTGGAACAGGTGCGGAGGAGGCCCTGTCCGTGACCCAGCATGCTGGCATCCACAGATGCCAGCATGCTGTGACGTGGGCTGGTGCCAGGTCCATCACTGATGATGATGTCGCTAACGGCATGGGCAGTGACATGTGTGTGCCACAGGATGGCCGCACAGCAGGTAACATCACAGCCACGGCTGTGGGTGGTGCTGCTGTGGAGGTCTGCATGTCATCACAGTCCCAGCCTGTGCCTGTCAGCACCAGTGGGGCAGCACTGGTGTGTGTACAGGACAGTGGGACTGTTGCAGCCACTGCAGCTGCACCAGTGAGCCCTGGGCAGCGGCAGCCGGGGGCAGCATCAGCAGTCGGCCAATGAGCTTGGGGGTACAGGGTCAAGGGGCGTTGTCAGTGCACCACCTGTGGACATGCCCAGACCTGGTCCTGGTGTGCAGCGCCCACCCACAAGGGGTGCTGAGCATCAGGGCCTCGCACACCCTGAGGGACAGCATGCCAAGGAGGCAGATGACCTCTTGGATGAGCACACCCACATACTGCAAGCATCAGTCCACCAACATATGCGGCTTGCGACATCAGTGGATGCACTGCCTGCAGCTCTGGAGTGGCAGAGGAACATCACAGCAGAGACACTGCTCTGATCCTGGCAGGGATGGACCAGTTGTGGAAGGATGTGACCACTGCCATTGACAGGCAGACACAGGCATTCACTGCTGTCATGGCCACAATGGGCACACAGTCATGTGCCAATGCATCGCAGACACCACACAGTGCACTGTCCACCCCCATTCCTGGCATTGTGCGACACCCTCCCTGTCGACACCGGGTTCAGCTGTGGGCATTCTGAGCACGCCTGGCACAGGCATGTTTGGTGTGCTGCAGACCCCTGCACGAGCACGGTCGCGCTCACACAGTGGAACCCCTGGGGGACAATCGGTGCCACCCCAGGAGGCCAATGGTAGGCCTGTCAGTTCTGGCCGGGTCTCAGCGAGGCCACCCATGCATCCATGGCAGCGGGGCACCGTGTTGCATGACTGACCTGTCTCCCAACGTGGCTACTGTCTGGTGCTGCCCTGTGTGCATTGTGTCTTTCAGCGGCATTGCATGGGTGGGTACCCGGCCCTGCACGCAGACACACAGTCCATCTGCACACCCTCCCAGCTGCTGTCCACAGTTGCATGTGCATGATGATGCCTGCATTGTGCTGTACACTAGTTTGCAATGGTGCTCAGCATCTGACACATGCACATGGACAGGCAGTGGGCATGGTGGTCTGCGGACATGTGTGTGGCTAGGGGTGGCATTCTGGGTCGGTGTGCCTCCTACCCTTTGTGCATGTCTGATGTGTTGTGTGTGTGTGTGTGTGTGCATGTGTGTGTCCATCCACGTGGCATGTTAGACCTCACCCATCCCTGGTTGTGTGTGTGGTTCCATGCCTGGCCACTTCCCTTGATGGAATGCACTCCTGGTGTGTGTCCATGTGTGTTTGTGGGCTGTGCCTTAGCCACTGTTGGTTGCACATGGCCCCATGACTTACCTGGGTTGACTGAAGTGCTACTCCATGATAGTGTCCCAGTGCAGCTGTGCCTGCTGGAGTAGTCGGGGGTCCTGTCACCCAAGGGGGGCTGCCCATCACCATTGTCACCGGCGACCTCATCGTCCCCATCACTGTCCCCCACTTCAACCTGTATGGCTATCTCACATTTGTTAGCCATGTTGTGCAGGATGCAACAGGCCAGGAATAGCCCACAGGCCTTTGAGGGGCTGTACTGTAGAGCACCGCCGGAGGTGTTCAGGCAATGGAAACATGCCTTCAGCATCCCGAACACCCACTCGGTGACATTACGTGTGGTGGCATGTGCCTCATTGTAGCTTTGCTGTGATGGGGTCACGGGCCACTGGTAGGGTGTGAGCAGCCAGGGACAGAGTGGATATCCACTGTCACCTGTGTGTTGAGGGTGGAGGTTAGTTTGGTGAT
Organism: Neoceratodus forsteri; assembly: GCA_016271365.2. NCBI lineage: Eukaryota > Metazoa > Chordata > Ceratodontiformes > Ceratodontidae > Neoceratodus > Neoceratodus forsteri. Next base: position 756,543,222 of record CM028130.1, on the reverse strand, counting down.
CAGCATCACCCTGCCCCTGGCCATGTAGGCCACTACCCATGTCACCTCTGACCATGCTCCCCCAGGCCCTATGATTGTCCATGTGGTTTGCATACTCACCCACTAGGTGGCCAGTGGGGATATCCCCACTCTTGAATCTGTGGCATGGTGCTGACTGGTGCCAGATGAAGGCATCATGTGCACCCCAGGGTGCATGGCACCGACATTGATCATGCGCCCCCTGGCATCGCACACCACCTGGCAGTTGATGCTGGCATAGCCCTTGCAATTTATGTATGTGGTCCACTCGGGGCCAGGTGGTGTGCGGATGGTCACATGAGTGCAGTCTATTGCCCCTAGCATGCCAGACATATGTGCTACCCTGTGGAACTCCTGTATGTTTGCTGTGCACTCCACCGGGGTGCTGGGGAAATGGATGTACTCTGCAGCATGTGGCAGCAGTGCACTGAGGAATTGGGTGAGGTGGTGTGATGTGGCCAACTGGGTTATGCCTGTGGTGTCCCCAGTTGGTCTCTGGAAGGTACCATGGTGAGCAAGCACATGCAAGCTGTCACTTTCATCTCCACTGACAGGGCATGGCTCCATCGTGTGGGTGCCTGCATCACATCACTGCACAGCTCACAGAGCTGCCTCAGAATTGCCTGATTCAGGTGGTACCAGCCTACAATCTCAGTATCACTGTACAGCTTGAAGCTAGTGTGGACTCAGTACTGCCTATTGGGGGCATACCACTGACGGGCCCTTCCACGGCCACGCCCCCCTGCTGCCCGCCTTCTCACCCCCCTCATTATGGCCTCCATCTGGATGGTGGCACTGCCATGTCCCTGGCTTGTGTTCACCCCCCCAGCAGCTGTTTCTGTATTCCTCCCGCTGTCCTGGCTGCTACTTTCCCTGCACCGGGAACACCTGCCCGTGCTGGCCTCACTGCTGTGTGGTGTACTTCCCCCTTCTGCACTGTCTCCCCACACCTTCCCCTGTGCCTGTTGCTTCCAGGTGCCCTTTCCTGCCTGCCCTGTGTGTCCCTGCTGCCCAGTTTTCCCTGCTATCTTTGGCTGTCATGTGGCTTCCCTATAGCATTCTTGCACCTCTCCCTTGCTCCTTTATTTTGGCTCATTTCCACTATGGCACAACTTCCGCTTGCTCCCCTATTGTACATGGTGCATGTTGTTAAATATCACACTGTGCCATTTATGCATGGTTCCTCTCCCTTCAGTTGTGCATGCATTCATTATCATTGCGCTGTTGCTCAGTGTGATGTGGGGGGCGCAACTGCCTCCTGCTGAATATCACAGAATGGTGCATTTTCGGACTTGCGCAGGCACAACCCTATTGCGCATGGCTCAAGTCTTTTGAATATCTGGGCCTTAGTATCTAAGAATAATTGCCTCTTGAATGTTTTAAAAATATATGCAAACTGTAATTATGATAGGGTGTTTATACTTCTCCATCCAAGATATCAGGAGGATGCCATAATGACAACCAAATTCATTTCCTCATTTATCAAAATAAAGAAAGAGCCAGAAACCAATGATTTGATACCTTTTATTGGACCAACATGGATGTTACAGAAAAGAACAAAGTGCTTTAGCTTTCGAACCAACCAGGTCCTTCTTCAGAAGCTTTGTGGCAGTTTTTTCAAATATCCCATACTATTAACACCAGGTTATATAGAAAAAGCAGAAATAATTCTCATTGGTTTAACATATACATTTAAAACATAATAGAAGATTACGTCAGAGAAGCTAATTAACACCAGTATGCCTTTATCCAAGGGAGCCTCAGAAGGGCAAAGGTTATCAAGAATTCTCTACAGCCAAAGAGTTCTTGTCACATAAATTTTAAAATGTCTCAGTATGCCAAGAAAGCATTCTAGTGATAAAAAAAACCTTAGAGTGGCATTCTCTCTAATACATGTAAGATGAGCTTACAACTTACATTCCAATTGTCCTGGTATATTAAAGGACAGATAATGAGAGACAAAATCCTGAAATTAGGTATAACTGCAAGTTGAAATCAAGCCTCAAATTAACATACACATATAAACATGATGCATGAAAGTATCACTTGTAAGTGTAAGTGCAAAAAAAAAACACAAAAAAAAAAACTTGTCAATGACCCCCAAGAAAACGAGACCATAAGCCTGATAAATGTAGATTTCAACACAGTCTGTGTATAACAAAAATGCACAGAATCAGTCTAAGCAATCTAAATGAAAACCCAAAGGAATTACACCTTTAATGAACCCCCAAGTAAATGAGATATGCATCTTAATATGAGCAGTTAAAGATGTGACAGTGTGAAATCCACCCACTGACAACTAATAGAAGGAAATAAATGCACACTGTATGTGAAAATTAAGTGAATTAAGTGAATTAAGTGATCTGGCTCTGTTTTTAAAAGGACCAATACGGCACCTACAACATTTTTTTTCAAAATAAAGAAGAAATACTATGGAGTATAGAAAACATGATGAGATACCAATCTTTTGTCATTTTATGAATTTGTAAGTGACCGTCTGGATATGAATATTCCCACTGATGTCATCCTCTTGGATATAAGAAATGCTTTTGATACCGTACCCCATGAATTATTGATAACTAAAATAACAGCTATTGGAATCAATAAATATAGTGTAAAATGGATTAATAATTGGCTTACAAATCATAAGCAGTCTGTGAGGATTAATGGAGTACGGTCACAAGAAGAGGATGTCACCAGTGGTGTACCCCAAGGATTGGTGCTTGGTCCTGTTCTGTCTGCACTGTAAATCCATGTTGTGGGGAGGTGACTAAACAGTGTAATTTCAAAATTTGCAGATGACAGTAAGGTAGAGGAGAGGTGGACTGTTTACAGAATTACCTAGTTCTATGTCAGGACCTGGGGAAAATTGAGAATTGGAGGAAATGTAGTAAAATGCAATTCAATGAATCAAAGTGCACAGTTATGCACTTTGGAAAGAAAAATCCGGGATACTCATATAAACTTAATGATAAATATTGAAGTCTTAAAAGAAAGAAATTGATCTGGGTATCTGGGTCAATGCTGATTTAGCATCATTGGATCACTGTCATCATATACCTCTTACTACTAATAGATTGTTAGGAACAATTAATAAAACCTTCCTAACCAGAGACAGTGAATGTTTAATGAAACTATACAAATCATATATCATCCCACATTTGGATTATGGATCACCCCTTTGGAACCCTTTCTTAAAACAGGACATCAAATTATTAGAAAAAACACAAAGGAAACTAACAAAATCATTAAAAGGGTTCAAAAACAAAGAATATTGATCAGGGACCAATGATGTAAAATTATTTACATTGGAGACAAGGAAGAGGGGTGACTTACTTCTTACCTATAAAATTATGTAGAATCCTACATTGATGGGTTTATGTGGGTTAAATAGTAAAAAGAGAGTAAAAAATTATCTGAGATCCCATACAAGACAATTATATGTGTCTAAGGTTAAAACAGCAAAGAGATCCAACTTTATTACTGTAAGATCAGCTAGACTTTGAAATTCCTTACCAAGTAATATTGAGCTGGCACCAAGCTTTGAGCAATTCAAGTATAAATTAGGTGACTTTCTCATCCAAACCCAGATTGATCAATAACCCCACTAGTAATGGGAGACAATTAAATGGGCCAATAGCCTATTTTGTCTTAACTTACCAATTATTACAAAGTAGATAGCTACATGATCTATTTTCCCTGCCATTTTCTGTGTATTGAATGCATCTTGCCCTGTCATTCAGTGTTAGCTGTATGCACTTTGTCATGGAATTTACAAATACTAAATAGTAGAATATGTACTCACCAATGAGGAAAGTTACTGTGCAGATATATTGAAATGCAATATGAATATAATGTGTAATGATACATCTCCATTTAATTTATATATGTATTTTGTATTTGTGTAAAGTATGCTCTGTGTATTTAAAGGCATATTTATGTTTATTTAAATATTGTGAACTATGTAACCTGGATGATTTTAACTGTCATGACTTTGTCTGCTAACAACAGCAAAGTTGATCAATAAACTAAAACTGAATACAGGCAATTACTTTTCTGCCAGTCATTCAAAAAATATATTCAAGAACAATTCTATATAAATTAGAAGACGGAGTAAATAAAAATAGCCTAATCTTAGTTTCAGTGTGAGTTTAGGAGATATTATAGTACAACAGACTTGGAGCTAGATATTCAGACTGCGCCAGGCAGCGGCGCAAGCCTGGGCGCAGCACAAATTGGTTGAGCCAGGACATAGTTCAGGTGATATTCAACAGTGCTGCGCCATGACTCAGCACCATTGAATATGGCACTGAGGGTGCACGCATTCTGCATGGTGCAGTGGCATTGCATCAGCACATGTGGCAGCAGGGGAGCAGGGGCCTGCACCAGCACAAGTGTGGTTGCGCTAGGTGCAGCAAGAGCGATATTCAGCTGTGGGCATGCAAATTAGGCCATAATGAATGCAAGGCACAAATGGGACCATTTGCATGTCATTATGGCCCCATTTGCATGCAGTGCACTGATATCCGGCAGCTTGTGCCTGGCACCCTGCCAGGCTGCAGTCATTGGGGACTGACACCCTGTTGCACCTTAGTGGGTGCTGCACTGGTTCGTCTGATCACAGGCATGAATAGAATAAAACCCTGGTGGTCCAGTGGACCGTTATCCCCTGCCTGATCATGGGCATGTATTATAATAATCCCTGGTGGTCCAGTGGACCGCTATCCCCTGCCCGATCATGGGCATGCAGTAAAATAATCCCTGGTGGTGCAGTGGACTGATCTCCTTCACCCACTCACAGGCGTTAATCAAACTTCCTAATGGTCCAGTGGTACCCCTCTCCCTACCCCCCCATGTAGTCCCCTGCCACCCTGCACCCCCTGGTCTCCGTTGGGTAGCAGCTCCCCACCCGCAAGCCACCTGGCTGCCCATCGACTCACAGAATACAGTAGGACTGTACTCCTATTGGTTCACTGTGTGGGCCAATGGGTGTGCAGTCTATACTGTACTACACAGTCCTGATTTGTGAATGAACGCTCATTCACAATTCGGTACTGTGTAGTACAGCATGTACTGCACTCCCATTGGCCCATGCAGTAGACCAATAGGCATACAGCCCTACTGTATGCTGTCAGTCAGTGGGCAGCTGGGTGGCTTTCGGGCAGGGAGCTGCCAGCAGCCACTGACTGGGAGGGTGCAGGGTGGTGGGGGACTACATGGGCAGGTGGGATGGGGGGTACCACCGGACCACAAGGGAGTATGACTAACACCCATGAGTGGGCACAGAAGATTGGTCCACTGGACCACCAGGGATTATTATAATACATGCCCATGATCGGGCAGGGAATAATGGTCCACTGGCCCACCATGGAGATATTTAACCTATGCCCATGATCGGGTGAAGGGGTATGGTCCACTGGACCACCAGGGCTTCATTTTCACATGCCCACAAACTGGCAAGAGGGGGCATGATGCCCCTTGGGCAGGGGGCTCATGGACTGTGTCCTGGGAGGTCGAGTGGCCACCCACAGCAGGCAGCTACCATGCTGCACCCAGCAATATGGCAGTTCACCTGAGGGTGTCCCCGACTTGTTCCTGGTTTCGATGGGCTCAACATTTCACCCCCCCATGCGGTGCAAGGCGGGTTTGTTCCTGCATATGTGCCACATATCCTGGGCTGAATATCGAGATGTGCCGCATATGCATGGGCACATTCCCCGCCCTTGCATCGCAACCATTACTGGTGTGACCCGGTGCATCAAGGTTTCCACAGTGCAACCCGCCCCTTTGAATATCGCGCTGTGGTGCATTGGTGGGTTATGCATGGCACAACCCTGTTGCACCATGCGCAACCCCTTTGAATATCCCACCCTTGGTTTTTACTTTGAATTATATACTGGATACATATGTAGTAACAACAACAAAAATGATGAATTTATGTTTGTTTCATTGATATGAAGGCTATCTTTGACTCCATAAATAGAGAATGACTATGGATAAGACTAAATGATAAGAATATAGATGCCTGTTTATTAATGCTATTTAAAATGTTACATACTGATACAACTGCTAGAAATAAATATTCAAGTGACAGGACTCTTATAGAACCACTGAAAAATAACAACACTAGGTTTATGCAACTTAGTGCAGTGTTATGCTTGTACAACTTGTTGATAAACCTTTGTAGCTGTTCACCTCTCTATTCCATGGGGAACACCACCCTGTAGGTGTACTTAAGACAAGTAACCCTCAAGGAGGGTTCCACCGCTATAGGTGCTGTAGGAAGGATTCCCTTAGTTTAAAGGTACCTAGGAAGAAGCCTGGAGGAGAGAGGTGAGAAGCTGGAGGAGGAGGGGAGGATGGTGGGGCAAATAAAAAATGCTTCTGGGTGAAGCTGGGACGACTGCCTTATATAGTTTAGGCAGAGGGCATGGCTGGTTGCTTTGGTCCATCGAACCACATGTGAAACCTTTCAATTCAATGTACTTATGCAACTTAGTGTAGTGTTATGCTTGTGTAACTTCTTGATAAGCCTTTGAGGCCATTTGCCTCTCTGTTCCATGGAGAATACCACCCTGTAGGGGTACCAAAGGCATGGAACCCTCTAGGAGGGTTCCACTCTTAGAGGTGCCACAGGAAGGATTCCTTTAGACTGAAGGTAACTTAGGAAGAAGCCCCCAAAAGAGTGTTGAGCAGAAGCACTGCTTGCGAAAGCTGAGGAGCATGAATTGATATCATCTAGTAATGAATGAAAATGGACATGGACTGAGAGCTGATATGTAAAGAAACTGAGGATAAGGGCATGACTTCCTAAGGAGAGAGGGAATGGCAAAAGGTAAGCCACCATCCAACTCCATCCAGCAGCAGAAACCTACTTAAGTAACCTAAAAATCTAGTATGATATAAAATAAGTAGGTAATATGACCTTCGACACAAATAAGAGGGACAAAAACCCTATGAGAAGGAAGTCCCTGGGGATCCAAGGCCTAAGTCATCTTCCCTCTATGCTTGAGATATTTCTTTAGTGACAGCTCTGCTGCTGCAATTTAGAAATCCAATTCAGGAGAAGATTCAACTTGGAGTAAATCTATCAGTTTATCCCTCTAACAGGAATGCCATGAGAGACTGCAAGCAAACTCTGCAGCAGAACAGGGCTCCCACACGGGAGGCCCTCCCCCAAGGTGGGAGGAGGAGAGTTATGACTGCTAAAGCACTCAGCCGGCCTTTACAGTCCTAAGAGCAACCAGTGAGTAAGCAGACATTAGTGTGAGCAGACCAGGTGAATCTTAGGCAGTTGTAGGAAGAATAGCTTATGAAGGTGCTAGACAACTGGTGGGTTAACTGCCACCAGTGATAGCTAAATGAGACCCCTTGGGCTTAAGGGCCCCACTTCTTGGTAGTTGAAGTCTTAAATTTTACATCAAGAGGTGCCTGCAACTGGTGAATCAATAGCCAGCAGTTACAGCTAAAGCTCTGCCTGTAGTGAGGATATTCCCAGTGAAGCAACTGGTGGGTCAACAGTCACCAATGATAAAAGAAGAAGGATCCCACCCTGAGTTTTGCATTCTCAAGATGCAGACTTCATGGGTGCAGAGTGACTGTTGGCTGCAGGGCAAGCCCTGAACCATAGTAATTTATAGTTGTAGTTGGCACATATCTAGTTTTGAAAACAAACAACAGGTGACATTGAAAGCACTGACAAGAGGCAACCAGTGGGTTTACAGCCACTGGTGATGCCATAGGTGACAAGGAACAGGTGACAAGTTAGGTACTGCGCATATAAGACCCACATGTAGGGCACAAGTGTTATATAAGACCCACACTTAGGTCAGTAAATGTATGTAGGTATGTCAAAACCTGTATGACACAGCATGGTTACTGAGGAATTCATGATAACCAGTTCCGTAAGAGAAGCCAAATTACTAAGAAATTAAAAGTTCTCCTTATTTGTTCAGAGTCATAAGGTTTGTGTATAAACATGTGAAATGTGATCCCAGAACTAGGGAGATTAGAGAGGGTAGCAGTAGCTGATGATGCATTGCAGAGTAGGTAGGCTGAGGCAGCATAAATGATTTAAACTGCTAAAGAACAGGAGTACATGACAGTAGAGCAACAATGAAACTGCTAGAAAAGCAAGCGCATGGGAATTTGAAAAGTTGGGAGTTGTAGCTGCTGAGGAAACCAGGCACTGAGTGAAGCCAGGTGTAAACAATTAAGGGTGGATATACACAGGGAGACTACTACAGGCAGGGAAAACAGCAAGTGGAACCGAATAGCAGTGAGATAACAACTGCAGTTAAACTGAAGGATTGCTAAGTGTATGAGAAAAGTAAATAGGAGCCAGAACAGCACAATGTGCCTGAATAGCACAAGTCAAGCAAAGGGGAGCAGGAGAATGCTAGGAAAACTAGAACCCCCCCCCCCAAAAAAAAAGAAAGAAAAACCAGCACAGGAGAGCAGACAGAGCAGACACAGAGAGCAGACACAGAGGGCAGAGAGAAGCAAAGGCAGGAGACAGAGGCAAAGCAAAATACTGGCCTAGACAAGCAGGAGAAACACAAACCAGCAGAAAGCCCAGAACAAACTAAGCAGAAAATCCAAAAGCACAAGAGGAAGGAGACAAAGATGTTGATGAAAGGGAGAGGGGTAGAGCCTTCTCTCTGGCTGCAAAGAAAAAAATCTTCTTGGTGAAGCTGGGAGGACGGTATTATATAGCTCAGGCAGGGGGCATGGCTGATTGCTCCAGCCCTTTGAACCACAGGTGAAGCCTTTTAAAAAAGGAATGAAACAGGGCTGTGTATTAGACCCAATATTGTTTAATCTTTATATACAGTGTCTAGTTGAAAATCTGCAAGATGTTGACACTTTTTCCGCTGTTGTTAATAGTGGCAGTGCTTTATTGCTGTTTCAAACTCTAGTAGACCTCAAGAGAGGGCTTTCTGCCATTAAAGAAAAATGAAAATGTGTGGCTCTGAAATGAAATGTATCTAACACCATGATTATGGTATTTGGTGAGAGGAAAAGTAAAAAGTCACAGTGGATGTTGAATTGTCAACTATTTGAGGTTATAAGTAAATTTAGGTATCTTGCTGTTTTATTTCATAACACATTTATATTTATATTTATACATGATAACGTCAGAAGTATTTTATTTATTTATTTATTTGCTTTTGTTAACCAGGTTAGCACACTAGACAGCATGTGCCTATTTTCAGGTGCTACCCGGGAGGATTACAGAGTACATAGGAGACACAATACAGGGACAGGGTACAATTGGGCCCACATGCAAGTGAGTGGAACAGTAGTAAGGTACTCTGTCATTACATAGTAGGGTATGGTATACAACAAGCAAGATATAAATCGACAGTAGTGAGGTGGGTAAGCACCAGGAAAACACAGCAAGGTAAGGTATACAGCAAACAAGATAAAATCGGGTAACCAGGGTAACAGTTAGGTAAGGTATGCAGCAGACAAGTTATAAATTGGCAGTGGGGAGGAGGGTGAGCGCCAGGAAACACCCATGACAGGGAGCTTACCAAAAATAGATATGATTAGGGGATTTGTGGTGGAGCATAAACCTGATTTTATGATGTTAACAGAAACCTGGTTGTGCAAACAAAATGAGGATGTACTGATACATTTTCAAGGGTACAATATAATGATGGCAGACAGGAACAAAGGGGTATTTTTAATTTTTTTTATTACTCAGACAAATTCACTCCCAAACAATTATTACTAAAGGTGGAACCCAATGGTTGTGAATGTTTGCACTGGAATTAAAACACCATGAGGGTAAGTCCGTATTGATATTTGGAAGTTGAAGACAACCTCACTTTCCTATGCATCAATTATCTACTATCACTGCTGTACTTTCCCCTTTTGTGTCAACTCATGAAGTTTCATTATTGGGGGACCTGAATGCTGATTGGTTGTGTTCTCTTAAATCTAAATGTTTAAAGTCAATTGCATTGTATCTGGGTTTATCATAACTTATTCAAGAGCCCACATGTATTAATATATTTATTTATTTATTTATTTATGGAGATTTTGGAAAGTACCTTTGAGTCAGAGACTTCTTTGCAAAGGTGCCACGTCACAGAAATTACATACAAAATAGACAAACGATTACATAGTTGTTCAGCAGGATGCAGTCTGGCTGTTACAAGGACCATTGTTAGGCTAGCAATAGATACTAGGAATAATTACTACATTCAATTAATACATATAAAAGCTCAGATATAGAGCTAAGTTAGGGGGACTCAGGTTAGGGATAGGTTAGGGGTGGAAGAAGCCAGCAAATAGGCCTTAATCAGGAAGGGGCTGGGAGCTGTATCAGTGGCAGTCACAGTGGTTTGAGGACTGGAGATGGTTTCTAAGAGGGGTTTTATAGGGTCCAAGTTTGCACTCACTGACAAGAGGGGTGGGAAGGCTGTTAACCCAGGAGGGGGCTCGGTAACTAAAGGACCTTTGGAGTTGGAAGGTTCAACAGTGAGGGACAAGGAGGAGCTGTTTACCAGAGCTATGAGTATGTTTAAATGGCACAGCCAGGAGGATTAGGGATGCAAGCCTGGGGGGGGGATGAGGCCTAGGTCTATTTTTTTGGCCAAGAGGCAGGTGTGAAACCAAATTCTGTTGTCGAGGTTAAGCCAGTTGGTAGCACTATAAAGAGAGCATGTGTGAGTTAGCCGGTCACAGTCCAGGGTGAGGTGACAGGCTTTGTTTAGGGAGAGTCGAAGTCTTTGTAGTGTCGAGGTGTTAAACATGCTATAGATTAGTAGGCCATAATCAAGCAGGGAGAGGATAGAGGAGGAGACAGTGAGCCCCATGGCATTTGGAGTAAGACAATGTTTGAAACGATACAGTAGACCAATCTGAACATTGAGGGCAGTAGACAGAAGGTGTATATGTTGGTGGAAGGTGAGTGCAAGGTCTACAGTAATGGCTAGGTATTTAAAAGAGTCTACTTGTTCAAGAGGGGTCAGGTTGGCAGTTCATACTTGGTGCAGATTTCCTTCTGGGAGATAAGGGTGTGTGTAAAGAATATAACTTCGGTCTTGTTATAACTGAGGATTAGGTGTTGTGTGTGGAACCACTTTTCAGCAGCACTAAAGGAGACTTGAAGGGAAAGGTGGAGTTGCATGGGGTCAGAGTTGAAGGGGTATAGGACAGCATCATCCACGTAGAGTAGTAGGTTGCCAGAGCAGGACATGGGGAGTGAGTTAAGAAAGAGGCTAAACAGAAGTGGTCTGAGGACAGACCTCTGCAGGACTCCAGAGAGGACAGGTAGCCTATTAGATAGGGTGTTACCAATTTTGACCTGTTGGAAATGGTTAGTCAGTGAACTAGCTAAGGGCATCACGTGAGAAACAGATGTTGGTAAGTGTGGTTAGTAGGAGTGAATGGTTGACGATGTCAAATGCCTTAGTGAGATCAATAAAGACAGCCCCAGTAATATGTCCTCTGTCTAGGGCAGAGTAGATGTGTGTGGTGAGTTCCAGGAGGGCAGTAGTAGCACTGTGCCCTTTCCGGAAGCCGTGTTGCTGCTTGCATAGTAGGTTGTATTTGTAAAAGTGGTCAGTGAGCTGATCAGAGATGATCCTCTCTAGGGCCTTGGACAGGGGAGGGAGAATAGAGATAGGGTGGTAGTTGTTAGTGAGGGTACGGTCCCCAATTTTAAATATTGGAGTAATGGAGGAAGATTTCCACCAGGAGGGGAATTTCCCCTGGCTAGGGAACGGTTTAGTATGTGGGTGAGGGAGTAGAGCACCTCAGTGAAAGTGAGCCGAAGGAGTTTCAGGTCTAAGGAGTCACTACTATATTGGGAGTGGCTTAGAGCTATTCTTGAGATATGGCTCAGCATACTTGGGTGTTATGCGGTGCAGGCGAAAGGGAGGGGCTACTGAGGGGGAGGTGGGGATCTGGCTGGGGGTGGGTCAAAGAAGTTAGGGGGGAGAACCTGGCTGAAGTTTGTGAAGGCGTCATTAAAGGCTATGGCAATACGGGTCGGGTCGGAGGTTAGGCACCCGTCTGCCATGATCTGATTAGGGACAGGGTTGTGACCGTTGCCACAGATAGCCTTAATATTGGACCAGAACTTTCACCCTGAGCCCCAGGTAGAGGTTAGAGAGGCCTTGTAATACTCAGCTTTAGCTTTGTGCAAGGACCATGTACATTTGTTCCGAGCTTCTCTGTACTTCTGTCTGTCGGATGGAAAGCCAGTCTTGTTAGATAGGTGCCATAAAGAATCTCTGGACCGCATAAGGTCCAGAAGGTGGTCAGTGATCCAGGGGGCTGAGTTGCCTTTGACCACCCTTTTGGTGATAGGGGCAAATTTGTCACATAGGTAGTTAAAGGAGAGAATGAAGAGGTCAAGGGCTCTGTCAGGGTCTTGGGTGTTCTTTATATAGGACCAGTCCATAGTACTGAGATAGGGTTTGAGTTGGGCAAGTTTGCCTTGGTCAAGTTAGCGCTGTCGGATTACTTTGGGAGGGGATTTTGGTGTTTTGTATGTCCAGGAGCAGAGGACTGGGGAGTGGTCACCAAGGGCATTTGGGAGGACAGTAGTGCTGGTTATTTTAAGGGGATGGTTTGTGAATATCAGGGCCAGCAGTGAGGAGAACCTTGTGCGCTGGTTCAGTCTTGTCGGGGAAGTGACTACTTGTGTTAGGTCTTGGGCAGTGGCAGCATCAATGAATGGTGCGGCGGCTTTATCCAGCCAGTTAGTATTAAAGTCACCAAGAATGATTTTTTCTGCTTGAGTCAGAAGGGTTGCCAGGTAGGACAACACAGAGTGGAAGGCCGCCTTCTGGTCCCTAAGAGAAACATATACAGCAGTAATGAAAAGTGGGGGTTCTAGGACTACCCAGGGTCAGCTTAATAGTGAAGGCCTGGGGACCAGGTTCCAGCCGGGGGGTGTGAAGTAGTTGCCCGTGTAATGTGTCTCTAATATAAGCAGCACAACTCCCCCCATGCTTCTAATGATTCTTTCTTGCTTGACATAATCTTAACTAACTATCCACCTTTTTATACAGAGGCTGGTGTCACTGCAGATATGTTTAGCAATCATAATATGGTATAGTGTGTAAGGGGATGTAGTAAAGTGAAGGGACCAGCTAATATATAACATTTTGTTCTTCTAAGAATTTTGATTATTTACATTTTATGGCTGACCTGGAGGGCATAAACTGGGAGCATTTGGAACTAATCCTTGATTTGGATCTGGTCTGGGATTATTTCTGGGGGGAGCTGATGAAAGTTTATGATAGACACATGCCTGTAAAAATTAATAGAGTAAAAGCTACTTCTGCTGTGTGATTTTCTTTCACACTGCAAAAATTAAAGAGAGAGAAAAACAAAGCTTGGGATATTGCCTGTCAGACAGGTACTGTTTCTGATTGGCAAAGGTATAGAAAACTTAGAAATAACTATGTGTCAGGGGTCAGGGCTGCAAAGAGAAGCTATTTTAGGATGAAAACTATGGACACTAGGAAACCCTAAAAAGTTCTGGTCCTTAATTAAAGACCTAAGTGATACAACTAATTATAATTATGCTATTCAATTTGCTCTGGAGGAAACATTTGCAACTGGCCATACAGTTTCTGATAGATTTAATATCTTTTTTGTGAATCTGGTAATTTTTTTTGGAGATACAGTAAACCCATTAAAGAACCTTTGTACTAATACAGATAATAACACATTATCTTTTTCTTTTAAATAAATTGAGTATCATGAAGTTATTGAAATGTTACTGGGACTTAAGATTATGGTAGTTGTGGTCTCTTGACGGTCTCGCCTCCATAATGCTGAAATACTTTGCTTTGCATATCGCTCACCCTCCGGCTTATCTGTTTAATCAATTGCTTACCATGGAGATTTTTCCTCAGGCATAGAAGAGTGCCAGGGCTGTACCCATTTCTAAGGGAGGCAGCCCTAGCTTATCGTCTAATTTTAGACCTATATCATTGCTTACTTTTGTTAGTAACATTTTGGAGAGAATCCTGGCTGACCAGTTGGTCGACTATCTCTCAAAGTGGGACCTATTTGATGAATTTTTTTTTGGTTTTTTGTTTAATCTCTTTCTACCAGCCTATCCCTCCCCATCAGACCGACCTTTCTATTGGATTCCCAGGTCTTTCACCTCAGGCGTAGAGGAGTCTGCCCCTAGAGTGCACATCTGAGATTCTAATTTCTCCTTTTTTCTTCCCAGTTGACCCCCCCCCGGGCAGGGCAAGGAAGACCCCATGCTTACCTTCCTCGAACCTCAGTGGAGTGCATGCACACAACAGAGTCTGCCCTCATGCTATGAGGTGCATCAGGAGATCATCACCAGGACTGTCTGGTGGAGTATTTTCCCTTGTTTGAATCTCCTTGACATCGGCGTACAATGAGGACCATTGAGCCGATGCACCTGGAGACATGCGTCCGCACCTGTCCTCTGCCAGTATCAGCCCACTATGTTGTCCCGACTGCACCGGCACCTCTGAGTTCCCCCAGAAGGTGGTGGTGAAGCAGCAAGACTAACTACTCAGCCCTCCCCAGAGAAGGAGAGCAAGCCGTTGGGTGCTCAATCCCTCTCCCCCCCAGCCAACCTCAATGGCCCAAGTCTGCTCCCGAACCCGGGTCACCAGCATGAAGCGAGGTGTGGCATCCAGTGCCTCAACCCTCAATGCCATAGGGACAGCTATTTGATGAGTTTCAATCAGGATTTCATAATGTCCATGGTACTGTGGTCTCTTTGTTGAGGATCATGGATGACATCAGTAGGTCCAATGACCATCAACATTATACAGGAGCCATACTGACTGATTTGTCCAAGGCCTTCTACATGGTTGACCATCAGACCATGATGCAGCGATTAATCGAGATTGAACTGAGCAGGGAAGCATTGGTCTAGTTCTGTTCCTAGTTAGACAATCGCTTCCAGTCTACCAGGGTTAATGAATAGATTCTTCTCCTTTGAGGATGGTAAGGGGCATGCCTCAGAGCTCTGTACTGGGGCTGCTTCTTTTTTTTAATTTATTTAAACGATATTAGTAGGAGCATGGAGGGGATAAATTACCACCTCTATGCAGATGATATGATCCTTTATTATTCCCATTGTTCTGTTAAGGAAATACAGTCAACTTTACAATCTAAATTTGAATCTCTACAGAAGTGTCTTAGACATTCAGAGTTAAAGTTAAATACTTCTAAAACAAAGAAAATCCTATTTGGTCCATCCTCTAAAATAAAATTAAATAATAAGTTAGAGATCACAGATATTACTGGCACAATTTTGGAATATGTCAAGTCATACAAATACCTAGGGTTTTGGTTAGACCAGTTAGGATTGGGGAATACTCATGTTGACAAGTTAATTATTTGTTTATTTATTTAGTCTTTGTTGACCGGGTAAGTGCACTAAATAAATTCTGCCTATTTTCAGGCACAACCCAGGGGAGGGGAAGGGGATACAGACGAATGCCAACTGACATTGAACCAGATTAAGCTGTTGGTGGTATTTTTAATGAATGACGGGGGGGAATTTGGCCTGGGCACCGGGGAAATTCCTTGCTGTTTTTGAGAAGTGCCATGGGATCTTTAACATCCACCTGAACTGCCACCAGAACAGACAGATGGGACCTTGGTTTAACATCTCATCTGAAAGAAGGATTGTGTGGGTGGGGAAAATGCTAGGCTGTCTATTTAGAAATCAGAAATGTCTTGATGCAGAAACGATGAAGTATTTATTCAGGTTCAGATATTACCCCATTTGATTATGAAGGCACACTGTATGGGGCACCTCACAGGATAGATTGAACAGGTTAGTTGTGCTTTATAATAAACTGCCAATATTAATTTTGAAAAGCCCTATAACTGTTCACCAGTGTGAACTACATAAATAAATGGGATGAGTTTCCCTGGCTACAAGGAGGGATATACATAAACACATACCAGTGTATACATCTGGCCTGGGACTTATTCCCAAGTATTTGAGTGATAGGTTGCAATTTTGTGCTATTGATTCTTATTTAAGAAATTCTCAATTTTTGCAGTTAGTTGTCCCCAAGACATACACTAAAAGATCTATGCAATACTTCAGCCAGTTGGTGACAAGTTTTTGGAATGGGCTCCCACTTCACTTTAAGAATATAAACACTAAACCCTTGTCAGTATCTACTTCAAAGAAATATTTAACCTTGCGTGTCCAGGTGTGTAAATGTTTTAATTAATGTTGTAACTTTTATATTTGTATGATGTAATTTGTTTAATCTGTGAGTATGTATATATGTTGCATTAGGTTACCATTATAAATGAGCTTGTGCTCAATGGTTATTCTTAATAAACAACAACAACAAACAAACATTGTCTTGGAATCAGCATTTATACATGTGAAAGATACCATGCGGAAATCTAGACCAACAGTTTCAAGATTTGCGTCTAATTTCACTAACAACTCTTTCACAGCCTTAAAAACTTTGTTTGAGGTGAAAGTGATATAGCAAGTATTATACAGCAGTGAAGCATGAGAAATATAAGGTAAATAAAAATAAATTAGTAATAATATGGAATAATTTTTTAAGAACTACTTTAGGAGTCCCTAGAGATGCAACAACATATTTTATGAGACTAGAATCTGGCATGGTGCCTTAGAAGCAAAAATAATTATGTTTGCACTCAGACAATGGAAGGGAATACAAAATATGATGGGTAACATGCTGCCTTAGTTATGTTGAAACTACACAGTTCATAACATTGCAACTAAAAAAATTGGTTTATCACTTTAAGCACTATTATTAAAAAGTCTGGCATTTATGATACATGATCAGAAATGGCCCGTGCCTATCCAAATGTCTTTTTGGGAGAATTGGTACAAACAGTTAAAGAAATAACTATCATAAAATTGATACAAACAAGATTTATAGTACAGTGACCATCACTTAGCACGGACACGCTTAACTCAGACAATTGCATTGCATGGACAAATAGTGTATGCCCAAACCATTTCATGTTTTCCATGTAAAATGCATTGGTTAATGTGGACCTTGTAAGCCATGTACAGTGGACACTTGTTCAGTAGTTCACACCTCGTTGGACTGCTAATTAAGGTACTTAGCTTGCAAATAAAGATGTTGATCCCAGCACAATTAACATTCACAACCTGTAGCAGTGTGTTGTTGACTCTCCTACCACTGTACTGAACCTCAGGAAGGCTTTCTCTCAGTGTCCTGGCATCCTGCTTGCAAGGAAAATTGAGCTTATATACCAGGTGGGGTCACTGCCCAACATACTGTAAGTGTATAGGGACATGGCAATGCAACTAGCGATCCCTAAATCCACAGTGTCAGATTTAATGAAACAAAATTACAGTCTTCTGGAGCAGTGACACACAAACCAGAACCCAGACAAGAAAAGAAAAAGGGATGGGAAAAACAGGGAGATTGAGGAAGCCTTGCTTGTCTTGTTTGCCGAAATCCACAGCCAAGACGCCATGGTGAGCAGCCCCCTGATGATTCAGAAAGCTCAGCAGCTCGCGGTGGCACTAGGCAAACCAGACTTTAACCCTACTGATGGCTGGCTGTAATGGTGGAAGATAAGAAACAACATATGCTTTCGCCATGCTCATGGGGAAAAGCAAAATGCTGATGCAGTTGGAGCCAGCTCATCGGTGAGGGATGTGCTGCCAGATCTGCAAAATTATTTATTTTTATTTATTTAGTTTTTGTTGACCGGGTAAGTGAACTAGACAAATCCTGCCTATTTTCAGGCATGACCCAGGGTCAGGGGATACAGGTGAATGCCAGCTTACCTTGAACCAGATTAAGCTGTTGGTGGTATTTTTAGTGAATGAGTGAAATTTGGCCAGGACACTGGGGAAATTCCCTACTCTTTTAGTAGGGAGAGGGAGGGAGGGAGGGGTTTGTTGGGTGATGATTTTTTTGTTTTCCTTTTGACACTCTTGTATTTTTCTTTCTGGTTCTTATTTCTTTTTATTATGCTTTTGTATGCTGTAATACTTTTCTGTATTTTCTTTTTTAAATCTTGAATAAAAAATTCCCCTACTCTCTGGTGGGGGTCCACTTACATCCTGGCCTTGCTGCCAAGATGGCGGTCTCTGGAGGTGCAGAGATGGATATGGAGGTGCAGGAGGCAGGGGAGATGGCCTCCTACCCTGTCTCTGTTCTGAGACAGACCACTGCTATTGGAAGTCCTTTGCCTTTTTCTTCTGAATTGATTTTTTCTGCTGGATTGCATATTTCCCCTGCTACTATGGAAGAGCAATCTAAGAAGAGTTCAGCACAAAATGATTTATCTACTACTACAGTTGTGAAAATGCTACCTAACGACCTTGATCCAGGTTTTCCTGGTGAAATATCTTCTTGGGACTCTCAGGACGTGGATTTGCTTCTACAACTTACAGAACAATGCTAGTTGGCCACCAGACAACTCCTCTTAGCTCTCAAATCACAGTCTGACTTAATGCCTGTAATTCCTCCCACTGACTCATTGCCTACGTATACTGCTCCTGACGCCTCAACTCCACTTCTGACATTTCCACATTCCTCACAAGCCCCAGCAGCTTCCTCTGATCTTCAGACGCCTGCACAGACTACTCCTCCCGCTTTGATTTCCTCTGGTATTTCTACTGTTCCTACATCACGTATTCCCACACCTTCTCATAACTTGAATGAGGTACCTCAGACCGCAGATGGGTCTGTTGACTCTGCCCTTATGGCAGCAGGGTGGGAGAAGGATTCCAATGTCAGGACTTGGCGTTCTGGTCCTTCCCCCATCCGAACGCAGTTACAGTTGCAACCGGTCTCCATTGCTTCCCCATGGGCCACCAAACCGGTTGATCGCTTGGACCTTTCTCTACCCTCGGAATTACTACTAACTCAGAATCTAACTTTGTGTTTCCCTTCTGGACTTTCGTCTGACACATGAGACCAGCCTCCATGCCAGCCACCCCAGGGCCCTGGGTCTCATCTTCAGCCAGCTGCATCGACGTCTCACTCATCTGCCTCTACTTCTAAAATGTATGTCTCCTGTTTTCAAATACCTGTACAACAAGCCAAAAGACATAATGTGGTTCAACTGCAATATTTGGGGGGTTTATCTGAACTGCCTGAACTTTTTTTGTGGGACGCACTTTACTGAAAGGGTCCATGAAATTTACTGTTTCTGAAATTCATGCCTTGATTCATGTTTCTTCGGAAACACATTTTGATATCAGCTTTAAAACTTTAGCTGGGCTATAGAAGTTTTGGAATAAGTTTCATGAGTCAAAAATCTCTCCCTTATGGGCACCTTTAAATTCTATCACATTAACTAAACCCACTCAGTAAACAATTACTATACTATTTAGGAATGAGGGTGTTAGTTTAAATGATATTTCGGTATGGTTAAATCAAAGATGTATTATGCTTTCTGACACTGAGGCTATTTTTGATTCAGAAAATTTGTGGACTGGGAGGTGGAAAGTGAGGGTCATGCTTCTGACTTAAGATGTTGGAATTTAACACCTTCCAAACAGCTTTATGCTTGATTAGGATAGGGGAGTACTTTTTTACTCTGGACAACCAAAGGCATGCTACAAATGTGGCTCTGTTAACCATATTAGTAGTATCTGTGATAGGGTAAAATGCTCAGTCTGTGGAGGCCACGGGCATACAGGTTTCCAGAGTGTGGATGAACCCCACTGTGTCATTTGTGATGACTTGGGGCACACTTTTCAAACTTGGACCTGGGCTGCCCAGAATTTCCCAACCCTAGCGGACAGGGAAGAACAGAGACTGCTTATTACAGTAGCACAATGGACTAGACTTAACAGCACATCCTCTGTATCACACTTACCCGACCCCCTCCGCCACCTGCTGTCCCTGCACTGCATCCCTCTTCCCCTACTGACATAGGGTCCACTTCTACCCTGGCTTCTTAACCACCCATTCTGGTTGTAGAACCCCCACTCCTCCTCTAGTCTTACCCATGGATTCAGCTCAGGCTATAGCCCCTGCCACTTCACTCCCCAATACTCCAGTGAGAACCATGGAACCCCCCTCCCCCTGAGACCTTTATTAGAATCACGAGAGGGTCAAAAAAAGGTGGTTCACCCTCCTCTAAAGCTATAAAAAACACCGATATTATTCAGGTGAACAGATTTGAGTTGCTGTGCCATCCCCAGGACAATACTGATTCTGACACTTCTTCTGTCCCATCATCTCACCCTGAAGTGACCACAGACACAGAGGTAGCAGTTGACAATATGGAATCCCAGAAGAGGAAGGCAAAAGAAAAGTTAAAACACAGGGAAGGTACCCCTAGGAAGGGTAAACCCAGGTGAATCTCAGTTGCTCTATTGGATTTGATTTCCTCTCTATCCTGTTTATGATGTCTTCTGCCTTTTCCACACATACTGTTAGTGTAAACAGTATCAAAAAACAACCTAAACGAGATGCTGTATTTTCTTTTTTGTCCTGCCTAACAGCAGGGATTATTCTTTTACAGGATGTTAAATACCACACTCTTCCAGAAATTTATAGGGCCCAACAAGCCTGGTTCCCTGGACCTTCTTATTGGTCCTTTGGGCATGAACCCCTGTTCAGGTTTAGGTATTCTGTTTAGCATCCTGGATGTTACTATTGTGAAACTCTTGGATTTATACCCTGGTAGACTCCTCCTTTTGGATATTATGGTTTCCTCTGTCCCCTTCTGGATCACTAATATACATGCTCCCCAAATTAAATCACACAGAATTGAGCTATTGAAGCTTGTACAGCCCTACTTATACACTTCTATGAATATTGTCTTTAGAGGTGACTTCAATTGTGGTTTATCCATCAAAAACAAGTCTTCTACCTCTAAAACAACAAAATTGTTTTGTGACACAAACTTTTTAAAACAACTGTTGAATTCTACAAAATTGCGGGATGCTTATTTGACCTTCACAGGTCAACATACTCCCACCTTCCATAAGGGACCGCTAGCAACCCGTATAGATTTTCTTTTTATTTCTCTGCATTTACTGCTTTCTGCTGCTTTAGTTCAAGTTGCAGAATTTACTGATCACAATTTATTGTCCATTTCCTTATGCCATACGACTACTAGAAACTTTGGTCAGGTACCTGGAAATTAAATTCATCCTTTTTATGAGACTCATAGTTGTTGTCTCAACTAACTGATTATATTAAGGACAGAAAAACTGTCTACTTTCTATATGATAACCCCTGGAACTGGTGGCATGAAACTA
The DNA here is from genome assembly GCA_016271365.2 of Neoceratodus forsteri. Taxonomy (NCBI): domain Eukaryota; kingdom Metazoa; phylum Chordata; order Ceratodontiformes; family Ceratodontidae; genus Neoceratodus; species Neoceratodus forsteri. The sequence continues at coordinate 756,521,978 of CM028130.1, read as the reverse complement.
AATTTGGCATATGGCATTTATGTAAACATTTTAGTAAAAAACATCATGAATCCTTATATTTTCACTACCATAAAACAAGATATCGTCTGCAGAAACTCCTTACCCTATCCCATACAACTGGCCATGATTTTTCTGTGCAAATCAGTTACCTTAAACACCATTTGATGGAATATCATTCGATGAAAGCTTCTTCCATTACTCATTAACAACGTTTTGGGACTACTGGTCCCAGTGACGTTGTCTGTCCATATACCACCATTAGAAAAAGAGTGAACTGTAAGATATTTGATGTGCTTTTTAATGATGACTCTGTTGAATTTACAAATATTTTGGACATTTAACACCATGTCGCCCATTACACGGCAAAGTTGTTTGGCCCTATACATGCCCCTTCTGAAGGCATAATAGAATATCTTTCTCTGATTCAGATCCCTGATGTCCCAGATTCCATTTTGAACACTATTGATAGTGATATACATGCTTGGGAAGTAGAAGTGGTATTTAAGGCTCTATGTCTCAGGGTTACACCAGGCCTAGATGGCCTCCCTAATGAGCTCTATAAGATGCTTTCTGCTGCTCTATGTACTGAATTAACAGCGGTCTATAATTATATTTTACATGCCGACCACCTTCCCATGGATTTCAACATGGGATGCTTGTTTTATTTATATAGGAAGGGTGATAAGAGATTACTTTCCAATTGAAAACCTTTGTGTCTCTTAAATACCGATTTTAAAATTCTGACTAAAATTTTTGCACTCTGATTATTCACATTGGCCCCTTTTGCAATTTCCAAGGCCCGATCAAGTAATGTCCAGGGGAGGAGCATACAGGATCATATTATTTTGATCAGAGAATGGATTGAACATGGGAATCTGAATGCTTTACAGGGTTTCGTGTTCTCCCTTGATCAGCAAAAGGCATTTGATTCAGTACACCACGCATTTTTATTGCACACATTACATCATTATAAGGTCCCCGACTACACCCTCTCTAGGCTTCAACTGCTCAATCGATCTGCTACTATAGTCTCTTTGGTGAATGGCTGGAGAGGGCCTTTGATACCTCTGCTTAGAGGGGTTAGGCAGGGCTGTCTGCTTAGTCCACTTTTATGTGTCTTTATTTTGGACCCCTTACTGTGCACCATCAATGCTGCACAAATGATTATTTCACTTCCCTCTGCTCCCCATTCTGTAATTGCTTATGCTAATGACATGATTTTGATGGTGGCGGATGTCGCTTCTGTACATTCAGCTGTTCAGCTTTGCGCAGAGCTTGGGACTGTTTCTGGAGCAGTCCTTAATCTAGATAAATGTATAGGTCACAGATTGGGTATCCCGTTAGAAGGTGGGTTAGAAAGTATGGACCTCAAAGTTAGTGATGGCCCAATTAAGGTTTTGGGTATTTTATAAGGGGTTGGTACTTTAGATATCCTTAACTGGACTCCCAAACTGGAACATGCCCAGTCCGTGGTTTCCCACTGGAACACCTGGAAACCAAGTAAAAAAGAAGAGGATCTACATGATAAAAACCTACCTACTCCCTATTTTTCTCTTTTTGGCCTACGTCCCCCCCCCCTCAAAGTCTCAAGACTAGATTGCTGTGTGTCTTCTTCCAATCCTTATGGGGTAGCCGTCTCAACCCCATTAAATGCCCTATTACATATTTACCCATTCAGGAGGGAGGCCTTGCTATGGTTCAACCTATCTTTTTTTATACCAGCATTTTTTTTGTATCTAATATTAGGCCCCTTCTGGTCAATCGTGATAGGGGCTGGGAACCTTGGTTCCTTAAATCCTGTGGCCCCTGGTTTCATCAATGGGAACTGAATGCTTTAAAAACACTGAAACATATTCCACGAGTCCCTCATTATGTTCGTTAAGTTTTTTTCCATCTCAAACAATGGCATGTTACTAGCCACATGCTGGTTACCGCTACTAGAAAAACCCAGTATAAATATCTCTTAGATCTTGTATGTACGGATCTTGTAGTTTTTCCTAAATGCCCAAATCAATACTTAACTGACCTATATACCCTGCTACGTAACCATAGAATCCCCCAAAGATGTGGGATTTACACTGGCTTGGTTGCCATGAGCGAATCAATGTGAAAGATAACCATAAGCACAAACGATTGCAGGAAAGGATTTGTTCTAGGCCAGGATGTCACCAGCAGGATGAAACTATCATGCACCTCTTTTTTTCATGTTCTTATTTAACAGATTTATGGACTTTGCTGGCCACTAGGTGGCAAGAACCATTGTTTTTAACTACTACTTATGAAATGTTGATGTATGGTTCTTTTCCACTTCCTTGGAAAAAATGGAATGTTGATACTTTGAATTTACATTTTGTGGTTGTTAAATGGCATATTTGGACTGCTCGATGTCTTTTTACTTTGCAACAACAAGATGTGCCTCTTGTTATGATTATTCAAGGGGTCAAATGAGATTTGAGAAATTTGTACTATTCTGAAATGAAAATTTTACCACTTGTATCTTTGTTGGAATTATGGAAATCAATGCCATGGATTACTGACTCTGATTTTCCTGTTACATGATTGTTATTTTAACTTTCCATTCCTTGTAATACTTTCTTTTTAGTTGTTTTCTTAATAAAAACATCCCCTACTCTTTTTAATAAGTGCCACGGGATCTTTAACATCCACCTGAACTACCACCAATCCAGGCAGATGGGACCTCGGTTTAACGTCTCATCTGAAAGACGGCACCTCAAAAGTGCAACACCCCTCTCATGCTGCACTACAGTGTCAATACTAGGATATTAAACCAAGTGCCAGATGTGGGAACTGAACCCACAGCCCTCTGATCTCCTGGCCTAAGAGGCGAGTGTGCTACCTACTGAGCCGCTGGTACAAAATTAGATTTTACAATAGAATAATACATATTATACTGTGAAAAAACTCATTTAAATGTTTATGTAATATTAGATTGGTAATACTTTTTTGCTATCTACCAAATATTGTTGCAAATAATGGTAACAGTAATCAAGTAGTATTCTGTGCATGTACGTGTGAAAAACTAATATCAGCTCAACATTTGTTATTACGATGCACAGTATTTGAAAAGGAGTGGCAGATATGGATAGCCCCATTACTTTATGATAAAAGATATTGACCCACATATACAAAAAAGATGTGCCAAACAAAATGGAGATGCCCCACACATCTTGGGAAATGTGCGGAAGCATGATATTCAAACAGCAGAGATGTGTCATGCATGTTGGAATGCGTGATCACACATAGATAATGCATGCAGCACAGACACAGGGGGCCAGGACAAGAACGTGCTGTGCATGGGAATATTCAGCCAAAATGTGCGGCTCATGTGCCATGCATCCCAGATATGTGCCATGCAAAGATAGGATGACAAAAGGATGGCCTAAATCACCCAGCCACCAACAGGCAGGGTGCAGAACTGCAGTGAGGTGATCCTGAGACAGCCCTTGGAGGTACACCAGGATGGCTCCAGGCACACACACAGTAGTCATACCAAGATGACAGTACCCAAAGCCTCGGGTACTGTGATGCCCCTGGCACTACCCAGATGGCCATTCCCCCACACCACTCCAGGGACTTAGATGCCTAGCTGCCACATGCAGGTGCCACCGGGTGCACCCCTGGCACACTGGCTGTACAGACAGTCACAATGCAGCACTTGTACCAGGGGTGGTGGCCTGCACTCATGCGACCTTCAGGGCACCACCTGGTGGTGGCATGTGCCCATGGTGATGTCTGGGGCAATGGTGCCCAGGTGGTTTGGTGGTACTGGTGGCAGTAAGGTATGGTCCAGGGTCCAACCAGTGGTGCACATCCACGGTGGTACACCATAGGTGCACACTGTGCACCCATGCCCAGCCCACACCACCCAGAGTCACAGACATGGCACTGGTGCCCCCATGCTGTGTGACATTGACACACTGGGACTGTGGTGGGATGGTGTGGTGTTCCAGTGGAAAATATTGCACAACTGGGGGGAGCGTGGGGCAAGAGTGGCATCACCTGTGACCTGATGGCAGCATGGTCATGCATTATGGACACCGGACCCTTCTGGTATTGGGTGTAGAGCCACCATGGACATGTGCTTGGCCATTGTTGGGGTAGCCACCTAGGTTATCAGGACAGTTCAGGGTGGGCCCCACTCAATTGGGTACCCAGTCACTGTCTAAATCCTGACATCCCTTGCCTTTCTCATACCTAGTCCATTATGCTGGGGTATGTGGGGCACTGTAGGTGAATGTAAGATGCATACATGGCTAGTGTATCACATTCATGTGGCATATTGATCAGAGTGTGTCACCTTTGGTCCTCCCCTATTGCTCGTCTAGGTGGGCACCCTGTACCCCAGTCGAACCCTGTACATGGCCATGGGTGACAGCACTGTACACAGGCCACTGCAGTCCACCCACACACATATACCTTCACACCAGCCTGCTGGGCTGCAGTACCTCCTGTTCACCTTTGTGGAGTGGTGGGGCTGCCCTGCAAAGCTGGATCTGCGCATGCCACAGGTATGTAAATGCCCTGAATACATTCCAGTAATAAGATGCAAATGTGGGAATTGGGCTCAGACTGTGCAATGAGGCTATTTGCATATCCTGGCTGAATATTGCAGTTCTGCGTGCCACACAAGTGTCTGCCCTTCATGCATTTCCATATGCCCCAAACAGGTCTCGGGACACCTGCGCACCACGCATCTCCCACTGCATAATTGTTCGTGTTAAGGATATTCAACCAGACTTGCATGATCACATTCTAAGGTGCATTGTTTGAATATACCACTGTATTGTGTCAGCGCATCTGAGATGCACGGAACATAGACTTGTGCAATGCGGCAGGCCGCTTTTGAATATGGGGTCCCTTGTGTAGAAAATGAAAGATTTGCGTATTTAATGAAGTTATCAGATAAAAAGTTATGTAAGGAGTTGCTAAATATGCACAGAAAGTAATGAAAAGCTTACTGGGGGAAAAAACTGTAAAAATGTATGCAGAATGCTTGGAATGTTGCCATTTAGATAAAGTATATACTGCATATGCTAAGATTTTCTTTTTAATGTTATCAGTGGAAAATGTTATGTATTTTACAAACAAAATTGATTGTGTGATTATGTTTTGGTAGTTGGACTGTACAGTGTGAAGTGCCTCTGTGTACGTATAATATTTATTATTCTATAGGTGCAATTCTATGAAGTTGTTTTAATCTGCGATTGAATTCTGGACCCATTTTTAAGCATGTTACAAGCTGTGTGTTTGATACGTGTTTGAGATCAATAAAAAAAAAATTTGAGTCTGAATCTGAAATATCTCCCCTCTTCCATCTGGTCTCTAGCAAGTATATGTTCATTACTTTGAGGCTATGCTGTGGGCCCTGTATCATCCTCGTAACCCTTTGCTGCACCATCTGCAGCCTGTTCTTACATTTCCTGAGGTGAGGATTCCAGAAATGGGCACAGTGATCCAGTTGTGCATCTCCAAAGATCTAAATGGGGCAGTGTTACTTCCTTTCTTCTGCTATTAATACCTCTGCCAGCACATCCCAGTATCCTATTTGCCTTTCTATAGGCCTTTTTGCACTGGCTTGACTGTTTGAGGGAGTCACTAATGATAACTCCTAAGTCCCATTCCTGAGTCATAGTGCTAAGTCTTACCCCACCCATCCAGTACACTGTCCTGGGGTTCTTTTTCAATGGGTGCATTACCTTACACTTTTTGGCAATTCATTTCAGAAGCAAAATTCTACACCAGCTGTCTAATATTTGCAGCTCACTCTGCATCTCCCTGAGTCCAGCATCACTATCCACTGTCCCACAGGGTTTAGTGTTATCTGTGAAGAGACACAACTTGCCTTGGATTCCTTCTTCAATCTCCCTGATGAACATAGTGAAGTGGAACCAGCCCAGGACAGATCCCTGTAGTACTCTACCCGTGAACTCCTTCTCTTCTGATTTGAACTCATTAACCACTACCCTCTGCTGCCTCCTCTTTAGCCAGTTGCATACTCATCTTACTATGTCCCTAGCCACACCCAGGCCCTCCATCTTATTCAGCAATCATCTGTGAGGCACTGAGTCAAAAGCTTTGCTGAAACCAAAGTAGAGTAAATCCACAGAGAGGCCCTTGTCCAATGCCCTCATCACCCAGTCAAAGAAAACTATCACGTTAGTCTGACAAGACCTTCCTGCCATGAACCCATGCTATTTACTGTCTTGGAGAAAATTACTCTCCAGGTTGCCCAAGAAGGCCTCTTTGATCACTGTGACTCCATCAGCTTCCCAACTACAGAAGTAAGACTGACAGGCCTATAGTTCCCAACGTGTTCCTTGTCTGCCAACTTATGGAGAGGAACTACATTCGCCACCCTCCATTCCTTCAGAACTACCCCTGTAATGAGCTACTGAATAGACCTACCAGGGGTTTAGCCAGTTCTGCTGCCAGTTCCCTCAGTACCCTTAGATGCTTCCCATCTGGCCCAGGGGCTTGATCTATCTTTAGGACTTGTAGCCTTTTCCGGATCCTTTTGCAAGTAAATACTGGCTGCTGGGGGTGCTGTGGAGCAGCAACATGGTGGCTAAATTTTAAAATAGCTCCATAAGACCAAATTTACAACTTGCTTTAAAAGTTGTCAAAACCACTGCTTTTTGAATTCTGATATCACTGAAAAACATCTGAAAGATCCAGGAGCGCAACAAGTCTGAAAAAAGACTCCAGGCATGGGTCACAGAACCTGGACATATACCTTTCCTCTTCCAGCTCCTCGAAGGCTTTGGGGCCTGTGGCAACCTCCAGCGCGACTGCACCTGAGCTCTAAATGGCCCAAATAATGGCTATTCTAAGATACAGGCCACCAGAGATGAGATGAACAAGTGGCTGGACGATCTTGAGCAAAAATCTGCTGCTTCGGACGAACAAATCTCCGAAAACACCGCAGCTATATCCAAACTCCAGGCAATGAATTGCCAACAAATGGAATGTAATGCCGCCCAGGTGCAAGACGTGAATTTCCTAAAAAAATAAACTGAAAAGCCTGGAAAATGTCCAGTGCCAGGCCAATGTTAGGATCATTGGGTTTCTGCCCCGATCTGCACTTCAAACTGAACTATTGCCAGCTGTAAAGAGACAGGTGTTCACTGATCTTAAACTTTTGATAAGGTAATCTACCATCAGAATTATCAAAGCCTTTAGGTTATCACAGCGGGTGAAGTCAAGAGAGGATACTATGCAGAGGCTGATGACAGCAATCATGACCTTGTCTCCCCCTGAGGTGAGAATACCCCTTCTGCAAGCCACCCATGCTATAAGGGACATTGAGTGGGAGGGTAAAAGAATTGCCCTCTTCCCAGATCTGGCAGTCCAAACACAAATGAGGAAAAAGAGCTCCAAAAGATAAAGAAGGAGCTACTCCAAAATGGCATTGAAGTGCAGCAGCTTACCCATCCTGCGCACTTGCAAATACACCACAACTCAAGGGCCAATAACTTTGTTGATCCGTGCACTGTAGCTGGCTTTGCAGAAAAGATTTTGACCAAGCAATTATCCAGGGAAATGGCATCGGATGAAGATGAAGGATGAAATAGTACTGGACTAGCTAAGTACCCTTCTAGTATTTGTTCAGCTTGGGACTGTTCACTAGTTTTCCCTGCATTTCTATACTATTACTACAGCAAATGCATTGCAGGTAATAGTTCTAGTTTTTTTGTGTGATGTCCTGAGGACTAGGTTAAACTGCAAGAATGATGTTTAGGGTGTGTAGGATTGTAGTAATGTTGGTTGGTCGGGAATAGAGCATTTGCTGCACCATTACTTTTCTTAAAAGAAAGAATTTTTTAGCAAAGTAGTGATGCTTAAATGTTGGTGCTTACTCTCACCATTTCAGTTTGTGAGCAGAGTTAATATCCTTAGAAATTTACTGTCACCCTACAGGACAGGCTGCCTGCACTTGTCTTAAGCTGTGGGGTATTCTCAAAACTTAACTGAGCCCAGGATTTCTTCAGAAAAGTTTATCTACTTGTACTAATGGATATGCACCCCCTCAGGCTCAAATTCTGCAAGAGTTCCTTTATATTGGTGTTAAAGATGTATAATGTATAAATATAGGTGAGAGTATAATAACGCTGCAATATAACTGGAACACAATATACTCCTTTGATCTTTTGCCTATCAGCCCTCTGATAGTTTTGACTTTTAGATACTCAGATAAAATATATTAAGATATCCTGTACATTTGATTGCAGGGTCTGCATACCCTATTCTTTACATATTTTATGTAATGTAGATATCTGTAATATCATAAAATCTATAAATAATAAAAAAAGAAAATACTGGCCTCCTCACCTCTAGGACTCCCTTTGTTGCCCCTTTGATGCCACTCTCTGGCAAGGTCCACTGTCTTCCCTTGTGAAGACAGAGCAAATGTAATCATTGGGAACAGCAGCTTTTTCACATCCTTCTCTATAATCCTACCCCTCTAACGTAGCCTAAAAATTCCTCCTCCTTTCTTCCTTGTTTCCCTAATTTATCAGAACTGCTTTTCTCTTCTCTTAACTCTCTCTACAATATGTAGCACATTGCTTTTGCCTCCCTAACTGCCATCTTTGCCTCCTTATTTCTCAGTATGTGTTCTCTACATCCTTCCTCCATCTGCTTGTCTTTGTGCTGAAGGCCTTTTTGTAGCCCTCACTGCTTTCTTGACCCTTAATAAGAACCATAATGATCTCTTGAACTTATTACTTTTGGTTACGTTCTCATGCACAACTTAGATACCTTGAGAATGGCCCCATATCGTCCCCATCTCTCTTCCATACCACAAATGCTATTTATCCTGACTAACTTTTCCTGGGCCAACTTCCTCAACTTACTGAAATCCGCCATTCTGAAATCACAGACCTGAGTTCTTGAACTGGGCTTTCTGGTCCCTAGGGCCAGTTCAAACCAATTAGAGCTGTGGTCACTGTTCCCTAGTGCCTCCCCTATTCTCACAGCTCCTACCACCTCTGAATTACTGAGCAACACGTCAAGAATGGCAGCCTGCCTGGTGGGTTCCTTATGTAGCTGCACCAGTAGACAGTCTTGGAATGTATCCAGCAAGGCTTGACTTCCATTGCTCCTAGCTGCTGGAACATCTCAATCGATAACCAACAGGTACAGATCACACACTACCACTACTTCCCCATTTGCCACTCCCCTTTCTATTTCTTCCCTGGGCTCCCTGCCCTTCTCTTCCATATTCTTAGAAAAAACACTGGACACTTCTGATAATTTCCAAAAATAATCTACTATGATATTTTATAATGCTTGACATTGTATTTTGTAAACTGAAACATTTGAACTGGTAGGTGTACAAACTTAAGTTTTTTTTTTTTATTAATGAATGACTGGAGTGATGAATGACTGAGTCAATCAACATCAATAGATCCTAACAACAGAATGACATGTGTCACTATATGTCTATACATATCACCGTAATATGTTGTTAAAATAACATAACTTTGCTATCTCACTGGCTCAGCAGTAGCGCTACCACTTGTGGTGCTAATGACTCGAGTTCAGAAGTGAGCTAGAGACACCGGAGGGCTGGCCAGGGGGGAGGAACATTGATCATCCAATGGATTTCTCCTCTGGGGGGGGTGGAAGGGAGTGATGCATGCCTGGTGCTAGCCTAGCCCCCCATACCAGATGGGTGACAAAGGCAGCCAGGACCACAATGTCAGGCAGAAGAGGAGCAACAGCCACTGATGCAGTTCAGATGGGAGCATGCACAGGGTGAATTGCATGTCCACCTTCCTGGTGAACAAAGAAAAGGGTCAATACCAGGTCAGAACTTCATGAGGGGTGTATCTCTCACAGACCCCACACTGGCAAGAGGGCCCTATCCAGAAAACTGAACCCACATCTTGGTTGTGAGGGGGCCTGCTGACCCTGCTATGAGGAGCTGGAGCCCATGGAGAAAGTCTTTAGATTAAGCTAACTACCTGGGAAGCCTTGTGATGAGGCTGGGGTTGGAACGGGAAGACACAGTGAGTACCAGATTGAAAAAAAAGGATTAATTGATTAAAAAGAATGAATGGAAAAATATAACAGGACTTGTTTTATGTTTTTATATCTCTATATTGATATTGACTTAGTTGACTCCAGGATTTGAATTGTTTATATTTCTAGCCCTAATGGTTTTAAACTTATCCCATTTCAAAGAAATTATCCTTTGAAAGGTCTAACTTCGGAACCATCAAAGCAAGAAACTTATTTAGTTTTCAACTGAAAGATTGGAGACCAGCCATGTGTCAATATTAAAAATTACATGATGGTTTAAATTTTGTTTATAAATATTTATTTTTAATTGTTTCTGAATTTTGGTAATACTACACAGTTTTAGAGCTGCAGAGGGCATAACCCTGAGCCTCTTGCTATTAGAAAAGGACCCAGTGCATTCCTTCCAATGAAACATGTTGGACATGGAGCACAGTCACTCCCATGTCTGTGGCATCCCTGTAGCACTCTATTCCTTGTCTCAAGTGGCACCACACTATTTTTTCTGTAAACCTCAAGCATCTAGTCAATGACACTGGGGTTAGGCACCCCCCGTGTCCTTTATGTTTCAGGGGTTGCAGGGTGTTCAGTGCTGAAAGGGAGGGTTGGGTGGGGAATATCTATAATTTAAAGTAAAAACAAATTGGTGGTCACGCACACTCCAAAATGTCCAACATGGCTGCCACAGTCTACTGTGCATGCGCTTAGTAATCACACATGCACAGTGGTGCATGATGGCCATGTTGGACACAGCTGGAGAGTGTCGTGACCGCCAATTTTTTTCTCTTAAAATATAGATATCACCCCCCTTGATCCTCTCTCTCTCAGCACCCACCACTCCGCACCCTCCACAAAAACACAAGAGAAACACTGGGGGTGCCAATCCCCCAGTGTCATGATCAGGACAATGCCAAGTTTTTTTGTTATATTCCCCCACCCGATCCTCCATCTCAGCATCCACCACCCATGCCCCCCTCAGAAACATAAAAGTGACACAGTGGATGCCCAATCCCCAGTGTCATGATCAGGATGCCCCAGAGTCTTTTTCCATATTCCCCTACCCAACACTCCCTCTTGCACCCACCATGCCCCACAGAAACATAAGAATGACACTGGGCATACCCATTCCCCTAGTGTCAAGATAAGGCTTTTAATCCCCCTACTCAACCCTTCTTCTCAGCACCCACCACCCCATTCCCTCCCCAAGAAATATAATAGTGACACTGGGGAGTGCCCATTCCCACAGTGCAGAAATCCTCTATCTTTCTTTGTACCTGTAAAAAGAAAAACATTCATTGATATCTTTTGCAGCCAAGACTCCCCCAACCCGACCCTCCCATTCAGCATCCACCACCCCACCCCACCACCCCCAAGCCCTTACTTACCGATCAGAGGTCCAACGCTGTAATCTTCTCTGAACCACAGGCACATCTTCACTCTTCAGTGCAGGACAGCGAACTGAGGAAATCAGGAATGCCATTCAATGTATTTCAATGGGGTTTTGAACTTAGTAGAATATCTTTGCATTTTTCAGTATTTTTGTCCCAAATTTTCACATACATTTTTTGGAACACCACCTCATGAAGAATGCAAGTGACATTAGGTAAATATTTCCCGAAGGTGATTTACCAGTTGCTGTGTGAAATTACCTTTTGAGCAGGAGCTGAAAATGTTCTCCACCATTATTCATGAGGTGGGGTCATAAAATGGCTATGTTGAAAATTAGGTTTAAAAATATTAAAAAACAACAAAGTTATAAGCCTACATTGAATTTTGTGAATGCAAGCTCATACCTTTGGTAATTTTCAATATTTTTACCCATGTTTTCAACATAGCCATATCTTTATAGCACCCCATGAATGTGACAGCTGTCATTTTTCAAATCCTGGCCAAAATGTTTTTTACATCCCAAAAGGTGATTTTGCAGTCCCTGCTCAAAATCACCTTTTGGAGTTGAAAATGTTATCTACCATTGTTCCTGAGGTGGGGTCATAAGACTATGTTCAAAATTTGGTGCAAAAATATTTAAAAACACAAAAGTTATGAGGCTATGTTGAATTTTGCTAATGCAGGCTTGTAAGTTTGTTAATATTCAATAGCTTTACACCACATTTTCTACATAGCCATTTCTTTACAGCACCCCATGAATATGACAGCTGTCATTTTTCAGCTTCTGCCCAAAATGTGTTTTTGCATACCGAAAGTTGATTTTGCAGTTTCTGCAGGAAATTATCTTTCAGGCAGGAGTTGAACATTTGCTATGCCCTTCTTTATGAGGCAAGGTCATAACAAAGCAATGTTGAAAATGTTGTGTACAAATATTACAAATCAACAAATGTATAAGCCTACTTTACATTTTTGTGATGCAGGCTAGTAACTTTGGTAATTTTCAGTAATTTTTACCCCAAATGCCCCCCATGCAGCCCTATCGACCCTGGCCAGAGTTTGTTTAATTAGCAACTGTGTAGTTTAGAACTCATTTTTATTCCTATTCTTTTAATTGCATTGAAAATGTTTCAGTGTCCCTTCAAGTAGTACCTACAGTACTCTTCCTTGCTTTTACAAGTTTTGCCTGTGAAAGCACTAGAAGGACAGTAATAAACAAGGCTGTGCTTCATTCAATGAGTTGAGATGACATCATAGGGACCTCAAGAGATTGACTCTTAAGGTGAGTGGATGCATACATGTATAGGACAGACTGGATGGGCCTAGCGATCCTTATCTGCTGACAATTTCTATGTTTCTATGTTTCTAAGAGCTAAGCTTGGGAGGCCCTGATGTCATCTCAACCCTGAAAACATGCTGAGTTAAGTTTTGCCTGTTCATATTTAATTTTTATAGTGTATAGTTTTACTGGGAATAAAATTACAGTACAGGGTTCTGGAGACAACTGATCTACAGGATGAGAAGCAACAGGGGTTAATGACAGGAAGATCCTTTCAGACCAGTCAGATCACCTTTTTTTAAATGGGTAACAACAACAGCAGACAAGGGCCAAGCAGTTGACATATTGTACTTGGACTTCAGGAAGGCCTTTAACTCTATGCCCTATATGAGGTTGATCAGGAAGTTGGAGGACCTAGAGGCAGGGACTAAATTAATTAGGTGGGTGGCAAATTGGTTGGGAGGAAGGACTCAGAGGGTAGTGGTGGTGGTGGGGAGCTCTCCGCTTCAAGGGAAGTCACCAGTGGGGTACCACAGGGCTTGGTGCTCGGCCTAGTGTTGTTTAACATGTTATAAGCAGCACTGGAGATGACATAAAGGCCAAGATCTGTCTAACTGGGGATGACACCAAGCTCTGTGGGAGGGTAGACACTGCTGAGGGGATAGAGGACCTTGAAGAAGAACTAGCCAGGCTGGAAAGGTGGTCTGGAATATGGCAACTTGGAATCAATGTAAAGAAGTGCAAAGTCATACACATAGGAAGTAGGAACCCGAGGATGGACTACGACTAGGGGAGGGACCAGATCATTAAATCAAAAGAGGAAAAAGGCTTAGGGGTTGCCATTGCCAGTGACCTGAAACAATCAATGCAATGCATGAAGGCTACAGCCAAAGTATACAAAATGCTTGGGTATATTGTAAGGGGAATCACAAGCAGGAGGGAGGAAGTTATATTGCCACTGTACAGATCCCTGGTGCTGGTGCACCTGCAGAATGATGTGCAATACTGAAGCCCTTACCAGAGAAATGATTGAAAGCTGCTTGAAGGAGTCCAGAGGAGGGTGACAAAAATGGACCAGGTACAACAGGGAAAGGCATATGAGGACAGGCTAAATTACCTCAACATGTACTCACTTGAAAAGAGGAGGGAGGGGGGCATGACTGAAACCTTCATGTAGCTAAAAAAGTTTCAAAAAGATGAACACAGGGGACCTCTTTTGTCTTACTGTGAACAAGACCACAAGAGAGCACTGCTATAAGCTGGTGGGGGAAGGTTCAAGAAGGAGGTCAGAAGACATTTCTTCATCAGATGAGTGGTGACAGGGAGGAATGAACTCCCAGAGGAGGTTGTCTGTCTGGAGATGGTGGATGGATTCAAGAGAGGGTGGGAGAGGGTAAAAAGCAAGGTCAGGGCTACAGGGGAGTAGGAAAAGTGCAATAGGAGTGGGCTGGGTTTGATGGTATGGGGGGCTGAGTCCACAGTAATTGCTGAGAAGGTATTCCACAAATCAAGCAGACTAAATAGACCAACAGGTCTTCTTCTGCTGGTTGTTTTCATATGTTCATACTGTATGTTTGCATGTTCATAACTACTGCCAGCACACCCTGTTTTATTTACTGACAGTGATTATTTCAGAAAAAGCAGTGCATGACCCAAGGACACAGTACCCATCTTGATGTACAAATCCAGTACAATAAAGTTTTCTTTCAGTTAAATTCAATTTACTTGTTAGAAGCAATGCAGCTCTGGGTGATGACTCCTCAGTGTCCTCTGTTTGAAACAGAAGCACTTACACAAAGGACTTCTCATCTGGTACTGTACTGTTTTTAACAAGAGAATTTTGTTTTTCTGTATTTATTTCTCTTCAGGAGAGGGGTTGTGCCTTGGTTCCCCTCCTTCAGGCAGCTTCACAGCAGCTGCCCCAGATGTGGCCAGAGCTCCGACCTCCCCACGACATCCTTCCCAGGCCGCATCACAGGGAGTACTTACCACACCACTGCAGACACCTGGAGGGAGGGCCCAGGAGCGAGCTATCTTGTGCACATCTGTGGTAGCACCATCGGGGCAGCCTCATGCTACCAAGGTATTCTCAAGGTTTCTTCTCCTGCAGGGAGTGGCATGCAGTGATGCCAATGTAAGGAACGTGCACGCATCTGCACGTGGTCCTCCCAAGCGTCTGCCCCATCTCCACCCCTCATCTACAGTGTCAGTGCACTACCCCCCCAGTCTCCACCGGGGGTCAGTTGAGTGCCTACCACAATTGTCCCCCCCTTCCCAGAGAAGGAGACCAGTCCTACGAATGCTCTCTCCACCGCTGCTAACCTCCCGCCGGCCAGTGCTCGCTCCCAAACACAGGCCGCCAGCGTAGTGCAAGGTAAGGTGTCCAGCACCTCAGCCCTCAGCACCACTGGGCCAGCAACAAGTGAATTGAATTTAACTGAAGATGTTACTATACTAAATTGGATGTATCCACTGGGATGGGAACTGTGACCTTGGCCATCCGGTGTTTCTTTTTTTAATTATCACTGTGAGTAAATAAAGAGGGGTGGGCTGCAATTACTTCAGTTCCTAGTAAAAACAACTAAAAAAAGAAACTCTGGTCAGAAGGCTTCAAATGAGAATTTGGGGTAAAAGTATTGTAAATTTGTTTGTTAATATTTTTACATCAAATTTTCAACATATTTTATGACCCTGCCTCATGAAGATGGGCAGAGAAAATGTCTAACTCCCAGTTTAAAGGTGATTTTGCGCAGGAACTGTGAAATCAACTTTCAGGACACTAAACACATTTGGCCAGGAGTTGAAAAGTGACAGCTGTCACACTCATGAGGTGCTGTAAAGAAATTGCTATGTTGAAAATTTGGGGTGAAACTACTGAATATTATCAAGCGTACAAGCCTGCTTTCTCAAAATGCAATGAAGGCTCATAACTTTGTTGAATTGTAATATTTTTACACCAAATTTCCAACATAGCCTTCTTATCACCTCACCTCATGAACAAGGGCAGAAAAAAATTTCAGCTCCTGCCCAAAAGATGGTTTTGCACAGGGACGGTGAAATCACCTTTTGGGATGTAAAAAACATTTTGGCCAGGATTTGAAAAATGATAGCTGCCACATTTATTAAGTTCTGGAAAGATATGGCTATGTTGTAACTTTGGAGTACGAATTTTGAAAATTACCAAAGTTATAAGGCTGTGTTTGTAAAATTGAAGGTATGTTTATAACTTTGTTGTTATTAAATATTTTTACACCACATTTTCAGCATAACCTTCTTATGGCCCCACCTCATGGGAAAGGGCAGAAAAAAATGTTAACTCCTGCGCAAAGGTGATTTTTTGAGGGACCGCAAAATCACCTTTGAGATATAAAAATGAGTTTTGGCCAGGATTTGAAATATGACAGCTGTCACATCTATGAGGCGCTGTGTAAAGACATGGTTATGATGTAAATTTGGGGCAAAACATTGACAATTTCCCAAAGCTAGGCGGCTGTATTCACAAAATTCAGTGTCAGCTAATAACTTTGTTCTTGTTTAATATTTTTACACCATACCTTTCTTACTGACCCCACCTCATGAACAAGGGCAGAAAAATTTTCAACCTCTGCCCAAAAGGTGATTTTGTTACAGGGACTGTGAAATCAGCTTTTAGGACAGATTGCCTAATGACAGTAAAATTGTTCATGAGGTGGGGTCCCAAAGAAGACATGTTGAAAATGTGGGCCAAAAATATGCAAATATGTGCAAGTTAAGCCTCTAAGTTCAAAGCCCCATTTAAATACATGGAATGGCTACCTGTTTCTTTAGTTCAAGGTCAGGCTTTGAAAGTGAAGGCGTGTGTGTGGTCCAGAGAGTATTATGGCATTGAACCCCCAATGGGTAAGTAAGGGTTTGGGGGTGGTGGGTGCTGAGGGGGGGGGAGTCGGGTGGTGGTTCAGAAACAATGCAAAAGACATCAATGGATGGTTTTCTTGTTACAGGTAAAAATAAAAAAGAAAATGAAAAAAAAAGCAGCACAGAGATGCCAATCGTGACAGTGTCAGAGTTATGTTTCTGGGGAAGGGGTGGGGTGGTGAATGCTGAGAGGAAGGGTTCAGGTGGGGGGAGAAGTATGCTACTGGACACCTTCAATCTTAGTAAGAAGTCTAGACTGCTCAGAATGTGGCTGTCCCTATAAAAATCATTAGGTCAAAACCCGTAATCCATTCACAATGACAAGTAGCAAAAACCAATATATCATAAAAGTGAGATCAAATAGGAGCAATTACCAGTATCTCCCTGTGTTAGTGCTGTATTTGAAAGCTTTACTCCCAAGATAAAACAAAATTCAAAAGAGTGCTGATCGCCATATGCAAATACATATATGAATATTAATGACGGATGCTCTAAATCTGGAATCTGGAATCTGGATGTCTGTTCAATTGTCCATCCTTCCAAATTTTACAATCTCTTATAGGGAGGAGTGATGTTATGTATATAATTTCTTAGAGATTGTAAAATTTGAAAGGATGGACAATTATAACAGATGTTCAGGATCGGAGTTTAGAGCATCCATCATTAATATTCATATATGCATTTGCATATGGCGATCCAACACCCTTTTGAATTTTGTTTTAAGTTTTGGGCATAGAGTTCAACCACCCGGTTGGGTGGAGGGATCTCCCTTTTCCCCTCCATGCTTCATGTTACAGCGTGTAACCCCCCTGCAAATGGGGGTTCCCAAAAGACTTCCAGGAGCTTGCTTGAATGCTCCAAGCCTGAATGGTGTTTGGCGTTTAAGCCATTTATCAGTGAGTGTTTTTAGAACCTCTGGCACTGTCTCTTTAAGAGCTGTCTGCTTGCAGACATAATTAGTTTGTATGGGGGGACTGTGTGCTTCTCTGTTTGAGTACCACTCGAACTGCTGCCAATTTACTTCATTTTTGCAGTCACTAGGAGTGCAAAGGGAACCTATCTGAAAGATGTAACTGTTTGCCAGAAATTATTTAGAGTAATAATGAAATTACAGTTTGTCTAACCTGCTTTCTTTGCAGTCAGAACTGTGTCTGCTAGTTCCCATTCTAGTTTTGAACTGCTGAACTGGACCAATCAGTGTGGGGTAAGCTAGCTCTAAAATGGTGCCTTGGACGAATCAGAACTTGGACTCATAATCTGAGCCAGCCACAAGAGGATTGTATGGGCAGTGACTCTGGGAGATGTAGTTTAGACTTCAGTGCCTTTTGGACCAACAGCAGCAGTCTATTGGAGTGACAGCCAATCCAGTCAAGAACTGGGAGGAACTCAAAGAAGTGCCCAGTTTTGTCGGTTGGAGCTTCAGTTGAGCTTTGGCAGTGAAGAAGGAAGGAGCCCTGTGCTTTTTCAGTGTGCAGTTTTAGTCAAAAACGTGTGTAAGGCCCAGAGTTCCGGTCTGCAGCTTGTGTAACAGCTTGTTAGGACTGATCTGTCCTGTGAAAAGAATCAAGGATCTCTGAAGAGTAGAAACCAGGCTCACCCTGTAGAAGACTGGAAGAATTGCTGAAAATTGCACTCGGTCTGTCAGGAACTGAATCTGCTGTGTGTTCTCCCGGTATTGTGCAGTAATTGCGATCGGGATACAGATGCAGCCTGCCTGGTATAGTACTTTCTTTTATATGGATGTGTGAAGAGGTTTGTGTACCTCAAGTGAGCCCTGCTGACATTGAAGGACCCTATCTTATTTGGAGGTCGTGAGTACTAATTCAGGGTTGCTCCCTGTTGAATTGCCACATTAAATCCAAATGGAATTACTGTACTGCTGACTGTTTAATTCTCCTTTTCTCTGTGTGAAAGGCCCCTACCAGCTGCCACGGTTGGACTAGCCACTAGGGCTTGGGTACCCAGGGACAGTAACTGATAGGATAGGCCTGTGCACAGAGCCATAAGTAGATTATTAGAGTGATAAGCTAATTAACCTGATTTCCCCTGTCCTTGTTATATCCCCCTAAATAAATCAGAGCTGCTTGTTTCAGCAAAGTTATACTGCCTGAGGTATTTGTCTATGTTAAAGTACTGTACTGTGATTGTTGCACTGTATCTCATTTCACAGGAGGTCCCAGTGCGGAACCAGACCTGGGGTAAGTGTATACTGTGAAGGTAATTCTGATATATGTGTGGGCCTAGTGGGAAGAAGGGGTTGCAGTGTCCCAGAGGGCTGTGACCAAGTTAGTTTAACTATTGCAAACCCTGACCTCTGGGTGGAGGCACCGCCATTGGATCCAGGCCCCTCAACCTGTTAGTGGCAAATCAGGCAGGGGTAGTAGCCCCTGGGATAGTGCCATCTAGGAGTTACATCTTGGAGGCTCACCGCTGGGATTGTGTGTCCTCTAGTGGCCATATTTACGAACCACTGTTAAGAAAAAAATGGGTACCCCGACAGAAGTGGCTGTGCACCGGCTGGTGGAGTGGTGTACTGGGGAGGAGATCGACCCCCAAAATGCTATGCTTATCCTGGACATCCCCCTGGGTATCAATACGGACACTGTGCAGGGAGTACTTTCCAAGGTGGAAGGTTTACAAAACCCTGTGGTGGTGGGTCGGCATGCTAATCTGCTCACCCACACTTTCCTGGCCCTAGTAGAGTTTAAGGATCCCATAGATAGCTCCAAAGTGCCACAGACCATTACCCCAGAGGGAGCCCTCACTGCTTGGAGAGTGATAACTAAGGACAGTAAAGACCGGGGAATCAGCCCCACCACTATCTGAAACTTTTGAGGAGAAATTTGCTGAATGGTTGCTGGGAGGGAAAACTGTGGAGGACTTGAAGAAACTATTCTTGCCACCTGGGGTGTTCCTCCCCAACACCCTCTCCTGCTCCAGTGCCCGTAATGGTGTCTGAACCAATGCAGACTCCTATTTCTGCACCTGCCATTAGTCCGACTCTTACGAAGGTTGAGGATCTTCTCTGGCACCCTCCCACCCCCAGGGGAGGATGACTGGGAGACCTGGATAGACTATGTTGCCCCCAAGTGCTAGAATGGCAATGCTCGAAGGTGAAAGCGAAGAGGGTTAGTGAGAGCCTCCGAGGTCCTGCCCTGGCTACCATCCGTTCTAAACGGGCCAGTAACCCTGAAGCGACTGCACAGGCCTATCTTGAGGCCTTGGAGAATGTGTATGGGAGCCCAGATTCTGATGAGGACCTATGGTGGAGAGTAAGAGATGCACAACAGTACCAAGGAGTTGTTGTCTGTGTATGTATCTCGGCTGGAAAAATTGTTGCAAGAATGCCTCAGAAAAGGTAGTTTGCCAGCGACTGAACTGGACCGAACCAGGCTGGACAGGATCCTTAAGTCTGCCCCTTCTCAGAACTGCTGTTGCTTCAGTTACACCTGGCAGATCGACTGGAATCCCCACCCTCCTATGATGAGTTAATGAGAGAATTCGAGGAGTTGGAAAAGACGACCTCAGGAGGGACCTGCACCAATAGCTGTGGCTACGACCCGAGTGACTGAGGGTGACCCATCAAGTGAAGTTCAGGGGCAGAGGTTGGCAGTCAATGAGTGCTCTGACAAGGAAAAGATATGTCACAATGGGGCAAACTGTTGAGAGAGATCCGGGAATTTAAAACAGTCCTTTATGAAGGCCACGCCTGCAAATGCAGGGCCCTGACCTATATCCGACTGCATCTGCTATGGGGTGGGGGTACCACCCATGTATCTCCTGCTGATAACAGCTCCGAACTCGATTCCTTGACCATGGAAGTGGAGAAACTGACGAGATGTCTCCAAATGCTTATCACGCCGCAGACAGAGATGGCACCAAGGTTTCCAGTTAGTAATACCCCGCCCTGGCTCCCAGTGTGGGCCTCAGCCAGCTCAAACTCCAGAAAGTATGTTTTGCTATAATTGTGGGAAAGATGGGCACATGAAAGGAATGCCAGTCCCAAAAGACACTGACAAAGTTGCATATAGGCTACAAGGAGAGCCTCGGAGAAGAAATCAGTGGTTAAGAGGTGCACACATGATCCCAGTGAGGGCACCAAAATGCTAATTCACGTCCTTTTGTGGCAAGGTCAGTTGCCCAGGCCCCCACTACGCCTCTCCAGACTGGTCCAGAATAGTGGGTCCTCCATGGAGACCACTGTAAAGGTGAGCAGATGTCTACAGAGCTATATTAGACAGTGGCTCCTAAGTGACAATTATGTTCCAAGATTGGTATCAGAAGCATTTTGTCAGACGTACCCTTACAACCATTAGAAGGGACTGCATGTATGGGGTTAAGGAGAAGGCCTACCCCTATTCCGGTATATCCGAATTTGGCTGTCTTTCCCCACCTCCGTGGCTGGAGTGCCGAACAAGTAGAGACCCTAGCCTTAGTGTGTCCCCCACTGGACTGTATGATGGTGTCCCTTTGTTGATTGGAACAAATGCTCATATGTTCGGAAGGCTGGCACAGTTGTGTTATGAAAAACAGGGAGTCAAAGACTAGTAGAGCTTTAAGAGTTCCGGCTTTAATTAAGAAGGCCTATGAGGCACAGAGATGCTGAAAAAACAGAACCAGAGGAACCGGTCGGAATTGTATGGAAGAAGGATCCTGAGTCTCTGATCCTGGCCAAATGCCCAGTGTACCTTACAGGAGAGGTCCGTATCAGAAAGGATGTTAAGAATAAAATATTAATGTTGGATGCACCAGGCGATGGAAAATTGCCAGAGGGACTGCTGGTCAAGCCTAGTATTTTGCCAGCTAGAGCCCATGCTTATGCCAGAAGGGTAATGGTCCAAGTTCATAATGTGTCTGAAAGAGACATTCGGAGTAAACAGAGGTTGCATCCTGGCTAATGTGCATTGTGCAGACACTGCAGTGCTACCCAGCAGCAAGAGTTCAAGGAAGAATGACAGAGTAACGCCTGACTTGTTTGATTTGGCGACTCCCGCTGCCAGCTGAATGGAAAGTGAAGATCAGTGAGAAGCTTGCCAGAGAGACCAGGTGTTTTCTTTAAAGGAATGGGATGTAGGATGGTGCAAGGAGCTGAGCACAATATCCGGCTGCATGACGAAAAGACCATTTCGTGAGAGGTCTCGACGCCTGGCACCTGCTGACATAGATGATGTGAGACGGCATCTGCAAGAGATGTTAGCTGCTGGTGTAATACAAGAATCCAGAAGCCCTTATGCTTCCCCATTGTGGTAGTGAGGAAAAAGAATGGAACAGTAAGGATGTGTGTGGATTATCGCACCTTAAACCGCGGACTATCCTGATCAGTACACAATGCCCGCATTCAGGATGCTTTGGACTGCCTCTAACGTAGCCTAAAAATTTCCTCCTTTCTTCCTTGTTTCCCTAATTTATCAGAACTGCTTTTCTCTTCTCTTAACTCTCTCTACAATATGTAGCACATTGCTTTTGCCTCCCTAACTGCCATCTTTGCCTCCTTATTTCTCAGTATGTGTTCTCTACATCCTTCCTCCATCTGCTTGTCTTTGTGCTGAAGGCCTTTTTGTAGCCCTCACTGCTTTCTTGACCCTTAATAAGAACCATAATGATCTCTTGAACTTATTACTTTTGGTTACCGTTCTCATGCACAACTTAGATACCTTGAGAATGGCCCCCCTTATCGTCCCCCATCTCTCTTCCATACCACAAATGCTATTTATCCTGACTAACTTTTCCTGGGCCAACTTCCTCAACTTACTGAAATCCGCCATTCTGAAATCACAGACCTGAGTTCTTGAACTGGGCTTTCTGGTCCCTAGGGCCAGTTCAAACCAATTAGAGCTGTGGTCACTGTTCCCTAGTGCCTCCCCTATTCTCACAGCTCCTACCACCTCTGAATTACTGAGCAACACGTCAAGAATGGCAGCCTGCCTGGTGGGTTCCTTATGTAGCTGCACCAGTAGACAGTCTTGGAATGTATCCAGCAAGGCTTGACTTCCATTGCTCCTAGCTGCTGGAACATCTCAATCGATAACCAACAGGTACAGATCACACACTACCACTACTTCCCCATTTGCCACTCCCCTTTCTATTTCTTCCCTGGGCTCCCTGCCCTTCTCTTCCATATTCTTAGAAAAAACACTGGACACTTCTGATAATTTCCAAAAATAATCTACTATGATATTTTATAATGCTTGACATTGTATTTTGTAAACTGAAACATTTGAACTGGTAGGTGTACAAACTTAAGTTTTTTTTTTTTATTAATGAATGACTGGAGTGATGAATGACTGGAGTCAATCAACATCAATAGATCCTAACAACAGAATGACATGTGTCACTATATGTCTATACATATCACCGTAATATGTTGTTAAAATAACATAACTTTGCTATCTCACTGGCTCAGCAGTAGCGCTACCACTTGTGGTGCTAATGACTCGAGTTCAGAAGTGAGCTAGAGACACCGGAGGGCTGGCCAGGGGAGGAACATTGATCATCCAATGGATTTCTCTCTGGGGGTGGAAGGAGTGATGCATGCCTGGTGCTAGCCTAGCCCCCATACCAGATGGGTGACAAAGGCAGCCAGGACCACAATGTCAGGCAGAAGAGGAGCAACAGCCACTGATGCAGTTCAGATGGGAGCATGCACAGGGTGAATTGCATGTCCACCTTCCTGGTGAACAAAGAAAAGGGTCAATACCAGGTCAGAACTTCATGAGGGTGTGTCTCTCACCAGACCCCACACTGGCAGAGGGCCCTATCCAGAAAACTGAACCCACATCTTGGTTGTGAGGGGCCTGCTGACCCTGCTATGAGGAGCTGGAGCCCATGGAGAAAGTCTTTAGATTAAGCTAACTACCTGGGAAGCCTTGTGATGAGGCTGGGGTTGGAACGGGAAGACACAGTGAGTACCAGATTGAAAAAAGGATTAATTGATTAAAAGAATGAATGGAAAATATATAACAGGACTTGTTTTATGTTTTATATCTCTATATTGATATTGACTTAGTTGACTCAGGATTTGAATTGTTTATATTTCTAGCCCTAATGGTTTTAAACTTATCCCATTTCAAAGAAATTATCCTTTGAAAGGTCTAACTTCGGAACCATCAAAGCAAGAAACTTATTTAGTTTTCAACTGAAAGATTGGAGACCAGCCATGTGTCAATATTAAAAATTACATGATGGTTTAAATTTTGTTTATAAATATTTATTTTTAATTGTTTCTGAATTTTGGTAATACTACACAGTTTTAGAGCTGCAGAGGGCATAACCCTGCAGGCCTCTTGCTATTAGAAAAGGACCCAGTGCATTCCTTCCAATGAAACATGTTGGACATGGAGCACAGTCACTCCCATGTCTGTGGCATCCCTGTAGCACTCTATTCCTTGTCTCAAGTGGCACCACACTATTTTTTCTGTAAACCTCAAGCATCTAGTCAATGACACTGGGGTTAGGCACCCCCCGTGTCCTTTATGTTTCAGGGGTTGCAAGGTGTTCAGTGCTGAAAGGGAGGGTTGGGTGGGGATATCTATAATTTAAAGTAAAATAATTGGTGGTCACGGCACATCCAAAATGTCCAACATGGCTGCCACAGTCTACTGTGCATGCGCTTAGTAATCACACATGCACAGTGGTGCATGATGGCCATGTTGGACACAGCTGAGAGTGTCGTGACCGCCTAATTTTTTCTCTTAAAATATAGATATCACCCCCTTGATCCTCTCTCTCAGCACCCACCACTCCGCACCCTCCACAAAAAATAAGAGAAACACTGGGGTGCCAATCCCCAGTGTCATGATCAGGACAATGCCAAGTTTTTTTGTTATATTCCCCCACCCGATCCTCCATCTCAGCATCCACCACCCATGCCCCCCTCAGAAACATAAAAGTGACACAGTGGATGCCCAATCCCCCAGTGTCATGATCAGGATGCCCCAGAGTCTTTTTTTCCATATTCCCCTACCCAACACTCCCTCTTTGCACCCACCATGCCCCCACAGAAACATAAGAATGACACTGGGCATACCCATTCCCCTAGTGTCAAGATAAGGCTTTTAATCCCCCTACTCAACCCTTCTTCTCAGCACCCACCACCCCATTCCCTCCCCAAGAAATATAATAGTGACACTGGGGAGTGCCCATTCCCACAGTGCAGAAATCCTCTATCTTTCTTTGTACCTGTAAAAGAAAACATTCATTGATATCTTTTGCAGCCAAGACTCCCCAACCCGACCCTCCCATTCAGCATCCACCACCCACCCCACCACCCCCAAGCCCTTACTTACCGATCAGAGGTCCAACGCTGTAATCTTCTCTGAACCACAGGCACATCTTCACTCTTCAGTGCAGGACAGCTAACTGAGGAAATCAGGAATGCCATTCAATGTATTTCAATGGGTTTTGAACTTAGTAGAATATCTTTGCATTTTTCAGTATTTTTGTCCCAAATTTTCACATACATTTTTGGAACACCACCTCATGAAGAATGCAAGTGACATTAGGTAAATATTTCCCGAAGGTGATTTACCAGTTGCTGTGTGAAATTACCTTTTGAGCAGGAGCTGAAAATGTTCTCCACCATTATTCATGAGGTGGGGTCATAAAATGGCTATGTTGAAAATTAGGTTTAAAAATATTAAAAAACAACAAAGTTATAAGCCTACATTGAATTTTGTGAATGCAAGCTCATACCTTTGGTAATTTTCAATATTTTTACCCCATGTTTTCAACATAGCCATATCTTTATAGCACCCCATGAATGTGACAGCTGTCATTTTTCAAATCCTGGCCAAAATGTTTTTTACATCCCAAAAGGTGATTTTGCAGTCCCTGCTCAAAATCACCTTTTGGAGTTGAAAATGTTATCTACCATTGTTCCTGAGGTGGGGTCATAAGACTATGTTCAAAATTTGGTGCAAAAATATTTAAAAACACAAAAGTTATGAGGCTATGTTGAATTTTGCTAATGCAGGCTTGTAAGTTTGTTAATATTCAATAGCTTTACACCACATTTTCTACATAGCCATTTCTTTACAGCACCCCATGAATATGACAGCTGTCATTTTTCAGCTTCTGCCCAAAATGTGTTTTTGCATACCGAAAGTTGATTTTGCAGTTTCTGCAGGAAATTATCTTTCAGGCAGGAGTTGAACATTTGCTATGCCCTTCTTTATGAGGCAAGGTCATAACAAAGCAATGTTGAAAATGTTGTGTACAAATATTACAAATCAACAAATGTATAAGCCTACTTTACATTTTTGTGATGCAGGCTAGTAACTTTGGTAATTTTCAGTAATTTTTACCCCAAATGCCCCCCATGCAGCCCTATCGACCCTGGCCAGAGTTTGTTTAATTAGCAACTGTGTAGTTTAGAACTCATTTTTTTATTCCTATTCTTTTAATTGCATTGAAAATGTTTCAGTGTCCCTTCAAGCAGTACCTACAGTACTCTTCCTTGCTTTTACAAGTTTTGCCTGTGAAAGCACTAGAAGGTACAGTAATAAACAAGGCTGTGCTTCATTCAATGAGTTGAGATGACATCATAGGGACCTCAAGAGATTGACTTCTTAAGGTGAGTGGATGCATACATGTATAGGACAGACTGGATGGGCCTAGCGATCCTTATCTGCTGACAATTTCTATGTTTCTATGTTTCTAAGAGCTAAGCTTGGGAGGGCCCTGATGTCATCTCAACCCTGAAAAACATGCTGAGTTAAGTTTTGCCTGTTCATATTTAATTTTTTATAGTGTATAGTTTTTACTGGGAATAAAATTACAGTACAGGGTTCTGGAGACAACTGATCTACAGGATGAGAAGCAACAGGGGTTAATGACAGGAAGATCCTTTCAGACCAGTCAGATCACCTTTTTTTAAATGGGTAACAACAACAGCAGACAAGGGCCAAGCAGTTGACATATTGTACTTGGACTTCAGGAAGGCCTTTAACTCTATGCCTATATGAGGTTGATCAGGAAGTTGGAGGACCTAGAGGCAGGGACTAAATTAATTAGGTGGGTGGCAAATTGGTTGGGAGGAAGGACTCAGAGGTAGTGGTGGTGGTGGGGAGCTCTGCTTCAAGGGAAGTCACCAGTGGGTACCACAGGGCTTGGTGCTCGGCCTAGTGTTGTTTAACATGTTATAAGCAGCACTGGAGATGACATAAAGGCCAAGATCTGTCTAACTGGGGATGACACCAAGCTCTGTGGGAGGGTAGACACTGCTGAGGGGATAGAGGACCTTGAAGAAGAACTAGCCAGGCTGGAAAGGTGGTCTGGAATATGGCAACTTGGAATCAATGTAAAGAAGTGCAAAGTCATACACATAGGAAGTAGGAACCCGAGGATGGACTACGACTAGGGGAGGGACCAGATCATTAAATCAAAAGAGGAAAAAGGTTTAGGGGTTGCCATTCGTGACCTGAAACAATCAATGCAATGCATGAAGGCTACAGCCAAAGTATACAAAATGCTTGGGTATATTGTAAGGGAATCACAAGCAGGAGGGAGGAAGTTATATTGCCACTGTACAGATCCCTGGTGCTGGTGCACCTGCAGAATGATGTGCAATACTGAAGCCCTTACCAGAGAAATGATTGAAAGCTGCTTGAAGGAGTCCAGAGGAGGGTGACAAAAATGGACCAGGTACAACAGGGAAAGGCATATGAGGACAGGCTAAATTACCTCAACATGTACTCACTTGAAAAGAGGAGGGAGGGGGCATGACTGAAACCTTCATGTAGCTAAAAAGTTTCAAAAGATGAACACAGGGGACCTCTTTGTCTTACTGTGAACAAGACCACAAGAGAGCACTGCTATAAGCTGGTGGGGAAGGTTCAAGAAGGAGGTCAGAAGACATTTCTTCATCAGATGAGTGGTGACAGGGAGGAATGAACTCCCAGAGGAGGTTGTCTGTCTGGAGATGGTGGATGGATTCAAGAGAGGGTGGGAGAGGGTAAAAAGCAAGGTCAGGGCTACAGGGGAGTAGGAAAAGTGCAATAGGAGTGGGCTGGGTTTGATGGTATGGGGGGCTGAGTCCACAGTAATTGCTGAGAAGGTATTCCACAAATCAAGCAGACTAAATAGACCAACAGGTCTTCTTCTGCTGGTTGTTTTCATATGTTCATACTGTATGTTTGCATGTTCATAACTACTGCCAGCACACCCTGTTTTATTTACTGACAGTGATTATTTCAGAAAAAGCAGTGCATGACCCAAGGACACAGTACCCATCTTGATGTACAAATCCAGTACAATAAAGTTTTCTTTCAGTTAAATTCAATTTACTTGTTAGAAGCAATGCAGCTCTGGGTGATGACTCCTCAGTGTCCTCTGTTTGAAACAGAAGCACTTACACAAAGGACTTCTCATCTGGTACTGTACTGTTTTTAACAAGAGAATTTTGTTTTTCTGTATTTATTTCCTCTTCAGGAGAGGGGTTGTGCCTTTGGTTCCCCCCCCTCCTTCAGGCAGCCTTCACAGCAGCTGCCCCAGATGTGGCCAGAGCTCCGACCTCCCCACGACATCCTTCCCAGGCCGCATCACAGGGAGTACTTACCACACCACTGCAGACACCTGGAGGGAGGGCCCAGGAGCGAGCTATCTTGAGCACATCTGTGGTAGCACCATCGGGGCAGCCTCATGCTACCAAGGTATTCTCGATGTTTCTCCTGCAGGAGGGCATGCAGTGATGCCAATGTAAGGAACGTGCACGCATCTGCACGTGGTCCTCCCAAGCGTCTGCCCCATCTCCACCCCTCATCTACAGTGTCAGTGCACTACCCCCCCAGTCTCCACCGGGGGTCAGTTGAGTGCCTACCACAATTGTCCCCCCCTCCCCAGAGAAGGAGACCAGTCCTACGAATGCTCTCTCCACCGCTGCTAACCTCCGCCGGCCAGTGCTCGTTCCCAAACACAGGCCGCCAGCGTAGTGCAAGGTAAGGTGTCCAGCACCTCAGCCCTCAGCACCACTGGGCCAGCAACAAGTGAATTGAATTTAACTGAAGATGTTACTATACTAAATTGGATGTATCCACTGGGATGGGAACTGTGACCTTGGCCATCCGGTGTTTCTTTTTTTAATTATCACTGTGAGTAAATAAAGAGGGGTGGGCTGCAATTACTTCAGTTCCTAGTAAAAACAACTAAAAAAAGAAACTCTGGTCAGAAGGCTTCAAATGAGGAATTTGGGGTAAAAGTATTGTAAATTTGTTTGTTAATATTTTTACATCAAATTTTCAACATAGCCTTGTTATGACCCTGCCTCATGAAGATGGGCAGAGAAAATGTCTAACTCCCAGTTTAAAGGTGATTTTGCGCAGGAACTGTGAAATCAACTTTCAGGACACTAAACACATTTGGCCAGGAGTTGAAAAGTGACAGCTGTCACACTCAGGAGGTGCTGTAAAGAAATTGCTATGTTGAAAATTTGGGGTGAAACTACTGAATATTATCATGCTTTAAGCCTGCTTTCTCAAAATGCAATGAAGGCTCATAACTTTGTTGAATTGTAATATTTTACACCAAATTTCCAACATAGCCTTCTTATCACCTCACCTCATGAACAAGGGCAGAAAAAATTTCAGCTCCTGCCCAAAAGATGGTTTTATAATGGGACTTGAAATCACCTTTGGGATGTAAAAACATTTTGGCCAGGATTTGAAAAATGATAGCTGCCACATTTATTAAGTTCTGGAAAGATATGGCTATGTTGTAACTTTGGAGTACGAATTTTGAAAATTACCAAAGTTATAAGGCTGTGTTTGTAAAATTGAAGGTATGTTTATAACTTTGTTGTTATTAAATATTTTTACACCACATTTTCAGCATAACCTTCTTATGGCCCCACCTCATGGGAAAGGGCAGAAAAAAATGTTAACTCCTGCGCAAAGGGTGATTTTGCGCAGGGACCGCAAAATCACCTTTTGAGATATAAAAAATGAGTTTTGGCCAGGATTTGAAATATGACAGCTGTCACATTCATGAGGCGCTGTAAAGACATGGTTATGATGTAAATTTGGGGCAAAAACATTGACAATTTCCCAAAGCTAGGCGGCTGTATTCACAAAATTCAGTGTCAGCTAATAACTTTGTTCTTGTTTAATATTTTTACACCATACCTTTCTTACGACCCCACCTCATGAACAAGGGCAGAGAAAATTTTCAACCTCTGCCCAAAAGGTGATTTTGTACAGGGACTGTGAAATCAGCTTTTAGGACAGATTTGCCTAATGACAGTAAAATTGTTCATGAGGTGGGGTCCCAAAGAAGACATGTTGAAAATGTGGGCCAAAAATATGCAAATATGTGCAAGTTAAGCCTCTGTTCAAAGCCCCATTTAAATACATGGAATGGCTACCTGTTTTTTAGTTCAAGGTCAGGCTTTGAAAGTGAAGTGTGTGTGGTCCAGAGAGTATTATGGCATTGAACCCCCAATGGGTAAGTAAGGGTTTGGGGGTGGTGGTGAGGGGGGAGTCGGGTGGTGGTTCAGAAACAATGCAAAAGACATCAATGGATGGTTTTCTTGTTACAGGTAAAAATAAAAAGAAAATGAAAAAAGCAGCAGAGATGCCAATCGTGACAGTGTCAGAGTTATGTTTCTGGGAGGGGTGGGGTGGTGAATGCTGAGAGGAAGGGTTCAGGTGGGGAGAAGTATGCTACTGGACACCTTCAATCTTAGTAAGAAGTCTAGACTGCTCAGAATGTGGCTGTCCCTATAAAAATCATTAGGTCAAAACCCGTAATCCATTCACAATGACAAGTAGCAAAAACCAATATATCATAAAAGTGAGATCAAATAGGAGCAATTACCAGTATCTCCCTGTGTTAGTGCTGTATTTGAAAGCTTTGCTCCCAAGATAAAACAAAATTCAAAAGAGTGCTGATCGCCATATGCAAATACATATATGAATATTAATGACGGATGCTCTAAATCTGGAATCTGGAATCTGGATGTATGTTCAATTGTCCATCCTTCCAAATTTTACAATCTCTTATAGGGAGGAGTGATGTTATGTATATAATTTCTTAGAGATTGTAAAATTTGAAAGGATGGACAATTGAACAGATGTTCAGGATCGGAGTTTAGAGCATCCATCATTAATATTCATATATGCATTTGCATATGGCGATCCAACACCCTTTTGAATTTTGTTTTAAGTTTTGGGCATAGAGTTCAACCACCCGGTGGGGTGGAGGGATCTCCCTTTTCCCCTCCATGCTTCATGTTACAGCGTGTAACCCCCCTGCAAATGGGGGTTCCCAAAAGACTTCCAGGAGCTTGCTTGAATGCTCCAAGCCTGAATGGTGTTTGCGTGCTTAAGCCATTTATCAGTGAGTGTTTTTAGAACCTCTGGCACTGTCTCTTTAAGAGCTGTCTGCTTGCAGACATAATTAGTTTGTATGGGGGACTGTGTGCTTCTCTGTTTGAGTACCACTCGAACTGCTGCCAATTTACTTCATTTTTGCAGTCACTAGGAGTGCAAAGGAACCTATCTGAAAGATGTAACTGTTTGCCAGAAATTATTTAGAGTAATAATGAAATTACAGTTTGTCTAACCTGCTTTCTTTGCAGTCAGAACTGTGTCTGCTAGTTCCCATTCTAGTTTTGAACTGCTGAACTGGACCAATCATGTGGGGTAAGCTAGCTCTAAAATGGTGCCTTGGACGAATCAGAACTTGGACTCATAATCTGAGCCAGCCACAAGAGGATTGTATGGGCAGTGACTCTGGGAGATGTAGTTTAGACTTCAGTGCCTTTTTGGACCAACAGCAGCAGTCTATTGTGAGTGACAGCCAATCCAGTCAAGAACTGGGAGGAACTCAAAGGAAGTGCCCAGTTTTGTCGGTTGGAGCTTCAGTTGAGCTTTGGCAGTGAAGAAGGAAGGAGCCCTGTGCTTTTTCAGTGTGCAGTTTTAGTCAAAAACGTGTAAAGGCCCAGAGTTCCGGTCTGCAGCTTGTGTAACAGCTTGTTAGGACTGAACTGGTCCTGTGAAAAGAATCAAAGGATCTCTGAAGAGTAGAAACCAGGCTCACCCTGTAGAAGACTGGAAGAATTGCTGAAAATTGCACTCGGTCTGTCAGGAACTGAATCTGCTGTGTGTTCTCCGGTATTGTGCAGTAATTGCGATCGGGATACAGATGCAGCCTGCCTGGTATAGTACTTTCTATATGGATGTGTGAAGAGGTTTGTGTACCTCAAGTGAGCCCTGCTGACATTGAAGGACCCTATCTTATTTGGAGGTCGTGAGTACTAATTCAGGGTTGCTCCCTGTTGAATTGCCACATTAAATCCAAATGGAATTACTGTACTGCTGACTGTTTAATTCTCCTTTTCTCTGTGTGAAAGGCCCCTACCAGCTGCCACGGTTTGACTAGCCACTAGGGCTTGGGTACCCAGGGACAGTAACTGATAGGGATAGGCCTGTGCACAGAGCCATAGGTAGATTATTAGAGTGATAAGCTAATTAACCTGATTTCCCCTGTCCTTGTTATATCCCCTAAATAAATCAGAGCTGCTTGTTTCAGCAAAGTTATACTGCCTGAGGTATTTGTCTATGTTAAAGTACTGTACTGTGATTGTTGCACTGTATCTCATTTCACAGGAGGTCCCAGTGCGGAACCAGACCTGGGGTAAGTGTATACTGTGAAGGTAATTCTGATATATTGTGTGGGCCACTAGTGAAGAAAGGGGTTGCAGTGTCCCAGAGGGCTGTGACCAAGTTAGTTTAACTATTGCAAACCCCTGACCTCTGGGTGGAGGCACCGTCCATTGGATCCAGGCCCCTCAACCTGTTAGTGGCAAATCAGGCAGGGTAGTAGCCCCTGGGATAGTGCCATCTAGGGTTACATCTTGGAGGCTCACCGCTGGGATTGTGTGTCCTCTAGTGGCCATATTACGAACCACTGTTAAGAAAAAAATGGGTACCCGACAGAAGTGGCTGTGCACCGCTGGTGGAGTGGTGTACTGGGGAGGATCGACCCCCAAATGCTATGCTTATCCTGGACATCCCCTGGGTATCAATACGGACACTGTGCAGGGAGTACTTTCCAAGGTGGAAGGTTTACAAAACCCTGTGGTGGTGGGTCGGCATGCTAATCTGCTCACCCACACTTTCCTGGCCCTAGTAGAGTTTAAGGATCCCATAGATAGCTCCAAAGTGCCACAGACCATTACCCCAGAGGGAGCCCTCACTGCTTGGAGAGTGATAACTAAGGACAGTAAAGACCCGGTGGGGAATCAGCCCCCACCACTATCTGAAACTTTTGAGGAGAAATTTGCTGAATGGTTGCTGGAGAGGGAAAACTGTGGAGGACTTGAAGAAACTATTCTTGCCACCTGGGGTGTTCCTCCCCAACACCCTCTCCTGCTCCAGTGCCCGTAATGGTGTCTGAACCAATGCAGACTCCTATTTCTGCACCTGCCATTAGTCAGACTCTTACCGAGGTTGAGGATCTTCTCTGGCACCCTCCCACCCCCAAGGAGGATGACTGGGAGACCTGGATAGACTATGTTGCCCCAAGTGCTAGAATGGCAATGCTCGGAAGGTGAAAAGCGAAGAGGGTTAGTGAGAGCCTCCGAGGTCCTGCCCTGGCTACCATCCGTTCTAAACGGGCCAGTAACCCTGAAGCGACTGCACAGGCCATCTTGAGGCCTTGGAGAATGTGTATGGGAGCCCAGATTCTGATGAGGACCTATGGTGGAGGTAAGAGATGCACAACAGTACCAAGGAGTTGTTGTCTGTGTATGTATCTCGGCTGGAAAAATTGTTGCAAGAATGCCTCAGAAAAGGTAGTTTGCCAGCGACTGAACTGGACCGAACCAGGCTGGACAGGATCCTTGAGTCTGCCCTTCTCAGAACTGCTGTTGCTTCAGTTACACCTGGCAGATCGACTGGATCCCACCCTCCTATGATGAGTTAATGAGAGAAATTCGAGGAGTTGAGAAAAGACGACCTCAGGAGGGACCTGCACCAATAGCTGCGGCTACGACCCGAGTGACTGAGGGTGACCCATCAAGTGAAGTTCAGGGGCAGAGGTTGGCAGTCAATGAGTGCTCTGACAAGGAAAAGATATGTCACAATGGGGCGTAACTGTTGAGAGAGATCCGGAATCTAAAAACAGTCCTTTATGAAGGCCACGCCTGCAAGTACGGGCCCTGACCTATATCCGACTGCATCTGCTATGGGGTGGGGTACCCACCCATGTATCTCCTGCTGATAACAGCTCCGAACTCGATTCCTTGACCATGGAAGTGGAGAAACTGACGAGATGTCTCCAAATGCTTATCACGGAGACAGAGATGGCACCAAGGTTTCAGTTAGTAATACCCCGCCCTGGCTCCCAGTGTGGCGCCTCGGCCAGCTCAAACTCCAGAAAGTATGTTTTGCTATAATTGTGGGAAAGATGGGCACATGAAAAGGAATGCCAGTCCCCAAAAGACACTGACAAAGTTGCATATAGGCTACAAGGAGAGCCTCGGAGAAGAAATCAGTGGTTAAGAGGTGCACGACATGATCCCAGTGAGGGCACCAAAATGCTAATTCACGTCCTTTGTGGCAAGGTCAGTTGCCCAGGCCCCCACTACCGCCTCTCCAGACTGGTCCAGAATAGTGGGTCCTCCATGGAGACCACTGTAAAGGTGAACGGAGTGTCTACAAGAGCTATATTAGACAGTGGCTTCCAAGTGACAATTATGTTCCAAGATTGGTATCAGAAGCATTTGTCAGACGTACCCTTTACAACCATTAGAAGGACTGCATGTAGTGGGGTTAAGTGAGAAGGCCTACCCCTATTCCGGTATATCCGAATTTGGCTGTCTTCCCCACCTCCGTGGCTGGAGTGGCGAACAAGTAGAGACCCTAGCCTTAGTGTGTCCCCCACTGGACTGTATGATGGTGTCCCTTTGTTGATTGGAACAAATGCTCATATGTTCGGAAAGGCTGGCACAGTTGTGTTATGAAAAACAGGGGTCAAAGACTAGTAGAGCTTTAAGAGTTCCGGCTTTAATTAAGAAGGCCTATGAGGCACAGAGATGCTGAAAAACAGAACCAGAGGAACCGGTCGGAATTGTATGGAAGAAGGATCCTGAGTCTCTGATCCTGGCGCAAATGCCCAGTGTACCTTACAGGAGAGGTCCGTATCAGAAAGGATGTTAAGAATAAAATATTAATGTTGGATGCACCAGGCGATGGAAAATTGCCAGAGGGACTGCTGGTCAAGCCTAGTATTTTGCCCGCTAGAGCCCATGCTTATGCCAGAAGGGTAATGGTCCAAGTTCATAATGTGTCTGAAAGAGACATTCGAGTAAACAGAGGTTGCATCCTGGCTAATGTGCATTGTGCAGACACTGCAGTGCTACCCAGCAGCAAGAGTTCAAGGAAGAATGACAGAGTAACGCCTGACTTGTTTGATTTTGCGACTCCCGCTGCCAGCTGAATGGAAAGTGAAGATCAGTGAGAAGCTTGCCCAGAGAGACCAGGTGTTTTCTTTAAAGGAATGGGATGTAGGATGGTGCAAGGAGCTGAGCACAATATCCGGCTGCATGACGAAAGACCATTTCGTGAGAGGTCTCGACGCCTGGCACCTGCTGACATAGATGATGTGAGCGGCATCTGCAAGAGATGTTAGCTGCTGGTGTAATACAAGAATCCAGAAGCCCTTATGCTTCCCCATTGTGGTAGTGAGGAAAAAGAATGGAACAGTAAGGATGTGTGGATTATCGCACCTTAAACCGCGGACTATCCTGATCAGTACACAATGCCCGCATTCAGGATGCTTTGGACTGCCTAAACGGGAGCAAGTGGTTCTCTGTGCTGGATCTCCGCAGTGGGTACTACCAGATCCCGATGGCCCCAGAGGACCGTGAGAAGACGGCCTTTATCTGTCCGCTTGGCTTCTATGAATTCATGAGGATGCCTCAAGGGATTTCAGGTGCCCCAGCCACTTTTCAACGATTGATGGAGCGTGCAGTGGGGGACATGAACTTACTAGAGTGCCTGGTATACCTAGATGATGTTATTGTGTTTGGCAGCTCACTGGAGGAACATGAGAGCAGATTATTTAAGGTATTGGACCGACTGGAGGACTTTGGCCTTAAACTGTCCATTGATAAGTGTCAATTCTTTCAAACATCAGTAAAGTATGTGGGACACATAGTATCCACCGAGGGAATAGAGACCGGACCCAAGTAAAGTTGAGGCCTTGACCACCTGGCCACAGCCCAAAAATCTAAAAGAACTGCAAAGATTCCTGGGATTCTGTGGTTATTATCGGCTTCATCAAGGACTATTCAAGAGTGATCCGCCTTTACTTAATCTTACTCAAGGGTATCCCCAACCCACAAAAATACCAAAGTCAGCGTCCTCAAGACTGAAAGAGTGTATTTTCATCCGAGTGAAGTATTTGGGGCCGCTGGACTCCCTGATGTGAGACTATTTTCATGAGATCATATATCAACTTACCCATGCTCCAGTGCTGGCTATGCCGATCCAAGAAAACCTCCGTCCTGCACACTGATGCTAGCTTGCAAGGGTTGGGGCTGTGTTGTACCAAGAGCACGAGAATGGCCTGAGACCAGTGGCCTTTGCCAGTAGAAGCCTGACCCCATCCGAAAAGAACTATCCTGTACATAAGTTAGAGTTCCTAGCTTTGAAGTGGGCTATTGTTGACCAATTCCATGAGTACTTGTATGGGGCTAAAATCTAGTAAAACTGACAATAATCCTTTGACCTATGTGCAGACTCTCAGCTAGTTGGATGCCACTGGCCTAGGTGGCTTCTGCATTATCTACATATGACTATGCTCTCGAATACAGAGCAGGTCTGAACCACATAGATGCTGATGCTCTCTCCGGAGGCCTGTTCCCCAGAATGATTGGGTCCGATTGGCAGAACCTGACATTCGGGCACTCTGCCGTGAAGTTTGACAGGGAGGAACAAATGTCCACGGACGCAGTGGACTGCATGGTGGATTGCTTGGGAGCCTCTGAGAATTGCATACCTGCTGCTTATTGCCACTTTTCTGCAATAGACATTGGTGCACTGCCTCAGCTGGACAATGACAGTATTGATGGCTCAATCCTCGATCCCATGATCAAAGCAGCTTTAGAAGCCCTCTATGCAGAAAAGATGTGTCCAAATTACGTCCACTGATTTGAGAACTGCACTGTTATACAAAGAAGGTCCTAAGTTGAAACTGATCAATAAACTGTTATACAGAGAACAGTAGACAGAGGGGACAAGTAGACAAACAACAACTAGTGCTGCCCACTGCCTTTCGAGACTCAGTACTGAGGTCCTTGCACAACCACATGGGGCACCTTGGTATAGACAGAACACTTGACTTGGTGAGATCCAGATTCTATTGGCCTAAGATGGGGCTGATGTGGAGCAACACATCGAACTTGTAGTCGCTGCTTACAGAGAAAGCTTTGCCCCAGAGGGCTGCCCCCTTGTTAACATCACCACCAGTGCACCCATGGAGCTGGTCTGTATTGATTTTCTAAGTTTGGAGTCAGATCAAAGAAATATCAGTAATGTGCTGGTGGTCACTGACCATTTCACGAGATATGCCCAAGCTTTCCCACCAAAGACCAGAAAGCATCCACTGTGGCCAAAGTACTTGTAGAAAACTTTTTGTTCACTATGGGGCTCCACAAAGAATCCATTCTGATCAAGGGAGAGACTTTGAGAGTCGTCTGATCAAAGAGATGCTTTCTCTGTGGGAGTGCGAAAGTCCAGAACCACTCCTTACCACCCCAGGGGACCCACAGCCTGAACGTTTCAACCGCACTTTGCTAGATATAGCTAGGCACCCTGCACCCAAAGGACAAGCCTAGATGGAGCCAACAAATTAGCACCCTGGTACATGCTTATAACTGCACCAAAAGTGATGCCACTGGATTCTCCCCTACCGCCTGATGTTTGGAAGAAAGCTCGACTACCAGTAGATGTGTGTTTTGGGGTCTCTCCTGATGGGGTTCAGGCTGACAACTATTTACAGTATGTGCAAAAGTTAAAAGGCCCAGCTAACTCATGCGTACCAACTGGCTCAAACCATGGCTGCCAAAAGAAATCGACCAACAAAGAAGGTATGATAAAAGGTGAAAGCACAGGAACTCCAGGAGGAGATCAGGTATTGCTAGAAATCTGGGATTGCATGGCAAGCACAAGATTGCTGACAGATGGCACCATCTCCCTCACATTGTAGTGGGCAAACTAGATGATCTGCCAGTGTACAAAGTAAGGCCTGAGAATAATTCAAAAGATGTAAAAACAATGCATAGAAATCATTTACTGCCCATTGGACAAATCTTAATTGAGTCTGAGCCCCTAGAAGATGCCCCTCTGCACCAGTGACTAGAGCTGCTGCTAAGAAAAGATCAAGAAAGTCTGCACCTACAGAAGCAAAGTTAAAGTGTTCCCTCCACAAGTCCCAGTTGAGCATGACTGTCAGTCCATATCGGAAGAAAGTGAGAGTGACTTTGAATACTATCCTTCTTACGAACTGAGTCAATTGTTTCAGGGCAATCCCTAGTCAATACTGGAGACAAAGCTGGGCCTTCTGGACTGTCTAAGCCCCAGCTTCATCCCTGGAGCCAATGCTCCCAGAAAGTGAAGTGCAAAGCATCAGATCAGATGAAATGGAATCATTGTGCATGGTTGAACTGTTTGAGTTTCAGGAGGAAATGATAGATTGGGGCAGACTGGTGATACACCCGAACAAGAAGAGTATTTTGAGTGCCCTGACAGTCCACTGCCAGTGTCCGAAGCTCTCCATGCGAGCCAAATGTTGTGGACTCAGAACTAACTCCTGGAGCTGAAAGTGCCCCAAGTTCTAGCCTCTCTACCCCCATGGAGACTCCCTGACAAGTGAGGACAATGCTGAAAATGAGGCTCAGAGTGCAGAGACTATAACAGTTTCCCCTAGAAAGACTGGTCGAGCTGTAAAGCCTGTGGTGCACCTCAGTTATGATTCACTTGGGAGGCCTGTGGACTTGCCTCTCAATGTTGTCCATAAAGGAGTGTATGTGTCCTGAGCTCATTGCCCAAACTGAGCATCAGTGCTAACTCCAAGTTACTTGTGTTGCCCTCTAAGTATGGTGCCCTTGCCCCATCCAGCCCCAAGGTAACTGATAGGAAGGCCCCCTCTCTTCAGGTTTCATGTACAAGAGGTAATAACTTGAGTTATGGTACAATGTGTATGTAATACTGTGTAAAGAGTGACGTACTGCAATGTTTCAGAAATGTGTTCTTGGTAAAATGATATATTGACTGATGATTACATGTGCGAGCCTAATGCAAATGTATATGGTTGCAGTTGAAACTTATGGGGGTACTTGCTTGACGCGGACGTCAAGCTTTCCCAAGCTAGGAAGGGTGTAACCCCTGCAAATGGGGTTCCAAAAGACTTCAGGAGCTTGCTTGAATGCTCCAAGCCTGAATGGTGTTTGCATGTAAGCCATTTATCAGTGAGTGTTTTTAGAACCTCTGGCACTGTCTCTTTAAGAGCTGTCTGCTTGCAGACATAATTAGTTTGTATGGGGGACTGTGTGCTTCTCTGTTTGAGTACCACTCGAACTGCTGCCAATTTACTTCATTTTGCAGTCACTAGGAGTGCAAAGGAACCTATCTGAAAGATGTAACTGTTTGCCAGAAATTATTTAGAGTAATAATGAAATTACAGTTTGTCTAACCTGCTTTCTTTGCAGTCAGAACTGTGTCTGCTAGTTCCCCATTCTAGTTTTGAACTGCTGAACTGGACCAATCAGTGTGGGGTAAGCTAGCTCTAAAATGGTGCCTTGGACGAATCAGAACTTGG
Source organism: Neoceratodus forsteri (assembly GCA_016271365.2). NCBI lineage: Eukaryota > Metazoa > Chordata > Ceratodontiformes > Ceratodontidae > Neoceratodus > Neoceratodus forsteri. The sequence continues at coordinate 756,482,563 of CM028130.1, read as the reverse complement.
ACTCATAATCTGAGCCAGCCACAAGAGGATTGTATGGGCAGTGACTCTGGGAGATGTAGTTTAGACTTCAGTGCCTTTTGGACCAACAGCAGCAGTCTATTGTGAGTGACAGCCAATCCAGTCAAGAACTGGGAGGAACTCAAAGGAAGTGCCAGTTTTGTCGGTTGGAGCTTCAGTTGAGCTTTGGCAGTGAAGAAGGAAGGAGCCCTGTGCTTTTTCAGTGTGCAGTTTTAGTCAAAAACATGTGTAAGGCCCAGAGTTCCGGTCTGCAGCTTGTGTAACAGCTTGTTAGGACTGAATCGTCCTGTGAAAAGAATCAAAGGATCTCTGAAGAGTAGAAACCAGGCTCACCCTGTAGAAGACTGGAAGAATTGCTGAAAATTGCACTCGGTCTGTCAGGAACTGAATCTGCTGTGTGTTCTCCGGGTATTGTGCAGTAATTGCGATCGGGATACAGATGCAGCCTGCCTGGTATAGTACTTTCTTTTATATGGATGTGTGAAGAGGTTTGTGTACCTCAAGTGAGCCCTGCTGACATTGAAGGACCCTATCTTATTTGGAGGTCGTGAGTACTAATTCAGGGTTGCTCCCTGTTGAATTGCCACATTAAATCCAAATGGAATTACTGTACTGCTGACTGTTTAATTCTCCTTTTCTCTGTGTGAAAGGGCCCCACCAGCTGCCACGGTTTGGACTAGCCACTAGGGCTTGGGTACCCAGGGACAGTAACTGATAGGGATAGGCCTGTGCACAGAGCCATAGGTAGATTATTAGAGTGATAAGCTAATTAACCTGATTTCCCTGTCCTTGTTATATCCCCTAAATAAATCAGAGCTGCTTGTTTCAGCAAAGTTATACTGCCTGAGGTATTTGTCTATGTTAAAGTACTGTACTGTGATTGTTGCACTGTATCTCATTTCACAGGAGGTCCCAGTGCGGAACCAGACCTGGGAGTAGTGTATACTGTAGGTAATTCTGATATATTGTGTGGGCCACTAGTGGGAAGAAAGGGGGTTGCAGTGTCCCAGAGGGCTGTGACCAAGTTAGTTTAACTATTGCAACCCTGACCTCTGGGTGGAGGCACCCGCCATTGGATCCAGGCCCCTCAACCTGTTAGTGGCAAATCAGGCAGGGGTAGTAGCCCCTGGGATAGTGCCATCTAGGGGTTACAAGCGTACACCAGGAGTCACCTCAAACCCTCCATCTGTTGCAGGGACCTGTCTACAGGCACTGCCGTGGGGATTTTTCCATTTTTCCAGTCCCACCCCCTGCAATCATCAGCACACTAGGAGGACCAAGAAATGCCTTCACTCAGACCCTCATCCAACATCTGACCCTCCCTATACTGCTTCCTTATCTGCACCACCAACTGAGGTCTGCAGCCCTCCCCTCCCAGAGAAGGAGAGCAGCCCAACAGGTGCTCAATCCTTCTCCCCCCAACCGGCCCTCAAGCAACCCAGGCTCACTATGGAACCCAGGTCACTGGCATCGCATGTTGTAGTGCTACCGCTGCGCCGATGGGCTGACACATCGTTTTGAAATCCAGGCAGTTTCAAACTAGAACAGCATCATGATCAGGCTTGCGGGTAATTGCTGTAACAGAGACAAACCCCTAGTAGAGCCTTCTGCATTGGACCACTGTGACATATAGCTACATAGATACATACATAGACGCTGTCGCAGATAAGGGCCTATGGCCCCACCCAGTCTTCCCATTTGAGCTTGTATGTTCCCTTTTCATTTTTCTAGAAGTCTGTTGCTCCTTACCCCGACATCCAGGATTCCCTTATGTCTAGTCCATGCATTCTAAAATCCTGTGATTGTCTCAGCCTCCACCACTTCCTCTGTCAGGGTGTTCCAATTGCCCACTACCCTTTCTGTGAAGAAATTCTTCTTCACATTTTCTTCTGAATCACCTTCCCTCCATCTTCATCCCATGCCCTCTCGTCCTAGAACATCTTTTTGCTGGAAAATAGTGCATTTCTGCACACTGTTTCTCCCTGTTAGGTACTTGAAAGTCTCTATCATATTCCATTTCTTCCTCCTCTCCTCCAGGGAGTACATATTCAAGTCCTTCAGCCTGTCCTTACAGGACTTGTGATGCAATCCCTATACCATCTTTGTTGTCCTCCTCTGAACATTCTCCACGCAGTCTGTGTCCTTACGTAAAGTCTCAAGAACTGTACACTGTACGCCATGTGGGGCCTCACTAGTGTTTTTTATGTAAGCAATAAGACACGATGGGGTGTGCATTACAGTGTGATAAACGCACTCCTAGGGGCGTAGTTATACATGAGGCTGAAGACTGGGTGCAGGTTGTCCATTGGAGTGAGGTTATCACACTGTAATGCATAACCCCAGAGTGTCTTATTGCCCTTATAAAATTGCCCTTTATTTTTAGAAGCAGTTTTTTTTTTTTGAAACACATGTTTAAGTAAGTGAAAATGTAAGTGAATCTGTGCTTTTAACATAAAATAGTCCTTCCACCTATTGGTACTAAAGTAGCGTTATACAGTGTGTGCCTCCCTGTCCACTTAAGCCTCATATTTCCCTGCCAGCCACAACAATTCACACATGATGTTTTCCTCATTCTAAGTATACACAGAGCCCCCTTACTTTATGTTATTCTCACTCTGTAGACAAAACTAAAAGGAGGCCATAACAGAGGCTTCTCAATTCCCTGATGCTGCAAGCATGAGTGCGGTTCAAAACTGCTACACTCACTGACAGCACCATGAACTGCTTGCTCTGTCCTAAAAGCTAAACAGCAAGGTAAGTCATTTATCACCTTTTCCCTTTGTTTATATAGTATTATTGATTACTTTCTTCATTCTGTGTTATTTCTCTGTGTTTCCCCACATTTAAGAAATGGAATGTTTATCATGGAATGTTTACCATGGAATGTTTACCATGGAATACAGGGATTCAAAATTCTGCCCAGTTCCACTGGCAGAATGTTCCTCTTCTAACATAGAGGATAGTGGATGGACAACAGTGAACACACTTCGAGAGGTTGTCATAACAACCAAGTAAACCTCGAGAGTGAAGCTTGAGAGGTTTTCGGTTGTCATGAAACCTTGAGAAGTTACAACAGTGTTGTTGTTTACTGTTGCCCATCCACTGTCTTTTATAATGTATGGGTAAAAGTAAATTATGAACAGCTTGTGCCTTCATCCTTGGTAGCACCGTGATGTCGGAAACCCGCCCCCCTCCCCACCCCAACGTGTCCAAACAATCCACTCATTCCCAGTTCACAGCTGTATTTATTTGTTACTAAGTGCTGGCAAAGATTTAAAAAACAAACGGCACTTACTATCTCCTCCTGTGCCTTCGCTTTTGGCCATTGTATGACCACCTACAAAGCGTGAGTGGCACATCCGAAAATGTAATCCGTGCTGTTGTTCCATCGATGTAACGTACCCACGATGGTACAACAACATCGTTACATTACATCAATGGTACAGCAAAACTAGAAAAAGCTGGATTTCCAGAGAATACAATGTTCTACCACACACTATATACTGTATATACATGCATACACACACACACACACACACACACACACACACACACACACACACACACACACACACACACAAAGGCCATTTCTAAAGTCACAGACTCAATTATCTCACTGTCAGGGAAAGCAGAAGAGATTTCCCTGATGAACAGGTAAAAATAGAAAAGGGATTTTTCACTGTCAGCAAAGAAACAGTTGTAATGAAAACAATAAACAATACTTACTGTTTCTAATGTGTTTATGTGTTTAAGGAGAGTGTGATGATCAAGAAAAAAACATTTAATTAATTTTTTTTTAATTTTTTTTATTTAATGTAGTTTTATTTTAGGGCCCAGTTGAAGGTTTTTACAGTGTAAAGGTAACAGCCATGTTTGTGATGGAAAATCAATTCTGGATCTAGGGAGACTGACGGAAGATAGTTCTGGTTATAGGAGAACTGATTTGATTATCGTGTTATGTGGTTTAGGACCAAGATGACTGTGTGTATATAGAGACTTAATATATGGTCAGCTGATGTATCTTGGCCAATGAGATTTCTAGATTGTCTCATGCCATTTTATAAAGTGGAATTATGACCTCCCTTTTCCTGCTGGTGATGCCCCTGCCTATGCATCCCAGTGTCCTAATTGCTTTACCTGCTGCCTTGTCGCAGTTTCCCTACCTTGAGTTCATCAGAGATGATAACCCCGAGGTCCCTTTCCTGCTTGGTGCATGCTATATCCTCCTTTCCCCCAGCTGATCTGTTGTTCCAGGGTTTTTGTGCCCCATATGCATTATCTTCCACTTCTTTGCATTGAATTTCAACTGCCAAACCATTCTCCAAGCTTCTGCAGGTCCCTCCTCATTCTGTCTACACCCTCTGCTGTGTCCACTCTGTTACAATGTTCCTCAGCGATCAGGGAAATTTTGCTTCCTAGGTCCTGTGCAATATCACTGATGAAGATGTTGAATAGGACTGGTCCCAGCACTGATCCCTGTGGTACCTCACTGGTCACTCTTCTCTCTGTGGAGTGACAGCCATTTACCACCACCTTCTGTGTCCTGCCACACAGCCATTTACCCACTGTACTACTGTCCTGCCCACTGTCATATTCCCCAGTTTGTTTAATAGCCTTCTATGCAGCACAGTGTGAAAGGCCTTGCTGAACTCCAGATAAGCCACGTCCGCTGCCCTCCCCTGATCCACCTCCCTTGTCATTCAGTCAAAAAATTCAATGAGGCTGGTCTTGCATGACCTCCCTCTGGTGAAACCATGCTGCCTTGGGTCCTGTAGTCAGTTGGCAACCAGATGTTCCACCAATCTCTCCTTCAGTAGTGCTTCCATGATCTTCCCCATTACTGAGGTCAGGCTGCCTGGTCTGTAGTTCCCCACCTCCTCTTTGTTTCTGCTTTTGTATAACAGGACTACATCTGCTGTACTGCAGTCTTTGGGTACCTCCCCTGCTTCCAGTGAACGGCTAAACAGGATTGCCAGAGGTTCAGCCATCACCTCTATTAGTTCCTTTAGGACCCTGGGGTGCACCCCATCTGGCCCCATTGCTTTATTGACTCTTATTCCTTTCAGTTCCTTTAGAACCCTTTCCAGTGTAAGGTGACTTGTGTCCATTTCTGCACTGTTCCCACCCTTGTACTCCCTTCAGGCCCATTATCCTACTCTTCCTCAGTAAAGACTGAGCCGAAATATCTGTTCAGTATGTCAGCTTTCCTGTTGTCATCCTCCAAGTGGCCCTCATCCTCCCCCTTCAGTCTCACTATCCCTCCTTTTGCCCTTCTTTTTTCACTTACGTACCTGTAAAAGGTTTTGTCCCCCTCTACCCACTGATTTTGCAGTAAAAGGTTTTGTTTCCTCTACCCACTGATTTTGCGACACACTTCTAAAAACCCTATACATAGCAAAATGTTCGACATGCACTTTTTGTGCATGGCGAACATAAAAATGAGAGTATTATATTTCAGGAAGGCAGACTTCACTAGAATGGGCATCATACTAGAGGTATATATAAAAGTTATTCAAGCTTGAAACCCAGAAGTCCACAGGAAATTGAGAAAATTCAAAGTGCAGCCACCCCTATGCACTCAAACAATAGTAGGCAACCTATCTGTTAAATAAACATAAAACCTAAATAAATACACACCTTGAATGTGTGATGTTTTCAAATGTTTAAATAACCACAAGATAATGTTAAATAAATTAAAAAGTGAAGGTGTGCTTAATACGATCTTGAAGTAATATCTCATGTGTTCAGATCAGCTTCAATGAACCTGGACATGTTTGTGTGTATTTATTTAGGTTTTGTGTTTATTTAACAGATAGGTTGAATAAGAAAATTGCCTCACAATTCATTCTAGACACCTACTTGAGTAGAGGTAAACCTTTATACTTAGTCACAAGTATGTAATGTTTGGGGTTCTGCAGTTGTTATGCACTTTGGTCAGCATGTGGCACACCTTGGAGGTGTTTGATAGAGTTTGAACACTCAAAGGAAATTCAGAAAATAAGCATATGATTATCTTGTGTAAATTTGAGTCATTACAGGTAAACTTTTTATATGTCTATAAAACTTTTTTTTTATGAATGTTGATGTTTTGTGCAAACTGAGTGCTCATTTCATTATATTGTTCTAGTAGGACTATAACAAACAAGAAAGTGAGTTGTAACAACAACTTGAGCAGCAAAAGGCACTTTTGAAAGGAAATGCATAGCAGATGAACTGGAATTGGTCACTTATGTATTGTATTTCTTCATAAGGTTGTATACCAATAGTAGATAATATGAAGTATTATTTATTTATATTTAGGTGTAAAGGCATTCTCCTGAAGATGCCTATAGCATAGGTGAAACATTGGGATTGGCTGCCATATTACAATTGAACCAATAAAGAAGAAAAGTGCTGAAAAATTACTGCTGTTTGATGAATGTATGCCCCCCCCCATTGACTACTATTATTATACTGGAGGAGCAGCTGGCAAAGTTAAGCTGCAGATGGATGCGGAACACAAATGGACCGTCATCAAGAAGTGGTTAATAGAGACCACCGATACCTACACAAAGATTCATAAAAAGAACTTCAGATGTCGAAGACCCAGCTGGCATAGCAGAAGGGTGACTGAGAAGGTGGAAACATAGCGGGAGGCCTTCCTGAAGTACAAGTGTACCTTGAGGAAGGAATACAGAGAGGTTTATGCAGAGAAATCTCGGGAGGCAGGGAGAGAGGTCCGGGCATCCAAGGCAAAGAAAGAACTAAGACTGGCGCAGGGAATTAAGGAAGGGGATAAGGATTTCTTCCAATACATTAGGGAGAAAAGAAGCAGAAGGGATGGGATTGTCAGGATAAAGAGGGACAGAAGATAAGCAGAAAAGGGGGAAGATCAAGTGGAGGCTTTAAATGAATACTTTTGCTCTATCTTCACTAAGGAAGGAGAAGGGCAGATACTACAGGGAGGAATGGGGGTAGCCTGAGGGGAGAGGGGATTATGAAGGGGAGATTGGGATGGACAGGGTCTTATGGGGGCTAAGTGAACTGTGGGTGGACAAAGCACTGAGACCAGATAGTTTACACCCGAGGGTCCTAAGGGAATTGGTGGGGGTACTAGCAGACCTACTGATGGACCTGTTTAACACCTTGCTGGAGCAAAGGTGTGTGCTGCAGAACTGGAGAACAGTTCACATGGTTCCACTCCACAAGAGTGGTCCCAGAGATGAGCTGGGTAACTAAAGGATGGTTAGCCTGACCTCCATAGTGGGTAAGATGATTGAGACCATTCCTAAGGAAAGGCTTGTGTCCTTCCTTGAGGAAAATGGTCTCCAGGATGACAGGCAGCATGAGTTTGTCAGGGGGAGATCATGTCAAACCAACATGATTGACTTCTTCGACTGGGTTATGAGGTTGTTCAACAGGGAGAAGGTGGTGGATGTCTTCAACCTGGACTTCAGCAAGGTATTCTATTCAGTGCCGCCTGGCAGGCTGATCGGCAAGCTGAGAGACATGAGAATAGGGGACAAACTGCTGGGGTGGCTCAATAACTGGCTGCAGGATAGGAATCAGAGAATGGTGGTAGGGAGGGAACAATCCAAACCTTGGCCTGTAATCAGTGGGGTCCCACAAGGCTCAGTACTTGGACCTGTTTTGTGGGAGGGTGGACACAATGGAGGGGAGATGAATTAATGGAGGATCTGGCTAGGCTGGAGAAATGGTCAGGAATCTGGCAGTTGGGTTTCAATGCCTAGAAATGCAAGGTCATGCACCTGGGTGCCAGGAACCCAGAGGCCAGCTATTAGCTGGGGGAAGTACAAGTGGCAGTCAGAGGAGGAAAAGGACCTTGGAGTGATGGTCAGAGGTGACATGAAACACTCGGCACAGTGCTGCAAGGCAGCAGCCAAAGCAAATAAAATGCTAGGCTGCATCACCAGGGGAATAACCTCTAGGTCACTGGTGATGCTGCACCTGGAATACTGTGTGTAGTTCTGTTGTCTGTATATGAAGAAGAATATCAAGGTACTGGAGGGATTTCAGAGAAGGACAACCAGGATGATCCAGGGTATGGGCAAAACATATGTGGAGAGGCTGAGAGAGCTCAATATGTACTCCCTGGAGGATAGGAGAGAGGGGGGCATGATAGAGACCTTCAAGTACCTTAAGGGAATAAACAGGGTAAGATCAGAGGGCATCTTTAACTTAAGGAAGGAGAGTAGAAGGGGGCACAACCTGAAGCTAGTTGGGGGCAGATTTAAGAAGGAAATGAGGAGGCACTTTTTAACTGACAGGTTGGTGTCTGGAGTGGAACAAGTTGCCAGAGGAGGTGGTTGCTGTAAATACAGTGGCAAGTTTCAAGGGAGGGGGATAGGGTGAAGAAAAACATTAGGGCAGGAGAAGGTGTTCCTGGGATGGGGAAGGGGAAGGGTACAAGGGGGGGGATAGCTAATTCCAGGTGGAATAGGGGAGAGAGGGAAGCTCCAGGTAACTAAATAGACCTGCCCACTCGAGCAGACTTGATAGAGCATTATAGCCTGTTTCAGCTTGCAGATTCGTATGTCTGTATTTTAAGAGAGCTACAGTTCAAGGATACTCTTTGCCTAGCCAGTTGGTAATTGGTACCAGAGTTCCCAAGGTGGGTCTGATCTCCAAATAAGCCCATCTCAGGACTGGTAGGCACAAGTAAAGTAGTAGCCTTTTTTTTCTTTTATTGGTGTGGTAGAGATAAGATCTATGTTTTTTTTATTTTGTGTAAGCCTTGGGGAGGGTGTTTCCAAATTTCTTTAGAGTAATAAGTATTTCCAGTTACCATTATTTTACTTTAGAAATCCCATCCTGCTCTCATAATCTTTAAGACTAGCTCATGTGAAAACAAGAGTCCCTGAAGGGCACTAGCACTCATTGGAAGATATGAGGAAAATATTCAGTTTGATCAAAATACTGTAATTGTTATGACTGAACAGCTAAGTATAAGGCAACTGAGTCCACATGCTGTATATTTCTTCTTAATGCTCTGGTTCCCTAAAGCAAAGACTGTATGATGCAAGAATGGGTGTTCTTGAGTGCGTTGGCTTTTTCTGTAAGTTATAAAAAAATCAGGGCATGGCTGGCCCAGTGGGCTAAGGGACTTAGTGCCTTACCTGCTGTCACCCCAGTAACTCGGCTTCATGAATAGACTCAGGTTGCTGGGTGTCAGCCAGAGGAGGGAGGGGAGGGAGGGAGGAGAGGAGAGGATTGAGCATTGATGGACTGCTCTCCTCTACCAGTGGGGGCTTGGCCAGCTCCACTGAAACACTGCCACCACATGGAGGCAGGATGTCATTTTGGGACAGGAGTGGCAATAGAAGGGAGGCACTGCTGGACTCTGTGGAGTGTGCATGCTTTCACATGCATGCTCCAACATGTGCACCCAGCTAGGTTAATGAGAAAAGTAGGAGGAAAATGGAAGGTTAGGCAGGTGTGTATGAGGCCTTGTGCACCGCCCATCCATCAGCACCACGACCAGGACCCTGCTGACCCAGATCTGGATATGTGACTCTGAGTGGGGGTGGCTTGCCCTCTCCTGGCCCTGCCACAGGAGGGGGCAATCTATGGGGCAATGGAGGTCAAAGAAGGTAAGTATTGAGGAGGTTGGAAGGGGCATTCCATTGACACCAGGATTGTACATTGCACGGTCTCATGGCATGTGGGGCAGTACCGTTAGCATCAAGGATTGTACATTACAAGGGAACTCGGAAGGAGGGTGGGTACCACTAACACCAGAGATTGTATATTGCTGTTTAATCAGGGGGGAGAGAATACCACAAGTAACAGATATTCCATATCAAAGGGAATCAGGGTGGAAGGGGGTATAACTAGTACCATGGATTGTACATTACAGGGGATTGGGGTGGGAGAGTGGCATTAGAGATTGTACCTTACAGGGGACTGGGTGAAGGAGGGAGACATTTCTTATTCCTTACACAGTCATCAGTGCTGTTTGGGGTCAGGGGGGTCATGACTCATGCACCATCATGCACATTAAGAGTGGAGTTTTAGAAGTGGTAAACAGTGCTGCCGCAGCAGCATGTTTGGTGCATCCAAAACCTGTTACATATACTGTACCACTATGTCCTGTATGCAGGAGGTTCACTCCATTTGCATAGGTACGGTGGGTTTTTTGTGTGATTGTGCTGCAAACCACTTATTGACATACTAACTGTACTTCTGAATATAGTAACAGCAGCAATGCTAACAAGCTGTTGGTCATACTATATTCAATTAGCATGGTGCTAAGCCCCCTAGTGCACACTAATGATTTAAGTATTTAGTTGTTTTTTATTTACCAGATAAGTGTGGCAGACAGTTGAGGACAGAGTTAAATTGTGGCTTATACACACATCCTTAGACATGCAGATATGGACAGCTTTAAGAAGGCATATAGACATACAAATATGCACAAACTGAAACTGTGGCACAGACACACACCCCAGACTGACATGCATGCACACGTGCACACACACACACGCATACCACACACACACTTACGCTCATCCACCCCTTGAGACAGTCACAGACATCTTGGGATATGCACTCATGAGAGCTGCTGTACATAGAGACGGGCAACCAGTTAACACTCAGAAAAGCAGCTGCAAAACAGTAATAAAGAATAATGTTAATGCACATACTACTCCAAGCAATAAATTTACTAAGGTCAAGGGAGACTCAAAATATTGTGCAGAGGTTTCCTGACCAGCTCACACTTCCGTGATCCCAATTCTAAATGAGAGGTATGGAAAAAACAGACAAGTTTACAGGTGATCTGGCTCTCACCAATATCTTAGCAGAGTTTTTAATTTACCATAAACATATGGGCACAGAAAGATGAGTGAACATCTTCCAGTGTCACATGCATACCGCAGTTTTAAATCCCCACAAATTTAAACACTGACCTGTCTGGCCAAGGATGGCTCAAGTGGGTTTAATGTGATTTTAATTAGTGTGTGTGTGTTTGTGTGTGTTGGGGGGGTTGGGGTGGTTAAGAAATGGACAAGGACCTGGGAGTCACCTAGATCACCCCCTTAGTTTTGTGCAATCCAAGTCTTGCAGTGTCATTACAACATTTTGGGGTGCTATTAGCATAACATCGTACTGAAAAAGTACAGTGGAAGACCATGGAAATGAAGGCAGGTCACAGGGATTCTGGGTTGGGGTATCAATTCTGGCAAGTCAAAATGCATGCATCCAACCCCCACCACACTCGAGGCATGTCTAAAGAGGCATATCAATTGCCTTTTTGCCGCACATCCCAGGCATAGTGTTGTTTTTCATACAGGGCACCCTACTGGCTAATTAACCTCCCAGCAGGTATTTGTGAAGAGTCCAGGATTGGCCCTTTTAAGTGCAATCTTAGGAAACATCTAACTACACTTAGTAGCTATGAATGCTGACTATAAGTCTCCCCTCTCACTACGTGACTCCTTTCCTCTGTTTCCACAAGGCACCTTTCCTCTCCTTCCCACCCCCCCTTAACACCAATCCCCCCTCCTGTTTTCACTCCCTACTCCCCACTCCCTTACTTTCTCTTCCCCTTACATCAACACCCCCTTCACTCACTACATCATTTCCCTCCCACCCATCTACTCTTGCTATTGCTCACCCCTCACCTACCATGCCATCTAAATCCCCCCTCCCTGCCTTTGGTTTTCTATCTGGTGTCTCGCTACTGACCCCATCCCCACCCGTAACATGTCTGCACTCCCCTTTACTTCCGCCCCTCTGTATATGTGTCTGTTATTTTCCCTTCTCCTTCATACTGTACCCCTCACCCCCACCCGCCCTCTAACAATGCCGACCTCTGGCAGCATCATTTGTCTCCACATCTCATGTTCATCTTTCCCCATGGTCTAGGTTGTGTTTTAACACGTTTTGCACATGACTATTCCTCTGAATTTACCTTGACTGTATTCTACCATGCTTGAATTGTACTTATTTTGTTTGTTATTGAATTGTAAGTAAAAATGATTGTTTTTATATGCTATTGTATTCATACTGTATGTTTTTCCAATGTGGAACCTTTGTAAAAGAGCCCCTGGCTCAAAGATACTGTAATCTGAGATTTTTTTTTTGATTATTTATTTAGGTCTAGGATTACAAATATCTTTGAGCCAAGGCTCTTTTACAAAGGTTCCACATCAGATACAATTTAATACAGGAAGACAATATGACAACAATATGAGATAAAACAGGGACAATAATCAGGAGACATGTAGTTGCACAGAATTTTAAACTAACAATTTTGGAGGGTAGGTTACAGAGAACAGTGAACAAGGTAGAGAGAAGTTAGGGAACAGAGAATGGAAAAAAAAAAGGTCAGAGGAGCCAGGGGCATTGTCATAGACATAACATGGGGAAGTGCCTGGGGAGGGGGATTGAGGGCTAGAAGGGAAGCCAAGTGTTAAGTGGAAGGAAAAAGAATGAGACTAGAGTAGTGATTCAGGGGGGTTGTTTAGGTGAGGCAGTCACAGGAGCTGGAGGCAGTGAGAAAGAGGTGGAGCATGGATTAAAATGTGCCATGTGTGGGATTGGAGAAGATGTCACTGCAGAGACCTTTTAGCCAGATAGGCGCCCTATAAGCAAAAGATCTTTGACCTTGTGTGGTATGACAACAGGGAACCTGCAGGAGCTGGGATTCGGCCCCCCTATTTGTGCGGAGGTTATTACTTGGGTGCAGGAGAGCACTGACTTCAGGGAGTGCAAGGCCCATGGTAATTTTCTTCACCATAGTGCAGGTTAGGTACTTTATTTGATTGGTGAATTGCAGCCATCCAGTTTATGCATAGAGGTCACACGTATGCGTGAGATGGTGGGATCCAGTGAGAAGCCGACAGGTCTTATTGAGGGAGGTGGATACACGTCTGAGAGCGGTAGCAGTGGCAGAGCCATAGATGATCAGTCCATAGTCAATATTGGAAATGACAGAGCTCTGAACAGTGACTGTCAAGACTTCTGGTATAAGATGTTGCCTGTGCCAGAAAAGTAGGCCAAGACGAGTATTAGCAGCTTTGGCTATGCAATCAATGTGTGCACCACAAGATAGAGCAGGGTCAAGCATGATCCCAAGGTATTTAAAGGATTGCACCTGTTCCTGGGTGACTCCATGGCTGGTTTTGATGGACAGGGGGTGCAGCTTATGCTTGTTATGAGAGCTGCTGAACAGCATAGTCTTGTTTTTTTTATAATTTAGGACCAGTTTGTTTTAAAAAACAGTTTTCAACAGAAGCGAAACCAAGCTGAAGGTTGTGTTGTAGTGGTTTGGGGTCCTTATGTGAGGTGAGAATTACAGCATCATCTGCATAGAGGATGATTTGTTCAGATCAAGAATTTGGAAGGGTGTTCAGGAACAAGCTGAAAAGTAGGAGTCCCAGTATGGATCCCTGGGGGACGCCTGAGCAGACAGGCCTGGCATCAGAGAGGACATCCATGATTTTTACTCTTTGTGACCGGTTCCCCAAGTAGCTTTTGAATAAGACTGTAGAGTCAGGAGAAAATCTAGCATTTTGGAGATGCACAAGCAGAAGTTGGTGGTGGACAGTATCGAATACCTTAGTCAAATCGATAAAGACAGACCTGGTTAGCTGACAATTGTCCAGTGAGCTGTGTAAGGCATCAGTAAATTCCAGTAGGGCAGATGAGGTGCTATGTCCTTTCCTGAAGCCATGTTGCTGTGTACACAAAATATTATATTTGTCCAGGAAATCAGTGCGCTGTTCGGCTACTATATGTTCAAGGGCATTGGAGACAGGAGGCAATATAGAGATTGGGCGGTAGTTTCCGTGGATGGTGCTGTCACCACTTTTATGGACTGGAGTAACAGTGGCAGATTTCTATTTGTCGGGAAACTGACAGAGGCTAAGCGAGAGGTTGAGAATCCTTGTCAATGGCCCTAGCACCTCTTCAAGGGTGAGGGACAACAACTTAAGGTCCAGTGTGTCACTGCTAGATCTGGATTTGGAGATTGCATTGATGATGTTTTTGTGGGCTTCATGCATCTTGACTGCTTTGAAGTAGAAAGAGTAGAAAGGTAGGTGGCTAGAAGAGGGGAAGGAGCTGGGGGGAGAGGTGGGAGATTCATATTCCTTGAAAAAGTCAGAGGGGAGAACACTGCTGAGATCAGTGAACACAGTATTGAAAGTATTCGCTATGATATATCATTTTTTTTTTTTTTCAAATTGTTTAACCAGGAGAGACACACTAAGCTGAATTCTTGTTTACAGATGCTACCTGGGAGCACAGGGAAGTTAAGTGACTTGTTCAGGGTCACACAGTATGCAAGTGGGGTCTGTGGGATTTAAACGCAGGTCTCCAGATTTGCAGCTCAGAGCCTTAAACCACTGTGCTATACTGCTTTCCTAAATTAGGGTCAAGTGTAGCAATCCCATTTATGTTTAGCAAGGTTGGAGAGGTTTTGGGCTGCTTCCCAGTAACCTCTTTAATGTTGTTCCAGAGCCCTCTCCCATTTCCCAGGTATCAGTGAAAGCGTTCTTGTACAAATAAATAAAATAAAAATAAAAATTAAGTTATGGTGTGAGAAAGCCCATTCCAGTGGATAAGGGGCATTCTGGAGTAAGGAAAGTCCATTCTAGCTGTTCTTGGGCATTCTTGAGGTTGGCCAGCTTATCCAGCATTCTAGAATAAAGCAAAATGTATGCTTCCCAGTTTCAGAATTACTGTACTCTGGTATTTTGCTTTTTAACCTAACCCCCTAGCCAGGCCAGTAGCTTTATCCCCTAGCTCCCTTAGCACACTAAACAGCTCAGTGTATAACAAAGGCAACACACCAGTTAATGTAAGACTAACTAACACATTAACCAAAATGCATCCTACTTTGAACCCTCTAAAAGAACACCCCACACACCACTACCTCTGTCTCCTCACCTAAGTTTATGTAATTGATTCACATCCAGCTGCATTTGCTTTGAAGCCCCCCTCTCACCCAGACCACAGTAGAACATGGTCAAATAAATACATTTTTATTTAACAAAAAGTAATCTGAAATCAAAAGCTGAATTATAAGTCACTCATTCACAGAGTTCCATGCCATATGATAGTTCCAGGAACATAGTACAGCCAGCCTCAACCTAAATTAGAATAATCCCATAGACTGGCAGTAGCAGTCAGCGACACAGAGACAGAGGGCCAGTAGGTGGGCTGCTGATACTCTGCTCACTGCAGCTCTCTGTTCGAACTCAGCTCTGTACTCTGTAGCATGAGCAGCAGTGGGGCAGGCTCCAGCTATAGACAGCACTGCATGGGTTATATTACTGGCTACAGGGCCATGGGGAAAGGGTCAGTCAGTGGCTGCTGGGGTCCACACACAGGGAGAGAATTCACTGGATTCACAAGGTTTATACATAGGAGAAGGCACTCATTAACTGCATGGGCTGGGTCCAGCAGCAACTGGTGATGACATGCTTTATTGAGTCCATGACCAGCTATTGCTTTGCAACTTCACATGGTCCAATCGCGACTTGGGATCCCTAGTAAAATGGAGTTTCCATGCTATGTGGGCACTCCTCAGTACAGATGGTCCCCGTGCAGCTGCACTCAGCCTGGGAGTTGCAATGTGCCTTCCTGGTACAGTCCCGTCCAGCTGTTGGCCTCTAGCCTGTGGACAGACTATGCTACTCTCTGTCAATGTCTTAGGTTAGCACCCTTTCTTGTGGTCTTCCAGCAATTCACAACCCCAGTACAGGAAAAGAAAAGAACAGTTTTACAAAATTCAGCTGTTGTGCAGTCCTATAGATCTCCACACAATATATAGGATTGCATGTAGCCTGTATTGTGGTAGGCATCCTGCTGACTTTTCCCATTGGAGTCATCAAATTAGAGTAGTTTGGCTTTTCTGATTTTGCTGCACCTACCCCTCTGTTAACAAAAAGCCTGATCTTTAGCTTTGCTAATGAGTAAGATGAACCAATAACTTCTTTCTAAATCTCACTACAGTTTCTAGATTAAAAGTCAGGGAGGGGAGTAATTAATAATTACAGTAAGCACCCCAGGGCAGTGTTGCAGTTATACTTCATGAACTTTGGGAGTTACTTGGGTTCATGGGAGTTATTTTTAAACAGATCTCTGCTTCCTGTCAGAAGTAAATGGCAGAGTTGCATGTTGTAAAGAGGCTCCCTCTCTATGAAGGTCAAGCCTCTGCTGGCCACCTCATAGTTCTGACACAGATCCAACACTTCCTGGGTGTGGGAAGGTACTTGGCTTCACCTTGTACTGTGCCTCTCTTCTCAAAGTGTACAATTATCCCACAAGCACACACCCTGTCATACCTTACTATTCAAACTAGAAGGAATTAAAGCAGAACGAACAAGCATTTGTCAATGCCGAATGTTGTCTCGCTGGCATTGGCATTGGTAGTGCAGGAGTTAGAGATTTATAATAGGAATGGCAGTGAAGAATTGAACTGATGGCAACCTCACCTCCACCCTGAAGAGACACATTTTCAACATAGACATTTTGGGACCTCACCTCATGAACAGTGGCACTGTGATTTTGTTAATCTGTCCGAAAAGTTGATTTCCCACAGCAACCATGCCATTCTGTACCACAGGAGCCAAAACACATTTTGGGCAGGATGTGAAAAATGACACCTGTACTGTTCATAAAGAGGTGTGAAAAAATGCCAGTGTTGAAAATGTGGCTTGAAAATATTGCAAATTTGTGAAGTTACAAGGGTGCGTGGAAACTGTGCAATGCATGCTTCTAACATAGTCATTTAATGGACTTTCATCACCAAATTTTCTACATATGCATTTTAGGACCTCTGCTGTCACTGTCATTTTCTCAAACTGTCCTGAAAACTGATTTTGCAGCTCGACTGTGCTATTCTGTGCTGGAAGTGCAAAAACACATTTCAGCCAGGATATTTAAAATGACAGCTGTACTGTTGAAAAAGAGGTGTGGAATAATGCCAATGTTGAAAATCTGGAGTGAAAGTATTACAAATTCATGAAGTTACGATCGTGCGTGGAAACTGCATAACACACACTTGTAAAACAGTAATTTCTTTGATTTTTCACCAGATTTGCAACATAGGCTTTTTGAGAGCCCACCTCATGAACAGTAGCACTGTCATTTCGTTACTCAGCCCCAACAGGTGATCCCATGCAGAGACCACAAAAATCACCTTTTGGGACGGAATAATGCCATGACAGTGACTGAATTCATGAGGAGGGGCCTGAATAACCCCATGTTGAAAATCTGGTGCCAACATTCCTTAAAATGCCCGAGATATGCATCAAAGTTGAAAAAACCCTATTTATGCCATTATACAGCTTACCGGCATTTCTTCAGTTCACGGTCAGCTTTGAAGAGTGCAGGCATATTCCCAGTTCACCAAAGATTGTCACGCCAGACTCTGGAGGTAAGTATGGGGTGAAGGGGGGAGTGGGGAGGCAGGGTGTGCAGAGGGTGGGCGTGGGCTGGGGAGGGAGCAGGACAGACTGCAAGGGACTGTTTTCTTCTTTTACAGGTTTGAAAAAAAAAAAACATACAGGACTCTTTTTTTTTTTTTAACAGGTGCATTTGGCACACCGGGGTGTGCTCCCAGCGTGCCACCTGAGTGTTTGTGGGGACTAGCCAGTGGGGGATTGGGCATCCCCCTCAGCACACAACAAATGGGGGGGCATTATGCCGCTGGAGAGTGAGCTCCTCCGTCAGCACATGAAGGGTCAGGGCATGCCGACAGGAGGATTGGACATCCCTGAAGTTGGCATTCTGGCAGGCAGTGGCAGCAGTCACTGCCACCATGTTTATAAAATGCTTCAGCAGGAAACACAGAAACATAGACTTTGACGGCAGATAAGGACCGCTTGGCCCATCTAGTCTGCCCATTTCCCTACCATAGGCTAGGCTGCAGATCCTAGTTAACCAACAGCCTATTTCTTCCTACCCCCCACAAGAATTGCCTTATATCTGTCCCATGCAGTCTTGAATTCTCCCACAGTTTTAGACCCCACAACCTCCTCAGAAAGGCTGTTCCATGCATCCACTACCCTCTCTGTGAAAAAATACTTCCTCACATTGCCCCTGAACCACCCCACCCCCATCTTTAAATTGTGTCCCCTTGTTCTTGCACATCTCTTTTTCTGAAAGATGCTACCCTCTTGGACTTTGTTGATTCCACTGAGGTACTTAAAAGTTTCTATCATGTCCCCCCTCTTCCTTCTTTCCTCAAGGGTATACATATTAAGCTCCTTTAGTCTCTCCTCATACAGCTTCTCTTGCAGACCCTGCACCATTTTAGTTGCCCTCCTCTGGACTGCCTCTATCCTGTCTATGTCCTTGCAGAGATGGGGTCTCAGAACTGGACACAGTACTCCAGATGGGGTCTCACCAACTGTCTGTACAGAGGATAACAACTTCCTGTTTTCTGCTGCTGATGCCTCCCTATGCATCCCAGTATACCCCCAGCCCTCCCTACTGCCTTCTCACATTGCTTGAAACCTTAAGGTCATCTGATATGATTACCCCAGGTCTCTTTCTTTTCTGTTGTTGTTACTACCTCCCCCATTGTGTATTCTTCCCTGGGTTCTTGTTTCCCAGGTGCATTATTTGCACTTCTTTGCATTGAATCCTAGCTGCATACTTCTGACCATTCCTCCAACCTTGCCAAGTCCCTTCTCATCCTTTCCACGCCTCCTTGTGTATCAATCCTGTTGCAGATCTTTGTGTCATCTGCAAAGAGGCATACTTTCCATTCAGTCCCTCTGCAATGTCACTTATGAAGACATTAAAAGGACTGGACCCAATACTGAACTCTGCGGTACCCACTAGTAATCCCTCTTTCTTCAGAGTGGAATCCATTTACAATTACCTTCTGTGTCCTGTTGTCCAGTCAATGTTTTACCCAGGCTACTACCCTGGGACCCACTCCCAGGCTGGTTAATTTGACTATTAATCTTTTGGGTGTGACTGTGTCAAATGCCTTGCTAAAGTCTAGGTAGGCCATGTCCACAGCCCCTCTCTGGTCTACTACTTTGGTCACCAAGTCAAAGAAATCTATTCGATTCATCTGACATGACCTTCCCACTGTGAACCCATGCTGCCTTGGGTCCTGTACCCCACTGGCCTCTAGGTACTCAACTATTCTTTCCTTCAGAAGTGACTCCATCACTTTCCCTACCACAGAGGTCAGACTGACAGGTCTGTGGTTTCCTGCCTCTGTCTTGGTCCCACTTTTGTGAAGGGAATCACATCGCCTTCCTCCAGTCCTCGGGTACCACACTAGTCCTCCCATAATTTATTAAAAGATTTGCCAGTGGTTTCACTAGTTCCCCTTTAATTCTTTTAGAATTCTGGGGTGAATTCCATCAGGCCCCATTGCTTTGTCCACCTTCAGTTTTAGGAGTTCTTGCAGAACCCTTTGTTCTGTGAAAGGACTGGGACCCCCCATCAAGAGTGTTTCTGTTAATTGGATTAGGCACTTCTCCTCCTCTTTGTGAATACTGAGCTGAAATATTTGTTCAGTATCCCTGCTTTTTCACTGTCCCCCTCTGCCCACCCACTGTTCATTCTATTCAGCCTCACTATCCCTCCCTTTGTCTTTCTACGCTCGCTGATGTACCTGTAAAAGGTTTTATCCTCTTCTTAACCGAGTTGGCTATCTTTTCCTCAGTTTGGGCCTTTGCTATTCCAACTTCCCTCCCTGCTTCCTTCTGCCTTAACTGGTACAGCTGTCTGTCCTGCTCCTTCTGTGTTTTCTTATACTTCCAGAATGCTATATTTTTCTTCCTGACTTTCACAGCCACCTCTTTTGAGAACCATAGTGGTTTTTTCTTTCATTTTGATTTGTTTATTTGCTTCACACAAAGGCTTGTTGCCTCTGTGATGGCAGTTTTGATTATTCCCCATTGTTGCTCCACACCTCCTTCTAGCCTGTTTGCTAGTGCTTTTCTGAGGCACTCTCCCATCTTGCCAAAGTCAGCCCTCCTGACATCCAGTACCCTCACTTTTGTATGGCTTGACTCTGTAGCTGAGTTTAACATGAACCACACTGTTTGATGGTCACTTGTTCCCAGATGGCAACCCACTTCTAGATCTGAGATCCTCTCACTGCCCCCATTTGAAAATATGAGGTCTAAGATTGCTCCCTCATGAGTGGGTTCCGAAACTAGCTGTCTGAGGCCTGCCACCTGTAGGGAATCAAGAATGGCCCTGCTCTTGGATGTGGCTGCAGCAAATGTGCTCCAGTTAACATCTGGCATATTCAGGTCTCCCATCAACAGTATCTCCCCTTTCTCTGCCATTCTAAGAATGCAATATAGTCCCAGCAGAGAAGTCCAGTCACACAGCAGTCCTTTCTCCTGGTGTCTTCTGCCAAGCTACTAGCAAAATCTTTCTAAGACAGTCTTTAAATGTAGCTTCCTTCTAGCTAAGCCACTCCCCCTGCTTACTAGATCTTTCTACAAGTAATTTAAACCTCACAGCTATCAAGTCCTTTCAATCACCTGAGATTTACACCTAGATAACTGTTCAGATAACCATTCAGTTCAGTTCACTCAAACACACACTTTTTTTTGTTTTGTTTGTTAGTTTTTTTACCCTAAATTAAAGTTCCAAGTACAAGAGTTCTACTTCTTTAGTCCCAGCAGAGAAGTCCAGTCACCAAGCAGTCTTTTCTCCGGGTGTCTTCTGCCAAGCACTTCGGGAGGTGCCGCTGCATATGATAAGCTTGGCTTTCATTACACTGGACCTTTTCTTAGATATGCTCACACATTATGTATTCCTGGTGTGGTGCCTGCACACTGGCTTATTGGGGAATGAGGGACACACCTACTGATGCGTGCCCTGCATTCGTCCAACGGTGACCGCACCTGCAAATCTGCTGCTAATGCAATATGTTGGCTGGTGCAAGCGCAAGCCAGCATAAAAATTAAGCATTCTGAGAGAGATTAGTCTAAGCTAGGGGAAATTCTCTCTATCTAATTTTTTATCAAAACATGTTTTTTTGCAATGGTTTAACCAGGAGTGGCACACTAAGCTGAAAGTTTGTTTACGGATGCAATCTGGGAGCACAGGGAAGTCAAGTAACTTGCTTAGGGTCACACAGTATGCAAGTGAGGGCTGTGAGATTCAAACCCAGGTCTCCAGATTTGTAGCTCAGAGCCTTAAACCACTGTGCTATACTGCCTCCCCGATTAAATGAACACAGAGTACTGATATCCAGAGACTAAGTGGGAAACACAGTGTACTTAACATGCTATCTACCAGAGAAAGATATGAAATTTGAAGAAAACTATTAATATTTGGACAAGTAATTCAATTCAATTCAATTTTATTTATAAAGTGCCCTTCAAGACCAAGGCGCTGTACAAAATATTAAAAATAATAAAATCCAAACATTTAAAAGTCAGCCACAACTAACAGGAATGCGGTAAACTAAAAAGATATGTTTTTAAAACAACTTTAAAGTTATCGACGGTTGGACATTCTCTCAACCAACGAGGTAGAGAATTCCATAGGGTTGGTGCTGAAAAAGCAAAGGCACAAGATCCTGATGACTTTAATCGAACCCTGGGAATCTCCAGCAATCCCTCGTTGGTGGAACGGACAGGATGGAGGGGGGCAGTAGGGAATCAGGAGATCTTTCAGGTAACCGGGTTCCTGATCATGTAGAGCTTTAAAGGTTAGTAAACCAACCTTAAAGGTGATCCGACACCAAACAGGCAGCCAGTGCAGTTCGCGGAGCACAGGCATAATGTGACTGGTTCTAGAAGTCTCAGTCAGAAGCCTGGCTGCCGCGTTCTGCACCAGCTGGAGGCGGTGGATATCAACCCCTGGTAGCCCTAGGTAGAGGGAATTGCAGTAGTCCAGACGAGTAGTGACAAAGGCGTGGACCAATGTTGGAAGGTCCTCCAGGGGAATCAGATGTTTCACCTGGGTGATATTCCTCAGATGGTAAAAATAGGATTTGACAACAGCTGGCACCTGAGATTTCAGGGTCAGACCACCATCAAAAATAATGCCTAGATTTCTCACCTGTCCAGAGGTAGAGAGTGGTACACCACCAAGTAATAAACCTGATGGTTGTCCAGCTCCCACACCAACCCCCGGACAACCTGGATCCACGACCAATACCTCAGTCTTATCTGGTTGAGTATCAACCAGCTTGAACTCATCCAAAGTCTGATCTCATCAAGGCAGTTATTAAGTACAGAGAGTGCGTCACCCTGATTGGGGAGAAAGGACAAATACAGCTGAGTATCATCTGCATAGCAGTGAAAACCCAGACTGTATCGCCTGATGATTTCTCCCAATGGCAGCATATACACTGCAAACAACATGGGAGCTAAAATGGAGCCCTGTGGTACCCCACAAGGCAGGGAGTGAGCGCCAGAGGAATAAATTCCAGTGACAACTCTCTGAAACCTGTCCGTGAGGTAAGAATGAAACCAATTGAGGACTGTACCAGACAGCCCACAAAAGACCCACAGGTGCTCCGATAGCACTCCGTGGTCTACAGTGTCAAATGCAGCAGATAGATTGAGAATTACCAGAATGGTGCACGCCTTTCGATCTCTGGCCATTAGGAGGTCGCTCGATACCTGGACAAGGGCAGTCTCTGTACTATGCCTTTTCCTGAAACCAGACTGGAGAGTATTATAGACATTGTGAGATATGAGGTGATCATCCAATTGCAACGCAACTGCCTTTTCAATAACCCTACCAACAAATGGCAGGTTAGAGATAGGCCAGTAGTTAGCTAGACAATCTGGGTCCAAGGATGATTTTTTAAGGAGTGGTCGAACTACCGCCTCCTTAAGAGGGTCAGGAAAAAATACCCTCTCCAAAGACTTCCAGACAATGTCTGCAAGGATTGGGTAGATAAGTTCTACACAACCTACTAAAAGCGGTGTAGGACCCGGATCCAAACTACAACTAGTTGGTCGCATTGTTTGGATGATCTTCACAATGAAGCTTTGAGTTTGAAAGTTTAGTCTGGTATCTATCTGTGTGTGTGTGTGTATTTCTTACTCCTTCCTAACAGCTGGCATGCTCATGATTACAGATTTTATAAAAAAAAAAAAAAATCAGCGGGAGTACCAGGCAACATCATGAAATAATATTCCATCCTTCTGTCATTCTAAATCTACCGATCGCAAGGCACTCTACAAAATCTGGTAGCTCAGAAAATATGAAATCCATATATTGCTCCTGGTCCAATCCACAAAAGGGGTCTCTGATTATTGTCCTTTAAACAAGTTACAACACTAAGTTCAAAACCCCATTGAAATACATGGACCTGCATACCTGTGCCTTCAGTTCGTGATCCGACTTTGAAAAGTGAAGATGTGTCTGTGGTCCAGACAGGATTACAGCTTTGAACTCCCCCGATGGCTCAGTAAGGGCTTAGGGCTGCAGGGTGGTGGATGCTCAACATGTGGGTTGGGTGGGGGGTACAGAACTGCCGCAGAAGACATTGATGGACTGTTTTTTTTTGCAGTTTAAAAAAAAAGAGAGACCAAGGATCCCCGATCATGACACTGGGGGATTGGGCATCCCCAGTGTCACAGTTATGTGGGGAAGGCATCGATGGACCCATTTCTTTTTTTGACAGGTGAAAAAAAAAAAACAAGAACAAAAAAAAAATGGACTGATGATCCTGATCGTGACACTCGGGGATTGGGACCCCCCAGTGTAAAAAAAAAAAAGACTGAAGATCACAGATCAGAACACTGGGGGATCGGGTACCCCCGTGTCATTCCTATGTTTCTCAAGGGGGGTGTTGAGAGGAAGACTGGGGTGGGGAGAATTTCTATATTTAAAAAAATATATATATAAAAGTAAATAAGTGCCAATGGTCATGGGAGAAGAAGGCCCAACCCGCCATGACCAAGATGGCCACTGCATGGTATTTCACATTGCGACTGCTAGCACATGTGCAGTACAGTGCTGCAGCCATCCTGGACATGACAGAGTGTGCCATGTTCCGCTGTGACCACCAGCACTGTGAAATAGTGCAAAGCTATGGTTGGTAGGGGTAACATGAGGGGGACTGCTTCACAGATGCAGATGCGACTGTGTAGCAATCCAGCATGTTGTGCATTTGGAAGAATGCAGAGTCCTTTTCAATTCAATTCAATTTTATTTTTATAGTGGAAGGTATGCGAGCAAAAATGCCCATTTTTAAAAATGTCCAGTGGTACAGAAATTCAATGATACAGAGGAAAAAGGTCAAAATAATATTTGCAAAATTTTACAGTATTTACAATAGGAACAATGTATATGACAGGATCATCTAGATTAGAACAGAAAGACAGAGCACACAATAATAGAGCCAATATACACATACATATATAAACTCTAAGGTAACTTAAGGGTTGGTGGACATTCAGGGAGGTTACCTACCAGGGCAGACACAGGTGTGAATTGGAGAAGGTGGTCCTTTAAGGAGAAGGTTAATGAGTCCTTTCTCCTCAGTAATCATAAAAGGACTGCAGGGCTCCACACACTGCAGCCCTAAAAATGACTTTTAAAATCTAAAATGTTATAGCAGCACTGCAATAAAAAATGTTTTTCCAAAAAACTAGTTTCGGGTACCATTTATAAAAATATTAGCATACCTGATAAATCTACTTCTCTAGGCTCCTCCTTTGCTGTACACCGGGGCCCAAAATTCAAAAATGGTCAAAGAGGAGCACAAGAATTTGCACTCTGCCTTGCATGCTTCAAGTGCCCAAAGATGCTATATTCAGTGGAATAGTGCACCGGCACTGTTCAACTGAATATAGGACTATGCCGTCCCAGTACTAAGCCACTGAACGCTGTACCAACATTGTTCCTGAAATAGGGCAACCCAATGGATAGCACCTGATCATGATTTCTGATATTCAAACAGACTCAAGAAAATGAGCCTACTAGGCATGCAAGATGCTAAGGGGGCCATTTGCATGCACATTTTAGGCTCATTTGCATGGGGAGTGAGGTTGGGTTGTGTGGTGCCACTCCCCAATTGCCAGTTGCAGACAGCTATCCCTGATGCTAGTGGTTTCCCCCTTCCCTCCAATCCCACCCCCTATATAGAAAATATCATGTCCCTGATGTATAGTGGTGCCTCCTCCCTCCAATCCCACACCTCTCAAATACAAACAGTTTCCTGGTGCTAGTGATTTCTCCCCTCACCCACACTCATGCCTAATGTTGTAAGGATTATTCCCTGGTGTCTAACTGTCTCTCCCCCCACCCAATCCTCCTCCCTGTATGGATGAAAGTCCCTCAGTTTGTCAAGTGCCCCCATGCAACAGCCATCCTGCCACAGCCATGTGAGAAGTCATTTGCTAGGAAGTCCCCCTCCACAACAAATCCCTGCCCTCTTGCCCCAACAGTGATCTGCACTCACCCTAGCCTGTTCCTCAGTGGTGGTTAGTGTTCACTCCTCCCACCCACAGCACCAACAACCCACCCCCGTCCCCCTTAACTGACTGGCAGTGCCACTGCTGAATCGATGGCAAGCAACAGCCCTCCACACATGACCTCAGCCACCCACTGTCTAACAGTAGCAGATAGCGTGGCTTATTTATAGGGCAAGGCATGTCACCATGCCCTACAAATAAACTGTACTCCCTGTTACTGTTAGATGGTGGGTGGCAGAGGTGGTGTGTGGAGGGTAGTGTCACTCACTGTCGATTCACTGCAGCATCAACAGTCAGGTAAGGTGGATTGGGGGTTGGGTTTTTGGTGCCACAGTTGGGAGAAAGGAGCATTAACTACCATGGAGAGATGGGCTGGGGCTGGTGCAGATCACTGTTGGAGCATGGCTCTGTGTTGCAGGGGGAAGACTTCCTTGCAAATGGCTTCCCGCATGGCTGGGGTGGGATGGCTGTCACCGTGGGGGGGGCTTGACAAACTGGAGTGGGTCAGCTGTATAGGGATGGGGATTGGGTGGGGCAAGGGACCACTAGACACCAGGGAATAATATATATAACATCGAGGATGAGTTCAGGTGGGAGGTGGGACTACTGGATAACAGGGACTAAGACTTAAAACATCGGGCATGAGTATTGGTGGTGGAAGGGACTGCTAGACACCAGGGAATAACACTTACAACATCGGGCATGAGTGCAGTTAGGGGAAGGGACCACTAGCACCGGGGAACTGTTTGAACTTTATGGGTGTGGGATTGGAAGGAGGGAGGCACCACTATTGTATTATTTATTTAAACATTTGGTAACTGGGAAAGGCACACTGAACTGGGACTCATTTCCAGGTGTGATCCTTGGGAAGGGGAAACAGGTGATTTTTACATACGAGATTATACTAAAAGCAATACATATACATAGATACATAGATCCTGTTGGCAGATAAGGGTCCATGGCCCACCCAGTCTGCCCATTTGAATTTGTAATTTCCCTTTACATTTTTCTAGAAGTCTGTTGCCCCTTACCCCTGACCTCCAGGATTCCCTTATGTCTATCCCATGCATTCTAAAATCACTTGATTGTTTCAGCCCCTACCACTTCCTCTGGCAGAGTGTTCCACTTGTCCACCACCCTTTCTGTAAAGAAATTCTTCCTCATATTTCCTCTGAATTGCCCTCCCTCCAACTTCATCCCATGTCTTCTAGTTCTGGAACATCTTTCTCACTGGAAAATAATGTATTCCTGCATCCTGTTCCTCCCTGTAAGGTACTCATATGTCTCTATCATATCTCCTCTCTCCCTTCTGTCCTCCAGGGAGTACATATTCAAGTCCTTCAGTTTCTCTTCATAGGACTTGTGATACATTCTTTGTACCATATTTGTTGCCTTCCTATGAACCTTCTCCACCCTGTCTATGTCCTTATGTAGGTAAGGTCATAGACAAGGTGGAGGAGGTTATACACTTCTCTACCAGTACAGCAAGACACATGAAGATTATTTATAATACAATATATATACAATTCACTATTAATACAGCAAGACGGCATTTACAGTGAGCAAATGACTAATAATGGCAACAACAATTCATAGCTAAACTTTCTTATAGAATTTACATGTATTTTCAGAGAATTAAACTACTACAGCATTGTAAGTAGGGATTAGGCATTTTAGTGGCAAAAGCAAGTGGGAAATGGTAGTAAGCAAAGTTGCTGTCTGGTAGAGTTGAGCACAGGAGAGATTCTTAGGAGAGGAGAGAGTTTATTCCATAGGAAGGGAAGCCTGTAGGAGAAGGCAGCCTTGCCAGTTGATAAGGATGGTTTGGGTAGCGAGAAAGAGCAGATAACCCTGGAACGAAGGTTGTATAGTGATTGCTTTACTGGGGTTAGACACTCTGATAGGTAGGGAGGTAGCAAGTTGCACCAGTATTTGGATATAAGTGTGATAGAGTGGACATAGCGGTGGTGGGATAAAGGCGCATCGAGAGAGAGGAGTATAATGAGCAATGCTGTGTTCTGAGTGAGGAGTTTGTGGCGAAGTGTCAGAATGAATTTGGAAGGGTATTAAGTCTGGATAAGGATGAGGCAGGGGCTGTGCTATAAACCACATCAGTATAATTGAAGATGGGTGTGATCATCTTTGTCAGTATTTCATGTTTGACTGTCAGTGGGAGGGAGTCTTTGTTACGGTAGAGCATACAATGCTTGGGGCAAAGTTTTGAGGTGATGACTTCTATGTGGGTCAATAAATTCAAGTGGGGGTCTGGCCACATGCCTATGTATTTGTGTATTTGTTTGTTTTAACAGAGTCCAGTGTTGTCCCATCCAAGGAGGTGATGACAAGGGGAAGGGGTACTCTGACCAGCTTTTGAGCAGTCCTGAAAATCACTGACACTGTTTTACAGGTATTGATTTTCAGTTGATTGGTCAGGAACCAGGTCTGCATATTATGGAAATCCCATTGAAGAGCAGATTGGGCAGTGTCTAAAACTGGCTCAGAGGTGACAAATATGGTGCATTCTGCATAGATGTGTATGCAGGAATTTCAGCATACAGTGGAAAGGTCATTTATAAATAATGAAAATAGGATAGGGCGAAGGATCGATCCTTGGAGAACTACCACAAGTACAGGGAGAGGGGTAGGAGGAGACAGCCACTCTGAGAGATTGGAGCTTTTTGCTTAGGTAGAATTTGAAGCATTTAACTGTGTGGGGGGAGCTAATCCTGCTGCTTCAAGTTTTGTAAGAAGAAGAAGGTGGGAGACTGAATAAAGGGCCTTTGACAGATCAACAAAAACTGCTGAAGTTTAATTGCCTTTGTCTGAGGCAGAGTGGATGTTTTCAGTGACTCATACCAGGGAGGTGATTGTGGAATGGTGCTTTCTGAAGCCTGACTGGTAAGGGGAAAGGAACCTGGTAACCATAAGGAACTCTGCCATTCCAGAGTGGACTAGTGTTTCCTGAATTTTGGCAAGGGCTGGGAGGAGGGAGATAGGTAGGTAGTTTCCCGGCACAAAGGGGTCATACCTTTATGTAGGGGGATTACACATGCCATTTTCCAGGTTTATGGGACAGTTCCAAAGCAGAAAGACCTGTTTAGAAGGTGGGTTAGTGGTAACACAATTTCTGGGGCAGATATGCATAGTGGCTTAGGGTGGATCCCATCAGGACTGGACTTAGTGGTGTTTAGGGTGCAAAGGGCATCCAGGACTTACTATAAGGAAATGGGTGAGAACAAAAAGGTGTTGTTTCATGTGTTTTGGAGGTTTCTTTGTGGGGGTGAGAGACAGTGAGGGCGCAGGAGGTGAAAAATGTATTTAGAGTATCAGCTAAAGTATACTGATGGAGTCTGAGATAGGTAGGCCATTTTCCTTTAGAGCAAGTGTGTTGGATTGAATAGGGGGATCTATCAGGGAGTGTATCACCTTCCAGGAGAAGGATGGCTGTGCAATTTTGCAGGTGCAGTCTAAAGTAATCAGCTTTTGCTCATCTTATGGCCTTCTTATGACCTCATTTTATAATATTTGCTATACAGGGGTTGGATCAGAGGGAGGGGGTATCACTAGACACCAGAGACATGATATTTGTTATATGGGGTAGGATCAGAAGGAGGGACACCACTAGACACCAGGGACATGGTATTTGCCAAACGGGGTGAGATCATAGGGAGTAGGTACCACTACACACCAGGGACTGCTGTGTTGGGGGTTGGGAAGTCGACACGCTTCCTCCACCATCTTCTAGGGTTTCACTGGAGTAAGTCGTGGTTTAGTTTGGTGGTATTTGCACCTCACAAGGGGACCATGCAAAATGCCCTTGCTTAATGCAAAGACTCTGAATATCAGACTGTGCCGATACTCAGGCCCCATCCCTAAATTTGCATTATGCTCCCCTTCACAGTTTGCCCAGGCACAAATCCTGAGGTGGAAGACTAGGTTTGCTGGCAAAGGTGCCCAGCTTCCCCTGAGCTCTTTTCCTCTAGGTTGCTTGAAAGGACAGAGCAAAAGAACCTTACCAGAGCAAGGAAAAGGATTAAGGCTTCTTTTGGCTAGGCAGATTTACTGTATGTTGTTATTTTTATTTTGTACTCACAGGCATTGTTACTGTTTGTTACTAACATTTTAGTGCTTTATTTTTCTCTGATTCAAATTGTTGTTGCTGGGTATACCTTCTGCTGCATTATTACAGGGTGTGCCTACAGGTGTGTGCTTACAGATTCCTGCTGTAATCTTCTGATTCAAATTGTCTTTTGCAAGGTATATCTTCTGTTACTGCTTTATTTTTCTCTGTAGCAAAGTGTTTCATACAGGGTATCTTCTGTGAAATTATTACAGGTGGTGCTTATATTTTTGTGACTTTTACCATTAGGCTAAGCAAAATTACTGTTTGCCACTATTTTATTTTATATTTTTTTTGATGAAAGGTTTTTGGTTCTTCTCAGAGGTGTTGCAGTCTCCTTCTCACATTGAGGGAGCTAATTGCTTTCATCCCACAGCTCTTCCAGGGGATTAAGTGTGTTACTGGGGGTGGAGCTGACAAACTGTTAGTAGCTTCCAACAGAAGGAAGGGTTAAAAGGTCAGGTTAGTTGATATCTTGGAGGTGGAAGGCTAGATTTTCTGGCAAAGGCACCTAGTTTCACCTGAACTCTTTTCTTCTAGGCTGCTTGAAAGAACAGAGTAAAGAACCTTACCAGAGCAAAGAAAAGGATTAAGGCTTCTTTTTTTTTCCAATTTAAACTTTATTAACAGAATTTTCCACAATACAGGAGGCAGTAATTCTAACATATACAACCTGCTCATAATACATTGCCAACTCTGCCCCCAACCCCCCTACCCCTCTTCCCCCAGTACAGCAGCTCACTCGAATGCTGTAGTTAAGTATCCTATCACTGTAACCTTACATATGCTAAGATAACAGATTACCTGCTACACATTAAACCATAGCAGTCATGATTAAGGTGTGAAGGAGATCCCAGTTATGCTTGTGCCCTTGTAACCTGTTGCAGAAGCTTGCTATAGCTTTCTCTGTGTGAAGGTTCACAAGAATTTCATGTATCCATTCCTGGTATGTTGGGCAAATCCCATATTTCCAATGCTTGAGTATCATTTTTTTGACAGAAAGTGCAACTATAGATATGTGAAATCTCCAAGCTTTGACCTTGATGGAAGACAAGTCTCCCAGGAGGCAAATGTCAGGTGTGAAGTAATCCTGCAATCCCAATAAGGGGTCCAGGTTAGCTTTAATTAAATCCCACAATGGAACTATCCTGGGACACGACCAGAATATATGGAAAAGTGTCCCATCTTCCTGGGAATATCTAGTGCACCTCTGTGATTCGAGAAGGCCCCATTTTGCCAACTTAACTGGAGTGTAATACATGTTATGCAAAATGTGATATTGCATAAGATGCAGTCTGTCTTGAGACACATATTTATGACAAAACATCCAAAGAGCCGGCCAATTGAAGGTGTATTGGGGAAAAAATGAATCCCAAAACCTAGTGGGGCCATTGGGACCCCCAAACCACCAGTGGTACAAAACCTGATATATTTTAGAAATGACACCTGAGGATCCAAATAGGGAGGAAAGCTCAAGTATCAATGCAAAAGCCATTGGGTGGGGAGGGGTGCTACCAAGGGCAGTGGTAAGCAGATGTTTTAGTTGGAAACCCTGAATTGCTGAGATACTGGGATATCGAATTTTCAGGTAATTTCAGTAACCGGGAGCCAAGCCCCCATATCTTCCAGAAACGAGGATACTATCCCCTCTCCTAGTTGGGGCAACCACATACAGGGAATCCTTTGTTTATTTATGGTAAAGGCCGGGGAATTCCAGATGGACTGAGACAGGTCTAAATGCAGAGTATATCCCAAAAAGGACAAAGCTGTGCATGCACTTTTAATGATGTCATAAGTGCGGGTATTTACTAGCATCCTGTAGAAGAGACAGCTTAACATAAAGCATGGACGAGGGGTCCATGTTCATAGCCTGGATAAAGTCTAATTCGATGTTGAGCCAGACTGGTCTCAAGTTCTCGGGACCCGGACTTACCCATTTCAGGTATTTAGCAAGATGGCTTGCCCAGTGATAGATTGCCACGTGAGGAATCCGCAGTCCCCCATCAGTTTTTGGAGCGGCCAACTTGTAGTATGCCAATCGAGGGTGTTTATTTGACCAAATGAAATTGATAAAAGATGTTATGCATTTTCTGAAACCAGGATAATGGAATGAATGAGTTGAGGTGCAAAAGGGGATAAAAAAGTCGGGGAAATACATTCATCTTAATTATGTTGATGCGGCCGCATAATGAGATCGGAAGCTTAGACCATCTCTTTAGATCCTGCACAATCAGCTGGGAAAGGGGTTCTAAATTTTCTTTAAACCATACTGAAGGATTGCATGTTAATTTAATACTTAGGTATTTGAGAACACAGGGTGACCAACACAATCCAAAATGGATAATATCTGACTTAAAGACCTTATGGTTGAGGGGAAAAAAGGACGACTTATTTGCATTCAATTTACAGTATAATTCGAGAAGAAGCTAAACTTGACAATCTCTCCTAACATAACCGGAATGGATGTTACCAGATGGGCCAAATGAAGGAGAAGATCATCAGCATATGCTGTAATCTTCACCACTTTACTCCCAATCGGTATACCTTGTATTCCCGTATTATTAAGAATATTTTGATTAAGGGGCTCCAAGTATAGATTAAATAATAGGGGGGAAGGGGACAGCATGTCTAGTACTTGAATATAAGAGGAAGGGTTTGGAAAATGCACCACTACCTGAGATCTTAGCAGAAGGGGTCTGATATAGTGTCCGGATCCAGTCTATGAACATGGAGAGAAACTTGAATGCTCTGAGAACCTGGAATAGAAAATTCCAATTCACCCTGTTAAATGCCTTCTCGGCATCCAGGGAGACCAACCCAACAGGAAAGGTGGCATCCCTGGACTCCAAGAAGACGTCCGAAAGGGTGCGCAAGTGGTCTGAGGATGAACGCCCCCTCATGAACCCTACCTTGGATGTGCCAATCAGTTCAGAGAGGACCAGAGTTAGCCTGTTGGCCAATGTCTTTGAAAGAATTTTGATATTCTGATTCAACAGGGATATTGGCCTGTAACTCTGAACCAATTCAGGATCTTTGTCCGGCTTGGGCAAAAGGACTATCAGGGCTTCGAACAAATGGGCATCTACAGCTACCCCAGAGAGAATATGGAGGTACAGCCAGTGAAGCACAGGCAGTAATTGTTCTCGAAAAACTTTATAGAATAAAGAGAAAAAACCATCTGGTCCCGGAACTTTATCCAAGGGCAAGGCCTTTACGACTCCGAGATTTTCTCCAGGGATAATGGGGAAGATAGAAAATTCCTCTGGGAACTTGACAGGGAAGGAAGGTGAGAATCCCTAAGGTACGCCTCCAACTTCTCCAAGGGAGGAGGACTGTCCATGTCCCTATATAGTTGTTCGTAATACATGGCAAACTCCTGCACTATCTCTGAAGGGGATATGCTCAGGGACCCGTCCGCCTGTGCCCTGACTGGAGGAATGAATCTTGCAGACTCTTGCTGCTTTAAGCGTAAAGCAAGCATGCACCCTGCTTTTTCTCCTTGGTCAGTGAAACTTGCTGTAGTACGGATAATGGCTAACTCTGCCTTTTCCTTTAACAATTCTAAATATCTGTCTTTAGCTACTAAAAGTTTCTGCCTGTCCTCCTTATGAGTGCTAGGGGATAAGTTAGTTTCTAGTAACCATACTTGAGACAGTAGGGATGATAGTTCCACTTCATGAGCCCTCTTTCTCTTTGTAGCTAAACTAATGAGAATTCCCCTCATATAGGCCTTAAAAGTGCCCCATAAAATATCCAACGCAGTGCTTTCTATTGGGTTAGTAGAAAAAAAGAAATCAATCTGCTTTTTCACAAGGTTGCAATATCTATCATCTTTTAGTAATTGCTCATTTAATTTCCACCGGGTCTCATTCTTAGGAATGTTAAGAAAAGCCAAGTTGCATATCACCAGGGAATGATCGGATACGGGACCAGGCTGAATTGAGGCAGACAGCACCCCTGGCAAGAGCACCTGGGAAATTAATAGGTAGTCAATGCGAGACTGTGATCCATGCACTGGCAAACTAAAAGTATACTCCCTAGAACTGGGGTGCAGAACACGCCACATGTCACACAATCCACACTGATCCAACAAGTCCCTAAAGGCCCTTTGCCCAGGAGACAATCCTCTCGACCCATTACCGGACCTATCCATATTAGGGTCTGAGACCAAATTAAAGTCTCCGCCTATAACTATCGCAGTAGGAGGCATAGAAAGAATAATGGTGATCAACTTCATAAAATAGGTGGGGTCATCTGCATTTGGCCCATAGATACTACAGAGTAAAAGTGGCATGGCCCAAACAGTGCCCTGAACTAGGACGTACCTACCCTCTGGGTCTTTGAAAACCAGTGTGGGAATGAAGGGGACGTCTCTGTTAACAAGTAGCATGACCCCACAGCTATTAGTGGACCCTGAGGCATTAAACACCTGTCCAAACTGTTGCCTCCTGAGTTGTAATGCTTCAGAATCTAGCAAATGAGATTCTTGCAAAAACGTTATCTGGGCACGCAACAAGCTCAGGTGTTTAAGCACCTGATGTTGCTTAGGTTTTTTCCTTACCCCCTTCACATTCCAAGTAGCAAGATTGATATTGCTAGCCATCTAAGTTGGTAAAAGTAAGCACATGATTGACATCTGGATTTTACTACAACTATAATCCAGAAACCTATATTCTTTGAACACTGCTGTACCACCCTCCTGACCCCAGACCCTCCCATCCCAACCTAATCTACCCCAATCCCACCCCATAGAACACCCAAACATCACATAACATTGGTAAGCCAGTAAATCTAACATTAACCCTGCCCCCCTTATCCCCCCAACTGTCACAAACAATGTCCAACAAAATACTGCTTCTTTTCCTCTCCCCTAGCCCCCTAATGTTACCCCACAAACCCAGACAAATTCTGAGAGCCCCCCATGTAAGAAACGAGTAGATATTAAGTAAACTGTAAAGAAAAACAACATTCCATCCAACATCTCTTATTAACCAGCTCCTAATAGCCAGAGGGAGTGGCACAGTACTTTAAGCTATGAACACAGAAAATGTACTAGACTAGCCAAAAGAGTACATATTTCCTGCCAAGTAAGCTCAATTCCCTAAATACTACTAATGACAGGCCATACAGGATGAAACAAGTCTACTGTAGAGGCCATGCCAGCAACAGGACTTGATTTCCCAATGAGAGAAGTATTCGCCGAACCCAGGCCAGAAATAAAAAGACTGTGTGAAAAAAAATCACATGTTGGGGTGTAAAATAGCGCTAGCCAGCTAATTATATGTCTGGAGCTCCCTCTGGCAGTATAGGAGCGAAAGCACATCACAGCGCACCTCGAACAGAAAATTCAGCACAACCCCAAATCAGACATCCATGTAAATTGCATAAATAACCTGTGGGGTGCGAGCCTGGAACATTAACATTAACAATCCCCCTCCTATGCTTACAGGTAGATGCCAATTGGACCCCATACAAAAATACCTTCCCCTTAATCAATAGACATTTAAATTAAACAGTCTCCTAAAGGAAACATCTGTCCCGGACATAATTAGGACATGAGAGAGTCATGAAGAGTTAAGTAAACATAAAAGATTATGCCCCTTTAGCCCTGGAAGTCGGGCTTTCACAGACTCGGGCGATTATTCTCACTCATCCCCAGCATATAATTCGAAGAGCAGCCTCATCTCTTCAGACCAGATCTCTCCCATTTGGAAGACGATGGGCATCTCTTGTATACCTGAAAAGATCAGGCAGGGCCAACTTTAAGCCAGCAAGCGCAGCATCAGGATCATCATATGGTGACCAGGCACCAGCCACTTGCACCTGTAACCTGGCTGGGTACCCCATTCTAAACTTAAGCCCTGCAGCAGTGATCTTGGAGACTATAGGGTGGAATGCTATGCATTTCAGTTGGACAGAGTCTGGTAGGTCTTGCGCTATTCTGAGTTTGGTATTCTCCCATCTGACTTCCTGCACCTCTTTAACTTTAACCAGAAAATGCTGCTGTTCTAAATAATTCAAGAAACAGCATATAATAGGACAAGGTGTAGCTCCTGGGGGAGCTGCACAGAGGAACATCTACCCGGTACCTTGCATCCCGTGGTCCAATCCATTAAGGCTTCTTTTGGCTAGGCAGATTTACTGTGTGTTTTTATTTTTATTTTGTACTCACAGGGATTGTTACTGTTTGTTGCTAACATTTTATTACTTTATTTTTCTCTGATTCAAATTGTTGTTGTTGGGTATACCTTCTGCTGCATTATTACAGGGTGTGCCTACAGGTGTGTGCTTACAGATTCCTGCTGTAATCTTCTGATTCAAATTGTCTTTTGCAAGGTATATCTTCTGTTACTGCTTTATTTTTCTCTGTAGCAAAGTGTTTCTTACAGGGTATATCTTCTCTAAAAGTATTACAGGTGGTGCTTAACAGATTTTACAGTTTTATCTATCATTAGGATAAGCTTTCAGGGCTACTGCATTTGTTGCTGGCTGATTGTTTCTGCTCTTACCTTCTTGTTTCTTTCATCCGTGCTTCTTTTTTTCCAGCAGTGGAAGGGCCCAGCCACCCACCCCCATCCCCAACCACCCCACACTACACTCCTTTTATAGGGTGGCACAGTCATGACATTACCTGTAGCAAAGCAGGAAGGTGTGGATCAGAGGGGTATCCACACAGCGACCTCATTTACAGGGGCACAAGCAATTTAACGTTTTATAACAAGTTATATAAAAACAAACAAACAAAACATAAAATCAAACTTTTGCTTTCATTTTCCTCCTTCTAATTATTCTTCCCAGGTTATAAACCCAGCAACTTATCTGGAATGGATATCATTAACTGCAGGTACTGTGAAACACTTTTCAGAAGGGCAGTTTTACAGGATTTAGGACACTGTCCTACATGCTGGGCCACTGGAGATCTAAGGGCTCAGCTCCAGGCAGCATGGGCAGAGGTTGCACACCTGAAATTGCATATTCAAGAGGAAATATATAATAAGAACTGCCCACCATTTCCCCAACATCCAGCAGAAGTACCCTGACTGCAGAGGGTAGTTGGTCCGGGAGGTTGGCAGAAGGTTAGGAGGGGCAAATTGGGTGCCCCATCACTCGCTGCTCTCTAACATATCACTTCCACAAACCATATAAAACTAAAAACAGGTATCT
Source organism: Neoceratodus forsteri (assembly GCA_016271365.2). Classification (NCBI taxonomy): domain Eukaryota; kingdom Metazoa; phylum Chordata; order Ceratodontiformes; family Ceratodontidae; genus Neoceratodus; species Neoceratodus forsteri. The sequence continues at coordinate 756,445,885 of CM028130.1, read as the reverse complement.
GCCTCTGTCTCCGAAATCAAACAAAGGGGCAGAGGACACTGCCGAGCAGGACACTGCAGCACAGAAGCTAGCACAAAAAAACTCAACCAAAACAGGAACCAAAACAAAAAAAGCAAAAAGGAGATCCACAAAACTTCTGGTCATAGAAGACTCCATGATTCGGGGAGTTGATACCTATCTCCAGAAAGGGGTAATGGTCAGATGTCTCCCAGGTACATCAGCATGGAGAGTCACTGACCACAGTGCTAAAATTGTTCAGGAAGTAGGAGAAAACATTGATGTCCTGGTACACATAGGGACTAATGATCTCACCAGCTGGTAAGTTGTGGAGACCAAGGAACACCTGACCAGGCTGGATGACAAACTATCATCCATTTCATCCGGCACCTCCTTCTCTGAGATCCTGCTAGTCTGGGAGAGGGGGGAAGATGGATGGAAGGTCAGAGAAGGGGAGCTAAACATGTGGCTCAAGGGCTGGTGCCAGGAAAAAGGACACAAATTTGTAGGGAACTGGCAACAGTTTGGGGAGTGAAAGTTCTTCAAATTTGAGGGACTGCATGTGACTAAGGAGGGAGTCAGTGTATTGGGCAAAAGTTTGACGTCTTTGCAGAATATTTAAACTAGCAAATGGGTAGAGGGGTGCAGCATTCAATATGTCCAATGGGAAGTACACCCCTTCCCCCTCAGCTAGAGGTCAAACAGGAGTTCAACATGTTTGTAGATCATTTGCATCACCAAGTAAGGAAAAAGGTTTGGCTCCCCATACGACACACCAGAACTTGCCCAACAACTAACACACCAAAGTCTGCCCAATGGAAAATCATGTACACAAATGCTCGCAGTCTGGGAAACAAGATCCCAGACCTGCAGGCAATAATGACGGAGGCTAAACTGGACATAGTGGCCATCAGTGACACATGGTTTACCAGTAACCACATTAGGAGACTTCAGTACCTGGCTATGTACTGTTCAGAGGAGAGCAAGATGCAAAATGGAGGGGTGGAGTGGCCCTTTATGTCAATGAAAATATCAAAGTTACATAAATTCAGAATACACATAAGGAGCCAGAAGAACTGTGGGTCACCCTGGAAGCAGGAAATGGGACAGCCACTTGAACTTGGGTTGTCTACACACCCCCAGACCAGAGGGAGGACATAAACTTATTACTGTTAGAAGATATACAAAACATGACAGCTAAAGGGGAGGTTCTGAAAATGGGAGACCTCAACATGCCAGATACAGATTGGTCAATACCAGCAGGAAAATCTGCCAGAACTAGACACATAGTGGATTCCCTGTAGGAGGAGGGCCTCAAACAACTGGTACAACAACCCACAAGAGACATGGCTATCCTAGATCTAGAACTTACTAACAGGGAAAGGATCACAGATCTCCAGGTAGAAGGTCACCTGGGGCCAGTGACCATCACATGGTATGGTTCAATTTAGCCACTAGAACTAAATCATCCCATTCCAAGGCAAACATATGGGACTTCGGAGGAGCTGACTTTGATAAGATGGCCAACAGAGTTAAGCTAGCACTGGCAAAAAGATATACAGGAGAGGGGCTGCAGGCAAAGTGGGCAAGCATTAAGGATGCAATATTTGAAGCAACATCCAATTGTGTTAGAGGGAAAAGGAAATGCAAAAGAAGAAGGAAACCACTTTGGTTCTCAAAAACAGTAGCAGAAAAGGTCAGAGCCAAAAGGCTGGCCTTCAAGAAATATAAGGGAATGTAGCGGGATGAAGGTAGGGAAGGAGGCATACCAAACTTTCCTAAGGGAAGCAGGGAAGGCAGTAAGGCAGACAAAGGCCCAAACCATGGAAACTAGCAAGAACAGTAAAAGAAGGTGATAAGACTTTCTATAAATATATTAGTGAAAGGAGAAAGTCCAGAGTGGGTATTACTAAGATCAAAGGGGATAAGGGGGCACATGAGGAGGAGGACCATGTTTTATTTATTTATTTTATTTATTTGCTTTTGATAACCAGGTAAGCACACTAGACAGCCAAGTGCCTATTTTCAGGTGTGACCCAGGAGAGTTACAAGGTAAACATGAAACAACTACAGAATCGTGGTTACAAAACCGGAGCAACATGCTCCAACAGTGGGTAAAACAGCATGAGGTACATACAGGCTCAGAGGACATTGCAGAGAGGTGGAAAATTGTAAAAGCATCTATCCTAAATAGATTCTTGTACTCAGTATTTACTGAAGAGAAGGTAGGGCAGGGCTCACAGCTTAGCACCATGGACACAGTGGGAAGGGAGGTATGCACTAGTCCCTTCACAAAAGAAAGGGTCCTACAAGAGTTCAATAAGCTCAGGGTGGACAAGGCAATGGGACCTGATGGCATACATCCCAGGGTACTAAAGGAGCTAAGAGTGAAACTAGCAGAGCCATTATCAGAACTGTTTAGTGAGTCTCTGAGCACAGGAGAGGTCCCAGGAGACTGGAGAAGGGCTCTTGTGATCCCACTCCACAAGAATAGTAGCAGAGAGGAGGCAGGGAACTATAGACCAGTCAGTTTTACCTCAGTAGTGGGCAAGATTATGGAGGCACTTATTAAGGAAAGGAGAGTGCAACACCTGGAATCCATAGGAGCACAGGATCCAAGACAGCATGGGTTTACAACAGGAAGGTCCTGTCAAACTAATCTCATAGATTTCTTTGACTGGGTAACCAGAGTGGTGGACCAAGTGGGAGCAGTTGATGCCACCTACCTTGACTTCAGCATAGCTTTTGATATCGTTCCACATAGAAGATTAATTAATAAACTGGGTAGGCTCGAGGTGGGTCAGACGTTGGTCAACTGGGTGGCAAACTGGTGGAAGGGCAGAAAACAGAGAGTGGCAGTAAATGGTATACAGTCAGAAGAGATGCAAGTCACAAGTGGGGTACCTCGCGGATCAGTTCTGGGGCCAGTCCTCTTCAATATCTTCATCAGTGACATTGCAGATGGACTGGAGGGTAAGATTTGTCTGTTTGCAGATGACACCAAGATCTGCAACAGTATATATGATCCAGATGGGGTGAGCAGAATGAGAAGAGATCTGGATAAACTGGCAAAATGGTTGAAGAAGTGGCAACTGGGGTTTAATGCAAAGAGGTGCAAGATCATGCACATAGGGAAGAGAAACCCTGAAGCCACCTATAGGTGGGGAGTGGAGTTGCTGGCAGTCACAAGGGAAGAAAGAGACTTGGGCATCATCATCACAGGTGACCTGAAATCATCCAAGCAGACCACTAAAGCAGTAGGTAAGGCTAGGGGGTTGTTGGGGTGTATTAGTAAGGGTATCACAAGTTGGAAGAGGGAGGTAATAATCCCCCTTTACAAGACACTGGTTAGGCCCGATCTGGAGTACTGCATGCAGTACTGGAGGCCACACCTTCACAAGGACATTAACCAAACTGAGGCAGTCCAGAGAAGGGCAACCAAAATGGTGCAGGGACTGCATCAGAAAACATATGAGGACAGATTAACAAAGCTCAATATGTATATCCTAGAGAAAAGGAGGGAGAGAGGTGCTATGATCGAAACATTCAAATGCCTTAAGGGCATTAACAAGGTGAAAGAGTCTAACATGTTTCAATATAAGAAAAATAGCAGGACAAGAGGACACAGCATGAGATTAGAGTGAGGATGATTAAGGGTAAGGTGAGAAAGTTCTTTTTCACAGAAAGGGTGGTGGATGCATGGAACGGCCTACCTTAGGAAGTGGTTGTTATGAATACAGTGCAGGGTTTCAAGCAGGCATGGGGTAGGCATAAGGGAGCAATACAGATCAGTATAAATAGATAGGCCACTGACAGAGCAAAGGCCAATGGCACATTCATAAGGCAGAAAAAGAAATGGGCAGACTGGATGGGCCTTGCAGTCCTTATCTGCCATCAACTTCTATGTTTCTATGTTGCCCATGCTAACCATGCTTTTAAATATGGGAAATGCACTCCAAGCCCAGTCTGCATGCACAAACTAAGATTTATGCCGGGGCAAACTTTTGAATATTGGGCCCTCCGAGGTTTCCTTTTTCTTTATTTTCTTCACCCTAACCCTTACTATGTCTGCGCTGATATTTCAAAGCCAGATGCGGTGACCTTCTTTTTTTCTTGAGAAAAAAACTCAAATAAAACAGTTATAAAATACTCAGATTTGGTGGAAATAGAAAATCTTACCACCAAATAAAAGTAGTGGTAGATGTCTGGAATCTTCATTGTGAAAAAAGGTAGGGTCAAATTTGTTGCCACTTTTATGGGACTGCTGCTTTAAATGTAAATGATGTATTTGTGTTTAAAGTGAGGATGGGGAGTAGGTGAGGAGAGACTGTTGCAATCAACTTCCAAGGAAAAAATTGTAGTATAGTAGGAATGTCACTACTATAATACAACTTATAGTGCATGGTAGAGCATTGTTTTGTATAGAATTCTATCCCTTTCAAAATGCTATTGTACCACTGTTCATAGGTAATGGAATGTGATTGTACCCTTCTATGGTACAACACAATTTTGAAACTTCTAGAGACAGCATAACTCAGTTTTGTTCTGGAAGTGAAAGATCCACTGCATGCACATTTTACATAGTACTATACACTACAAAAAGTACTGGATGAGCAATGTTATGCACAACCAGTGTGTTCTGCCACCTTAAGATTCTGATTCTGAAGGACCCTCTAGAGCATCACTCTTCAGGTCAGATAGAATCAGAACCCCTCTGTGTCAGAACACACTGGTTGTGCATAGTTGCCCATCCAGTATTCTTTATTTTGTGTCCTTTGAATTGTATTACAAAACTTTGGCAACAGCTGTACTGTCCTAACCATAAACTATTAATAAATAATATAGATGTACGCTCTCAAGATCTATGCAGCCCACCCCCTTCAGGTGGTACAGAGGCCAACCTGTATTGCTGCTCAGGATGGGGGCAGACATGGCCAATGGTACATACATGTCTAGGAGTATAGACAATTGACAATCTGATCACCGGGACCCACCTTGTCATCAGCAGAAATGGGCTGCTTGACAGCTTGCAGGGGATGATGGATGTGGGCCCGTTTCAGTGTAAGAACAAAATATGCAAACATTTAGATTTCAGGCGCATGACTTTTACTAAAGGGCAGAATTCTGTGAAGATTCATTTGTACAGCTGTTAGTCACTGGCCCAAGGATTATATTTAATCAGCTCACACACAGTTTGTTATGGTAGATATTAACTAGAAGTATTTCTTCCTAAATGACTGCTAACCTGTCCACTTCAAGCCGTATGGCAGCCACTCTGCTGTAGCAGTTAACAATCCTTCCCCAGTCCTCGCAATTCACACTTAAGCCTGAGTCTCACAATCTCTTTCTGTCCTCTTACTTCAGAAAGCATGAACACAGGGATGTCCCTATTCCCATCAATGAGCAAAATCCTGGACTTCTGTCTCACATCTATGGGTCCTAGCTCATCTATGGGCTTGCAATTATCATATGGCCAGGCTAGCATACAAACTCTCTTAATGAGTATTCAACCTGAGGAGGCCATCTGGGCTGGAACTTCCCTTCCCCCCACCAGTACTCCTTTTGATGCCAGCCTGCCTTGCTCTTGCCACACTCCACCTCAGTGCTGTCATGGTGCTTCCTGTGACCCACCTCTAGGACAAGAATCTAGCAGACAGGCAATGGCTGTCTTCCTAATTATTGGTGGATACCCTCTCCCCAGTGCACTCATAGAGATGTATTCTCCTACCTTACAGCAGCTGTTTTACTTACAAATATCTGCTTCACCATTTCCTGGGTACATGATTGTCTTTGTGTACTGCCTCTGGAGTCACCCCTCCTCCAGGATGCCTTCAATGGTTCTTTGGGGAAGCTGCCATAGGTCTGAAAGTAACTGGAAAGTACCCATGAGGCGATACCTGCTGTAGTTTCCACAGCCTCCTGGAGGTCCTGTTAGACTTCCCAAACTGTGGGAATACCATTAATTCCCAGTAGGCTAGAAAACTTCCCAGATGCATGAGGTCCTCCTCTGTAGTTTCCAGGGCTTCATTCCTTTACCAGTTTGCTTCTTAAGGGGTCTCACACCTTATGCCACCCTCAGGCACTGAGGGCAGCATGGAACCCATTTCTACTGATGGGAACAAGCAATTGGTTCCCCCGTGCCTCTAGCCTGAGTCTCACAGACTGCCACCTGGTGAAGCACAGCTTGTTCCTATCCCTTTATCCACATCCAGGGCCTATGGCACTACCTACCTCCTGGTGATGCATGCAGCTTTCCCTCAGTGTGCTCCCATGCCCAAGGGGGCCCAATCAATCCCTCAGCAGTATCTGGTTACACTTCTCCTGTGAGGGCTCCTAGGATATTATATCCCTTCTGTCCTTACTGCTACTGACCTGAAACTCCTGCCTCAACTCCAAATGGCACCACAAGGGCACCCTATCTACTATATATCCCACCTACATTCCCCCTACACCAGCATTCCTGAAGAGGGCAGTGCCAAGCCACCATTCCCTCCTCTGTTCATCTCTAGTAACAACCAGCTCCCCTTCCTGTGAGGAGGGGTTATTACATCAACATTAGGCATGTCCAGTTTTTGTGTAGACAATGTCAGGATCATCGCTGATGTAATATACTGTGGGCCAGATATTCAAAGAAAGTTGTTTACGCGCAAATAGGTCATGATGCACAAAGTCCAAAATTGCGCTATTCTGCGATATTCAGCAGGAGGCAGCTTGCGCCACTGAAAAACAGGCTGAGCAACAGTGCAATGCAAATGAATGCATGCTCAACTGGAGGAGGAACCATGCATAAACTGCACAGCCGATATTCAGCGGGCTGTGCAGGGTGTGCAGGCGCAACCCCAACCTGCGCCTGCACAACTTTGAGCCCAAAAAAGGCTTAAGTCGAGGGCCACCCACAGATGAGCTGCTGTATTGCAGGGCAACACAGCAGCTGCCACCTGTGGCTGGCCCCCAACCAGTCCCTGTGCCCCCTGCACCCGATCATGGGCATAGTGTACTCCCTCCCCCCACCAGCCCGATCACGGGCAGCAATGTGGCTCCCCCCCGAACATCTCCCTGGCGGTCCAGTGGACCGAAATGCCCGATCGCAGGCAGAAAGTGAACTGAACCCTCCCCCGAACATCTCCCTGGTGGTCCAGTGGACCAAAATGCCCGATCGCGGGCAGAAAGTAAACTGAAACCTCCCCCGAACATCTCCCTGGTGGTCCAGTGGACCGAAATGCCCGATCGCGGGCAGTAAGTAAACTGAACCCCGAACATCTCCCTGGTGGTCCTGTGGACCAAATGCCCGATCACGGGCAGTAAGTAAATTGAAACCCCCTCTGAACATCTCCCTGGTGGTCCAGTGGACGAAATGCCCGATTGCGGGCAGTAAGTAAACTGAACCCCCCTCCGAACTATCCCCTGGTGGTCCTGTGGACCAAAATGCCCGATCGCGGGCAGTAAGTAAATTGAACCCCAGAACATCTCCCTGGTGGTCCTGTGGACAGAAATGCCCGATTGGGCAGTAAGTAAATTAAGCCCCAACCATCTCCCTGGTGGCTAGTGTCCCCCCACCCCATCCTGCCCCCAGCAGCGGTGGTGGCAGCATCCCACCCGCCTGCCACCCGCCCGCCCGCCGACTGACTGCCTGGTGGGCTGCAAGCCCATGGTGCAGAACAAGAGCCAATGGGCGTGCAGCCCATACCAGTACATGACAGTCAGATTTGTGAATGAGACATTCATTCACAAATCTGGACTGTCATCTGCCGCTGGGCTGCACGCCATTAACTCTTGCTCTGCCAATGACTGCAACTACCGAATCGATCCGGCCGCGGCGCAGCGGTGGGATGCTGCCCCACCGCCGCGCCAGTGAGGGCGAGGTGGTGGGGAGCTTCGTGGAGTGGGTAGGGTGGGGGACACTAGCCTGGGGAGATGTTTGGGGAGGTTTCAGTACCAGCTGCCCTGCGATCGGGCAGCCAGGCTCCACAGGACCTCGAAGATGTTCAAAGGAAATTCAGACTACTGTCTGCCAACGATCAGGCATTGATCACAAAGTCCCTGAAGAAGATATTGAGAGGAAGAAAACCATTGCTGCTGGAAGTAGTCGGGCTGGTGGGGAGAAATTTTACACTCTGCCCGCGATCAGGCTGCAGGGGGCGTCGGTCCCCGATGGCTGCTCCCTGGCAGGGCGCCAGGCGCAAGTCCTCGGGGATCGGCGCACCTACATGCTAATGGCATGCAAATGGGTCCATAATCACATGCAAATGGCCCCCCCTGCGCCTTGCATGAATTATAGCCCCATTTGCATGTCACCTTTTGAATATCGTGATTTTGTGCATGGCGCAAGGGTACTTGCGCCACCGCAAGTTGAATGCTCCACCCTGTCAACTTGCGGTGGCGCAAGTTCCACTGCGCCATGCACAGTGGCTGTGGCTGGGGGGTGATATTCAAAGGAGTTGCTCAATCGTGCAACTCCTTTGAATATCGCCCCAGACACACCCCTGCGCAACTATTTTACGCAGCTCAAGGGCTTGCGCCAATGAATGGCGCAGTTTGACTATCCAGCCCTGTATGTGCTGTAGTGTGCTCAGTAACAGCAGAGGTGTCTAGTTCATTCGAGTTACCATCTGCCTTTTCAGATAACAACCTGACAGCAGTTTCAACTAAAGAAACTGTTGGAATAGTATCCTCTTCAGGATGAAAAATAAACTTTATCCCCTGAAATGCTTTGAAATCACATTTAATAAAGCACACAAACTTAAAGTTCCAACTCAAAAACAAAATTAGATGTGGGACTTTCCTCTGGGTTTCAAGATACTAGCATTGTCTGAGAAAAAATGTGATCTATCTAGTTCACAACTAAATACTTATGGTTAAGTCTCTTGTTCTAATTATATATTTGATCTCTGCTGAGGGCAGTGATGCATGGCAGTGCAGGTGGTTTGAGTATCAGGGATCATTCCTGGAGCTACATATTTCTTCTTGTCACTCTTGCTTAAATTACTTAGCTTAGTATCCTGAATGCTGGTAAAACAGCTATTATGATTACTGCCGATGGGGACTGGCATGGAAAGGGAGAGGGGAAGGTAGTCTGAGCTGCTCAACAGTACAGCTGTATTGGAACATTCTTGAAGACTGAAACTGTTTGTGTTCCAGTCCACTCCCCCAGCTTCCCACCAGCTTCATCCACAGCAGCCCTGCTTTAAAACAAGTGAGATACTCGGGTCATTGTTTTTGAAGGGAAAGGATGCCTGAAACAACAAATTCTGGTCAGAGTAAATACAGCTGATTATGTTTAGGCCTGATAAGAGATACAGACTACTTTGTGGCTTAGTTGTAATTTACATGTTGTTGTATTGGGATGTAAAAATGGTATTTACTCACCTGGTAAAGGTGATTATATCTGCAACTTTTACAGTACTCATAAATCCTCACAAATGGCTAATCCTCTGTCATCCCATTGGCTGTTGCATGATTGTAAATCTTTGGTCTGCTAGAGGCCAATCCCCCGGCTCCAGCCAGAAAGACCAGTATGGCAACTTCCCTAGCAGAAAGAAAAACAACCAACCAGGAAAGAAAACTCCCCAACATACAAGAAATACTACAGGTAATATTAAGTTATAAAAGACTCAGACCCACAAGATGGCAATCATGTGAAACTCTTTGAATTTCACTTAGTGGAAAAAACTCTGACTTAATGATTAGCCCATGACACTCAGTAATAGACTGCATACACTAAAAGAAGCAGTTGTACATATATGATACAGTCCGATAAAATAACATAGTACATAGCAAATATGCTGAAAGGCAAATAAGATACACAATAAGGACAAGACGAGTATATTATCCCTGCCCCGTTTCTTGCAAACTACAGATCCGGTAGAACTGGTAGTGGCTGAATCTCAATGAGATATGAAAAAGATTTGTCTGTCTTGAAAAGAACACCTTGTGACCAAGTTATGGTGATTCCAGCTGCCCAGCTCATCTGATTCGACCATTGTGGGAGAGAACATGAGCACTATAAAGGTTGCAGGTATAATCACCTTTACCAGGTAAGTAAATACCATTATCCCCTGCAACCTATCCAGTGCTCATAAATCCTCACAAATGGGACTTTGTAGCAGTGCTCAGACAAAACTAATGGGTGGGTAAACAAGGGTTAATCACACCCTCAGGAAAACTCTACTGCAGCCCGAAGCACCGCTCTACCAAAAGTTGCCCTTTCTGCTGAGGCAACATCCTATCTATAATGGCACACAAATGTGTGTACTGATGACCAGGTAGCGGCCACACAGATTTCCTGCATGGATGACCCTCCCCTCTCAGCCCATGAAGCTGATAAGACTCTGGTGGAATATGCCTTTATACCCTGCGGTATTTCCTGACCTGCTCCTTGATACGCTGACAGTATGGCCCCCTTGATCCAGCAGGCAATTGTCTCTTTGGAGGCTGCTTGTCCTCTTCTCCTACCAGAAAAGAAGATGAATAGTCTGTTGGACTTGCAAAACCCTTCGGACAAAGCTTTGAGCACAGAGATGATGTCTAAAGGTTGAGGAACCCCTTCTATCTGCTCCTGTCCCCCTCTCATAGTTGGTAGATGGACTGGCTGTTCTGCATGAAACTGTGAAACCACCTTCGAGGTGAATGAGGGCATCATAATCAGTGATACCCTGTCATTGTGAAAGGTCAGGAATGGCTCTTGGCAAGAGAGAGCTCGTAGCTCACCCACTCATCTGCCCAAGCAGATAACCATAAGGAACACTGTCTTTAGGGTACACAGTAAGCAGACTTATCTTTGACTGGAGGCTTATTTAGACCGTGCAACACTAAATTAAGTTGCCAAGGACTGCAGAGTACGCAAGTCCTCAGAGACACTATCTGCACTACTCTGAACAAGCAAACCACATCTGGGTGTGACTCGATGTCCCCAACCTTGGGAAGATGTCCCCTCACTGCAGCTATAGCCAAGATCTGATCCCTCAGGGAGGACTATGGTAAGCTCTTATCAGCCCCATCATTGAGAAAATCAAGAATCTGGGGAAGTCCCACCACTGAAGGTGACAAGCATTTTGGAGTACACCATTTGCAAAAAATATACCAGTGTCTCTGGTAAGTCTTGTTGGTTGAGGCATTTCTGGACTGTAAGAGATGCTCCGACACCCTTGGAGGGTAGCCCTCCTTCAACAGTCTCAACCTTTTAACATCCATGCCATCAGTTGGAGAGTCTGGGAATTGTGATGAAGTATTGGACCCTGAATCAGAAAGTCTGGTCTAATCGGCAGAAGCCATGCTGAGTCCATAAACATTGCCCTGAGTAAAGAGTACCATGATCTTCTTGGCCAGTCCAATGCCATCATCAACACGGTTGCTCTCATGGCTCTGATCTTGAGAATAACTTTTTCTGTCATGGGAATGGGAGGAAAGACACATGCCATCCGAAAGGTCCATGGAGCAGCCAGTGTGTCAACCTCTTCTGCATGACCGTCAGGAAGATGGGAATGGAAACTGAGCAGCTGAGCATTGTGTTGAGATGCCATCAGGTCTACCTGGAAGGGGCCCCAACGGCTAACCAGAGCCTGAAACACCTGGGATGGAGTTGCTATTCTGACTGGCTTGAGAGTGACTCGGCTTAGCCAATCCTCTTGAGCATTCAGGTTTCCCTCCAGGTACATAGCAGAGATCATTGTCAGATGGCTCTCTGCCCAACATAAGGCATTTAGGGCTTTGAGAAGAATTGCCCTGCTGCACGTCCCACCTTGCTTGTTTGTGTAACCCATAGTGACCTGATTGTCTGTTCAGACCAGCACCAGCTGACCCACCAGCCTTGTCTCGAAGAAGAGAAGGGCTCTGTACACTGCCTGCATTTCAGCACATTGATGGGAAGGCTGGACCCCCGTGTGGACCATTTTCCCAGGGTAACAAGCCACCCCACTGTAGCCCCCCAGCCAGTGAGGCTGGCATCTATTGCAATTGTTACCATGGGGCTCATTGACAATGGCATGCTCTTGTATAAGTTGCTCCAATCTGACCACCAATAGAGACTCCTTAGGATTTGCTGGCTGGGTTTGATTTGTACTCGAAATTCTGGAGTGACTGATCCCAAGTATCCAGGTCATAGCTCTGAAGCAGGCACATGTGCAGGCAAACCCAAGGTACCATTGCTATCATAGAGGCCATCACACTCAGTCTATTGAAAATAAATTACCTGACTACCATACCAAAGATCTAAAAATTAAACACCCAATTAAGAGTTTGAGATCAGCCCAGTGTATAGAGTTTGAAGTGCCAAAGTATAGGACAAAATGTGGGTGTGCAACACTGTTTTATTTGGGTCCAAAAACTTGGAATAATCTGCATGTTGACCTAAGATCTTACGGTGTTAAAATAAGTTGGACTAAGATTAGGCAGTGGTACCATATGCAAAGTGAGGAACCCCATGAATGCTGCATGACATTGGAAAATGGATAAATGTTCAACGGAAGGGTAACTGGTGTTTAGTGGGATGTGGTTTAATACATGAAAATGTATTTATTAAGTATGTGTATATTTGTATTTTTTGTATTTTTGTATGTCTTGTAACATTTTCTCCTTATACTGTAACCAGGTTATGCACTTTAGAAGGTGTCCCTTGAAAATCAGTGTACTTGTGTACTCAATGGAATTGTTTTACCTTGTTCATTATAAATGAATAAAATCATTGTGACTACTACTGCTACTACCCAACAGCTGACGATACAGCCGGGCCAGCCTGCGGGCCTGTGAATGGACAGATTGAAGGAGCAGGAGAATATTTGCTACCTTGTCCTCCATTGGGAAGACTCTGCCCTGCTGATGTTGATTTGTGCTCCCAGGTGGATGAGGTCCTGTGTCGGCATCACCTGGCTCTTGCCTCAGTTGACAATCGAGCTGTACTGTTGCAGACACTGGAGCACCGCCTCGGTGTCGTGCTGAGCTTGAGCCGGTGACATTGCTCTTATGAACCAGTCATCCAGGTAAGGGAGGACACGTATCCCTCACCATCGAAGGGATGCCACAATCACTACCAGGGTCTTGGTGAAGACCCTTGGGGCCAAGGCTAGGCCGAAGGGTAGGCAGGTGTATTGAAAGTGACCACTGTTGAATTGGAACCTGAGATAACGGTGGTGGCTGGGCCTGATGGTAACGTGTAAGTAAGCGCCCCTTAAATCTATTGATGTTAGTCCCCTGGCTGAATTGGCAGCAGTGTGGACTGGATCATTTCCATTTTGAATTTCCTGTACACCACAAATTTTTTCAGGAACTTGAGGTCGAGGACTGGGCATAGGCCCCTCGTCTTTTTTGGGACCATGAAGAACATAGAATATACCACTGTGTTCCTGTCTTGGGGTGGAACTGGAGAGATTGATTTGCTCCTGAGGAGTTCTTGGATGGTCTGCTGGATCACTGCCAGCTTCTGGGGGTCATTGGGTTTTGGGGATATCATCAGTCTGTGTGGAATTATCCTTTGTGAGAACTCTATGGCATAACCGTAAGAGATCAGTTCCCCTACCCACTTGTCTGTGGTGGTTCAGGCCCATTGATCTGTGAACAGCTGTAGACGACTGTCAACGGGCAGGCTGTCCACTGGGGCCTGCCTGATCTCATTGGCCCTTTTCTGTGAAGCCTCCATCTTGTTACCGTGGAAGTCTACATGTTTTCCAGAACCTCCCCAGAACCTGGACGTGTTCTAGAAACATGCCTTGAAGGTGCCGCCCCTCTGGGAGTTGTTCTGAGTGGACTTTGCTTGGCTCCGATTGCCCCTGAATCTGGGACAAAATGGCTGCCCCGAAGCATGGTAGAGGTCCTTTTTATCCACCATTTTTTTTTTTTATTTAGTTGTTTAACCAGGTATAGCACACTAAGCTGAAAGCCTTTTTACAGGAGCGACCTGGGAGCACAAGGAGGTTAAGTGACTTGCTCAGGGTCACACAGTATGCAAGTGGAAGCTGTGGGATTCAAACCCAGGTCTGGTCTGCTGGATGTCACCAAATTTGCAGCTCAGAGCTTTAAACCACTGCACTATACTGCCTCCCAACCATTTACTTCATTCTGACCTTATCTCATAGGAATGGAGTCAACATGTCACTGAATAGATGGCCCCCTTTACACAGGAGCTTCTTCAGCATCACCTTGGATTTGGAGTTCGACTGCCAGAGCTTCAGCTAGAGGGCTCATCTGATGCGGTTGATGAGGACATTGTCCCTACTCACGAACTTCATAATGTCGGATGCTGCATCAGTGAGGTAATGGGCAGCCTGCACCATACAGTCTGCCTGGCTGGGCAGTGGTGAGTCCTCTGGGAGTTCATCCACAATGGCCTCTATCCAGTGCAAGATGGCTCAGCTGGTATACCACACTGCTGTGCCCACTGACAAGGCCATTTCCGTGACCTCATGGATTTTCTTCAAGGACTCCTCAGCTTTTTTATCCAAAGGGTCCTTAAGGGCTGTGGTGCTCTCCACTGATATGACTATGCTTTTGGCCAGGGCCGACACTAGTGTGTCCACCTTCAGTGCAGTATGCCATGCAGTCTGGTGCACCTGGAGCAGTGGGTACAATCTCCAGACAGAGGGATCCTAGCAGGTTCCTGAGCCTCCATTTCCTCATCCAGAATGGCTTCTAGAGCTGTGCAGGTGGGGAATGCTGTCCCCGCTATCTTGGATTGCGATGAAAGAAGGGGGTCCAATGAGGAATGAGGTATCTCTGGCTTGTCTAGGACCTGCAACACTTATCAGATCAGTTTTAGCAGCTCTAGTATATCCTCTAGCTGGTAGAGTCTGCCCGTGGCCTGCCCATGTTCCTGCTCATCCTTGTCATCCTCTAAAATGTCCTGTGTGCCTTCCACCTGCCTAGGCTTTTTCTTAGGTGGTTGCAGTGCCAGAGCTGACCCCAGACATTTTGAGGCTGTATCTGGGTTTCCCTGTGTCTGCTGTTGCATCTTTTCTAGCCATTGAAACAGGATCCCCACCTGTGCAGCACTCAGGGTAAGTGGTGCTGTCGGGGGACCTGTCTCCATCCTTGCAGAGACCACATCCAAGTGGGGGCTATGTGGGGGCCACACTCTCCAAAACTGTGGAGACCACACACAAAGTTTCCCCCACATGGATCTCTGGTAAACCAGAGCCACATCCCAGGCAGGTGGGCATAGCATGCACTTCCATTTTTTAGGGTGTTATAGGTTGTTTATCAGATATGACTGGGCTTAAGTTTTGTTCCTGGAACATAAAAGGTGCACAGACCCCAGCTAAAAGAACTAAAATTTTGCTTCACCTTAAAAGTCTGCTAATAAATGTAGCCTTTCTGCAAGAGACACATTTGTTGTCTAATCAAATACATTGCTTAAGGAGATACTGGGTGGGTCAGGTATTTGGTTCCGGTATTGATTCCAGCAAAAGGGGGACAGCTATTCGTATATCATGGACAATTCCATTCTGACTCATTCATTAAATTGCTGACCCAGGAGACTGATATGTGATTCTTAGGGCTCTACTGAGCCACTCAAAAGTAATACTAGGCTCCATTTATGGACCAAACAATGAAGACCCTGAATTTTTTTACGAACCTTATGTCTACCCTGGCCATATGGTCTACATTTCCAATAATTTTTGGGGGTGATTGGAACCTGGTAATTTCTAATCAGCTAGATAGATCCATCCAGATAAGACAAAGATTAACATCCTCTCAAAAAGCAATAGATGAGTTAATTCACTCTATTGATATTACTGACCCCTTGAGGCTTATGTATCCAGACAGTAAAGAATTTTCATTTCACCCCCTTCCTCACCATTCTTTTTCCTGGCTGGATTATTTTATTTCACTAGATTTATTACCGGGTGTCTATATGGCTTAATATTCTTCTAAAGCAATTTCTGATCATCGCATTGTTCATCTCCTTCTTGATATCTCACCAAACATACACAGAGATAAATTCTGGAAGCTAAATAATCAGCTTTTGAAATCCGAAGATCTAATAACACTTATTCAGACTTTCATATCTAATTTCATGGTTTTCAATTCCTCAACAATGCCTAAAAATGATTTTTTATGGGGAGCTCTGAAATGTGCTCTAAGGGGGGAATTTATTCGATTAGCAACAAAACGTAAAAAACAGAGAGAAGCAACACTTTCCTCAATACAGGCCCAATTAGAAGATTTAGAATGATAGCTCCTTCTCTCGGCTCCAGTAGAAGACTGGACAAAAGTAGAATCTCTTCATGCACAATATAACTGGATTTTAGCTGAAAAGGCTGAATTTCTCATGTTCCGATCCAAAATCTCATACTTTGATCAGGGGGAAAGAGCGGAGAAGCTCATGGCTGTCCATTTGTGCACTCAAATGGCCAATAAAATTATCACTTCCATTTGCTCGACCTCAGGAGTCTCGCTTACCTCCCCTCCAAACATTGCAAATGCATTTCAAGAATATTACCGACAGTTATATTCAGCCCCTAACCATCCCTCCCTGCTTCAACAAATGGATAATTTTCTACAAGATATCAGTTTCCCAGTTTTATCTGAGGCTCAGTTTATGTTCCTGAAAACTCCCATTTCTTTAATGGAAATCCTGGCAGCTAGAGACTCCCTATCAAGAGATAAATCTCCAGGCTCAGATGGGTTCACTATAAACTTTTATCAGACCTTCAAAGAGAAGATTGCTCCCATTCTTTTAGATACTTTCCAGTACATTTTCAATAAAGGTATCTCCGACGCTGCCATGACTCAGGCCTTTATAATTGTCATCCCCAAACCAGATAAAGACCCCCTTCTTATTCTCAATTATAGACCAGTTTCTTTAATGTGGATCTTAAGATCTTGGCCAAAATACTCTCGTCTAGATTAGGTCAGGTCTGGGAATCCCTGGTCAGTCAAGAGTAGGTAGAGCTTGTCAAGGGGAGACTATCATCTAATCACCTTAGGAAAGTTATCTACCTCTCTTCTGTGTCCAGAGAACTCACCTCCTCTACCACTCTTGTCACCCTAGACTTGGAAAAGGCCTTTGACAGGGTCTCTTGGGAATATCTCTTCTTGTTACTGGCCAAATACCATATTCCGCAAGAATTTATTCAATGGATTAAAATATTATATACACTACCTAAAGCTCAAATTTATTGCAATGGTGTTCTCTCCACTTCTTTTACTTTATTCCAGGGTACCATACAAGGTTGTCCCCTCTCCCTTTTCTTTTCAACTTGTACTTAGAACCACTTATTAGGAAAATTAAAAATTCTGTTTTGATTTCAGGGATACCAATTGGGCATACTGAATACAAAATATCAGCCTTTGCTGATAATTTACTCTTGCATATTACTAATCTTCCTCAATCTCTCCTGGCAATCATTCAAATTATTTCTTAGTTGGAAACATTTTTGAATTATAAACTCAACATGGGTAAAATGGAGGTAAATCCACTTAACAAATTCACTTTGAAGAGTGATATTGAACAATTGGGTGTTTGCTGGAATACTGAAAAATATAAATATTTAGGAATACTCAAACATCCTCTTCCCCATGTTATGAAAAAATTTAACTTAGACATTCTTAACAAGACTCTGTCTGAAGATTTTAAGCGATGGTTGAAACTGTCTATTTCTCTATGGGATTGTATGAGTATAATAAAAATGAATGTGCTAGCTTGGATTTTATGCCCCCTACAAATGTTCAATGGGACCCTTCCACTCTCATGATTTACACAGATAGATAGACTTATCAATTCCTTTATATGGCAAGGAAAGAAAGTCAGGCAAAGTTATCTTAAACTTACACATCAGAAAATTGATGGTGGCCTTCAAGCCCCTAATTTCTATATTTATTATTTAGCCATACACTTGGCAATAATTAGATTCTGGTTACATTCCCCAGAAGCTCTCCTGGAATCTACCTATTGTCCTTCCTGGGTCAGAATTGAACAGGCTTTATGTTTAGTGAATGGCGTGGATCCTAGGACTCTCCCTTTTATTTCCAGGAAGAATCTCCACAAAACCCTACAGGAAACATTGTTATATGCCTTACTTCAAACTCAACATCAGTTAAATAATTTCCTAAAAGTAGATGCAACCAGAGATATAACTCAACCTTTGTTCTCTAATCCTAATTTTTTAATCTCAGGTTAGATTATTAAATGTCACCACTTTTGGCCACAAAGGGGAGTAAATACTGTAGATCAACTGGTTAAAGACCAAAAATTGCTCTCCTTTAAAGAAGCCAAAAACATTTTTAAATGGCCTGATAACCATGTGTTTAAATGTTTTCAAATAGCCCATTTATTGGTAAAACACTTTGGGTCGGATATATGGACAAGTCCCCTCAAGTCAGCAGTTCTCCCATATATAGAATACATCCCAACATCACACATTATATCCTATTTAAATAAATTTCTACTAAAAGAAATAGCTAACATAGAAGGTCAAAGATCTTATTGATGGGACACTATTTTACCACCGCATTCCCCCTCTAGGAATTGGCCCAACATCTGGAAATACCTACATAAATATACCAAATGGGATAGGTACTGAATAATGCAGTACTATATCAACCATAATTTGTATTACACACCAGTTCAACTTTGCCGAATGGGGGCTTCATCCTTCAGACGATGTCCAAAATGTCAACATGTACCAGCCGATTTATTTCATATGCTTTGGGCCTGTGATACTATTAATTCCTTTTGGAAGGAGATCCAAAGTTGTCTCAACCCAATGCTTATGGTTACTGACAAATTTACTCCAGAAATTTGTATTCTGGGGGATTATACGCAGATTCAAGGGTCACTGCAGAAAGCCTACATGACCTTAATTACTGCTTGTACCAAGAAAATAATACTAAGACGTTGGCTTAACCCATCTATTCCCCTTTACTTAGAGTGATTCAAAGAAATTATGTTCACTTTACAGGCATAACTCATTCTGGCTGAAATCAAGAATAGACTGGCTGCATGCATGCAAGCAAAGGTGGGAAACACTCCAAACTCTTATATCGGTACAATAGGTCTAATCCCAAGTTACTTTTACAGTGGTTCTAAAAGTTGGTTTTATCTATTAGGTATATCCCAATAGCCAGCACTTCTAATTTATATTCATTGTTTTCCTTTTTCTTTTTGTTTTTAATATAATACCAAGTGGCTAACCGGGGTTGGGAGGGATGAGGGTTATAGGGGGGGTTACAGACAACTTAAACGTATCATAATCGAGATTTGCTATGCAATCATCATCTTTTACTGAAAGCAATTATAATACAATTGTTTTATTCTGGTTGTTTCCTTTCATAGCATCGTCATGTTGTCTGTATTTGTTCACTGTTAAACATTTAAAATGAATAAAGCTTATTAAATTAAAAAAGGGAAATAAATCAAATGTACAAAATTATAGGCCTATTAGTCTAACATCAATAATAGGGAGAGTAATGGAGCATTTAGTGAAAACCTTCCTTGAAAAAGAAATGGACAACTTGGATATTCTGGATGTAACACAAAATGGCTTTAAAAAATACCATTCTTGTACTACTAACCTCATTTCCTTTTATAACAACATAAGAAAATACATAGGTAATAAAATTCCATCTGATGTTATATTACTTGATTATAGCAAGGCTTTTGACAAATTATCCCACTCCATACTAATTAATAAATTACATAAACTTGGTTTTTCATCATGACTAGTCAACTGGATTTCCAGGTGGTTGCAAAAAAGGACCCAAATGGTAAAAATCAATGGTTTGTTTTCAGACACTGGCCGAGTTACTAGCGATGTTCCACAGGGGTCTGTGCTGGGACCCTTCTTGTTCAACATTTTCATAAGTGATATGTATGTGTCTCAAAATAATCTTCTCTCCAAATTTGCAGATGACATGAAATTGGGAGGTAGGGTTGACACTCTATCATCCATAAGATCTCGTGAACTTGACCTTCGTTATATTGAATCTTGGGCACTGACTAACTCTATGATTTTTAATACTGATAAGTGTTCTGGCCTTCATTTTGGTAATAAAAATCCTCAGAACAAATATTATTTAAATAACATCATGATAAAACCAGCAACCAATGAAAGAGATCTAGGCATCATAATTGAAAATAATTTAAATTTAAATCACCACTGTAATAAAGTGGTAAGATCAGTTAATGTTCTCTTAAAACAAATTAGAAGAACATTTATCAGTAAGTCTGAACACTGCCTAGTGCCCCTGTACAGGGCCTATGTTAGACCACTGTTGGACTATGAACCCCCATTTTGGAGACCTTATCTCAAAGAAAACATCATTCACCTAGATCAAATAAAGAGACGACTCACAAAAATGATTCCACGGCTTAAATCATTTAACTATGAATCTCGTCAAAGAGAAACAGTTCTCTATCCCCTAGATATGTCAAGCTATAGGGGGGACATTATCTTTACATATAAAATACTTTAATCACCAATCTTAATGGAGCAATGTGGACATATCTTAGCCAATAAATGTATAGGGCTGGATATTCAAACTGCGCCCAAAAAGTGTGCAATAGCAGGAGCAAGCACAAGTCCATTGCGCCCATGCACAATAGACGCGATATTCAAAAAAAGAGCAAGCCAAATTGCGCAAACAGCCAACATCTGAATATTGCACAACTTGCGCCATAGAGCAACTAGGAAGGGGAAGCTGAGCAGATATGGTGCGCTATAGCGCAACAAGGGCAGCCCAGCTGAGCAGCCCAGAGGCACCACAGAGCAAGCAGGGAGCCCCCCAGCAGCAGAGCAATGGAACTGCACAACCAGGGAGGTAGGTAGGGGCCCACCACCCATGCCATAGATGGGCACAGATACACACACACCAGAACTGACAATGCACCCCCACACCCCAAGCACAGCACAACTGGGGCAGGGATGGAATATCCACCAGCCCGTGGGGACAACCAAACAAAGCACAGCTGGACCATGGTGCCCCAGCACACCCACTGGCAAGCTGAGACTGCCACACAAGGAGAAAGGACCACTCCATGGTACAGCAGCCCCCCCATGCACAGCGCAACCTGCACTGTGACCCCAAGACACCCCCCATAAGCAGTGACCATCACTGCAGGAATCTCCATGCATACCCCCCCACTGTCACACTGCAACCTCGTGTACCACAGAACCATACAAGCCAGACCCACCATGAGCACCCAACAGTGGATGACAGCACACGGCAATGCAACAACGGCAGACACAGTGCCAACATGCACAATCCCCCTGAGGCACAGCTGAGAGACTGAACATGTGTCACCACAAGAGGTACCCCACACGGGAAAGGGCATGCCCCTGACACCATCGCCATTGATACAGCACCCTGCACAGTAGACAAGTGTCACAGCATGACCCACCATAAGCCACAGCAGCCAGCACAGACACCCACAGTGCTGCGTGGAAGCATGCAGCACACCAGATGCAACACAGTGCAGGGGCAAACACACACCCATACCCTCGGGGACACCAACACAGGGACACAGTAGTGTGGCAACCAAGCCCCCAGTGTGGGCCCATGGAAACTGTGCACACACAGCCTGCAGTCCACCATGGCACAGGGGTGACACCCACCCTGTGCATGAACTGTGGCCCTATACCCCACCAGCATATGCCTGGATCACAAGTCACAGACAGTGGTGCACAGCCCCTGGAACACACACAAGCCACAGCATGGAGGGGGGACAGCAACTGCTGAGGCCACAGTGTCACCCAAGGCAAACATGCACCTCACCAGTGACAGGAGGCAACCCAGCATTGTGTCAGTCACAGTGGATGACCTGCAGGGACAGCCACCACTGACAAGGCAGCAGACCGCGCAGGCCACAGACATGCAAGGGTGTCAACTGCACAGGCCAAGGACAGGTTGACAGGGGCACAATGGACACAGAGCAGGCACCATAGACCACTGCACACAGTAATGCAATGCACAGAGAACAACACACACCACAGATACCGACTGATAGCCACTTCCACACCAGAGACACTTCCCCACGCGCGCACACACATACCCATGTCTGAACCACCCCAGATGCCATGCATACCACTGCAACTGAGCACCTATAGCCAGCTGCAAATCAGAGACCACCACAGTATTCATATCAAAATAACTATATTCAAAATATAACAACAACAGCAACAACTATATACATATATATACATATATGGGGTGGAGGGACAGGAACAAGGTGGGGGTGGGTAAGGGACAGGATGAACAAATGGGAGAGGGAAGGTGGGGTGTGAGGGTCGGTCAAAGGGGGGAGGTTGTGCTTGTTCACTGGCAACCAGCCTGCTCCTCCGCTGCCTGGGGCCATTCCCGGGGTCGCCTTCTCCTTCTCACCCCATGCCGATGGAGATCCTGTAGGATGGCAAGGGATTCTGCTGCCATGTGAACCAGATCCTGGATGGACCGCTCTATCCTAAGGATTATCCACACACCTAGGACAAGGGATCAGAGTCAATGGGTGTGACTGTCCATCCCCCTGCAGCCCACCCATCATGCATGGCATACAGCCATGTGCCCCGCTCCTGTGATGGTGTGCACCCACCCACAGTGACCGTGTGCACAAGAAATGCCCAACCAGGCAGCAACAGCCATGTGTACCACTGCACACACACACACCGCCCATGTCCAGCACAGCACAACCAAGGCAAGTGCAATGGCTAGCTATGCGGTGGGCAGGCAGTGCTACAGCCATGTGCCCAGTGCACGCATGGACCACCATTGATGCACTCCCAGACATGCAGTGCCATTGGACAGTGCTGACTGTCACATGTCGCGTGCATGGCAGTGGTGTCCATGGATGGTGGCCATGCCCTGCTCCCCACCCTGTCACACAGCATGCAATAGCAATCATGGTGTCATGGCACTCACCCTCATCGGGTTGTCGCTGGCGTTGGGGTTGTTCCCTGACATGCTCCCGTTCAGCTTTCACCACCCTCCACTGCTGCTCTGTGGCCCTCTTCCACTCTGCCACGCCTGTGGGAAACAAAAGGAGAGAAACACATCAGTACAAACCCAAAGCATATTCACCCTGCCCCAATGTGTGTGCCCACCCACCCAGCCAGACCCATCCATCCCATACCCTGTAAACACCACCACAGCCAACCCTAGACCATCCCTCCCCTATGTGCTGGACACATAAGACAGTGTTACACCTATGGACCATACAGGTGTGTACACGTATCACCCACCTGGACGAGGCACCACACCCCTCCTGGCATGCGACCGCAGACGTGCCAGTCGCTCTGGCTCCCTCCTTTGCAGGTCCCCATACCGGTAACTGCACTGCTCAGCCATCCTCCTGCGGCCAGTGGCTGCCTCCAGGTCATTGGCCACCTCTTGCCAGACCTGGGTCCTGGCCCAGTCCAGTGGCACCTCAGCAAAGAGTGGGCTATAGTGTGGCTCCACAATGGCCACAAGGTTGGCCAGCTCAAGGGCACTCCATTGAGGGGCTCTCCTGTGTGCCATCTCCAGTGCTATAGTAGGCAATATGGTGCTCCACAGCACAGCAACCCCACATGGAATTACTGCGCAATACATCGCCGCCATTCCCTATCGTGCTGTCGGTACAGCGCCGCCATTCCCTATCGCGCTGTCACTGAACAGCACGATAGAGCTGCAGACAAGCCAGATGTATAGCATCAAGGGGGCCAAGGTCGGGCACAGGGTCATGGGTCTCTGGCGCAAGGCCATGCACAGTGCCATTGGACATCTATGCATCTAGTGCGATTGGTCGCCTGTGTGCCATTGCCACAGCGAACTACTGCGCAGTTGTGCCACAGCACCATGTAGTGACCCTCGCTGTAGCACCACTGGCACAATGATGACCGTGCCGTGAATTGCCTACTGTGCACAGCATGTCATCAGCACGGCAGACACCTGCATAAGCTACCTAGGCATGTGCAGTGTGGTGTACTACGCAACCACAGAACTGCGCCATTAGCTCAGCATGTTCAACCCTATTGCGCAAAGCACAACAGCGCGATATTCAGCTGTCATATGCAAATCACCCGATTAGTCATTCAATGGCGCAGCAGTGTGATTTGCATCTCATTAAAGTTGCTCCATACCTAATTTGCATGGATTGCGCTATTAAAATGCGACACTGTTCTGCAGTGGCCATATTCGGTTACTGCAGTTGATAGGTGAGTTGCATGCTGTGTGGTATTCTGGACTGTGGTCTCAGGGACTTTCTTTGTACTATACAGTCACAGGTATCCACTGTCACCCATACAGGCTGAATGATGACCGAGCGTGGACTGAGTGAGGAGGACGATGGTGGGCGGAAGAGGAGGCCCAATTTTACTAAGGCCGAGACGGAGGCACTCTTCAAGGCCTACCTGGATCAGGAGCCACTGCTCAGTGGATGGCGGGGCACCCCTCAGGCCCGTGCTGCTGCATGGGAGGGGGTGGCACATGCCGTCAACCTGCACGGCAGCCACCAGTGCTCTGTGCAGGAGTGTAAGAAGAAGATGGGCACCAACAGAAGGAGGGTGAAGGAGAAGGTGGCTGCCATCAGGGCGGCACGTGCTGCAACAGGCAGGGGCCAGCCGGAGGTGGTGCAGCTGACTCTGGTAGAGGACAGGCTCACTGCAAGCATGCAGCGCAGTGCCATTGAGGGCGTTCCAGGAGGTGGCTTCCAGACAGGTGGTAGCCCATCACTGCATGGTACGTCATGGTCTGGGGGGGAAGGTAGATCACATGCACTAACATGTCCTTACTTTCTTTTACAGATCCTGCACATCTGCAGGGGTCAGCGGTGGAGGGACTGTCCACTGCGGACAGCCATCTGGAGTTGGAGAAGGGACCATCCACCTCCACAGGTAGTCAGCGTGCATTGCAACAGTGGGTCCGCCTGGCTGTCAACACTGATGTCATTGAGACAGGTGTGGGGGAGGCCCTTCCTGTGTCTCAGTGGTCTGGCATCCAAGCATGCCAGCATGCTGTGGCTGTGGCTGTAGCACAGACCTGCACCACTGATGATGCAATGACCATTATGGGCAGTGACATGAGTGTGTCACGGAATGGACACACAGCAGGCCAGCACACGCCCATGGACCTGGCTGGTTGCGATGTGTGTGCCAGCATGTCAGCACAGTCCCAGACTGCACCTGTCAGCTCCGTTGGGGCAGCACCGGTGGCTGGTCAGGTCACTGGCACTGTTGCGGCCACAGCTGCGGAACAGCCGACCCCTTGGGCACTGCAGGAGGAGGGGCAGCAGCAGCAGTCACCCACCGGGACTGGGGGTACAGGGCTCAGCGGTGGCATCTGTGCACCATCTGTGGACTTGCCCATACCTGGTCCTGGTGAGCAGCGCCCACCCTCAAAGGGTGCCGAACATCAGGCCCTTCCATACCCTGAGGGACAGGTTGCCGAGGTGGCAGACAACCTCTTTGACGAGCACACCTGCCTGCTGCAGGCATCAGTACAGCAGCAGATGCAGCTTGCAACATCCGTGGAGGCACTGTGTGTGGCCCTGGAGTGGGTCGTGGAGCAACACAGCAGGGACGCCGATAGGATCCTGTCATGGATTGACCATTTGTGGGAGGATGTGACCACTGCCATTGACAGGCTACCACAGGCATTGGTCGCTGTCATGGCCACATTGGGCACACAGTCAGGTGCCCATGTGTTGCTCAAACTGTGCAGTTCACTATCCACTCCCCGATTCCGGCATCGTGTGACACCCACTCTGTCGACGCCGGGTTCAGCTGTGGGCATCCCGAGCACTCCTGGTGCAGGTTTGTTCGGTGTGCTGCAGACACCTGTGCAGGCATGGTCGCGTTCACGCAATGGAACCCCTGGTGGACCATTGGTGCCACCCCATGAGGCCCGTGCTCAGCCTGCCAGTGCCGCTGGGTCTCGGCGGCACCGCCCATGCATCCGAGGTGGACGTGGCACTGTGCCACAAGACTGACCTGTCTCCCAGTGCGGGCCCTGTCTGGTGCTGCCCTGTGTGCATTGTGTGTTTTGGTGGGCAGTGCACAGGTGGGTGCCTAGCCCTACATGCAGACACACAGTCCACCTGCACACCCTCCCAACTGCAGTCCACAGGTGCATGTGCATGATGATGCCTGCATTGTACTGTACACCAAAGTGCGATGGTGCCCAGCATCTGACACACGCACATAGACAGTCAGTGGATGTGGTGGCCTGTGGGCATGTGTGTTGCTAGTGTCTGTGTTCTGGCTCTGTTTTGCACCTGACCCCTGTGCACTGTGTGCCTATTGTGTGTGCGTGAGTGTGTGTCCGTCAATGTGGCATGTTACTGTTCACCCCTCCCTGGTTGTATGTGTGTGCTTCTGTGCCCTGCCACTTCCCTTGCCATCATGCACCCCTGGTGTGTTTCCATGTGTGTACATGGGTTGTGCCCTAGCCACTGGTGGTTGTACATGGCCCCATGACTTACCTGTGTTGGCTGAAGTGCTCCTCTGTGATGGTGTCCTGGAGCAGCTGGGCCAGCCGGATCAGTTGGGGGTCCTGTCTTCCAAAGGGGGGCTGCCCATCCCTGTCGTCACCGGCATCACCGTTGTCCCCATCGCTGTCCCCCTCTTCGACCTGTATGGCTATCCCACAGTCTTTGGCCATGTTGTGCAGGATACAACAGGCCAGGACTATCGCACAGGCCTTTGAGGGGCTATACTGTAGGGCACTGCTGGAGGTGCCCAGGCAACGGAAAATGAGCCTTCAGCATCCCAAACACCCACTCAATGATGTTGCGTGTGGCGGCATGTGCCTCATTGAAGCATTGCTGCGATGGGGTCGCGGGCCGCCGGTAGAGTGTAAGCAGCCAGGGACGGAGTAGGTATCCACTGTCACCTGTGTGGAGATAGTGGAGGTTAGTGTCTTGTTCAGGCTCAGACTGCCCCTAACCCTGTGTGCCACACCCATGGCACCTGTGGCTTACCCTGCCTTGCCCACGATTTGTCAGTTCTACATGCATACTCACCCACTAGATGTCCTGTGGGGATGTCCCCACTCTCAAATTGATGGCACAGTGCTGACTGGTACCATATGAAAGAATCGTGTGCTCCCCCAGGGTGCGTGGCACAGACATTGATGATGCGCCCACTGGCTGATGATGATGCACACCAGCTGGCAGTTGACACTGGCATATCCCTTCCGATTCATATAGGTGACCCCATCGGGGCAAGGTGGCATGTGAATGGCCACATGGGTGCAGTCTATTGCCCCTAGCATGCCAGGCATATGTGCTACCCTGTGGAACTCCTGTATGTTTGCTGTGCACTCCGCCACGGTGCTGGGGAAATGGATGTACTCTGCAGCATGTGGCAGCAGTGCGCTGAGGAATTGGGTGAGGATGCATGACGTGGCCGACTGTGTTATGCCTGTGGTGTCCCCTGTTGGTCTCTGGAAGGTACCCATGGTGAGCAAGCACATGCAGGCTGTTACCTTTATCTCCACTGACACAGCATGACTCCATCGTGTGGGTGCCTGCATCACATCACTGCACAGCTCACAGAGCCGCCTCAGTATTACCCTGTTCAGGTGGTACCGGCCCACAATCTCGACATCTGAGTACAGCTCAAAGCTGGTACGGGCTCAATACTGCCTGTTGGGGGCGTAACGCCGGTGGGCCCTTCCACAGCCATGTCCCCCTGCAGCATGCCTTTTCACCCCCCTCATTACAGCTTCCATGTGGAAGGTGGCACTGTCCATGTCCCTGGCTTGTGTCCCCCCCCAGCTGTTGTTGCTTTGTTCCCCGCTGTCCTGACTACTACCTCCACTGCACCAGGTACACCTACTGGCCTCTGCTCACTGTGCCTGGCCACACCTTCCCTTGCCCCTATTCTGTCCTCTTGTTTCCTGGCCTGACCTCTTTGTCCCTCTTGCTCTGTCTCTCTCCTGCCTCATGTGGCTTCCTGTAGCATTCTTGCGCCTCTTCCTTGCTCCTTTTTATTTTGGCTCATTTCCGCTATGACGCAAATTCCTCCTGCTCCACTGTTGCGCATTGCGCAAGTCTTTGAACATCGCACTGCACACTTTATGCATGGTTCCACCCCTTCGGTTGCACATTCCTTCATTATCATTGCGCTGTTGCTCAGCATGTTTTCAGTGGCGTAGCTGCCTCTTGCTGAATATCGCAGAACGGCACATTTTCTGACTTGCGCTGGTGTAACCCTAATGCGCATTGCACAACCCTTTTGAATATCCGGCCCATAGTGGGTAGACTTCACAACCAGCAATTAGTAGTGGATTGGGATAATACAAACAAACGTGATCATTTTTTTTTCTATCAGAGCCGCAAAATATTGGAATTCAATATCACAAGAACTGATTAATAGAGCCAGCTTTGAAGCCTTTAAATCCCACTTAGACATATGGCTTACTTCTCAATATCTAAGTAACTAATGAGCCTCTGTTGAGGGGGACAATCTCACTGGCCCTGGTGCCTTCTTTTGTCCCATTCTATCCAGTAAATCCAGTAAATTATTGCTGATATTGCTGGTACAGCTGACCTGGCTTTCATCACTAAGACCTGGCTGGATGAGAATGCTGGCCCAGTATTGGAATCAGCAGTTCTGGATGGTTAATTTCAATTCATTTTCATTTTCATGTTATTGGTTATATTGGTAAGGCATGTGAGCACTGTTGCCCATTTGCACAAGCATCCAGTTACATACAACAAACATGAGAAATTACATCAGCAAGGAACAAACATACAATAATCATGAGAAATTACATGAGCAAGGAACAATTAACATACAGTGAGGGTTAAAACAAAGTTGCAATAAGAGTCATGACAAAAAAGGCTTTAGGGAGCTCTAGAAACTAGCCTAGGTGAATTAACAATACAACAGGTGGCATAAGCATGCAAAGAGGGTTTGTACAAATTTACAAACCCTGTTTGCATGCTTATGTGACCTGTTGTATTGTTAATTACATTATAACACTGGGAAATATGGAGTTAAGTGAATCAAGACTAGCCTAGGTGGCTAAACAATTCATACGTGCTAGACATGGTGAGAGGGTAAGTGCCAGAACTGGAGGATGAGAGAACAAAAAACAGGGCAGGAGGGGAATAAGTTCTAGGGCTGCATGCAAGTGCAGGAGTAGGTAAGAAAGAAATATCTCCTGATATTGTGTTTGAAGGCATTGGTGGAGGGACAGAGTTTTAGTTCTGGAGGGAGAGAGTTGGAGACCTTTGGTCTCATAAAGGAGAGTGTTTTCTGGCCTTAAGTGGTGCGACAGAAAGGAACAGTGAATGAGAGAGTGGAGGACAGTCTAGTTGTCTTGGTGCGGGCATCTGACTGGTAGAGGGTGATGAGGCAATCAGGGAGCAGCCCACAAGAGAGAGTTTCAAGTTCAAGTTCAGGTTTATTGCAGGAAAGCTCTATTGAGCAAGCTCATTCACAAGGAGGTCCTGGGTTTATGGCTACAACAAATATACAATGCAGGCAATAACATAACAATACATAAATGGCAGACAGGTCCTACAAGGTACATGGGTAAACAGTCCTGGGTGAAAAACAAAAACCAAAAAAATATTTAGTACAAGTTGTTTAAGGAAGGCGGTGTAGCGAGAACAAACTAAGGAAGTAAGGAGAACGCTAGGGAGGGAGTTTAGAAACAGTTACAGGTGTCCTTTATTTTTGAAACCACCAGTTTTTTGAAGAAATTTACTGAGACTACACTGGATAGTTTCAGAGTGGATTGCAGCTGGTTCCAAATAGTTGGTAGGGCACTTGAGAAGACTTGCCCGCCAAAGGAGGTAGGAGTCCTAGGTGCTTCGAGTAGGATAAAATCTGATTTCCTAAGGAAATAAGAGCTGTGGGCAGTACGGATAAGTGCTACTAAATAGCTTGGTAATTTATTCAGAAGAAGTTTTAGGGTCCAAATGCCATCATGAAGTGTGCGTCTAATGGTAGGTGAAGTTTGAAGAAGAAGGGGACCATCTTGCACTTCAGATGGGCCTCAAGGGAGGGTCAACCAGTGAGCTTATAAAGGTCACTGTGGTGAATGAGTTTAGGGAGACCTGAGGCAAAGTAGATAGCATTGTAGTAGGAGCTCCTGAGTCTGAAGAAGTTTCTGATGGAGAGGTGGGGAAGGGAGACAAAGGAACCATAGTCGTATACAGGAAGAAGGAAGCTGGAAACAAAGAGAGATTTGGATTCCACGTCAAGGTACTGCTTAGTTCTATGGAGAAATACCAAGATGTTGGTGGGCTTTTTTTATTGTGAGGCTAGTGTGGGCACCAAAATTGAGGTGGCTATCCAGGAGTCAGCCAAGGTACTTGAATTAATTGGCTCTTTTTATGGAGTTGCCAAGGTTGTCATAAACTGAGAGGTCAAATCCAAGGGGTTTGTGGGGGCTGGAGAAAATCGTGAACTTAGTTGTTTTGGAACTGAGTACTAGACCTTTGCCTGTGAACCAGGTGTGAAGTCTGCTGAAATCAAATTGGAGTTTGTTAATGAGAGTGGTGGGGTTTTTGTCATGACAAAATAGGACAGCATAATCAGCATAGAGAATGAGTTTGGTGGAGGTGCAGATGTCAGGCAGGGAGTTGACGTCCAGGGAGAAATGAAGAGGGCCAAGGATGGACCCTTGAGGAATGCCAAATTTAATGGGGCAGGATTCAGAGAGGACACCGCCAATCAAGGTCCGATGGGATTTCCCATTAAGTAATCCTTGAACCAGAGGCAGACCTCAGAGGAGAAATGTAGGCCCGGCCAGGGTATTGAGGAGGAGTTCATGATCAATGAGATCGAAGACTTTGGTGAAGTCTACAAACACAGCACAAGTATATAGGCCTTCATTGTTGGCTTTGTCTATGGGGTGGGTGAACTTGTTGAGGGCTGTTTTGGTATTGTGGTGAGCATGGAACCCATGCTGGGCATCTGTGAGCAGGTTGTACTTGGAGAGGAATTCCATGGTTTGCAAGTGGACCACTTTCTCTAGGATTTTGTAGAGAGGAGCAAGGAGGGCGATGGGCTGGTAGTTGGATACTAGATCCTTGGGACCAGATTTGTGTAGAGGTGATACACCACCTAAAAGAGAGGATCATAGGGGTGGGAGAGTAGCCATTTGTTTAAAGTCAGAACTGGGACTTGTAGATGCCCCAGTGGAAGTGACAAGATCCTTCAAGTGTGTCGTGGGAGCAGGTGTAGGTTGCAGGATACTTCGAATCTGTTTTATTTTATTTATTCATTTAACAGACTTTATGATTATTACCTTTGAGTCAGAAAAAACAAATACAAACACTTAATACATATAAACATAGAATGGCAGCTAAAGGTTACAGTTTTTTCAATTATACAATATTGCAGAATCAAGATCATCTATACATTGCACTGAATGTGTTACTGAGAGCTATATTTTACAGTTTTCAACAGAACAATACGTTTGTTGATAGAGGGAAGGAGTAATATATTTAATATTTACAGCAAAGTAGAGAATTGGGCAGATATCCTGTGAGTGCAGCCAAAGGAGGCATTGTTAATAGGTAATGTTTGGTAGCCATATATGTAGGAGCTCAGTGCCGGGGTGGTCCCTTAAGATAATAAATAGATGACCCGGCACTAGCTGGACAGCCTTCTCAATTTTGATGCTCACACTAGCCTCACAATCTACCATCCACCAGGGGGTGAGAAGGAATTCCTGCAGGAAGTCGCAGACTGCATCATCGACATGGTGTTGGAATCCCCCAGATGGTTAATTCTGGGGGATTTCAATGCTTGGGTTGACAATAGACTCTCACAATTTGGACAGGACTTCCTCCAACTTATGAATTCATTTGGCCTTACACAAATAATTACCTCAGCTACCCATAATCAAGGTCACTCATTGGACCTGGTCTTCCTACTGGGGATAGAGATCCCCGATCTGGTGGTGAAACTGGTTAGTTGGTCAGACCATCACAATATAAGGTTCAGTTTCGAGGCTCCCCCAATAGACCTTCACCTATGGAGAAGGTCTGGTATAGCCCTTTAAGGGGTTTGACTCCAGACAGTCTTATGGCGGTGCAAGACCTATCAGGCATGCTGAGAGTAAGCGGGGAACCAGGGGATCTGGTATTAGCCTATAATAAGGTAGTTACTCACTAGCTCCTGTCCATGTTCACCCCCTTACTCTTCATACCAAGTCCCCTTGGCTCAATGGGTCTTTGAAGGAGTTGAGGGGAAGGGGTCGAAGGTTGGAGAGGCACTGGCAGAAATCTGGCCTGGCTGATGACAAACTTAGATTGGCGGCCCATTATAAAGACTGTCAATCGGCAATCTCCTGTAATAAGGCAGAGTTCCTGTCCAAGGAGATAGCTGCAGCGTGGACTTGATCAGCTCAGATCTTCTGGACTGTTGACAGATTGTGCAATCCAATCTGTTTTCAGCCTCAGGGAGCATTTTCACAGACTAAGTGTGATGAGTTTGTGCAGTTCTTCACCGATAAGGTTGCCACCATCAGGTCAGAGATCTGCTCAGCGCCAAGTGGGTATTGCAGAGATCGGTAGGAGGTTGCAAGCACCCGGTCTGTCTGGTCCAACTTTGGCCAGTTGGCAATCGTAGAAGTTGTGTTGGTTGTCCAGGGTAGGCACCCAACCTACTGTAGTCTGGACTTGAGCCCAACATGCCACCTGGTGGGGTGTGTTGAGGTTATTAGCCTGGTCCTTGCTGAGATAGTCCAGTGTTCGTTGGAGACAGGGGTGTTTCCTGACCCCCTGAAGGAAATGGTAGTGGTACCTCTCCTAAAGAAATCCTCCACCGACCCAGATTGCTTAGCAAACGATAGACCTGTCTCTAACCTGCCCTTTGTGGGCAAGGTTATTGAGAAGGTGGTTGCAGTGCAGCTGGATGACCATTTAACTATTCACAATGTCCATGATCCTCTCCAGTCCAGGATAGGAAGAGGCACAGCACTGAGACTGAGCTTGTTCAGGTACTTAATGATCTCTTGATAGCAAGGGATCGGGGGAGTCATTCCATCTTGGCTATCCTTGATATCTGCAGCGTTTGACACTGTAGACCATGGAGTGTTGTTGTAACACCTGCGGATGCTCTGTGGATTGTCTGGTACAGTCCTCAGATGGTTTCGCTCATTCCTCATGGGTAGGACTCAGAGAGTGGTGTAGGGGGGCTATTCTTTGGCCCCTCTCCCACTATCCTGTATGGTTTCGCAGGGCTCCGTACTGTCATCCATGTTGTTTGCAGTGTATATGCTGCTATTAGAAGACATTATAAGGTGGTATGGGCTAATTTTTCACTGCTACGCAGGTGACACTCAGCTCTACATGTCCTTTGTGCCTGAACAGAGTAGCACAATCTCGGTCTTTAAGAGTTGCCAGTTGGCTGAGGTTGAACTCAGACAAAACCGAGGTGTTGGTAGTGAACCCAGGTCACCAAGGTATGGGGCTGTTCTCAGGTCAACCATCTGGGCTTTGGCTTGAGAGGGACCAGCTACTTACCTCAGACCAGGCACGAAATCTGGGCATTGTATTTGTTAGCAGACTGACATTAAAATCTCAGGTATCTGCTGTCATGAAGACCTCTTTTTACCATATGAGGAACATCTCCTGGATCAAGTGTTTGGTCTCTCCTAATGATCTTCCAACATTGGTCCATGTCTTTATAACCTCTCACCTTGACTACTGCAATGCCCTTTACCTAGGGCTACTGGGGGTTGATATCCAGCTTGTGCAGAATGTGGTGGCCAAGCTGTTGTCTGGCTTTCCTAGATCTTGCATGCCATGCCTGTGCTCAATGGCCTGCACTGGCTACCTGTACATTGGTGGATCACCTTCAAAGTCTGATTACTGACCTATAATGCCCTACAAGGACAGGGACCACATTACTTGCAATATATTCTGCACCCCTACTGCCCCCTCCACTCACTCTTTTCTTTTGATGAGGGATTGCTAGAGGTTCCCAGTTTTTGACTTAAGACCCCTGGGGCTCATTCTTTTGTTTTTATGGCCCCAACCCTGTGGAATTCTCTACCTCATTGGATCAGAGCATGCCTGACCGTCAAGAGTTTTAAATTTGCTCTAAAAACCCATCTTTTCTGTATGGTATTTCCTGATCTTAATGCTTGTTAGTCTGCTGCTGTTAACTTTTTATTAAGGACTAAGTTTTAAATTACTGATTTACTATTTTTTTTTTTTAAGTGGCTAGTTTTCCATTAGCAGGTTATACAGACCTGCCACTAGAGGGATTCTTGGTCTTTCTACACAAATCACTGTACTCAATCATGGGCAATATGGCCTGCATTATCATTCTACTTCTAATCCTGGCAAAAATTATGACTCATAAAGCACTGATCCATACTAAATCAGAAGTCATCCCAGCCTGGGAACCCACAATCATAGTTCCTGCTGCATCTTCATATTGCTTCCCTACTCTTAATCTGTCGGGTTTTCATTTTAATTCACATCCTCTCCTCTGGCCCTCCTCCCTTCACCAATGTCTTTCTGTGCACTTCCCCTGCTAGCCTTGAACGGCCATGTCAGCATCTCCTATGCCCTGGCTAGATGTACCTCAATGACTGAGCATCACACAAGAACCCATACGAAAGGTACCCACTTTTACCTGATAAATGCCCTCAAGAAAATGTTTCTTTTTTTTTTTAAATTCAAGTTTATTTAAGTAATGAAGGCACAAAGACAATAACCACATTATACAAGTGGTAACCTGTAACCTTGCAGTGCCACTTACAATGGACCATCACAGATTAAGCAAAACATTTTTAACAATATAAAGCGCCCCTCTGTTTGGATACCTTTGCCTGCCCTCTTACCCCCGCTCTAATCTATGAGAATTAAGATGGATCCGCTCATCCAGCGTATGTGCCAGGATCGACTAGTCTTACAATGGTCAACTAAGATTGGAGCAAGTAGAGTGCCTGGAAGGGATTTCATACCCTCTCAAATTTCGCAAGGCTACCCCTTCTCAAGGCCCTGAATTTTTCCATATTTAAATTGAAAAGTAATTCTTGTAACCATTCTACATAATTGGGTGAAGTATTACCCAATCAATGTTTTAACACTACTTTCTTGACCGAAGATGATATCAAGGCCATGTAATATCTTCTGGCTTTAACAGCGATACCAGAATAATCACCTATCAGGCAAATTTCCGAGGTAAAGTAATGCTCGATGCCTAGTAGGGGATCTGCCTTATGTTTAATTTGGTCCCACAGCCCTCTTACCAGTGGGCAATCCCAGAAAATGTGAAACAGGTCTCCATCAGCCTGCAGACAACGGAAGCATGACTGGTCAGATCTACGTCTGACTTTGTGCAATTTGGAAGGAGTCCAGGACAAGTTGTTTAAAAAGTGGTATTGCATGATGCGTAATCTGTCCTGGGTGATGTACTGGCACGTGTGCCGCCATATAACATCCCAGTTCCTTCCTTGGTCCCCAAAACTACTCGCCCAAAATCTAGGTTTATTGTCGATGCCTGCATAAACTTGGTCTAACAATGCCTTATAGACCTTGGAAATCGCGTGCGGCTCCCAGGCCGTGTGGGCCAGGGATTCGAACCATTCCCCATTAACCTTCTTCTCCCTTAAATTGCTCTTAACTTTGTCTAACAAGTGTTTGAGTTGGTATATTTTGAAGGTTTGATTAGGGCCTACGTTGTACTTTGCTAGAATTTCTGTCACTGTGAGACACCTGCCCCCTTGCATAATGTCCGCAATCTTCAATCCTGTCAAGAAGGGCAGCCAGGATTCACTTATCATTTTCCCCCCAATCCTCAGGTTGGGATTATGACATATTGGCTGGTATTTATCTGCACCCGGAAAGAAAATGTTTCTAATTCTCCTTTTCTGTTCAGGCAATGTCAAACTAAATCCAGGTCCCCCAACTCAAATCACTTCTCCGTCGGAGTTTGCAGCTGCTCCTGGGATGAAACTGATGATGGTCAATATTCTAAGCCTGCTCAAAACACTTGACCATCTTCAAGTTTTGGCAGCCCACACTGACCCAGATCTGATTATAATTACCGAGTCATGGCTAAAAAAGACCAACACTGATCCGCAAATTACTATACTGGGCTTCAAGCTCTTTAGGGCTGATAGGGATTTGAGGGGGGAGTGGTTATATACGCCAAATCAAAATTTGATGTTAGCAGCATTTCCTGTAAAACTTCACCTTCCATCCTCAGAGTGCATCACAATCATTGGTGGCTATAGACCCCTGTCAGGAGGAACAGAAATTCTTAACACGTTGAAGTCCATAACTTTGGCTGCTAACACAGAAATAATAATCTTAGGGGACTTCAATATGGATTGGCTCACTGCTAAATCCCACTCCCTAAAAGCCATCTGTGATGAGCTGGGTCTTACACAGATAGTAACTGAACCCACAAGAATCAATGCTTCTAACTCTGCCAACAGCTCACTCTTAGATGTCATTTTAACTCTGCATCCCCATAAAATCTCACATTCTGCAGTTATCCATAATGACATGAGTGACCACAGTATTGTTGTATGTACAAGATTCCAATCTAAAACCCAGCAGCACCCTAAATTCAGAATAAAATGCTCATTCCATAAATTCAACTCAGCAAACTTCCTCACCGATCTAGCTACGATCAGGTGGCAAGACTTATATCTTGCCAAATCTGCTGATGCCGCTGTCTCTGTCCTAACTGACAACCTCACCACCTTAATTAACAAGCATGCTCCTCTTATTAAAATGAGGGTGCAGAAAATCTTGCATCCATGTTCACCCAAGAGCTCAAATCTGCACTTACCAATAGAGACAAGCTATGGGGCTAGGGCAGGCACACGAAGGACCCAGCAGACTGGCAGGCATTTAGAACTGCCAGAAACGCCTGTGTTAAAAGTGTACGTGCTACTAAAGCAAACTTCTACATCTCCACTTTGGAACAGGCCGAAGGGAACTCCCAAAAAATCTGGAAGACACTGAGATCCATTGAAGGCCATCCTGCTGCTTCCTCCCTTCCCACCAAGATTCTAGCCAAGGACTGGATGGTTGAAAATAAACTGCGAATCCTTGAAGAACTTAACCTTCACTTTGCCACTGCCGGGTTGGCATTCAACTCCTCCCCATACGCTAGCCGGAGTGAATAGCAACACTAGCCCAGATACTACACATGCTACTCCACCTCATCCCTTCCAGTTGTGCCTGTTTAGCTACAAAGAAGTCGAAGACATAATTCTTTGCCTTGACACCAAGAAAAGTGCAGGGAACGATGGCCTTGAATCATTTTTCTTGCGGTTAGGCTATGCCCAGCTCACAGCCCCCATCCTTCACATCTTCAACCTCTCTATTACCACAGCCACTGTTCCATCCTGCTGGAAATCTGCCTATATTCTTCCTCTCTTCAAATCAGGAGATCCTTGTGACTTAAACAACTACCGTCCTATCTCTATCTTGCCTGTTCTTTCCAAAGTGCTGGAAAAACTTATATACAACCAACTAAAAAATCACCTTGAAGCGCACTCACTCCTAAACCCAGCCCAATCTGGCTTCAGGTCGAAGCACAGTACCATCTCAGCCTTGGCTAAAGTCTCTAATGACTGGATCCATGCTATGGACACTAAGAAGGTTACTGGTGCAGTCTTTCTAGACCTCAGTAAGGCCTTCGACACTGTAGACCATCACCTCCTAATCACCTGTCTTGCCTACATAGGTGCCACTCCACTTACCTTACAGTGGTTTAACAGTTATCTCACAGGAAGGATACAAGAAGTCAAAGCTGATGGCCTAATATCTGCCCCCCTTCCAATTGCCAGAGGAGTCCTTCAAGGCTCCATTCTAGGATCAATCCTTTTTTTCCAGTACGTCAACAACCTTGACTCCCACATAAAGAACTCTAGCATACATTTCTTTGTGGATGATATGGTTTTGTACGCATCAGGCTCGTCCTTAACTGAAGTCAGGGAAGCACTCCAAGCTGACTTTATCCAGTTAGAAAGCAACCTTATCAATGCCAAGCTTCTCTTAAATGCCAAATGATTTTCTCGAGACTTGCCTTGTCTGGTGCCTACCTACCCCACCTAAAAACTTCATAGTTACCTCCCTAGGTGAACCCTTGGAAGTCGTACCTAAATTTAAATATCTAGGTATGTGGATAGACAACAAGCTTTCCTTCAATGACCACATCAAGGATCTATCAAAGAGGCTTAAAGCACGCTTGGGTTTCTTCTTTAGAAATAGGACCCTCT
The DNA here is from genome assembly GCA_016271365.2 of Neoceratodus forsteri. Classification (NCBI taxonomy): domain Eukaryota; kingdom Metazoa; phylum Chordata; order Ceratodontiformes; family Ceratodontidae; genus Neoceratodus; species Neoceratodus forsteri. The sequence goes on along the minus strand of CM028130.1, from coordinate 756,407,773 downwards.
TTTCTTTTGCGACCCGCAAAAGACTTGTCCAAGCAACATTCCTTCCCTTGACTACGGAGACATTATCTTTATCTCCTCCCCAACATTGAGCCTGTCTAAACTGGACAGACTCTATCACCATGCTCTTCGCTTCATTACTAACTCTGCGTACAGGACCCACCACTGTGATCTTTATGCAGCAGTTGGGTGGACCTCTCTTGCTACCAGACGCCTCCTGCATGCTGGCATTTGGACCCTCAAATTACTACTCCACAAACTGCCTGTCTATGTAACGTCTCTCATACACATCTCACATAGCACCTACTCCCTAAGGAAATCCAACCTTATCCTACTAGATATTCCCAGGACACATACCACAGCTGGCCAAAGAGCTGTCTCATATGCCCTCCCAAATATTTGCAACCAACTACAAGCCATGCTAAAGCTAACCAGCATCGTATCAATTAACTCCTACAAAACACTAGCTATCTCTAAATTAAAAGACATATGTAGGTGCTACTAGGCCCCCGACGCCAAGTCAACTTCCTAGGTACCAACTGGCCCTCTACTTATTAAGCTGAAATATGTTGCATAATTTAGGTCAAGGTTAAAGCTGGAATGTACTGCATATATAGCATAAGGACTTCTATTGTGTATACCTCTTGTATTATATATTTTTTTCTTTGTTGTTCTACATTTTATATCTTCTGTCTATGTAATTGCGAACTGTATGTGTATGTGCCTCAGGACCTCCTTGTGAATGAGCTTGCTCAACGGAGTCTTTCCTGCATTAAACTTGAACTTGAACTTGAATATGGTTATTATTATGTATAGCACTTTGATCTCTGGGGAATTGTGCTTGAAAAATGAAGATTGATTGATAAGAACTGACAATGTCAATGTGATGCACTATATCAACAAGCAATGAGACACTCACTCGTACCCTCTGTGCAGGGAAGCAGTGAAAGTGTGTCATTGAGCACTACCTCACAGCCTTCGCTAGGCAGGCATTTTTCTCCCAGTTGTTCAAAACATCTTGGCAGACAGACTAAGTTGTCCCAGTCTCAGGTACACAAAAGGGAACTGCTGACCTCTGTGGTAAACAACATCTTCACAAGATGGGGTCATCTGAAGTTGGACAGTTTTGCATCCTCACAGAACATGAAACTGCTGCACTTCAGCTCACTCACTCCGTGCCTGGAGTGTTTTGGCAAGATGTCTTGCCCCTTTCCCAGAGAGGTAGGTCATTAATGCATTCCCTCTGATCCTTCTCATTCAGAGGGTTCTACTCAAGCTACAAGCAGAATGAGCCACCTTAATACTGCTAGCCCTTCTCTGGTCTTGTCAGATATGCTTTACACTACTGCAGCATCTTGTAGTGGAGCCTCATGTTCAGTTTCCCCTGCACTGGGGTCTACTGTCCCAGGCCCGTGGTTCCTGCATCTGCTTGCATGGCTCCAGAGAACATACTCATTGTATGTTTTGAGGTTCCTCCAGGTGGCTGATGTCTTATTGATGGCTAGAAAGCCTTCCACAATACACACCTATTTGCTAAAATGGAAGTGTTTCTCCATATGGCATATTTCCCATTCTGGAGACCTATTTGTATGTCTTTTAATACTATACTGGCCTACATCTTGTCTATATCAGACTCTGGTCTGCAGTACTCATCCATTAAGGTGCACCTAGCTGCCATTTCAGCTTTTCATGCCCCATTGATGGATGCATGATGGCACAACTGGAAGTGCCCTGTACATTCCTTATGGGTATTTTGCATATGCATCCCCATTGATTCGTAAGTGAAGGATTTTTTGATGTAAATAGGACACTGTTTTCTATCTAGATCATACTAAGGCATGAGCCCCTTTACCTGATTTTTCTCAAGGACAGAGGGGCCTTGCATGCTGATCCACATCTCTTTTGTAGCTACTGTTGTTTATGCCCTTCGTAGCACCGTTTGTCCCCATCTGCTCGGCCTCCCCAGCCCTGTCACCCTGGCATCTCCCATGATTTACCTTCACCTCCAAAGTTCCACCAGTGCATGACACCTCTGGCGGGGGGGGGGCAGATGCCTCCTTCACCCTCTGCTGCAGAATGGATCCAGTATGTGTGGAGGTGGCACCTGAGTAGCTAGGTATGGGGACTGCAGGCAGCTGGTGTCATTCTGCAAGCTGAGGTCTTTCTGCTTTATGTCCCTTCCCCTAGGGTGTCAGCAGCAAGGGTACACAAGCACATGCTCATGCTAGCATATACATGGTGGCACCAACCGATATCCTCCCTCCCCTCAAGCTGCTCTTGACTGCACTGTCACCTGTGGTCAACCAGGTGGCAGTACAGCAGCAGGGCAAGCTGCCCTCCATCTCCAGAGGAGGACAACATCCCTTGGGATGCTCAATCCTCCTCCCCCCATTTGACCCCTGATGACCAAGCTCGTTCCTGAACTTTGGTCACTGGCATTGTGAGTGGTAGCACTACTACTGCTGACAGGATGACTAAATCCAAATTTTTACCCAAAGTGGTTTCTGACTTCACATTGAATCAGACCATAACCCTACCAATGTCCTGAGTATGCCAGCAAGGGTGAGGCATTGCTCCATACAACTGATGTAAATAGGACACCATGTTTCTAGCTAGATCACACTAAGGATTGCAAACAGTCCTCTCAACTTTTTATCTTGTTCACCTCTGGGAGAGAGGCCATACCAGTCACAATGCAATGTTTGTTCAAATGACTGGCTCACTGCATTGAACTTTGTTATAAGAAGTACGGCACAGAACTTCCTGGTGCTGTATGTGGCCACACTACACATAGTATAGCCACTTCTGTTGCCTGTTTTCAGAATGTTTCTGGAGCTGAAATTTGTGCTGCTGCCAGTGTTGGGTAGTAATGCATTACTAGTAAAGCATTACTGTAATCTGACTACTTTTGAGTGCAGTGGTTATCAGTAATGAATTACTTAGTAGAAAATGTAACTAGGGCAAGTTACTGATTACGTTTTCTGCTAAGTAAAGCATTACTTCACCATTACATCTGTATATTACTTTTGCTGACTTTGTGAATCTGCTTAACAGAAGCACTTCTCACTGGCACCAAAATCGAGAGTGGAGGTGGGGTTTGGGGGATTGGATAGCCGGGTCGGCTGTGTGCTGCTGTTTTATTGGCCACAATGGTTGGCCTAAGACATTGTGACTGGCTAGGAGTCAGCTGTCAGTAAGTAAAGGAGGCTGAATGAAGGTGGAGACTTGAAGCATGTGCAATTTTGTACTATGTTTTGGCTACAGTGGCAGTTTATTCTGTCCAGCTTCACTTTCTGGCAGTCGCGGTCAATCAGATCGATTTTTTTAGTGTTGGTTGGATGGTGATTCAGGGCTAGGTGTCCCAAGTGTTTAAAAGTAAAAGACTACTGTAGGCCAAGCATCAGGGTGCCACTAAACATTTTTTGTCCTGACTACCTGCCTAATTAACTGACCGGCGCACCTTTGTAATCATCATGGTAGGACCCCCCCCGTCACGGAGAGGCAGTTGGGCAACATTGGATCGGTGGAGGCAGCGACCAGACACGGTCGGGGACTGTGATGGAGATAGGACTTGACAAATTAAGCCAAACAGAAGAGAAGAAGAGTCAAAGATGAAGAGCCACCATTGTGGCATCAGTGCAGTCCATAAGCAAGAGCCAGAACAGTGATTAAGTAAAGGCCTTTTAAGACACAATTCAATCTCAAACATACGAACATACGAAATTTGCCAGCAGATAAAGGCCTAGAGGTCTATCAAGTCTGCTCGAATGTGCAGCTAGCACCCCTTATTCTGCAGTTGCCCCTCCCTTCCACCCTTCCCTTCATTAACCCTCCCCCTTGTCCTATCCCATCCCCTTTTGAAGCAGTCCACTGTTCTACCGGATACCACTTCTGCAGGTAACGCATTCCACCCAGCCACCACCCTCTCTGTAAAAAAGTGTCTCCTCATCTCCTTCCTGAACCTTCCTCCCTCCAGTCTCATATCATGGCCCCTGGTGGCCCTCCCCTCCCTTACTTTGAACAGCCCCACTGTACCTATCTTGTTTATTCCTTTCATATATTTAACGGTTTCAATCATGTCACCCCTGTCCCTCCTCTCCTCCAGTGAGTACATGTTCAACTCCTTCAAACTCCTCTTGTATGATAAGTCCCCCAGCCCCTTGATCATCTTTGTCACCATGTGCTGCACCCCCTCCAGTAACCTAACGTCCCTCTTCAGATACGGGCGCCAGTACTGCACGCAGTACTCCAGGTGGTCTAACTAATGACCCATACAGTGGCAGAATCACCTCTCCTCCTCGAGGATATACCCCTTGCAATACAACTCAGCATTTTGTTGCCTTTGCAGCTGCCTTCCTACATTGTGCTGAGTTGTTCATTTGCCCTGTAATGAGCACACCCAGATCCTTCTTCTCCTCTGTCTGGCCAGCTGCACCCCCAGCTGGTAACTCCTCCTTGGGTTCTTCATCTCAAAATGTAGCACCTTGCACTTTTTGGCATTAAACCCCAGTTGCCAGATGTCTGACCAGGTTTCAAGCTTTGCCAGATCAACCTGCAACCCCTGCCATCCCCAAAGGTCATCCACCACCGTGCCTACCTTGGTATCATCAGCAAACAGACTGATCTTGCTCATGATGTCCCATGATATGTCTGCAATGAATATATCAAACAACACTGGCCCCAACACCGAGCCCTGTGGAACACCGCTCATCACTGCCCTTGGGTGTGAGAGCTCCCCACCCACCACCATCCTCTGTTGCCTTCCCTGAAGCCAGTTTCCTACCCATCTCAACAGCTTTGCACCTGCCCCTGTGCCTACTAACTTCCTTCCCAGACTTCCATGCGGCACAGAGTTGAATGCCTTACTGAAGTCCAGATACAGGACATCCACTGCATGGCCCCTGTCCAGTTGCCTAGTTACCCAGTCATAGAACTTCACCAGGTTGGTTTGGCAGGATCTGCCACCTACGAAGCCATGCTGTCTGCTGTCCTGTAGCCCTTTGGCCTCTAGGAGAGCCACCAGCCTCTCCTTCAGGATAGTCTCCATTAGCCTACCCACGATGGATGTGAGGCTCACTGGTCTGTAGTTTCCCGGTTCATCCTTGGGGCCATTCTTGTGGAGGGGCACCACATGAGCCATTCTCCAGTTCTGAGGTACACACCCCGAATGTAGTGAGGCATTAAATAGGTCTGTCAAAGGTCCTGCAAGGACCTCTGCCAGCTCCTTCAGTACCCTGGGGTGGATGCCATCTGGGCCTAGCGCCTTGTCCACTCTCAGTGCCTTCAAACCCTCTTGAACTCTGCCCTCCATGATTTCCCCATCTGTCATCCCTTCCCCCCTGTTTCTGCCATTTCTCCCACCTTGGGTGTCACCCACTTCTTCTCTTTAGTAAATACTGAGCAGAAGTACTCATTTAGTGCTTCAGCCTTATCGCACCCTTCTTCCACCCAACCCCCCTCCTTCCTAATCCTTACTATGTGGTCCTTACAGCTCCTTTTCTCCCTGATGTACTCAAAGAAGTCCTTCTCCTCCTTCTTAATGCCTTGTGCCAGCCTGAGTTCCGTAGATGCTTTGGCTCCCCTTACTGCCCTTGTCACCTCCTTCGATTCTGTCAAGTACTCCTCCCTGTCCTCCCCCCTCTCTGTTTTCTTGTACTTCCTAAAGGCAGCTCTTTTCTTCTTTACCTTTTCCATGACCTCCTTGCTCAACCAGCTCAGTTTCTTAACCCTAGTCTTCTTGCTCTGGGCTTTGCAGCAGGTTTTGGTTGCCTCCATTAACCCCAGCTTTATGAGCTCCCACCTCTCTCTTTTCAAATTTGTTTGAAATGAATGTATTGCTTTGTTTTTGCCAACTAGTATGGCCATTGGATGGGTGTGGGCTCTGCTGTGTAACTGGGGAGATCCTCATCTCGGTGGGGGTAGCAGCAGACTGAGCAGAGGAGGGAGGAGGCAAGGCCAGTGGGTTTGATAAAGGACAAGTCATTCTCTGAAACATGTCAGGCATTTTTTATTTTCTATTAAATGTTTTAAACCTTATTCAAGTTTGGCATCCCTCCTTATGGGTTGCGTGTGCCTGAATTTCATGGTTATGGGTTTACAGAAACAATGGACACACTGCAGCAACTACAAGTCTTTGAGATTTGAGGTCCTAGCAGATGGCAGTAGAGTAATGAGCTGTGATGTGTAAATGAGCTTGGTATATCTAGAAAACCTGGGTTTGGTTTCCATAACCTACACTTGTATACTGTGTGACTCTGAGCAAGTCTTTAATCACCCCAGTGGCTGAAAACAGGCACTTGTGCCTGGGAGGTGGGGGGTGGTGTGCAAAAACAATGGACAGCAATAGTTATTTAATCTTTTTATTTTATAGTCTGTGAGATTTGGTGCTGCCAGTAGAGGTTAGAGAAATGAGCTGAAAAGAGGCACTTGTGTCCCAGGCAGTTAGCTTAGAGGTGGTGGTGGTGGGGGGGGGGTACTCTGCATGTTGCTTGCTCAGCTGCTGGTCCTTACACTTGCTCCCTGTCACTATAGCTTGTTGTCTTATGTCATGGCCTTGTGAAAGGTGTAATAATGCCCTGCCTCCCCTACCATGTGTGAGGGAGATAGTGACTCTCCATGTGAAGAATGATGTGGGCCAGAGGCCTGTGTATGGTCCCGCTAAGCCTTTAAGGCATTTCAACAGGGACATCCATGTCCCGTTTTGTCTACTGAGAACTATTGTACAGGGGTTCAAAATTAGCACCAGTCCAATAGCCAATTGCTGGTAGATTTTGCATCCAGCTGATAAGGATTTGCTTTAAAAGGCACTATGGGCTTGTGGTAGAGGAAGTAACATTTTAATGAGTACAAGCTGGGCCAGTGAGGCTAATGGATTTTTCTAGTCACTAGGAAGACTGCTGACTAGTGTGGCTGCAAAATTGAATTTCAACCTTGTCCTGCTGTAATGTGTTTAATAATCCTTTGGTGTGTCTCCGGGTTTATGTTTGTCACTGACACTGTTTGAGTGTCCATATGAACATAAGAATAATGGCAACAGATACAGGCCCTAGGGTCTATTGAGTTTGCTCAAATGTGCAGCTATCAGTATTTTGCTCTGTAGCTGCCTTGTCCCCCCCCGTACACTAGTGACCTTCCCTCTGACCCTGTCCCACCCCCTTTTAAAACTGCCACCTGACTTTGACATTATCACCTCCTCCAGCAGTGTGTTTCACCTATCCACTACCCTTTCTGTGAAGCAGTTTCTTCTTACTTCCCACTTAAACCTCCTCCCCTCTAATCTCTGACTGTGCCCCCAAGTGTTTCTCCCTCCCTTTAATCTAAATATCTCCTCTGTACTAACCTGTTTATGCCCCTCATATACTTGAAGGCTTCAATCATATCCCCTCTGTCCCTCCTATCCTACAGTGAGTACATGCTGAGCTCCCTTAGTCTATCCTCATGGGGTCTGTTCTCCATTCCCGTGATCATCCTGGTGGCTCAACGTTAGACCCCCCACAGCAACCTGACATCTTTCTTTAAGTAGGGTGGCTAGAACCGCACACAGTACTTCAGGTTCGGTCTGACTAGTGACCTGTACAGTGGTAGGATAACCTCCCTCCTTCATGAGGTGATTCCCCTGGCAATACACCCCACCAAAAAAAAAAAAAATCTTACTAGCCTTAGCTGCTGCCCTCCTGCACTGTGCTGAATGGTTCATTTGCCCTGTGATCATCACCCCAAGATCTTTCTCCTCTTCCTTAGTAGATAACTGTACCCTCCCTACTAGCCTGTAGTCAAACATTTGATTTCTAGCTCCAATATGCATAACCTTGCACTTCTTTGCGTAGGAACCCAGCTGCCATGTGTCCGACCAGTGTTTGAATTTATCCAGGCCCTCCTGCAGTCCTAGAGACACCTCTATGCTGTTCACCACTGCACTGATCTGTCTGTCACCTGCAAAAAGGCTTATCTTATTGCTAACCCCGTCTGTGATGTTGGCAATAAAGATGTCAGACAACACTGGACCCAGCACTGAGCCCTGTGGAACCTCACTTGTTACTGCCCTTAGAGACGAGAGTTCCCCCCTTAACACCATCCTCTGCTGCTTTTCCCATAGCCAATTTTAACCCACTCCACCATCATCTCCCCTACCACCAGATGACCCAGTTTGCTAACTAGCCTCCCATGTGGCACTGAATCCAAGACCTTGCTGAAGTTCAAGTACAGGACATCCAATGCCTGGCCCCTGTCAATTGCCCTTGCTACCTAGTCATAGAAGTCAATCATGTTTGTCTGGCAGGATCTCCCAAGACAAACCCATGGTGCCTGCTGTCCTGGAGTTCATTCTCCTCCAGAAAGGTTACTAGTGTCTCCTTTAGGATAGACTCCATGAGCTTCCCCATGATGGAGGTGAGGCTGACTGGCCTATAGTTCCCTGGCTCATGCTTGAGACCATTTTTATGGATGGGCACCAAGTGTACCATCCTCCAGTCCTGTAGTATGCATCCAGTTCTCAGGGAGGTGCTAAAGAAGTCCACTGAACATGTCTGCCAATGGCCCTGCCAGGATTCCTGATCTGCTGTGAAGGAATGTATACCGGCATGCAAAGCTGTTCCTAGGCTTGAGAATGTTAGTTACAATTTTAAAATGTCTATTCATGGAAATTAGTTACATCAGCTGTGATGTATGTGTTTTGTTTGTACTAGTGGCCTGCCTGGGTGCAGCTTTTATTCATTCTTAATGTCATCTTTGGGCAGCCATGGACCAAAACAGCAGAAGGTGAAGCGACTTGCCTTGTATTACATTGTTAGCCCATTGCTGTGTATTTAATTGAACCCTATGATCACCTCACATTTTAGGGTCCTCAATGGAGACAAAAGCTTCATGGACATCACATGGGGTTGAGGAGCTGACAATAAGTTTTGTTTGTTTGTTTGTTTATTTAAAATCTGGAAAAGTCCATGGGCCAAAACCTCATTTACATGGGCAACCAGATACAATAAAAGAAAATATACAGATATAAACATACCAACAGCGTATAAAACATTTTACAAAATACATTAACAAACATTAATAATAAATACACATTAGTTTACGAATCAAATGGAAGAGAACATCAAACCTTAATACATTTGCATTCACTTTTGGGAACTAACCATTTCTTCAATTTCGACTTAAAAACAGCCAATGAATAACGTGAGATTTTCAAATCAATCAGAAGATCATTATAAACAGATGGAAATCTATATAACAGAGACCTCTTTCCTATTGATGTTTTCATAGTTGGCGCAGAAAACCTAAGATTGTTTGAAGATCTGGTATGTACCTGGACTGATGCTAAATGTATATGAAAATAAGTATGGAAACATATCGGTACCCTATTAAGGGCAATCTTTTTAACCATAATCCCCACTTGATATTGAAATCTCTGATCCATTTGTAACCATCCAAGTCTATTGTAAAGATTACAATGATGTGTTAACTTTGGCAACTGGAAAGCTAGTCTTACAATTTGATTAGTCAGTACCCTAATTTTATTCAAAAGTCTCTGGTTGGTAGAATAATAGAAAAGTAAACCATAGTCAACAATAGGTAATAAAAAACTCTGAGACAATTACAAATGGGTGGAAGAAGCCAATAATGGGTTAAGCAAGCAATAATGCCCAACAGGGTGGGTGGTATTGGGCAATACAGGACCGGCCAGGGGCATAATGAGGCCTGATGCTTGACCGGTCTGGTATTGCCCATACCGCCCACCCTGAAGGGCATTATTGTGCTTAGAAAATAGCCGCAGTAAAAATAAATGGCAGAGAAATAAATTGTTAATACAATCATTAATTGAGATTAACTTTTGTAATTAAATAGTTCCTCTGCCTACACTGGAACAGAGAACTTTGTCCTAATGGAGATGCTGTAGTTAAGGAAATGAAAACATAACTAGTGGCATGCTTTTGGTGCCACTACAGCACAGTTTTTATTTCTTCAGTCAACCCCCCCCCCCAATGGAACAGTTTCATTTGCAGACCTGCCTTTCTGCCTTTTGTCATTTCTTTTTATATATATATATATATTGGGGAGGAGAAGAGGTGCAGAAGAGTTTTGAACAGCGATCTGGCATAATGGGAGAATGGCAGGTACTGTGAAGTATTTCAGATGTGGTGGGAGTCTGCAGTTCATTTTAAAAGCCCTCTGTTGTGCTGCATTATAAATTAATTTTAAAAAGAAACACAGTGAAAGTGTACCGCTTTTTTTTCCAATTATGGTGAGACAATGCGGCAGAATGTGGGAATAGTGCTAGGTAAGCAACCATGGCGCTGCCAAGAAACACTGGTTACATCTTGGAGGATACGAACCATGATTTTGGGGACGGGGTAAAAGTTTTGCACTTCTGTAGGTGAGTGGGCAGTGACCTCTTCTGAGGGAAAGGGGGAGCTCTTTCATTTGACATCATGCTTGGTTGCCGATTAGTGAGAGGAAAAAGCCGTTGGTGGCAAAAGTTGCAGACTGCTGGAGGAGCGAGACAAGCACAGTGCTCTGTCTCGAGTATGTAGAAAGTCATAGGGGAATGTGGAAGAATATGGCATTGTAACTAATAAAATTGAAAAAGTTACCATAAATATGCGAAACAAAGGTTTTTGTGTGGTTTTCTTTCACATTTGGGATTGAATTACAGTATTGGGTTAATATCTCTCACTAACCGAGAGATAAAAATGGCTGCGATTTCAAATACTATTTGGTGGTTTTGGCCAATCATTAAGCAGGGTGCTCACAAGGATTCATGTGTGGGTGAAGGGGTACTTTGGTTGGCACTTTTAATTTCCTGGGCATCTATTGAAAGTTAATGCACCCCCCTGGCAAGGGGTCCAGCCAATTGGATGCCAGGAATTAAAAAGCCCATTTTCTAATTCTATATAAAGCCCCAAGCCTTTGATGAACCTGTGTAACAACATAATCAATGTAAGACTCATAAGTTAAACATTCGTCCAAAGTAAGCCCTAAATATTTAAAACTGGTTACTTGTTCAATGCAATCTCCCTTCAGAGTCCGAAGCATTAGCTTAGGAGAAGAAACTAATTTCCATCTTGGACTTGAAAAAGACATAGTTTTAGTTTTCTTCCTATTTAGTACCAACGTGTGATCAACAAACCAATTCTGAATTGCAACAAAGTCACATGCAAGTTGATTACTTATGTCCTCAAGATTGGAACTGCTCGTGAGGATCACGCATCATCAGCATAAAGAAAAATTTGAGTATTAACACAAACTGTAGGAAGAGTATTCAAAAATGAAGAAAATAGTAAAAGGCCCAGAACTGAACCCTGAGGAACACCCAGTGAAACTGCAGTGGGAGAAGAGTGAGAATTCATTATTTTCATAATTTGGGATCGGTCCTTAGGATAACTCCTGGTCCATCCTAGGACATCAGGAGATCAACCCATATTAGATAATGCTGTTAGAATCATACCATGGTTGACCAGATCAAAGGCCTTGGTCAGGTCCACAAAGGCAGCCACAGAAAAATGGCCATAATCTAAGGCCTGGTGAACTGCCTGTGTGAACCTGAACATTGTACTATGCTCCGGCCAGAAACCATGCTGAGCTGGGGTCGAAAGATCGTATTTCAAAATATAAGCAGTTATCTGGTCAGACACAATACACTCCAGAATTTTAGACAAAGGAGAAAGCAAAGAAATAGGATGGTAATTTTTCACACTGGATGCATCCCTGGACTTGAGAACAGGTACACCAGTAGCCTGCTTCCAAGACTCAGGGAGGTGGCCAGTGCAAAGAGAAAGATTAAAAATTATAGCAAGTGGGAAACAAAGGATGTCTGCGGTGATCCTCACAAGCCTAAAGTCCACTCCATCAACACCATCATGTGGGCAAGGACTACACCCAGTTAGATAAGATAATACTTCAATTGGGGAGAGTGTCTTAAAATAAAATTTAGGTTGGAGGACAGGCAAGATAGAATTATACCCAACTTATCCTAAAGATTGGTCATAATTGGTTCTGGGGACATCGGTAGATAAGTCCGAGAAGTAAATATTGAACTCTTCAGCCATTCTAAGAGGCTCAGTTATCACTTCAGAGTCTATATTCAGACACTGAGGGGAAGTTGTTTTTTTGTTTTCCAAGAAGCTCATCTGCCAGTTTCCCAGGCTGCCGCTGTGGCCCTGGCACTTTCCGAGCTGGCCTCAGCTAACAGACCACCTGACTGGCCCCGAACAGATTCAGTCAGTCCATCTGTGGGCTTCCCATGCTGCTGCTGTGGCTCCAACACTCTCTATGCTGGCTGCAGCTAACAGACCACCTGACTGACCCCCATACAGATTCAGAGAGTCCATCTGTGGGCTTCCCAAGCTGCTGCTGTGGTCCCAGCACTCTCTGAGCCAGTCACATCTAATAGACCACTTGACTGACCCCGAACAGATTCAGACAGCCCATCTGCGGGCTTCCCAAGCTGCTGCTGTGGCCCTGGCTCCCTCTGAGCCAGCCTCAGCTAACAGACCACCTGACCGACCCTGGACAGATTCAGGTATGCACCGGACCTCTGATACTCATGGTTTTGAATGCCGCTGTTTTGACTGGACGCCCAGTGGAGGAGCAAGGCATTGATTGGCAGTTTCTGCTCCTCAGCCAATTTTCCAACTCCTGGCACTTCCTGATCTCAGGAAAATCTCTTTCTATGCTGTGTTCCCGGACTGAATTTTTTCACCCACCCCCCCACCTCCTCTCAGTATTAAATAGACCCTTACTCTGCTCCTTTCCTCAGCATAGCAACTGATTGGTCACTCCACTGCTGCACATTCTTATGGCTATTGGCCTCCCTGTCTTCACTACCTGACTTGACCCACATTCTTACCTCCCCTTTTTAAAGCAATTTCACCCAAAGGGTTACACATTTGCTCTCAAGTTTTTCTCCAGCCACTCCAGTTAACTCCTCTCAGTTACTGCTGTAACCTGCTCTATTGTTAGGGACCTCACCCTAATTTGACTATATACCCCTTTCAATTCTTACTCTTCCACTGCCTATGGTGACATACCCAATCACAGTCAAACCATCCCAGTAGCTTGCACCTTTGCCTTAGCTGAATTTTCAACAATATTGCTAAATTTGAACTAGTGTCATTGCCACCCCCACGCAGTGAAGCTATATTACTGTGACTCTTTCCAGGCATTTTACCAACATTGCCCTGTGCTTTGGCTAATTTTACAGCTGGCACACCATTGCTGGCTCAGTTTTACATCCAGCTACCTACTACACAACAATGGGAACCATCGCACTTCTACTAGGCATGCTTACATTTACCCTTCTGCCTCAGACCACCCCGTCGTCCTGTGCTCCCGCCCTCTACCCTGAGCATTTCTCCCCCCTAAGCCACCCCCAAACAGCTCAGCCCCCTCCCACCTTGGACACCCCCCAACTCCTCTGCATCCACCACCTACCAACATCCTCACTCCCTCTGCCCTCCCAGGCCCATCCTGGATCCACCCTTTTCTTGCCATACACATCCTCTATGCCTTACCTATCCCCTGCACCCCTACTATCAGGACCTCATACTGGCACCACACTAAGGGTCATTGTCACCACCATCCCCTAATTAGATTAATCACTCTGCTCTTACTGCTGCCTGGGAATATACAACCAAACCCTGGACCTATGCCAACTAGCCCTCCCATACCCCCTCTCTGGAGCTGGTCTCAGCATTGCATCACTGAACATATGCAGCCTTCTAAAGAAATCCGCCACACTCCTGTGCTGGGTTGTACAACACCAATCCCAATATTATTGCATTAGTAGAGACCTGGCTCTCCAAAACAACCCCTGACTCCATTATTTCCCTCCCTGGATACACCCTGATCCGGGAAGACCGAGTTGGTAAATGTGGCAGTGTGTGTGCAATCTAAATGCGGGTCACCCTTACAAGCCATGCACTTCATGCCTCCAAACCTGACTAAGGCACCCAAGCCCTCACTCTAAATATTACCCCTGACCCAGCCAGGGGCCCACTCTTCCTCACAGTCTCCTACATACCCCTGAGGAACCAGAACTCAGCGGTCCAGTATCTCATTAACTACCTCATCTCCCTACCACACAAAGCTGAGCAACTCATCCTAGGTGACCTTAATGTCAATTAGCTTGGTATTACTGCCTCCCATATCAGGGACTCCTTTGCTGCCCTGGACATGTCCCAGTTAGTCACCCAGCCCACTAGATTCAACCAGACAAGTGGCTCCATCACTCTCCTAGACGGAATACTATTGAACCATCCTCATGAAATCCTGGTTATCAATGTCCTCCCTGGTTCACTTAGTGATCACTCACCTGTCCTCTGTCTCTGGTCATCCTCCATACCGAAACCTGTGTCCCAGGCCACCTTGTGCTGGCGCTTACACCCCGGGGGTCTCAGAAAACTAAAATTGCATCTAGCTCAGCTGGACTGATCCCCCATCCATCATGCCCCTGATATTGACTTTGCACTAGACTTCTTCACCAATGCCTTCGGCAAGGCCTGTGACCTTTTCGCCCCCCACACCAGAATCTGTACTAAAAAACAAAATGCCGCATGGATCTCCCCGTCCCTTATCCAAAAACTTAGGCATAGGGATAATCTCTGGCACATCACTATCGAATCAGGCAATTTGGCTGATATATAAGCCTACAATGTGGCGCATAATCAGTGCACCTGGGCCTTTAGATGGGCCAAGGCAGAGCACTATCAGACCACCCTTGCATCCACCTAGGGTTCCGCCTGGACTTTCTGGGACAGCATGAAAGAGCTTAATGGGAAGACCCACTCCCTTCCCACCGTCTCAGCTCTCCATCGATGGCATCGTCACTACAGACCCAACTCGCATAGCTGATTGCCTCAGTACTACCTTCTCTGACTTAAGCTCTGTCCTCCCAAACAACTTTTTTGCCCCAATCCCCACTTCTGCCTCCCTGCGTTGAATTGTCCTCCTTTCTACCTGCACGCTATATCCCCCCACTTAGCCAGGCTGCACCTGCTAAAACCCTTGGTAGCAACAACCCCAGCTGTGACACCCTAGACTCCAGGATCCTCTGCCTGGTCTTGGATGTCATCCTAGTCCCCCTTACAGACCTACTAAACCAGTCTCTATGCCTCAGTCAGTTTCCTAGTGCTTGGAAATCAGCCAAAATCACCCCTATACGTAAGAGTGGAGATTGGTCCACACCTAACAACTACCAGTCAATCTCTGTCCTCCCTCCACTCTCTAAAGCCCTAGAAAAAATAGTGTCTATTCAAGTCTCTGAGTACCTGGCCAAATATGACTTAATGTGCCCAGAACAACATGGTTTCAGCCTAGGACACAGTACCACTACTGCTCTCCTGGAGTTCTCTCAATACCTGTACTCTGTTCTTGACTCCGGCAACCTTGCTGGCGCAGTGTTCATAGACCTCTCCAAGGCTTTTGACACTGTTTGTCACCCCCTCCTGCTCGACTTCCTCCACCAGCTTGGCTTTTCCACTGGTCCCTTTGCCTGGTTCTCGAGCTACCTTTCTGCTAGATCCCAGCGTGTGAAGATAAATGGTTCCCTGTCCAATACCCGGCCCATTCGTTCCTGGGTACCCCAGGGCTCCATTCTGGGACCTGTACTTTTCAGCCTCTACCTCAACACTCTCCCCAGCTCCTGCACAGGAAAAATGCTCCTCTATGCCGACGATGCGGTTCTCTTTGCATTCCACCCTGATTCTTCTTCTCTCCAGGTATCCCTCCAGCACACCTACATCCAAGCTGAAAAGTGGTTCCTTGACCACCAATTTGTCATTAACCTAAAGAAGACTAAGTCAAGGCTCTTCTCCCATCACCAAAACAAGGCCAAGAATGCCCCCTCTTCTTTCTCCCAAGCACACTGCACCCGCTGGAGCAAGTGACCTCTTACAAATATCTAGGCATCACTTTCGACTCAGCTCTCACCTTTCTCACCCACATCAATGCCTTATCCTCCACCATAAATTCTCGGATAGGCCTTCTATACCATCTTAGAGATTGCCTCTCCCAAGTTGTCCCCCAACTGGCCATCACGCTTCCGTCCTGTCACTAGTGAACTATGGCTTGCCCATTTACGCTGCGGCAGACAATACTGCCTTGTCTAAAATCCAGCTCTCAATCAATAAGGCCTGCAGGCTCCTGACCGGAGCCCCTAGCCACACTCACACTTGCCTGCTCTACTCCACAGCCAACCTGCTCACCTTTGAGGGGCGTCTGTGCTACCAGATCTGCCTACCTACCAAAAAATCTCTTCTAGGGCTCTCCCCCCAGGGGTCTCTGCTTCCCTGTGGCATGCATCCTTGTCTGTTGCCACCTGTAGCTCTGTCAAGGCCACCATTCTGGTGCCCAGATGGTGCAGTGGTTTAAGGCTCTGAGCTGCAAATCTGGAGACCTGGGTTTGAATCCCACAGCCCCTACTTGCATACTGTGTGACCCTGAGTAAGTCACTTAACTTCCTCATGCTCCCAGATTGCACCTGCAAACAAGCTTTCAGCTTAGTGTGTCTCACCTGGTAAAATAATTGGTAAAAAAAAAAAAGACCTTGCTAGCCCAGAGGTCCTTACATTACTGAGCCCCTGCTTGTTCAACTCCCTCCCTCCTCCTGCATCACAGACATTGCCAAAATTGGTCCCTTCAAAATTGCCCTCCGGAACCATCTCTTCAATGCTTGTTGCTGTAGATACAGCTAATTAATCCCATTGTGGGATGCTGCTGTCAGGCCTCCCTGACTTGACAACATCATCCGGACAGCCTCTCTCCCTCCCTCCCAACCCACTCCCCATCCCTACCTCCACCCTCTCCAGGTATTATCTAGGTATGTCCAGGGCTGTACCCCCAATGTAACCCTTGGGTACCTTGTATTTGACTGTAACCCATTATAAGTAACATTATTATGTAACCTATGTGTACTCTATGTTTAATGTTCTGCACCTGTACTGTTCTCACTTGTAACCACACTATGTAACTCTGTCTACCCCCCCCCGCACGATGAGGTGCCTTTGTAAATGAGTCCATGACTCAAAGGTTGTAATTCCAACTTAAATAATAAATAAAATAAAATAAATTCCATGCATCTTGTACATTGCCAATCCCAAGATGTTTTTGTTTCTCCAGAAAATAATGCCTCTTTAGGGTTCTAATCATGTTGCCCAGACAGTGCCAGAAGCCCAGTAGGACAGGCATATGGGATTTGTCAGAAGTGGCCCAGTGGCCTAGCCTGTCATCAGAGCTAGTGAGTGAGAAAATGCAGTAGCCCAACAGAATTTATCACTAGTCCAACTGGTGTACTCATAGAAATTTTCACCTCCTGTAGGGGGAAGCATGCAGCCTAGGGGCTAGATCTATTTAAGTTCTTTTTTCCTGAATCTTTGGAGTTTTCTGAGCTGATAAACATGTTTCTTAACTAAAAATGCTTGACTTCTCAAAAGTAATTTGAAAAGTAATATGCATTACAGTTACTGATTACTTTTTATGTCAGAGTAATCAGTAACTGTGACTGGTTACATTTCTTAGCCAGTAGCTATTAACTGTAACGTATTACTTTTTTAAAAGTAACTTATCCAACACTGGCTGCAGCCACATGGAGTACTGTACATACTTTCACTAAGTACTGCAGTTCAGACATTACCTCATGCAGACGTGCTGGCTTTGGTCTTGCTGTTCTACAAAGCCTCCTATCCTGATTTCATATTGGACTTTGCCATCCTCCCTGAGTACTTTGTACTGCTTTGAAATCATTCCTAAGGTGTGACCCAATGGAGGGGATCTCACTTATAAAGGTAAAACAGTTACTCACCGTAACAGTAGATCTTCGAGATAATCTGCACCATCAAGTCACAGAGCACTTACCCTCCTTCCCCATGTCTGAGGTTTAAGCTTGCAAACTTTGTCCACTGCCCTCTCTAGAGGTGTGTCCATAGGTGCTTTATAAATACTCTTTCAAGTCCCATGCTTTTCCTTGTGTGCCTGGTACTGGTTTTATTTCCTGGTTCCTCACAGTAAGAGGCTCTGCAAGCTTGTCTCCAGTGGGGAACTAAGGAGCAAAGAGGACTACCCATGTTTGACAGGCACAGATATATACCATTGTGGGGGGTCCCCAGCTTGCAACTGTGTCTGAGTGGTACTTACGTTGACAGCTTACACTTCTAAAGTAGTGCCCCAAAGGTGTGGCCCAGTGGAGGAGATTCTCTTGAAGATCTACTGTTATGGTAAGTAACTGTTCTTTTCTGCTATGGCAGATCAACATTAGTTGATGATGGAATTGTTCTGTCACTTGCACCTGCTATCCTAAGTACCTATATTGTGTGTAGTCAGCAACATTTTTCCAGCAGCAGATGTGGCACAGAAAACAGAAAACTATATCACAACAAGGGACGGGCAGATGTTAAAAATGCCCTGACCCTTCTTATCAGGATCAGACTCTAAATCAGAGTTCTGATGAATTATTTTTTTTATTTTATTAGATCTTGGATTACAGTACCTTTGAGCTAGAAGCTCGTTTACAGATGTTTCACGTCAGATTTGACATAACAGTAAAATGTTTACAAAGTTACTGCTAAACTTAAACACATAGTTAAGGACATTTTAGAAAAGAAATACAGGAAACATAAACAGTTCTTGTCATTAAGTGCATGTCATAGGTTTAGTTATATCAGTGTCAAATTCCTGAGGAGAAGGAATAATTCCAGCCTAAGGGAGGAAAGTAAGATGTGTTACCAGTGGTGACCAAGTAAGAACATAGAGATAAGACAGAGAAACATCTGGAAGGATGGGGAAGGGAGGCCGGTTAAAACCACAAAATTAGCTTAGGTATGGAGTTAAACTGGAAGAGGTTGGAACTCGTGCTATAGGGTCCATAGAATGTAGGGTAAAGGAGGGAATATCCAGGTAGTAGGGAGGGGAAGGGAGGAGATTGGGTGAATTAATAAGTGACAATTTTAGGGCAGGTTGGTTTAGTTAGACACTGCAGACACAGCTACTGCGTGATACTAGATGGGTACAAAGCTTCTATTTAAATAGGCCTAGTTTTGTTTCTGACAGTAAGTCATCACTGAGTGTATTTAGCCAGTAGGGCGCTCACTACTCATAAAATTGTTGGCCTTGAGTGGTCTGATGGAATGGGACTTTTAGGGGCTGGCTGTTTGTTCCCTGGAACACCTGGTTTTGTTGGACATGCTGATGAAATTCCAGTGTTGGTTAAGTTACTATTAAAAAGTAATCAGTTACAGTTACTAGTTAGTTTCAAATAAATGTAATCAGTTAGTTACTTATTACTTTTATGTAAAAAAGTAGTCGGTAATTGTAACTGTAATGCATATCACTTTCCATATTACTTTATATTAATTTTAATATCAAGGTTGTATTTACTCATTGAACATAGCTATGTGCTTGTGAAACCCCAAGAAGTGTATAAAAGAAATGAAACAGATTCTAAAGATAATGAATATGTTAATTTATAATGCAGTACTCATATGACTTTGCCAGCCACAACAGTCCCTTTACATTTATATAAATTAGAGCTCTTTTAAAAAAAATGCACACACACCCTGCATCCACTGCTACCCTCCGCAATCTTCCCCCACAACTGAATTCTGACTTTGCCAGCCACTTCTGTCACTGACCTTATTTATTTCCATAACACCCACACTCACCCTCCAACACACACACACACGCACACACGGACACATGCACACCCCCTGCATCTACTGACAGTGCCCATGGTGATCTTTCCCACACAGCTGTGTATCCTGACAATGCCAGCCACAACTACCCCTTTACATCTTACCCACACCCCACCATCACAACCACTCTGCTGCATCTTCTGCACTTAAGATCTTTTCCACATCTAGCATGTATTCTCCTCCTGACAATGAAAGAGCCACAACTACTCCTTTAAATTTCCATAATAACATCTTATCCTCACATAGCTCCTCATACACTCACACACATGCACCCTGCAGATCTACTGCCCTTCCTTGCCTTGGTGATCTTTTCTCATTTCCCCACAGCAGCCTGAATCCTAACTTTGCCATTGCCAGCCACAGATCCACCCCACATCACAAACAATAAATTCCACCAACACACACCTTCTTACCTCAGCACACAGTTTAAACACTCAACACTCATTCCCACAGCTGAACCTTGACTTGCCACTGCAACTGAGACACAGTTATAATTATAACTAAGTCTGCCATGACTATTATGCCACTGCCAGTATGCCACAACTGGAGTCAGACAGTGCCACTTGCAATCAAATTATCAAACAACACAACACACTTGTTGGACTCTAGTACATACCTCTTCAATGAGGATATTCTTTGAGATGGGTCGGGTGATGGTGATAGACCTGGCAGGTGGGTGGGCTGGTGGGCAGCCAATCAAGCAGCCTGCAGTAGCAGTTCAGAACATGTGGTGTTGGTGGAAATAGTCCCTGAGCCCAGCCTACAGATGAACTACTTGCCTTTTTCCCTACAACAGCTATGTTGGCCCTGAGTCCCTTGGGGTTCACAATGGCTGCTATTGAAGGCCACAAATGATGACAGGCATGGGTGTAGCTAGCTATCTATACATTTTACATCACATAGCCACTCTGTTGCCCCCTCAAACAAATTTCATCAATTCTTATAGCGATTCTTAGTTGTACAGTACCATGTAGTGGTGCATATCTAGTTTCATTTGTATATCAAATTTTGCAAAATTATATATTTAATAATACACTGCCAAATGAAATGGTGTTTTCTGACTTTTATTTGCACAGCACATGTTACAGATAGAGAACAAAATGGTAATATTAAATGCATGCTAAAAATAGAAAACTGAGTTACAATCAGTGTTTCAACCATGGAAGCACCAAGTTTGGTCGACAGTGACAATGCCAACCTCCCTCACAGCAACGGCACAATACAGAAGCAGGTATTGTGTCACCTGTTTTAAAGGTGTTTTCTGTGGGGGGCTGTGCTTCCCACATCCCCCATGTGGGGGGCTTTACCCCCACACCCCCCAGACTTTAGGATTCCAACTCCAAGTCAGAGTTTGTCCAGGGAAGGGGCGGAACACTGGGGGAATGCAAAACATGGAAAAATTACCATTATCGTGAATGTCACATAATGGTCTTTTTTCCTGTTTCACCCTCAGGGTGTCGACCAAAAGGGGTGCACCGTTTAACCATAGGTCTTCTTCAGGAGTTATCCGAGAGAGAAAAAACAGGTAAAGAGAATAAGAGAAATACTGTATATGTGTGGAAAAGAAAATAAGGGAAGGCTGTAGGAGCAAAAGTGATAATAGTTGATGTAAGAATAGAATCTGGAAAATGAAAAGGTGATGATAAGTATAAAAAGGTATAGTAGAAGTGAATGAGCTGAGGAGTCCTTAAGTGGAGACTAATTAACAGGACCTAGTAAAAAGGCTGACAGGTGAAAGCTATGTGTGCACATGCATTTTCATTTTCTACAGATCAAATAAATACTTAGACTGTAGGGGCCAGTGATTTACATTAAATTTGTGACAATTGGTATAACGACACCCAGCGCAATGACACCTCACCAGAGCCATTCGGCCTAACATTTTCCGTAATGAGATAAGTGGCAAAAACAACCATGACACCCACCGGCAGTGGGACTGCAACCATGTGGAAAGCAGTGGTGTGAATAATAAGGCTATCTTGTAGTCCTAGCCACCGTGTTACAGCAAAGATTTTGAAGGGCAAACTAGTATTAGGTCACAGTTCCTAGGCTAAATGTTGCAAGGCTGCATGTCTTTGCTCCAGTTGTTGTGCCATGGGTTTACACTACTCGTAGCTCTGGCAGCTCATAATACCTAGACACTGCAACTATGCAAACCTGAATATCAGCAAGGCTACAAAAACGGCACCTCACAACCATGAAATGTTGCCTAAACTTTTCATTGTGAAAAAAGGCAAAAAATGGTGGTCAACTCGCATTCAGTGTGCAAGGTGAGGTTGCTGGGTGCTCACGCAGTGCTTGTCAGAATCCAGTTTTTTAGCCTGATTTTGTAATAAATCGAGCATGCAGTCAGCTGAGCAGCTTTTGTTTACACTGAAACCTGAATATCAAAAGACATCTGCATAATCTCCGGATTCCTGTAACGTCATAAACCTCTTGAACTTCACTCTAGAGGTTTATGAAGTCACAGGAACCCTTTAATGGATTACAGCAACCAGAATAGATGGATGCCCATCTGTTATTCTATTTATATTACAGTAACTACTTACTTTCAGGAAATGTAATATCATCACAGTTACTTATTACTTTATTTTAAAAGTAATCCATTACTGTTACTAGTTACCGAGAAAAATAATCAGATTAGAGTTGCTAGTTACAAATAACTAGTTACTGTCCGACACTGTGAAATTCTGCACTTCTGAGGGTGTTAAGTTTAGGGTGGATTTTTTTGCTAGTAGGTATATGTACTATTGTGTTCGACAGTCCAGGTTTAGCCAACCGGACTGAGAATAAAACTCGCACGTGTGAGTAAGATGGTGGGCTCCCAGAACCAGTCTGCAGGCCTTGTTAAGGGTTGTTTTTATCTGCTTGAGTGCTGTGTCAGTTGTAGCACTATAGACCACTAGTCCATAGTCTATTACTGACAGCACTGAGTTATTCACAGTTAGTTTTAGTGCCCCATATGTAAGGCACTGTTTGTTCCTGTATAGCAAGCCTATTTAGCGTTTGTGGATTTTGCTACAAAATCTATGTGCTGTGTAAATGAGAGAGAACTCAGAAAAAGCCTTAGATGGGGTGAGGTAGGGTTTTTTGAGGGGAGTTCTGCAAGCCATGAACACTGGTCTCAAATTCTTAGTTAGTATAGATGCCTTGTACACAGACATACAAGCAGTGGTAAAGGTTAATGGGATGAACTTGGCTAGATTTCCATTGGCAAGAGGCATGATACAGTGGTGGCCTTTGTCCCCGTTGTTGTTTGCATTATGCACCAAACCTATTGCGATAAGAATAAGGAATAACCAGGAAATAAAAGGAATAGAAGAAGCGGGAGAACAGCATAAAATCTCATTATATGCGGATGATGCATTACTCTTCATTAGAGACCCACAAGAATCAATCCCTGAATTACAGACAATTTTGCAGGAATATGGGGAGGTGTCGGGCTATAGGATCAATATAGGAAAGACTGAAGTTGTGCATATCAGTGGTACATTGACACAGCAGGATAAGATGGCAGTCTCTTACCAATGGGCAAAGCAAAATGTCATAGAGTATCTGGGGATAAGGGTTACCCCACGTCGTCAAGGTCTATTTTGATTAAGCTATCTTAAACTAGCACAGGAATGTGAGACAGACATGAGGCAGTGGAGCCTGTTGCCCTTCTCTCTGTTTGATAAAGTAGATATAGTCAAGATGAATATTTTGCCTAGATATCTGTTCCTCTTCCAGACACTCCCAATACGGATCCCTGTAATGTTCTGGAAACAATTAAATAAGTCTATACAACAATTTGTGTATGGGGGGGGGCAAGAAACAGAGAATACAGAGAGACCGAATGGTGTTACAGAAAGTGGAGGGGGCAGGGTTCCCAGACTTTCAGGCTTACTGTCTGATAGCCCAGGTTCCATACCTAATTACCTGGGCTAAACAGAGAAAAGACTCAAGATGGTATCGGATGGAAGCAACAGGTGATCTCCCCATGCCACTTCATGCGATGCTCTCCACAAAACTGACAACAGAAATAAGCAGAAAATGTGTAAACCCCTGGGTCAAATACTTCATAAGTGTTGTTTCATGAATCTGAACTAAAACAGGTACACCCAATGACATTGGTCCCCTAACACTAATAACAGAAGCCCTAGGATTTGTACCAGGCAGAAACAACATGGGGTTTCAAGACTGGAATGCTAGGGGCTAACCAGATATGAACAACTTAGAGAAGGCAGACATTTGGTATCCTTCCAGCACTTAACTGATAGATACTGCATAAGACAGCAAGATTTTTATAGATTTCTGCAGCTCAGAAGCTACCTACAAGGAGGGAACACATGGGAAAATGTCTGCAGAGACAGGTCATTGTGGGAAGACTTTTTATATTGGACTGTGACTCTTAGGGACAGGGAAAGTTATCAATGACCTACAAAGTAATAATGGGGGCAAGGGGAACAAATCTTTACCATGTGGAAAAAAATGGGAACCAGAGGGAGGAATAGATATTACAGACAGAGAGTGGCAGGAAAGCTTGTAGGGACGGAAAGTATCAGCCTCCCAAAACTGCAGAGAGTTCTAGTGGAAGATCATAAACAGATATTTTTATGTATCAGTCACCACAAAACGTTTTGGCACCACACAGACTGACAAGTGTTGGTGAAACTGTTGGGGTACAGGCATGCACTGGCACATACTCTGGACCTGCCCAATGATCAAACAGTTTTGGGATCAAGTCAGGACAGAACTTGCACTCATATGGAATATGTCCATGACAGAGATAGGCAGCCACTACATCTTGGGTAGGGGGTTAAAGGTATCATCAGTAGGAAACAGAAGGAAGTGTTTCAATGCATGACCTTGGCCACCATAAAAACCATAACATCACACTGGCTAGATTCAGTAGCCCTACAGCTAGTAGAATGGAAAAACAGAGTGACACAGATTCGGGACATGGAAAACATCACTGCCCAGCTCCGACTGATGGTGGATAAAGTCCTAGAGAGATGAAAAATATGGGACCAACATAC
The DNA here is from genome assembly GCA_016271365.2 of Neoceratodus forsteri. Taxonomy (NCBI): domain Eukaryota; kingdom Metazoa; phylum Chordata; order Ceratodontiformes; family Ceratodontidae; genus Neoceratodus; species Neoceratodus forsteri. The sequence goes on along the minus strand of CM028130.1, from coordinate 756,383,079 downwards.
ACAGAGGATACAGGAGGAAGGATCACTGGAAAGACGAAGAGACACAGAGACATGAACCTAGACAGACAAACTGGAAGTGCTGCCTCATAACGTACGTGGATTCCCGTTGGAGGGTCATATGGAAGAACCTATATTATATAATGGTGTGTGAAAATCCTATAACCTCATTGGTCAAAACATGTCACATGACCATGGGTAAATCCTGCATAACCCACAACTGAGGAATGGCATTTATAAAAAACATAAACACATTTTAAATTTATTTTACACATGGGTCCATTGTATAATCACAATAAGGGACTTCAGGTTGTGAGTTGTTGGGTAATTTACCCACTTCTTGTGTGGTTAAGTCACTCAATTGTGCCTCATGACACACCACACAAGGCATGGGAAAATGCCCAGTAATCCACACCCTGTTGTGCCTTATTGCTTAAACAACACACAGTAGGCAGAGAAGCACTTAAGAAATCAGAGACACAAAAGAAAAACACACAAAGCTGAAAAGTTAAATAAGTTTATTGTTACAATGAATTGTTGTTTAAGACTGTTTTTATTAGTTAAGAATATGTACTTGGAGTTTCAGATTCCAGACAAAGCATGTGATATATTTCCAAGGAAACAACAAAACAGAAGGGAGAGAGGAGACAGAAAGGGACCGAATGTGTAACTGCCCCCAAATTTTACTATTAAACTGTTGGTTGCTTCACTCCCCCAGAGGGAATAATCCATTTAAGCCGTGACAAAACAGACACTTGAGAGAGGTCATCAAGATGGATGCATCACCAGGGTGGAATGAGGTGGGAAAAAAAGGTAGGAGCCAACCTTTTTCTTTGTACTGGAGGACCTTGGAGGAGAGTGAAGGAACAAACATAGAGGCAGCACATAGGTGAGGTAACCCTAGAAAAAGAGAGTAGAACTGGTAAGAGTAAACAACAGGATAAAAGCATGTAGCAGAAGGTTCCACTGCACAGCCAAGCACTGAAAATGTATAAAGATGTAAATGTGATAATATGGCAAAACAATGTAAATGGAGAAACTTTATACTATGTATGACACAAATGAACTACACTGTTATGTATGTAATGTCTGGACATTTAATAAAAGTCTGAGTTAATAAAATGTGAAGGAGCTGGCCCAGTGGTGTAGAGGGTTGAGACATCGGCGCCTTACCTTGACCCATGCCGGCGACCCAGGTTCGGCAACAGACTCGGGATGCCAGGGGTTGGCAGGGGACGGAGAGGGTTGAGCATCCGGCGGACTGCTCTCCTCTCCGGGGATGGGATCTGGGGATGCATTGCTTAGCTGTGGCTCCCAGTGGAGACTGGGGGCACTGTCTGAGCATGCACTGATTGGGCTAGAAAAAACAAGAAAAACGGCACCTGAAGTGAGCGGCTTGATGATCGTCTGCAAGTTTCACCAGGGCACCTTCCTTGATCCATGTCCACAGGGAGTACTCGGGATCCCTCCCTGTGGCCCCACTGCGCGGGGGGGCTGCAGAGTTCAGTGTCTGTGGTAGAGGTGGGCAGTGACTGGATGTCCCCCGATGGGGGAGCAGGTCAGGTGGCTAGGAGGGAAAAAAAATGAGAGGGAACTATCTAGTCTTACACCTAAGTACTTAAAATTTTGAATAATTTCTAGGGGTGTATTCTGGCTATTTAGTATTTTTAGGTGATGGGACTTTTGTTTGTTGTGAGAGGAGGCAAATTATTTTTATTTTCTTTTTATAATTTAGCAGTAGTTTTGATTTTTGTAAGCATGCTTCTATAGTCAAGAAGGGCTCCATGTCATAATAGCGAACTCAAAACAGCGATCGCTATTATGGCGAGTGCATATCATCCAGGGGGTGCATATCAAGGAGGGGGCAAAAATATGGATCACAGCAAAATTTGAGTGCCACACCTGTGGCAAAATGTAACTTACTCCTGGTCTCGAACCCAGTACCTGCTCTGCCAGAGCTAACCTCCCACATCACCACACCACATGGCTAGCTCTGCGGCAGCAGGTACACCAGTGCCTGAAAACCCCATCCCTGTCCCTCCCCTCCCCTTCCCCTTGCTATTCCTTCTTTCCATTCACCCTTCCCCCTGTTCGCTATCCTATACCCTCACTATTCTGCAGGGTAGCCCACCATAAAAGCACCCAAAATGAGTCACTATATTTTTAGTCACCCATTTTGGGTTGCTCTTATGACGTGATACTGTCATGAAGTTAGCCTCCATCTGTTTTTCTAGTTCTACTGGGTCAGATTGGCTGGAGTATAGTACCACATCATCTACATAAAGTAGTACTTTATCTTGAGAAGCTGAAGAGAGTTGATTTAGAAACAGGCTAAAGAGCAGGGGGACCCAAAATGGAGCCTTGGGGGAGCCCTGTATTCTTGCTCCGGTTTTCAGACAGAACATCTAGGATTTTTACCTTTTGGTCTCTCCCAGTGAGGTAGCACCTGAACCAAGCCACTGACTCAGGTGATAGTCCTGAATAGGATAGCTGGTTCAGAAGTAGCCCGTGTTTTACTGTATCAAAAGCCTCGGTGAGGTCAATGTTGGTTGCCCCCACCAAGAGCCCCCCCCGATTAAGTGTATTATGAATATACTCTGTGAATTCAACTATGGCAGTTGTGGTGCTATGTTGTTTTTGGAACACATGCTGTTGTGGGAATTGTACCTGATATTTGTCAAGGTAGTCAACAATTTGATCATACACAATGCGTTCTAGTGCCTTTAAGAGTGGGGGGAGTATTGAGATAGGATGGTAGTTTGTATAACTAGTCCTATTTCCACTTTTGCAGACAGGTGTTACCACCACAGCTTTCCAGATCTGGGGGAACTTACCAGACACAAGTGATAGGTTTAGAATTCTTGTGAGGGGTGGGAGAATCACATCAAGAATGAGAGCCACAAGCTTGAGGTCCTAGAGTGTCACTGCTAGTTCTGGACTTTCCAAGAACTTGTGAGAGATATTTTTTGGCCTCAGCTTGGGTGATTATTTTGAGGTAGAAGGGAGGGGGGAGCAAGGCTCGGTATCTGTCATATGTGCAAGATTACTGTTGTTGGGTAGTTTAAAGACATCTGGTGGCAACTAAGGTTGGTGAAGGACTTATTGAAAGTGTTGGTGATGATTCTAGAGTCCTGGGTTGGTATCCCCTCAACATTTAGCATGGTGGGAGGTGACTTATTGGGTTTGCCAGACAGTGTCTTAATATTTTCCCAAAACTTACGGCTGTCCCCCAAGGAGTTTGCCAGTTCACTTTTGAAGTATTGACTTTTGGCCTTTTGCATGTCCCAGGTACACTTGTTCCAGGCTGTTTTGTAGTTCTGTAGGTCAACTTGTGATCTTGTGCTTCTTGCTTTGTACCACATGTTATCTCTGTGCTTCATCTGCTCAATGCATTAGGGTGAGATCCACGACTTACTTGAGCCCCGGATTTTGCGCTCACTGTACAGGGCATAGATATTACATGCCTCCCTGAATTTGTAGATAAAGCTTTCAAGCGCTGAGTCCACGTCTGCTGCAGTGTCTGTAGCTCCACAGTCTTGGCAGCTTAGGTGTGACTTCATTGCACCAGTTTTCCTTTTTTTTAGAATTCTAATATGATAGTATTTGTTGGAGTCTTAGGGGATTTGTTTGACCAAGTAAAGAGGATTGCGGAATGGTCACTGATCGAATCTGGGAGGACAAATGTGCAGATAATTCTCTCAGGACAGTTTGTTATCAACCAGTCTATGAGTGTACTAGTACCTGTTCGATAATTTATATGAGTGGGAAAGTCCACTAATTGGGACATGTATAATGAGGATAAGGCATCCCTGCAAGGAGCTGCCTCTGGGGATATCCAGTTAATGTTGAACCCCTGACCATTAGCAGCTCAGAACTGTGGCAGAGGTCTGCAAGGTAGTCTAGGACAGGGGTGCACAACATGTGGCCCGGTGGCCACAAATGGTCCCGACAGCAGCTGCCTGTGGCACCAGAGGATCTAGCAGCTTCCACTTGCAGTCTTTATTTCTTTTGTTGTTGTTTTTAGTTTCATTAAGAATAAATAAATAAATAGCTAAATGTATGTTTTGATTTGTTTTATGTGTACATTTAATAATGTTTTGCTGGATGTTTGTCACCTCAGACCATTTTACAATGGCCCTCAGCCTTGGTTCAAGTCTTCAGTCTTGCCCTCCACAAAAGAAAGTTGTGCACCACTGGTCTAGGATCACCTTGAACCCACTGGATTGTTCCTTATGAGGGATATAGACAGATATGAATGTTAGACTTTTACCCTTATTGGCAAGTAATATTTTTACAGCCAGTATTTGGATGTTACTACACGTTGCTATGTGGGGGAGGACTTGTCCCTGAATGTGGTCTTTAATGTAGATGACACATGCACTCCCTCGTTCTTCTGACCTGTCTAGCCTAAATGATGTGTAGCCTTCAATCGGGATAGCCATGTCACCCACCCTGGGGGTGATCCAGGTTCAACAATCAAGAGTATATCTACTTGATGTTGGGTAATCCACACTTGTAGTAAGTCTAGTTTAGCCATGAGGCTATATATATTTATAGAGGCAATTGTTAAACTGCTGTGATGTTTTTGTGGTTCCCGTGTATGTGTCAATGGTCCAGAGTTAGGATGTGTATTCCCTGAAAGCAGCAGGAGTAGCCAAACCAGTCTAATAGCCAACCATTTCAGAATGATCAGAGCCTGTGAGTGGTTTTGAAATTTAGATCTTTCATAACTACTTTTGGTACAGGTTATTATCATGCTAATGATTGGGTGGGGAGAAGGATAACTGTTCAGGTGCATAACCGTGTCAGCCTGTGTGATAGTAGTATATTGCTAAACATTTGAGTGCCAGGGGCAGACATAGTTTTGGGTCTTTGTCGGGGATGTAGTATGCTGCTTCTTATTGCATTTTCATAATTCTGCTGTGTGGAGGTAAGTACCAACCACATGATTAAGATGATAAGGATGGATTAACCCACGACAGGGTATGGGTTTACTGAACATTAATCCACCGGGGGGGGGGTTGGAGTCATGAGGTGAAGCCGAGTGGCTTCAACCACCAAGGCGTGGATTAATGTTCAGTAAACCCATACCATGGAGTGGGTTAATCCTCTTATACCATGGACAATGTTATGTTAGAGTTTTACCTAAAGAAATAGTAAAATAAAGCCCTGTGAACATGCAACTGTGGGTATATCAGGGAATAATTAATCGATTATGTTTTTTCCCATTGAAAAATACATTCATTAAATGTTATGTTATGTTAGAGTTTTACCTAAAGAAATAGTAAAATAAAGCCCTGCGAACATGCAACTGTGGGTATATAAGGGAATAATTAATCAGTTGTGTTGTTTCCCATTGAAAAAGACATGCATCAAATGTTGTAATACTCATATGTATATTATGGCATCTTTTTTAATACACAGCTCTTTCTGTCAGGCTGATGTTGGTACCTCAGAAGATCAAATGGTCCAGATCTTTGCTGTGCACTACCGTTGCCTTTTTTTAACATTTTAAATATAGCTTTGGTCCCTCGTCGACGGCACCCACAGTGGATGCCACATACTCAATCGCACACTCTCCATCGTGCCGCATGAGACAGGAGCATCAAGAGCAGCAAGGCCCCCAAGTCATCCCTCAAACTACCTGTCTCCAGCACCTCTCGTGAGCTAGTATCTTTTGCCTCCTCCTCCTCCTCTAACTTCATCCTGGGCCAGGGCGGTGAGTAAGCGGTAGCACCACTGACCAGGTGCTGACTGCCCGAATCAAAATAAATAAATGAAAGATTTTATTTCCTCATTGAAGAGCGTACGTAGGAGCAGACGGAAGTCGGCAAAAAAATGCAACCCCTTGAATTATATAAAACAAAGTATGGGGTGCTGTGTGTTTAACTCAAATTTAACACACACCCTCATTGTTGGATGGCTACCATAAACCGCTTGGGCTTCGCCATCAGGGTTTATGTGCCATCCAACAACTCAGTTGAGTATTAAATTCTTGAAACACACTGCACCCCATACTTTATTCTATATTTAATCAATGGTCAGATGACCTGTTTGGACGAATCAGAAGACAGTATTTTCAGAACCCATAGTTATAAAGGTGCTTAATTGGCTCATGGCGTTAGTCAGAAAAAGGGTTACTATACACCTCAGTCTCTGGGTTGATAGGAGTTCCAAGGATGGTTGCAGTCCTAGACCTGCACTGTTTTGCAAGAGACGTTGTGGGGGTATGTGTGTGTTTGTGTACAGGAGTATAAATCAGATAGGTGGGGTTGGTGCAGCAAAAGAGGAGAAGGAAGAGTTAAGAAGGTAGAATGAAAGTAAACTGATTAGGAAGTTATCTCAGACTTGTGCAGTTGTACCAAGTAGGCTGGAGGTGGCTACTGTGGAAAAGCTTGGCACAGGGTCATAATGTCGGAAGACATTGTGCCGCAGCAATATACCGCTCTGCCAATACCATGCAATATATTGCCAGCAGCATAATTCTGTGTTTTGCAGCGGGCTCAACCCCTGAACCCCCCAACTAAATAAATCAACTGTGGGGGGGTGGTTAACACTTAAATTCACACAAAGTGCGAAAAATAAAAAAATTCCGTGCATCTGGGACCGGGAATCAAAACCCGGTCCACAGATGCACTGCCTCCCTTGTTGCCTGTGGCTCATCCCATTGAGCCATGGCAGTTGCTCACTGGTCCCTTGTCCCAGCAAGATTCTTATCCTGTACCTGGGAAGAGTGAGAGGGTGCACTATCGCGCATACATCCTTTCATGGTTTTGTACCCTCTCGATCTTTCCTGCCAAGCTATACTTGTTGCGCGGTACTGTACTGTAAAGCATATGACATACTGACCTGGTAGAGAAAAGCTGTTAGGTATCTGGGGTGAGGCACTCGATCTGGGCTAGTCTGTGCACTGAAACTTAGTTAGTAGTTTTTGTTGGCCAAGGAAGGGCAGACTGTGGCCGAGTGTGTATGCGTAGGGCCAGTACCTACCCGGTTAACAAAAATTAAATAAAAACTAAATAAATAAAGTTGAGGAGAAGTGTGCAATGAGGACAAAGTAACGGTGGAAAAAACAGGACAAGCAGAGTTGAGCCTGTGATGAGCTTTAGTGAGGACAGAACCTTTAAGAGTGGTAGGCTGCCTAAGCTGTGACCAATGGGAGAGGGGAAGAAGGAAATGTGTGGAGTTTAAGTGTATTTAAAGAATGTCAGGGAGAGGGTGGGCTGGCGGGAGAAAAATCAAGCATGAGATACCTGAGAAGGACAGAGTGTCTTAGCAAAGGTCAAAGCTGTGGTTCCCTATAGCAGCCAATTGGGAGCTTAACCCCCAGGAGAGCAGACCAATCAGGGATGAAGCCAGCACCAGGGTTCAAAATCAGAGCCAATACAGCTCCAGAGGGTGTGCCTTGTCCTTGGGTCTGCCAGCAGGAGTTGATCGGATGGCGGCTGCAGCAAATGCTATGTCTGTTGAGTGTGTCTGCTTCTGGTGGGAGCACCCAGTCAGGGGACTCCTGCTGGACAGAGAGATTAAGTCGGATTCAGATCAGAGCCTTTAGGAAATTAATGTTAATACCAAAAAACTACCACAAAATGCACTAAGAAAATTGAAAATTAATTTGTTTCTAACCTCAGTGTTTGTGTTGCTGATTCCCTTCTGTGTATCTCTTTGCTCTCCTATCTTTTTGGCTACTAGGGACCCAGAAATGCTGATTTCCTCTACCATTTTGTTTGGGTGTATAGTTTCCCTGTGGCTCCCTTCCTGCCTCATTTTACAGATCTCCAGCCTCTTCTATCTGCTGGCAGCTTCCACACAACAGTATGCTGATCCTTGATCCACATCCCATCTATTGACACCCAATGTCATCCATCTGCTAGTAGTTGCCCAGCCCTAGTATGTAGATCTCAAGCCCTATCCATCTGTTAGCACCCACCATGCCCAGTTTAAATACCTTTTCTACTCCCATCTGCAGCACCTGCATGCCCTCAGCATTATCCCCTACTCCATTATGTACAGACATGCATTCTTCCATATGCTGTCTGGCACCTACCCTGCCACAATTTATATAGCGTACACAATCAGTACCCACCCCTGACAATGCCATAACAAAGAAGACAACCCTTAAACAAAACTGTTCTCTTGCTGGCACACCAAGTACAACTTCAAGAAAGCTGAGCAGCACAGCAAATCAAAGGTACATTCATGGGCAAAACAGTCTCAAAGATAATGAATAAAAAGGTGAAGCAGCAGATTTAAACCAGTGAAGATGGAAGCAAATGAACATGCCTCTCAACTGTCCCACATTGTGAAAGAGACATTTCTCATTTTATCACAGAATTGCCACATCCATCCTTTAGTAACAAGATGTTGGCACACAAAGAGACAGGACTGTTATAAACATTAAAACAGAAATTCATATTGCACTCTGAAAATACATTATAATAAATCACATACAGCAGCAGCAAATTTCCACTGTATCTCCATGTTTCATATTCCCAACATACAGTTGTCTTAGATTTTGAGTGTCTGACTTGGTGTCTTACATTTGAATCCAGCAGGAAAGGAGGTGCTGAGCATTACATAAGCACATTATGCTAAGGCCTTTAAAATACAATTTCTTACCTCCACCACTGCTGATACTGCCACTGCTGTTGTTGCTGTTTACATCTGTTTCAGGTTGGAGAATACCATAAAATACAAAAAAAACTTGCCTTTCACTCTTTCAGGATGTAACTCTGGGCCAGTTTACCTGACTACACCACAAATGAATGTTTGCAGCCATTCATGTACTCTCTCTCTTTCTTTTTGCTATCAAGCAAGCATGCACAGTGGATTCCCAATAAAGCAGTAGCATTGCAGCACAGAACTTTTTTGTAATACATTGCATGGGAGTGGGTGTTTTTTGCATACAAGGGGAGGGGTCTGAAGAGAGTCAGCCTGGTGGCCTGTGGGGCAGAGATGCTAAGCACCTCACCTCCTGCCACACAGGCATCCCATGCTTGGGAAGGAGGATGGACTGCCAGCAGTCAGCTGGGGGGAGGATTGAGCATCCAATGGATAGCTCTCTTTTCATAGGGTAGGGTAGCATCTCATGTTGGTGCTTGGCTGCCACCAGATAGAGTAGTGGGAGAGGAGCACCTCACTCGAGCACCAAAGTTTACTGGGAGGATGCTGAAGTTCCATGATGTCTGTGTGCCTTCATGCATACATATTCCACATGCCACTGTGGCTGGGTACAGAAAGAACACAGAAATGTGGTTGCTTGGGCTAAATGAAATTCCGCCCACCGTCTCTCCATCCCATACCGCTGCCATGTTCATTGGATTCACTACTGGATATGAGTTCCTCATGGCGTTCTCCTACCTGGCCCCACCATGGGGGGGGGCAATCTGTGGGGGTCACTGGGTCTAGCTAGGTGTTTTTTCTTATTTCTGTTTATTAAAAGTTTTGCAATATTACAAAAAACAGACAAAGACAAATGAAGCCCATGTTTTGCATGCTTTGTTTGGCTGGGCAGGATTGAGGTGGTTATTGGGTGGAGGTACAGGAATGGGTCTGAGAGAGCCTTCGTATACTAACCTGTGAGAAAAAGCTATATAGAAAAATAAGTAAATAAACTGCAAAGTGAACCCAGTATCCTGAGCAGCAGTGTTCTGATCTAACCTGGTCTGTTTGATACTGTGAGAATCAGGGGGGTCTCTGATTTCAATCAGACAGGTTTGTCAATCCCTAATCACAACCATAGATTCATGAATGAAGTGGAGAAAGGAGACAGAGAGGGGGTGGGGGCACAGATAGACACAGATGATCTAGCCTAGGTGATCACAGCAGCAGAGGGAAATTCAAACCAGAGCTCAGAATTCAGTTTACATTGCCACTCTTTGCATACCTATGTAAATTGGAGTCATTACCCTAATGAAAGACTGGCTATCTCATTCTCTCCACCTTTTGTCTGTTCTCTCATACAGTACAGTACATTACATACTATGGAAGTAATAAAAACTGTTTTTGCTATGTCAGATCAACATTAGTTGATGGGATTGTTCTTCAGTCACTTGCCCTGCAACATGTGTGAAATCATCAACATTCTTCCAGCTACAGAGGTGGCACAGAAAATAGAAGCAAGTGTCATAACCATAGATTCATGAAAGTAGATCTGGATGGAGGAAGGGGACAGGGAGGGAATGGGGCACAGACAGACACATAAAAGCAGGCCTTGGTGACCAGAGCAGCAGAGGGTATTTCAAACCAGAGCCCAGATTTCAGTTTACATTGCCAGTCTCTTCATACCTATGCAAAATGGAGTCATTATCTTAATGACACACTGTTGATCTCATTCTCTCCACCTTTCATCTGTTCTCTCAGACAGTACAGTACACACTATGGATACAACAAAAACTGTTTCTGCTATGTCAGATCTATATTAGGCAATGATAGACTTTGTCCATGCTACTGGGTATGTTAAGTACTGTGTGTAGTCAGCAATGTTCTTCCAGCTGTAGAGGTGGCACAGAAAAAAGAAAAAATGCCACAACCACAGATTCATCAATAAAGTAGATTTGGATGGTAGGAGGGGAGAGGGAGGGGTAGGGACACACATACCCATGGGCAGGAATCTCATGCACACAAATGAAGTGATGAAACTCCTGTGTGGAAGTAGAAGGTAATGTACATCAGTTCCTGTTCCTGTCTGCCCTGCTTCCTCTCCTCTTGTAAGAAATACTTTGCATAGCTTTTGCTCTGCCACCATAAAAATTGAACTGTTTTGGTTACTGCAAATACATCTTCCACCCTAGGGTAGAAGGGGAAAGAGAGGGATGTCTGAGCTAGTGGATGGGGGGGGGTGAGGGCAGAAGGCTGCTAAAATTGGTACCGTATTGTGGGCATGACCACTTGACTATAACCAACCAAAAGCATGGCTGTAGTGGGTCATTTAAAAAGGAAGACTAAAATTGTTAGTGCTCCAGGCTGCTTTTTTCCCACAGGTTTGTCCACAGCCACTGTGCTGCTTAATGTGTGAAGGACTGGGGGTATTGATTTTAGAGGCAAAGGATGCCTGAAACAAAAACAGAGCTGTTTATGTTACTGCTATGGGGGCTGGGGTGGAAGGAAGAGGGTGCATGGTCTGAGACAGTAAGAGGGGTGGGTTGAGGGCAGAAGGCAGCTGAGATCTGTGCCATATTGGGGAGGGACCACATCACTACAGCCTCCTGAAAGGGTTCACCCACTTCATTGTGGCAAGCAAAAGGATGACTGTCATTAGGACGATAGCACAAGGACAACTGCAATTGCAGTACCAGACAAAGTGCTGCCAGACCCCAAGTGCATGGAATGTACTGGGACACATGTGTGGTCTTTGCAGGGGGCTGCATCCCCCCCACACACACCCATGAAGAGGGCTTCACCCCCGAATCCCCCAAAATGTATTATAATCAAGGCCTCTAGAATTCTGCTGCTGCAGAATTTTGTGCAGAACTTGCAACCTAATGCAGAACTTCTGCAGTACAGCTGAATTCACTGTTCTTAGTGATTCTTTATTAATAGTTCCATTATCCATAAAACCTGGTTCTCTTCCCCTCTTTTTATATCCAAAACCCCTCTATGTTCAGAATGTGATGGTATTAATGCCATAACATCATACATTAGCTAATGAAATGGCTGTATTCTGCCACAGAAATGAATAGCCACTTATCTACCACAGCACTCACTGCCAGAGGCTGTGGCACAGCATATCAGGCACAGTGATACTTGTTCAACTTGCACTATAGCCTAATACAATTTTCAGCCTTGTGTTATTACACTAGGGCCAACTTAAACAATACCTTGACAATAGTATAGACCTGTTAAGTCCATACCTTACTTTGTACAAACTTATTTTTGCCTTTAAAGTATAGAGATGCCATCTGAAATGAATAACTGGTAAAATGAATTAAGTTTTAACCTGCCATTTTTAAGAAAAATAATTGTGCCCAGAAAAGTGGAATATAATAATGTGCAAACCTGTTGAAAGAATAGATCTGTTAAATAAATAATTGCACTGTACACATTTTTGTCAGGGTTATTGATTACATATTGTCACTGGTTGATAGAATCACCTGAAAGTTATGGAGAATATATATATATATATATATATATATATATATATATATATATATATATATATATATGTATATATATAAAATATAGATATATACACATATTTGTATATAGACACACACACACACACATTTGTATGTTACAGATTGTATATAAATATATAAGTGATACACAGTGGGGTCCTCACGAGTGGTATAGATACCAGGAGTATGGAAATACCTTATGTATCACATAAAGTCCCCTCTCTGTGCATTTCATTTATGCAGTAGGCTAGGACCTTAATGGAAAGACATTTATTTTGCTTTTTTAGGCTTTTATTTTTTGAACTAGTGTTACTGTGCTTCCCCCATCTTGATTGCTATAACCACTGCCATAAAAGTGAAGTCAGGATGACAAGCTGACACTGTGATGTGGTAGTTCGTTAGTGCCGCAGAACTTCCACAGAAATTACAAACCACCATCGCAAAAGTTCTGCGGCAAATGGAAGTCTTGCCACAGAACTTGGTCCCAGTGTGTTGCAGAAAAGTAGGGGCCTTGATTATAATCACCTGCACAATGGAGGTTTCTATGGGGGGGGGTTCAACACCAGTGTGGGGTTCTCCCCTGCAGGGTGCACCAACAACCAGTTTGCCACTGTGACAGGCAAACTGGTTGAGGCTCCCTGATCACGTCACCCTCATTCTGTCCTCCCATTGGCAGAATACCTCCCAATAGTGCCTATAATGTTGCATTCAAAAAGGAAGACTGAAACTGTTTGTGCTCCAGACTGCTTTCTTTCCCTGTAGATTCATCCAACAAGATTGACCCTAGTAAACTTTTTAAGATCAGCAAAAACAAGAACATGAGGGGATAAAGTTAGAAACTGGTGGGAGTAGATACTGGAAGGGGGCCAGGAGGCATTTTTTTCAATGAGAAGATGGTGGCAGAGTGGAACAGGCTACCGGAAGAGGTAGTGAACTAGGAAACTGTTGAGGTTTAGAGATGGTGTGGGACAAAGTAAAGGGAGGATAAGAATATCAAGGGGAAAGAGTGACATGCAATGAAAGATATCCATCAAGGATACCTTCTCCATTGGACCACATCTTTAAAACTGTAAGCCATCAGCATCAGGACTACTTGGATAGGACAAGGAGGGTGATTCCTATGAAGGAGGACTCCCTTCTAGTTATACCCTATCTTCTTGCAGTGAGGATTCTGTGGCCTATACATCTAGGTCTGCTTCTGAAGAGCTCTCATTCCAGGTTTAGCTTAGACAAATCTAGCATGGCATTGACTTTGAAGATAAAGAGGAGGATTACAGTAAGAAAAATCTAATGGACTTTCTGAAGGTTACAGCTGTACCTACTACTGCGGTGCCTCCTGCATACCCTACCTTGGAGGATGCTACCTTTGCTGCCTGGCATAGGCCTAACACCTTCCCTGCAGTCCCTAAAAAGGCTGATAAACAGTACCCTGTGCCATTTCTTAAGCCTTATTATGCTTCCCAGCCAGAAACTGATCCTGCAGTAATCATGGCTGCTCATACTCACTCTAGATCCCCTTAGAGTCATGAGTATCTTACCTCCTAACAAGGAATACAGGAGTTAAGGGCAAATGCACTTATGCCTCTGCATCCTTGGGCCTTAGGATTGCGAATTATCAGGTACTGTATATACAATAAAATATAAGAATAGCCTGTGGAAATCTACCATGACTACTGGTCAGACTTTGCTGACAGTCCTTCCAAGAATGTACCACTTAAAGCTGCTTCAGCTGGTTTTGATATTGGAAAGCATCTGTTACACTCAGCATATGATGCCTCTGATGCATCTGTCAGGACTGCTGCTTCTGACGTCTGTCTCTGAAGATATTTCTGGCTCAGGGACAGCTGGCTTTTCTATTCATGTGCAGCACAACAAGCCATGTTAAATGCTCCTTTTTGGGGTTCCAAACTGTTTGGAAAAGATGTTGATAATGCTCTTAGGGAACTTCAGTTATCCAAAATGACATTAAAGAGGGACTGAGGCCAACATTTTTGGCATCAATAAATTTAGAAATTGGATCAACATGTACTCAATCAGCCTAATGCCAAAAATCTGTAAGTTACTTTATTTAAAAGTTACAAGTGATTTTGTAACGCTTAATTGCCTAATGCCTGTTCAGAAAAGCCAGTTTCAGTGAAGAGTTGATGATGATGTCATCTCCTAAACTCATTGTTTAGGTTACTAACTAGAAACTAGAAATAAAACGTCAAATGAGTGTTCATTTACATACTGTAATTTACTAAACGATACATTTTTAACTAAACACAGCAGTGTGTAACATTTTTTTCTTTTCTTGTTAAAGTTAAATGAACCAACATAGTATCAGCACTCAGCAGACATACAGTAGTTTTCTGTTTTTATTTTTGGAGAGACAAAACTGAAAACAGAGAGAATGAGTGATTTTGTGATTTGCGAAGTACATAAGTTAGTCGGAATCCGAATTGAACAAACTTAGGCTCAGCTGCTGCAGAGTGCAGCCAGCCACACCCAGCCAGAGCCAATGTGTCCAAGCCACCCACCTGTGAGTCCCGTGACACAGTTGACAGTTCCCTGTCCAAGAAGACCCCGACCCAGTCAGCAGCAGTTCAGACCAGAAGACAATAAGAAGTTCTTAGTAATGACAAACCTAAACCTTTAACTAAGTTATAACCGCTACTGCTAATTAATTATACTGTTTCTTAACTATCTTAGTGGTTCTTCACTTACTTTAGCAGAAACAGCAGCTGTCACAGATAAGCATGCAGTTGCACATGCTAATATTATGCTGCGCTGTGCTAATTATCTCAATTAATCTGTCCAATCCACTCTCAGGAGATACTCATACTTCCCAACACTTTTCCATCTGGTGTGTGCAGATGGGCACTCACATTGTCCCTTTCTGGTCCTCTTACATGACTAGTTGTGGCTGAATTAAAACATAGCAACACAGTCAAAACAGCAAACCTCGACCAACCACAGCTGGGACATTGCCATCGCACTGTGTGAGCTGGAAGCCTGCTACCCCAGTCCTTGTCAGCACTGAGCCACCAAGTGCTCACTAGCCAAGTGCATACATGTCAAGAAATGAAGAAAGAATAATGTGGGATGGGAATGGGGACTGATGGGATTTGGCTGTGGATCAGGAATGATTATGTTGCTGTCTCATGAAGTCTGCCTGCAGCCTGCTGCTGTAGCTCAAAAATGTCCCCGATGACAATGTATGCAAATTTTGCAATTCAATTAATTTAATTGCAGCATCAAAATTCAGGACATGCAGTAGTAAGTCAGCAGTCAGTGATGAGTGATGATCATTGATTTGCTCAAAATCACATCTGTGTGTGATGAATAATAATAAATTGATGGTATCACGACACTAGTCTGTCTGAATGATGATGACTGAGTCATCATGTCCTGTGGCAGAGTCAGTTCCTCCTCCTCTCTCCTGACTACAACTTAACCTGCAAGACCATCTCTCACCTACCATCAAGCAAGTCAGCGAGCAGGCAGCTCACTGCAAACCCATGGTAAGCCTCAGCCTGCCATGAAGACTCATGAGGATGTGGATCGTGGATCGAGTGGATGCCCCTCTCCCCCACCCGGCCTGTGGCTCATCAGCTATTGAGAAAAAGAAAAAAAAAAAAATATGACTGAGCGAGATGTGAGTCGTGACTCAACTCATGACTGCTTCATTTACTTGTTGGGGGTGGGCCGGAGGGGAGAAAAGAAACCTATCCCAACCTAAGCCCTACTCAGGCTGAACTAGCTGACTGGCACCACCTCCAGTGGCATGGAGCAGTGACGGGTGTCAAAAAAAAAAAATAAAATTCAGGCTAACCTAGCCCTCAGAGGCTTCAAGCAGTCCCTCCAGCCAGACTCCACTGACTCCCTCCTGATTTCTGAGCTAAAGCAGAGCTGAGTTACTACAGGTTTTGTTGACTTGTTGTCCTCTACATGCCAGTCCATGCAGTCTGTTAAAGAATTAAATTACTTAGCTAAGCTGGATGTCTGAGCCTGTCACTGCTGCCCCAACCCAGTAATGATATAGTTTGGCAGCTGCAGGAGAGTGGTGCGACTCTGCTCCGGCAGTGGTGACCGACCATACTTGCTCGCTCTGCTGATGTTCAGGAGATGAAGACAAGTCACACACTGGCAGACTGGTTTTAATTTATTTCAAGTCTGATTCCTGAATTCCAATCCAGATCAGAGAGACAGAGACTGTCAGACAGAAGTGCAATGCTGCATGGCTGGAGTGGACAGGACAGTCGTGGACACACAACCATTGTGAGTTGGCATCGGCATCCTGCAGTACTTTTAATTTATTTCCTATCTCTATTCAATTCCCGATCTAGATGAAAGACTCTGACTGAGAGTGCAGTGCTGCATGCCTGGGATGTGGACACAGTCACTGTGAGTCCGCGTAGCCTGCTTTTAATTAATTATTTCTGACCTATCCGATTCCCAAACTGAATTCCAAGAGACTCAGACAGAGACTGGGGCAGTGTAGCACAGTCATTTTTGTAAGTCAGACTTGGCCCCCTGCTAAATAATAATAAATTAATCATAACATGCAGCTGCATGTATGGCGCACCTGCAGCAAACAGATGGCGGATGACAGAGAGCGCCTAACGCAAGTGGCACCAGTGAAGAACGAGAATGGAATTATTAATTGAAAAACACTTGTGTGGGTGGTGGTAGTACTCTCAGCCTCTCACAGTCACACCAGCAAATTCTCCCCCAAACCCTAGCCTTTCCAGTTCTGCTTTTTTGTTTTAGTTTTTTTTAGGTCACCCCTGGGCCCCCTAAGGTTGTCAGGGCCCCAGGCACTTGCCCGTGTGGCCCTGAGTGCCGACACCATCCCAGGGACAATTCCCTTCAATATCTTTACAAGTGACATTGCGGATGGACTCAAAGGAAAGGTATACCTAGAGATGTTATGAAATTTTATTTCACTGGCAAAATTGCAGCAAAATCAGCAATTTTGCTGTGTGAAATATTTTGAGAAATTGCTAAATTTCACCCATCAATTATCATCTTTCATTTTTTTATTTTTTAGATCTCCCTGGTGTCTAGTGCTCCCTCCCCCTTCCCGAGCTGATCACTGTCCGGAATTACGTGAAATTTCCCTGGTGTCTAGTGCCCCCCGCTGATCACTGGTCGAATTCAAGAACCCCCTCCCCCAGAGTTATTTCCCCAGCCACCATGACCCACCAATCTTAGAAAAAATCTCCTCCCTTTCCCTAGTGTGTAGTGGACCCTGCCCCCCACCCTGTCACCACAGATAAACAGTGACCATCCGCACCCCCAGTACCCTGAATGGGCCAGTGGCATAGTCCTCCACTCACCTCCATGGCTAGTGGCCCGACTGAGCCCTTCAATGAATGAGCACATGCTTGTACAAGCATAAGTGTGCACAGGTGGGACCCACCTGGTCACCCTCTACACACTGCTATTCCTTGCAGTTATCAACATGTTCCTTTCATACTGGTGTGTGTGGGGCAATGCAGGTGACTGTACTCTGCATACAGAGCTGGTGCATCACATACATGTGGTATACTGATTGAACTGTGTCACCCTGTGTCCTCCCCTGTTGCTTGTCCAGGAGGGCTCCTGTAGCCACTGTCCAGGTGGGCCCCCAGTATCCCAGACCGACCCTGTACATGGTATGGGTAATAGCACTGTACCCAGGCCAGTGCAGTACACATACACACACACACACACACACACACACACACACACACACACTCCATCACACCTGCCTGCTAGGCTGCAGTACCTTCTGTTCACCTTTGTGGGGTGTTGGGGCAGACCAGCAAAGCTGGAACTGTGTATGCCTGGGGTATGCAAATATCCTGAATACATTCCAGTTATGAGCTGCACATGAGGGGAATGGGCTTGGAATGTGCAATGAGGCCATTTGCATAACCCAGCTGAATACTGTAGTTTTGCACACTGTACATGTGGCTGCCTAGTGTACATTTCCCTATGCTCTGCATAGGGCTAAGGTCACCTGCTGAGCCACGCATCTCCCACTGTGCAATCGTGCATGTTTGTGATATCCAGCCAGACATGTGCAATTGCATCACATGGAGCATCTTCTGAATATACTATTATTTTATGCCAGCCCCTCTATGTTGCGTGGCACAGGCACTAGTGTGATGCAGCCTGGGACTTTTTATATGGGGCCCCTGATCTGTCCAATGCTCCTTTTCATGAAAGCAGTTTTTATTTACAAAGCTGTCCTCTCAAAGCATGCTTATTCTCTACCAGTAATTAATTATTTTGCTGTCAGCAGTTGCTTGAATATCATTTAAGCCCAGCTCAGACCTGATGAAATAACTTGAGGTAGCTTTATTAAAGCCCAGTGCAGAATGTAAG
The DNA here is from genome assembly GCA_016271365.2 of Neoceratodus forsteri. Taxonomy (NCBI): domain Eukaryota; kingdom Metazoa; phylum Chordata; order Ceratodontiformes; family Ceratodontidae; genus Neoceratodus; species Neoceratodus forsteri. The sequence goes on along the minus strand of CM028130.1, from coordinate 756,364,612 downwards.
ATTTGTATAACTTGTTTTCCCAGTTTCTCAACAGGATACATAGCCCAGACTTCAGCACCAAAGAGAACTTGTGTGTGATATTTTGCTTCTAGCCTTAACCAGGGGCCAAATGGAACAACCACCACATAAATAATTAAATCTTGTTAGGCCAGTAACAGATAATTTTGCTTTAGACAAAATGTAATCAAAGCCTACAGTACCTGGTATTCACACCCAAGTACTAACCTGGTCTGACCCTGCTTACAGTAGCTTACAAAATCAGATGAGATCAGGTGCATGCAGGGTGGTATGGCTGTAGGCTTTGTACAATGGGATCAATTGATAGAAAAACTGTTCTTGTCATGTCCCCTTTTTGCAGGTCTCTGTTTTGGTGGATGGAACCCCAGCACTTATTACAGGGCATTCCATTCTTCTGCCTGACCCCGGAGCAGATCCCTATGATGGATGCCTCTGGATCAGGATATAGTGCCCATCTGGGACCTTTCCACACCCAGAGACTGTGGTCTGATCTGGATTCAGATCTCCATGGCAATATTCTGGAGATGAAGGCAGTTCTGTTTGGTGTCCAAGACTTCACAGAACACCTCAGTCCCAGGCCTTTGTTGATAAGGACAGACCATGTCAGTGGAAAGTGCTACATCAACGAGCAAGGGGGACTCCCTTTTCTCCCCTACACAAGGAAGCAATGAGAGTTTGGCACTAGGCAATGTCTCACAGCCTTCAACAAGCAGCAATATTTCTTCCAGGTGTCCAAACATCTTTGCAGGCAGGCTAAGTCGGTCCCAGTCCTGTGTACATGAGCAGGAACTGCTGACCTCCATTGTAAATATCTCTTCGCAATATGGGGTCATCCAGAGTTGAAACTCTGCATGTCCCCACACAATGCATTTCAGTGTGCATTGGTTCTGCCATTTCCCCCTGCTTTGCCTGTCTCCATAGGTGTCCCACAGGGTTCCGTCCTGGGTCCCCTACTATTTTCTATTTTTATCAACTCCCTCCCCATTGACAGTCTAAACCTTGAAGCTCAATTATACGTGCATGATCTTGTCCTCTTTCACAGTGATAAGTCCCTGTCCAACATATCTTCCATACTTACACATAACTATGTTTCAGTCCACAACTGGTTCTTATCCAACATGCTCCTGGTAAATGAAAAGAAGACCAAGGCTATGCTTTTTGGGTCTAAGCCTTATCTGGCCAATATCCAGAAATCTAATTCCTCCCTCTCTGTGCTTACACCTGATGGCTTAGCTCTGCTGAATTTTCCAAATTTCAAGTACTTGGGTGTTACACTTGACCCCACCTTTTCTTATGTAGAGCACTTCAACCATTTAATTTGCAGAGTCAACCACAAACTTGGGACTGCATATTGCCTCAAACATTACCTTACATCAGAGGCCCGGCTAGACATTGTACATGGTAACACACTGCCGATCATCAATTACTGCTCCCCCATCTACTTATGTTTGTCAGCTACCCTATGGGCATGACTACCATCAGTCTACAATAGCGTCTTCCGCTTTGCACTCCTGGCTCCTTACTCTACCCACCACTGTAACCTCTACCAGTCTCTAGGATGGCTTTTTTTCCAAGACTGCTTCAGCAATGCTCTCGTCAGCCTCATTAACAGTTCTCTGAGAAGAGGTGTGGAGTCCCTCCTTAAGGTCAGGGCTGTGACTAGGTGCCTCCATGAACACAACGTTCATCACCTTGAGGTCCATAAAGTCTCCACTATTATGAGAGTAAAAAAAAGACCTACCTGTTGCTGCCCCCTCTCTGTGAAACAGGATCCCAGCATCCCTTTGGTTGTCTGATGCACACCATCTCTTCAAATCCCATCTTCACACCTGGTTGTTGCTCGGAGCTACATGCACTTGCTCACCTAGGTAAACCCACCCTCCCTCCCTACCCACTACCCATCCCCTTCCTTCCTATGCCTATGGCCCCTCCCTTTGTTTTAACCCTCTATCCAGGGGTCCTCTCCCTCTCTGTCATCATCTGATCCTCTTCTCCTTGCAATAGTAGTGAGCCCACTCCTACTGTGCTTACTCCTGGCATTACTCTCAACACTATCCTCTGCGACCTAATCTGTATCCCCTTATCTTCCCATAAGCATACTGTCTCCTAAGTCAGCCTGAATGTCTACACCAGCATATGGTCTTACTTTCCCTTTTGTATCTATGCTCCAGCTGTATGCTGATACCCGAACACCACTGCTTTTGATACCTGTACTTGTACCTCCCTATTTAATGTGCCAGTTTTCCCAGTGGATGCTTGGTCTTGCTACTAATTAAAGAAATAACAACTGTGTTGTACTCTTGGTATACTGTAGTTCTTGTGTGCATTGTTTTATCTTATGTAATTATCTTGTGTGCATTGTATTGTATATTTCCACACCACCTTTGTGGCCCGGGTTGTGCCTGAAAATGAACCTTTGGATCAGTGCGCTTACCCAGTAATCACAGTCATAAATAAATAAACAAATGCAAAACTGGCACATTTCTGCTTGCTCGTGCTAGGACCTAATGGTGGGCATTTGGATACATAGTCAAGGGGGCTTGATACTGTGAAATACTCATCTCAATAGGCTGGGAAAAATGTTTAGATTTTTGATGCTCTGAGATGCAATCTGAGACTTTTTTCTAGCAAAATATCATGATGAGTAGCACGTTGCCACTCATCCTTATGTTTGGCAAGACAAATGCACAAGTACTAAGAAAAGAGGTATTTTTATGACTAGCAATGTGCATGGATATGGTCTAAAGTGAGTACCAGACTATGAAGTAGTTAAAGCATGCCTGTGTGTGGTATACTACTACACACAGGCCTGGTCTAACTAAATACTTCATTTTTTTTTTACTTATAACTACAGTACTAGGTGGGGTTTACATTGTTATGTGTCTGATAGGTCTGATGATGCATGCAAAGCAATAATTATGGTCCCTCCTTCCACATCACTGCACCCTAAAAATTGTGCCATGCACACCCTCCCAAACATAGAATGATGGAACTCTCTTGCAGTATAGACAAAATCGGGATAGATAGCTGTAACAGTTATTTGCCATCAATCCTAATTTTTGCAATGCATGGTTGTTTTTTTTTAAACTCTTCTTATTCTCCCTTTGGTCTGAGGCATCTCTCAGAGGTGCCTACTCAGCTCATCCCCTGCTACTCCCCACCGAGACTCCCACCAGTCTTCCCAGCCCCCCCTGGATCACCACCTGGGGAGGGACGACCACTCCTACTTTGGTGGCATCTTTCTGAAATTAGAGGATTCATCTTTCCTGGGTGGTACCTGGGGGTCACTTGGTGCAGCAGTCCAGCACAGGGGATGTGCAGGGATGGTTCCTGAGGCCTCCCATCACCTCCTCAGGCCTCTGGGTATTTTTCCTCTTTTTGTTCCCCTCCCTGGAGCTCGGACATACAATGACGTCCTCCAACGTCAGTCGTAGCTCCGCCCCTCTACTTCAGCCCTAAGTTTGTGTAGTGCCTCCGGCTTCCACTGGGGGATGCTACCGGGTGGGGCAAGGCCCGGATCCCTCCCCAGAGAGGAGAGTCATCCTCCAGATGTTTGATCTTCTCTCTCCCCTGCCGACCCTTGGTGCCCGAGTTCATTCCCGAACTTGGGTCGCCAGCGTGGCATGAGGTAAGACAACCAGCCCCTCAGTCCTCAGCGCCACTGGGCTGGCAACTTTTACAATGCATGTTAAATGTCCAAGTAAAAGTTTTACAAAAGTGAATCAGGCATCGGGACAAATGCCTGTCCTGCAGAAATTGAGTCAGGTTGCAATGCAAGGTGGAAAGTATAAAGACAAGAAAGTAGCAATATCTTTCAATTCACCTACAATTATGCTGCTCAGTGCTTACAACACGGAAAAGGACAGATTTGTTCAGCTGTGGCTAAATCTACAGCAACATTCTTCTTTGTTTCATGCCCTTGAACTTGTCAATGACTGCATCAACAGGAATGCTTTTCAGATGGTTGCATTCAATATTAAAGGGAAATGTCCAGCTGGATTTGGGCCATGCCTCGGTGTATGCCATACCATACCTGGTCTCGGTGTAGCACCAGGACATATACTTTGGAAAATGGGTCTGTTAATAGCTCTGCTAATACGGGCTATCTATGGACGTGCCCCCGGCTGCTCCCCATGTCAGACATCACACTGGGATAGCCGTGGATGGTTGTGGGTGCACCGGTACATTCGCAATGCCGGCAGCAGGGAGTCAGGATCAACCAGATATGAGTAATATATTTCTGCAGCTGCAAGTGAAAAAGATTACTTTACTTTACGAAAAGCCTAATTTGGCCATGCCTTACACCGAGGCATGGCTCGAATCCAGCTGGACGTTTTCCAAAGGACAGAGAGGTGACTTAGCCTTTCATTTGACATTGTGTTCCTCAATTGAGTTTTGATGATCTTCATTTTACTAAATGAACACTCACAAAATGTCACTGTCACAGGAAGGATATTTAAGTACATGCTGCATTTCATAGAATTTGAATAAGCTTGAGTTAAGCCACTTTCGTGAATGAAATTACAGCTCTGATTTGATGCAAGACTTTGAAGCTTCTGTACTTTACATACCAGCTGTGATTCTGAAATGTGAAGCTCTGGATTAATATCAAGGTAAGTATGTGAAATAATTGTGGAAGGAGTTTTTATTTCCTCTGTGGAGGAATTATTTAAGCATTTGGGTGTAAAAATAGATAAGAGTTAATGACGGGCACCTCAGCAAACCGATCATTCAGGGAACCGACAATGGTGCCAACTGTGTTGTGGTAAAAGTTACTTTTTAATTGCTCTTTATTGCTTTGAATGTCTATTACATTCCTTTGTATGTGTCGCCTACAATAAGACACGCTTAGGTTAATGCCTAGGATGAAGGCACTGTTAAGTTTTTCTGCACATTTCACAGAAGTATAGATATCTTCAAAGTGTTCTTCTGACCTCATTTCTGAAAGGCAATTTTCAATAGCTCTATCTGATCTAGTGCATCAATATAGATAAATGGAGATTGTAAGCACATGGATTCTGCATTTATTTTGGAAAATATGTTCTGAAGTGCAAAAAGGCAAATGATAAGATCAATCTTTTTCTTTTTCAGAATCACAGCTTTTACCTGTGGCTTCAAGGCAGCAGATGAAGCAGCAGGACAATGCTTCATTTCCTCCAGGGTTTGCAAAATGGGATGGTGTGAATTTTTAAATGCTTCTAGGCTATATGCTAGTGCATACCAACTAGTTGTGCACAGTGAGACTAGGTCCTTATGACCAACAACATCAGCATCCAAGTTCATCACTTTTATCACATCTTTTAGATGCTTGGTTCTTTCTGGACTATTTGCAAATGTTGAGTACAAAATTTGAAGCTGCGTAAATGTCACTAGTTATTCTGCAGTTTGCTGCTGTCTCAGTTAAGCTGAGTGACAGCTCATGGGCCAAGCAGTGAACATACAACACTGTTGGTGAAATCTCTCTAAAGTGAGGCTGCACTCCCCTGAATTGGCCTGGCATATTTGCTGTCCCATCGTACCCCTGGACATACAGTTTCTTTAAATCCTGTTGGCAATACTCTTGATTGGTAGATTTCAATTTTTCAAAGACTCCTTCCCGAGTGGTGCTTATTAATGGGTAGAAGCCTAGGAAGCTTTCTTCAACTGAGAAATCTGGCAGAACGTATCTGACAACAAAAGATAACTGCCTTGCAGAGAGAAAACACTCATTTTTAATTTATTTATCTAGTTTTTGTTTACCGGGTAAGGTGCGCTAACTTTGGCAATTACTATTTTCAGGCACAACCCCGGAGGGTACAGAAATCAACAAGACATATACAAAGCATAAAAGATAACATAATTGTACAACATGTCATTACATTATTATGAACACTTTGCAAAGATGGGAATACATTGAAGCAAGAGTAAATTAACAGCAAGCAAGATAAGACTATAAAACAGAGTAATTCATCATCTGTCGGGGGAAAAATACAATTACTAAGGTAATATGAGTAAGATCCCAGACAAATTAGGTTAGGGTAAAGCAAAAGAAGGCTGTAACACAAGTGTGGTCATACAGGATAGGTATAGGAGAGTAAGGAAGTAGTAGTGACATTAGAATGAGGGATAGAGGATGGTGTAGAAAAAGAAAAATTGTGACAAGGGAAGAGGTGAGTACAGAGAGCAATTTAGAGTAGGCCATATAGGTAATGAGAAAGAAGGAAGTGCTGAGAGTTTCTTCAAAAAAAAACTGGAATGAAGAGGCTTAAGGAGTCAAGGTAGGAGGGGGAGAGAAACAGGCTAAGGTGGTTGGAAGCAAGAGCAGTTACATGAATCAGTTAGATATCTGCATAGCAGTCTTTTGAAAGAGGCATGGGATGGGGCAAGGCATATAGTTAGGTGGAGAGAGTTCCGGTATTGGGGGCATGACAGGCAAAGGCACTAAACCCTTTAGAGGAGTGATGCCTAGGGATGAGGACAGGTGTATTGTCCACAGTTCGCAGGCCATAACCATATGTATGATTTAGAAATAGCCCCACCAGGGGCTTAGGTATGTGGGTTCTGATGATGTTATCAATAATCGAACCATATGCAAAGGACCAGGATGCAGGAGGCAAAAGCCAACCAAGTTTGGAATAAAGGAGACAGTGGTGTTTAAGCCGGTGAGAAGAGGAGGTGTAGTGACAGATGTTATTATAGGTAGCAGCCCACTTCAGAAGACTAGATTTACTTGTGGCAGCACAGGTTACACCCCATAGGTGGGGGAAGGAGAAGAATGCCATGAGCTATGGCTAGTCTAGAGGAGGGAGTAAGCACATAGCTGGAGCGGTAGGCAATGCCTAGATTCATATTAACAGACTTACAGGTCTGCTGGATGTGAAGGTCAAAAGTAAGAGTCGGGTCGAGGGTCATACCCAGATATTTAAATGAGTTGACCACATGTACAGATGTGCCATTAACTGTCGAGACATTGAAATAAGGTAAGGAGTGTTTATGTTTGGCATTAGAACCAAATAACATGGCTTGGGTCTTACATACATTGAGAACTAGCTTATGGTTAGACATCCATTGTTGAATTGGTTCCAAGTCCTGGGAGAGATGTTGGCTGATGCTAGTAATGCTTTTAGAGCTGGATTACAGGACAATGTCATCTGTGTATAACAGGGAGGAAGTCTGCTGAAGGTTGGTGATGAAATTATTTATAAATATGGAAAGAAGCAGGGTACTAAGAATAGACCCTTATAGCACACCAATATTTATAAAGGTTATATCCAATAGGGTGGAGTTGTATTTAAGTAATTGAGTCCCATCAGATAAGTAGCTGCCAGACCACATAACTATGTATGATGAGAAACCTAGAGATCTCAGGGTTGTTAAGAGCAAGGGGTGGTCCACTAGGTCAAAAGCTTTTGTCATGTTGATAAAAATTGCCCCTGTTATGGAGCCAGAGTCCATGGCCACCAGGGTATCAGAAGTAAACTTGTTTAGTGCAGAGGTTGTACTACTGTATGACCCTTGTGAAAGTCATGCTGGGCAGATGTAAGAAGGTCATGTTTTTGGAGAAAGTCAATGGTTTGGGAGGCAATGAGTTTCTCAAGTATTTTGCTGAGAACTGACAAGATCACAATGGGCCTATAGTTTGATGGATCTTTACAATCTCCTTTTTTAAAAACAGGGGTTACCCTAGCCATCTTCCAGATGTCAGGAACATGACATTGGCACAGGGAGAGGGTAAAACATATTGACTAGAGGTGCAGCAATGAAGGGGGCAGCAAGTTTCAAAAGCATAGGTTCAAGATTGTCAGATTCAGCCACAGTGAACTCAGATATGTTGTTTAACTGCCTGAGCACTTCTTGATAGGAGACAGACTTGAAATGGAAGATAGGTCCAGTGACGTCAAGTTGAGGGATCAGGGTCGATTAGATGGGGAAAGATGTGGCATAATTAGAAAGGTCAGAGAATTGAGTATTAAAAAAGTTTGCAGTGGTTCTGGGATTATTGCAGTGGATCCCATTTAAGAACATATCTGTAGGAGTAAGGGCTGAAATAGAATCTAGGAAGAGCTTTATATGGGACCAGAACATCTTGGAATCCCCATAAGAGTTGGTCAGTAGATCCTTGCAGGAGGCACTTTTTGCCTTTTTGTTTCTTTCTTGCATGAATTGCGTAGGGTTCTGTAAGCAATTAGGTCAGCAGTTAGCCCAGAGCTTTTATATTGGAGCCAACTTTTGTCCCTTTGACGTAGTTTGGAGAGTAGGTCAGATGTCAGCCAGTTTGCATGCCTATTTTTCACCCTCCAGGTTATGAGTGGGCAGTGTTTATTCTGTATCACCAGAAAGTTGGTCAGAAAGAGATTAAGGGCAGACTGAGTGTCACTTGATTTAAAGAGGAGGGACCAATCAATGGTGGCAATATCCTGTAGGAAGGACTGTGAGTTGAGATGAGCATAGTTTCAGAAATTAATAAAGCATGGTTTTGATGGAGCAGGCCTAGCCTTTCCCCAAATCCAAAAGGTGGGGGAGTGGTTGGAAATGGAGTCAGCAATTATGCCTGAGGTGATTATATTTTCAGGGTAGCTGGTCATTATCCAATCCAGCAGAGTACTGGAGTTAGAGTGCTATGCAATCCTAGTGGGGTCATTGATCAACCAGTGTAAGTTAGAACTTTGAAGCCTGGTCAGTAGTGAGGTTTGAGAGTTTCCTAGCCAATTTAAGTTATAATCACCAAGTATTAAAACATAATTTCTACCTGAAAGAAGAGAGGTTTGATCAGGCACATCATCAAGACCTTTTTGGCTGTTAGAGAAGGGGTTATAGGAGCATATAATATGTAATTTTTTGGAGCCAACAGAAAGAAGGACACGAATGGCTTCACAGTGAGTTAGGGGAGACCAGCAGATTAGAGAGAGATGTAGGTGAGCTTTTAAAATAGATGGCTGTACTGCCCCCTTTTTTTGGAGCAGATCTATCAAACCTCAAAAGATTATAAGAAGGAAGTGCCCAGAGTGAATCAGGGGTGGAGGGTTTGAGCCATGTCTCAGTAAGGCAGATCATATCGGGTTTATAGAGGTTGGTCAAGGACTCTAGTACAGTGAGGTTGTGCAAGAGGCTTCTTTTATTATGGTGAACAACAGTTAGACCTTTAGCACTGGTAAGGGCACTAGGTAAAATGGCATAAGGTCCAGAGTTAGAATGAACATCACCTGAGAGCAGTAGGGCCAGTAGGAGAAGATACCAGAGTTTATGTCGCATTAAGGGGCAGATGGCATTAGTGTGCAGGGGACAAAGTTTTATGGCGTAGGCAGCCAGGTGGATCTAGATCCTGTTTATTAGTAGAGGAGAAAGGTCATGTTGGAGAGTGGGCAAGAGGAGAAAATTAGAGAAAAATAATTCATGAGGCAGGAAAGTAAGGGTGGTCAAGGGGGGCACAGGGAGCAGAAGACAGGGATAGAGGAAGTAGAGCTGTAATGAGTATCACAACGAGTAAAATCATATGAGGATTCATTTTGGAAGACCTAGGGTCTTGCTAGAGAAACAGGAGAGAACAAACAGGAAAAGGGACACCACTAGGGGACTACCTAACAGTGTACTGGAGAAATAAGAGCAAGCAAGGAGCAATCAGATTGTCTTAGCAGGTATTTGAGAAGAGCACTGGGTCATATTTAGCCAACAGGATAGGAGAGATGCCGAGGGGCAGAGACTTTGAGTATTTAAAGGAGGCCTGGGGTGGTGGGGGGGGTGGGAGAAAAGATTCGGGAGGCTTAACTTAGGTGTCCAAGTTTAGCCAACAGCTCAAAGCAGTGTAAAATCAATGGGGAAAGGTGCACCAATCAGCTTGGGCCTTGGGAGTAAGGTGACCAATAGGACGCAGCCTCCAAGAGTGCCGCACCAATCAGAGGCTCCTGGCTTGAGCTAGCTCCAAGAAGGTAGAGGCGGTAGTACCTGGCCATGGGATCCACTTTCAAAGACCAGGAGAGCAGTCAGGAGGAGTCAGCTTCAGTGGCAGCAGTGGCCGTAGGTTCAGTCGCACAATTTCTGTCAGTGCCGCACAGGTGCAGGTCCCTGGGGAAGAAGAAAGAAACAGGAGTTTACATATGGTTATAGCAGGAGTGGGGTGGGTGGCTGACAACACAAAAACATCGACGGGGGATGGGGGTGAGAAGGGGAATTACAAATGCAGGTTAACTCCGAGAAAAGGCTGGAGTGGTGTCAGCAGAGACAAATGGCAGTGGGAGGGAGTGAAGGCAAAGAGGTGTTAGGTAGCAGGGAGTTGGGGGAAGGGATTGCAGACAGAGGGAAAATTAAGATGAGGACAAGTTGAAAGGGGTAGTAAGAGAGAGCTATGGGGGGGGGGAGTAAAGAGGTAGTCACAGAGTCCTCGGAGGGTTTAGAAAAAATCAGTAGGGCACACGGTCGAGAGGAGATTTACACAGGCAGTTATGAGCAAAGAGCAGGAGAGCAATATATCACAGTAAAAACACTACCAAAAGGCAGGCTAAATTGGCACTAGAAATAAAAGTGCAAGTCAGGTCAAATAGGCAGAGAAAATTAGCTTTAAAATTAAAAATCAATTTGGCTAGTTTGAGCAAGCATTACATAGGCAGACATTTGGATCAAAACTTCTGAAATTCAAAATGAGAAGGAGGCTTAGCTTAGGTGTCCAAGTTTAGCCAACAGCTCAAAGCAATGTAAGGCCAATGGGAAAAGGTGCACCAATCGGCTTGGGCCTTGGGAGCAAGGTGACCAATAGGAAACAGCCTCCAAGAGCGCCACACCAATCAGAAGCTCTTGGCTCGAGCTGGCTCCAAGAAGGTAGAGGTGGTAGTACCTGGCTATGGGATCTGCTTCCAAGGACCAGGAGGGCGGTCAGGAGGAGACGGCTTCCGCAGCAGCAGCAGCCGTAGATTTGGCCGTGCAATTTCTGTCAGCGCTGCTCAGGCGTGGGTCCCATCAACTATAATAGAGTAAACTGGTGCATCATGTAAGGTCTTCTCTGTCATTAGATCACTAGTTGCATACAATATATCATTCTGTATTGTATGTGATAGATACTGCTTTCTGGTCTTTATACTTTCTTGTCTCAACTCAGAAATTGTGTGCAAATATGATTGGAGTGAAGGCTCATATCCAGCAATGAGCTTAACTAAGTCCAGAAATTTTCCACCAAAATCCTTCATCAATGCTTTCTCTATTACCCCTCAAAGTGTCCTCATGAGATGCAAGTGTAAGCAGCCCCCACTTAACTGTCTAGGGGTATTGAGATGTTAAAGTTTGTGGGGAAGAGGGAGCGCTGTACAGACAAGAAAATACAGTCCAGAAATAACACAGGAAAAACAGTACCTGATTCTCCACGGATGATGATGGTGATGGATGGAGTCCATCAGAGTGCCCTGTGACCCTCAGGGCACTGAGCTGGTATGCGCCAGGGTGATGCAGATCTTTATCTGCTTGGCCTTGCCCATTTCACCTGGAGGCCTTTGTAGACAGTTTTCACCAGACAGGCCTCTTGACATCTTCCTTGGTGGTTCTCTGGCTCCTGCTGTTCTGGGTGCCACCCTGGAACACACTGGATGCAAGGCTGTGGAGACAACTTCCTTTAGCAGCAGCAAAACATTTTTTCAAAACATAAGAGGCAAACCGCAAAGTTGCAGAAACAGAGGATCCCATTTAATGTACAGTCAAATTAGACAGCAGTCCAACAAAGACATCAAGTCACCGAGGACTGGATGGTCACATTAGAGGCTCACAATGTCAATTCAAACCCAAGAGTCACTTTAGAAGTTGAAAGGAACATCCAGACTGAGAGGTCCAATTTAGAAGTTGCTGTAGTACTCATAACATCTCAGGCAACTACCCCAGAATTACTGGGAAGCTCACAGTCAAAGGCAGATGCACACTTGAGGCCGAAACAGCAAATCTTAGAGCAGAAAACAGGCTGCAGACACTTTCTAGCTCCCTCCAGAAACACTACCATGAGGAGCATAAGCACTTAGGGGAACCACTGCCTGATCCACCTTATTCCCAACACATGCTTTTCTTAGATGCTGGACACGAATCACAGAATTGGCTATTTTAGGCAAAGGGTACATGCTCAAGTCTGGAGCTGCCCATTCTCAGACCCCACACTGCACCCCCTAACTAATGTCTACATTGTGATATGGCAGGGAGCATCTTCCCTCTATTAATTCTCTGGCTGAGAATCCTAGGGCTCTCACCACACAGCAGCTGCCGCCCTTCCTTTTCATCCATCGGTGGGCTCACAATTCAAAAATTAAAAACCACAGCCGCGGCCACATGGCCGCATGGTCGAATGGTTGAGTACTCCACTCCGACTGCCTCCTCACTCTCTCCCTCTCAAATCTCTAATTTCTCCCAGTGTAGTCCCTTTTATGGGCTGTACTTATTTGGTGCCTGAAACTGTGGTTCAATCAGGAACCAAATTCCACAGAAGCGCCAAACATACTGCCCATCCGAGTGCCCTGGGGGACTTGTAGTCCCAGTTCCAGTAGTTTAAACTGTGCCCTGTGGTGCCAGCCAGCACCAAAAACTACTTCAGCTTGAAGGATCCACTGCTTCCTTAAATTCCTGCTCTGGCAGTAGCAGTGCATTCGCATTGCGCATGGAACAGCCATCTTTAAAATAAAATAATTATCTATTTTCACCTAGCAGTCCCAAGCCCGAATCGCCCCCAAACCAGACCTGGGACCACACACCCCACACCCAAATGTGCAGAGCACATCCTGCTTCTTGGCCCGACTCTTCATGGTTCGAGACATCAAGAACGAATGGCAGCAGCCGTACCACATGGTGGGTTGCAAGTTGTGACTCCTACCACAGCCACAGAAGCTAGCACCATTGGGGGAACATTGGAGCCATGGGGGCTCCACAACAGGTAAGCCCACTTTGGGGTGATTACACATGATACCAAACAGACTTGATTATTGGTCAGAGAATCTTTCTATTCTTCTCCTTCTTGTGATCTGCTTGCTTACACAATGACTTGTCCACATCATGTGTACTCTAATTTTGAAAAAATCACCACTCTAGTACATCTTCTCTATGCTGACTTGACTTTTCATTTGTAACAGTTAACTCAAGAGATTTACAAAAATTTGTAACACCCCCTTGAATCTACTATGATTTCTTCTTTCCAAAAAGCATGCATGGAAAGCAGAACATAGAACTTTTGGAGATACTGTATTCTAACCAATCTCACTTTACACATTTGCCTGTTATTTCATTGATGGTATGGTACCAATAATTGCGAGAAGTTCTAAACTGTTTACCAGAAGCATCATATTTCATGGGATTTTTACTTAGTTCAGGTTGAATAGGCCCTGCATTTACAAATTCTGATTAAGGAAAGGCAGAATTACTGGTGGTCAGTCAGCAGGGTCAGTTACCATCTGCGAATATGCATCCCAACTGGAATACCATGGCAAACTGTTTCACTATAATCAACATCATATTCATTTTCGTTATGTGTGTCAATAGACAGTGGCAACTCATCTGGACAATCACATCATTGACATTTGACTCACTAGTGTCTATATTCATCTTGGGCTCAAAATATTCAGACTCATGTGTGACATTAACAATAAATGAAGACTTTGCACTGTCAAGGTCCAAGTTCTCCATTTCACTGACATCCTCAGCCTGGGAGTCTGCACTATCATCAGGTTTTTCAGCACAACTTTGATCAATTATTGTGTTGCTACTACCTGCAGAACAAGTCGAAGTATCTGTAGCAGGTACTGTTGACACATTCACTGATTAACAAGGTACTTCAGTGCAGTAAGGTGTCTCAGAATCTGATGATTCATTAGATTTTATGTTCTGGTTCTTATTACTACATGCTTGTATAATGGATGTAGTCCTGCTTGTACCAGCAAAAAAACTAGCAGTTGCTGAATGAACTATGTGTAGTTTGTAACAAATAACTTTACTTGCTTTCTGGAGCTCACCATGCTTTTTAAAATTATGTTTGTTTCTGTTGTTATTGTCAAATACTTGTCTTAGGCATTATGGATTTCAAAGGTTATATCTTTGTGGAAATGGTAAAAACACAGTCACACTCAAGTCAGCACACTGCTGAAATAAGAATCCAACTAGTGGCTGAGAATGAGAGACATGATTGACAGGCACTAGCAAGCTAAATGGGAGGTGGCACAGACCCCGTGTACAGGCTCAAAGTCTGTCAGACCTTAGTCAAACTGAAAGGATATATATCTTTGTGGAAATGTCAAAAAACAGTCACACTTAAGTCAGCACAATGCTGAAAAAATTACTCTACTCTGTAGTCCTACTTCTGCAAAAAAGCATTAGGAGCAGCAGCAACAGGGTTTAAGTTTCCCTTGCTGTTTTTTTTAGTGCAGTTTTAAATCACAGCTTTTTTTTTTACCTTGCTTGACAGCCTCAGTTGGTCACAGTAGGCAGCAGGCTGACTCATGCCTCAGTGACGGAAGGTCAGAAAACCCCTTCCCTCTCCTCGTTTTTTTATCAGTTTAGATTTTGTCTGATTTTTTTTTCTGGCCTGTTTTCACTTTATGATGGTGCTGTGTAACAAATAGAGTCAGCCGGCAGTAGCCAGCCCCTGGCCCAGCTGCCCTGTCACTACTATCAGACACCCCCCAGGCCAGCTGCAAAATCATCAAGCGGCACAGCAAAAAGTTTGGATTTTAAACTTTTCCAGTTTTCCTTTTTTATATATCTCACTGCTTTTGCCTCCCCTCTAGGCTCCCATCCCACCCCAGTTGGTCACAGGCTGCCTGCTGCACATCTCAGACTCTCAGTCATCAGTTCAGAGGGTCATTCCTTCCCTCCACTACCTCAGAACTGTATATGTCTATTCTGGTATAATCCCTCCTTTTTAACAATTTTTGTATATAGGATACATTTTAGGTGATGGCTGGTACAGAAATTGCAGAATTATAACTGAATGAACTAGTGAGAATCACGATTCTTGACTAAAACACCACCAGTCACAGGCACCTTCCTTCTCTCAACTCCTGAAGTTAGGCATGCACTAATATGCCAGCGTGAGAGTGTGTGAGCAGTGCACAGACTGTACCTCATGTGTATCAGAAGAACAACACATGTGATACAATGTCATGCGCATGCTCGCTGAGATCTCACCACCCATGAAGTCACAACACAACCCCAAGACGAACCAGAGCAAGGCGAAAAGTAGAACTGTCAGTCTGACAGAGTGAGAGTGTGGCGTCATCAGACTCACTGTCAGTGACTGAGTGATGAGTGATCTATCTCACTGTGTTACGCTGAAGCTTCCCATGCCTGACTCGGTCCAGTCTGGCAGTCCAAAAAAAAATGAAAATCTAAGGTTAACTTAAGGACAAAAGCTCTCTGTTTTTATCACACTGTTCTGTTTTTATTTAGAAACAAGCAAAATGAAAAACAGAGAGCTGAAAGTTGGAACTAAGACCTGGCCCATCCCTGACCTAGCCAGGAATACGATCAGTGTTGCAGGACTGAAAATCGAGCTGTTGCCTGGTGAGAGCTGGGCAGAGATCAGTGATGGCCAGTGCGTGCTCTAGTGATGACATGGGATGAGAGAAAACTGGAGTGAGACCAACAGGAAAAAGAGCCCAAAAAAGAGCAAATGCAGTTCAATACAGTTTGCTAATTATGTTGAGTGCCTGAGAAATTATGTTGTGTGCAGGTCAGGACACCCCCTTCTCCATTCAGTAGGCATGGGCATGCCTCTGGAGACTTTATAATACCCTTACCATACCCATCAAATTTTCTTTTTAATTCTGCTTTTTATCACAAAAAGACTCTGCCCAAAAGGAATTTTCATAAAAAAAATAAAATTGCCTGGTGAAGGGAAGGGCTAGATTTCACCCCAACCACCTGTACTACAGCAGTGTTCCCTGAGTCACCGCCATCTTACTCTGTCCCAGCTCCCCCTCCTCCTTCTTTGTGCAGTGGCTCCCATCTGTCCCAATTAGTCTGTTTCAAGGGCGTCCTTTAGCTGGAAGCAGAATTGGGTTGGTTGTCAGTTTTGGGGGGAAGGGGGCCTTCAAACAGACTGCAGTGCCCCGCACCATTCCAAGAACTTGAAGCCCCTTCCTGAAAATCTCGACAGTCCCTCAGGCTCTTACAATCAATGTCATACACAGACTGGACATGCCAGCTGCTATTGCAGCAAATCCACCGGCCATGCCCTGCAGCTAGACATATTGTGTTTGTTACTAACCCACTTGTTAGGATCAGATCACTGGGCTCACAGTACCCAACCCTTAGTGCAATCTGTAACAGGGAGGGGGAAACAGGGATACCCTTTTCATATATGCCCAGAGTGCTCACAGGATTTACAACTGAAAACTTGCCACACGGTCCCAGAGAATCCCTCTATACTTTGGATTATGGCACAATACTAGTCTTGAGTCTTGTGGCCAAATATGAACCCTTTTCATGGCCATTACACACAGGAGGATGGCCCAGATAATTACGCTCTCTTCAGGGTAGCACTGCAAACACCTGATTTGGCCTTCGCCCTACAGGACATGCAACAGCCCAGTTCACAGTCCCTGCAGACCTGTATGAGATGCTGGTATTCTCCCAAAATCTGTCCAGATGTCCCCACTGGCCCTTTTCAATTTGTTTGCTATTTGATGACCCTTCTGAACATTTATAGTTGTCACAGATTTGTACTAAAACTTCTACAGTCACACATACAATATAAGGAATCTCACGCAGGCAGAATTCTTTAGAAAAAAAAGTCTCTACTAAAATAATTAAATAAATGCAGTTACAAGAAAAAGAAAACATATACAAATGTAGGTTACAGTTAGAAAATGAAATGGACAAGTATACAGGAAACCACCTTGAAACTGGTTCACTAAAATTCTACCTTACAAGCATGAAGTTTGTTCAGTCTGCGGTTGTGCCTGGTTGATTGTTAGGATTCCAAAACAGAAGTGTGTTCAAGTGTCCTCTCAGCAAGACTTAACAATGTGAGAGAAAAAAAATTCTACCCATCCTGTGATGTCACACAGCTTGTTCATGATGCTGGCTGTGAGATAACTCTCATCCTGCATAATTAACCAGTAACATGACTAGTGTCACATTTAAAACTTTGATGTTTTCAGAGTCCCAGCTGGTAGGCTAATTTCACAGCCTACTGCTACAGTAAAAACTTTGATGTACCAATAGTCCATCCTGTAAGTTAATTCACGTGTCCTGGTAACATGATACATAGAGTTACTAGGAAGCAGCTCTCCTCCTGTTACCCCATAAAGTGTAGCATAATAAAATAGCTTCTAGTGATCAAAGTCTTGGCTTCCAAGAATGTGTTTTTTATAATATTCACAGGGGTTTTGACAGATCTATGTTAAAAAAAATAAATATCTTTAGAAATCTCACTTCCAGCATCCAGCTGCCTTTGGGTCAAAAGGTCAGGCCTGTTTCTTTTAAAAAAAAATACACTTAGTCTTTCCTGTCACCTTGCTGACGTTTCATAAGCAGAGAATACATAAAAATTGCATATATATATATATATATATATATATATATAATAGATAACCCACTCTTAGGTGTGCGGTCATGCTCTGATATTCACATGCCTTGGTGTGCGTCAACCACCCAAGGCATGCATATATCAGAGTGTAACCACATAACGTAGAGTGGGTTTTCTATCTCATTAAATGGCAAAATTGTTTTTGCACTGTGATATACACATTGTCATGTTATGTGTTTTATACAATCAGAAGATGGGATTTGGAGCGACTAGAGTTATCCGTTTATAAATATGTGTGTGTATATATATATATATATATATATATATATATATATATATAAAACAAGATTATGTACAAATAAGGACTGGCAATGGGGCAACTTTCCACAGTTCCTCCCTCCTAGACTGAATCTGTGGGAATCCATCCCTAGCATGGCATGAGTTTCAAAGATTCTGTTCATTGCTTTGACTGGCGAGTTAGCCCATCTGTGTTCACATTCTCAGATCTATCCCCGTGGGTGATTGTCATATCGTAGTCCTGTAAGGCAATATCCCATCTCAAAAGACAACCATTCATCTTCTCCATTTGTGTCAGCCACACCAGGACGTTATGATTGGTCTGTACCTCAAAGTGCCTCCCAAAGAGGTATGGCTCTAACTTCTTGAGGGCCAATACCAGTGCAATGCATTCCTTCTCGACTGTGGAATAGGCCTGTTCATGGGAAAGCATCTTTTTACTAATGTATACTATTGTGTGATCTTTTCCTTGGTTAGAGGTCTGACTAAGTACTGCTCCAATCACTCCGTCTGAGGCATCTGTCTGGACTGAAAATAGCTTACTGTAGTCTGCACTGGCCACCAACACAGGAGCCTCACACAATGCCTCCTTCAGCAGTGCAAAGGATCATTCACAGGATGCTTCCCATTTTACCATTTTAAGCATTCTTTTCTTTAGCATGCCAGATAGGTGAGCTGCCAGGGTACTGTACAGTAATTTTGTACAAACTTACGATAGTACCCAGCAGTCCCTAGGAAACTCTGAACCTGCTTCTGGGTTTCCGGTCTGGGCTATGCCTCTATTGCCTCAACCTTGGTTTGATTAGGGTGATGCTGACCCTACCTTACTACATGTCCTAGGTATATCACCTCAGCCATTGCCACTTGGCACTTTTCAGCCATGACAGTGAGCTCTGCCCTCTGTATCTTGCCCAACACTTCCCTCAGGTGGGACAGGTGTTCCTTCCAGCTGGCACTGAAGATGGCAATATCATCCAGGTATGCCACAGTGTACTCTTGAGTACCATGTTACACCTGGTTCACCAACCTTTGGAAGGTGGCAGGGGCATTCTTCATTCCAAAAGGCATTACCCTGAACTCGAATAACCCAATTGGAATGATGAATGCTGACCTCTCCCTAGATCTGTCAATTAACTCCACCTGCCAATACCCTTTTGTCAGGTCAATGGTGATGAGATATGTCACCCTTCCCAGCTTGTCCAGTAGTTTGTCTGTCTATGGCATTGGGTAGGCATCAGACTTTCATGACTGCATTGAGTCTATGATAGTGTACACAGAAGTGAGTAGAGCCATCCAGCATGGGAACAAGGACTGTGGGTGAAGCCCAGGGACTGTTGAATTTCTGGATTATCCTTAAATCCAGCATTTCATCCACCTCCCTCTTCATATCCTTTAGAATAGCCTCAGACACCCAGTAGGTTGTCCATCGGATGGGTTCTTGTGTTCCAGTATCTACATCATGTGATGCTAAGGAGGTACCTCCCAGCTTGGCCATAAACAAAGAAGTAAAGTCCTCCAAAACCTCCCTCACTTCCTGGGTCTGTTCCAGGGTCAACAGTGGTGACAGTTTGATTGCCACCACAGAGGACTCCTGCTTGCTTTCCACCAGCAAGTCCAGTAGGGGGCCTTCTTCATCTGTCCACTCCCTAGGACTACACAATGCAAATACCATTTCAGCCCTATTTGCATATGGCTTTATCATGTTGACATACCGTGATAGCCACAGACATTTCCAGCTATTTTCAGATATTTCACAAAATTTCTAAAGAGTTTCTCTCCGCTGCCCCTACTGTTTAAATGCAGAAAGCAGCAGATATTTCTGGAAATATCACAGAAATTTCAGGAAATAGCTGGCAGTGTCTGTGGCTACTATTGTAGTATATTATATGGCTATGTCTCCTGTCAGGCAGTTTTACAATGTAGTTTACATCATTCACTTGTCTGACTACTTTGTATGGTCTAGCCAACTCGGCCTGCAGCTTATCCTTCCGAACCAGGATTAGGACCATGACTTCCTAACCTACACTGTATGAATGAGCCCTGGCTCCGCAGTCATACCAGACCTTTTGCATCTGCTGGGCAGCTGAGAGGTTGCTCTGGGCTGCTCCCCTAAGTTCCTTTAGCTTTTCCCTAAACTTCAGGACGTATTCTGCTGTGGGAGTTCCCTGGGTGGCATGCTTGCCTTCCCAGTCTTCCTGGATCAAATCTAGGGGCCCATGCACCCTGTGTCCATATAAGAGTTTGAAGGGGGAAAACCGTATCAACTCTTGGGGCTCCTCCCTGTATTTGAAGAACAGGTGGGGAAGGTATTACTCCCAGTCCCTTCCATGCTGTTCAGCAAACACTTTGAGTATCGATTTTAGAATACCATTAAACCTTTCCACAAGCCCATTGGCATGTGGGTGATAAGATGTCACGCATCTCTGCACTACCCCACATTTCTCCAACAAATACTTCATCGGGTCCAACATGAAGGAACCCCCTTGACTGGTGATAACCTCCTGCAGAAACCCGACGTGGGAGAAAATCCCTAGCAAGGTGTCAGCCACTTTGTCTTTCCTAAGTGAGGAAAGGGCAACAGCCTCTGGGTATCTTGTGGCATAATCCACCACTGTCAGGATAAACCTCTTTCCACAGGAGCTAGGGGTACTGAAAGGTCCCACAGTATCCATTCCTACCCTCTGGAATGGCTTCTCAATGGGTGTGGGAATTAGGGCGGCTTGGGTGTTACTACCTGCCTTCCCTATTTGTTGGCATCGGTGACAAGACCTGTAATATTCCTTCACCTGCTGGGTGAAGTTGGGCCAATAGAAATCCTGGCTAAACATGCTGTGGTTCACATGATTCCCAGATGTCCAGATATGGGAATATCATGAGCAATATTGAGCAACCGCTCACGGTACCCCTGGGGAATGGCAAGCTTCCTGCCCAGCACCCCTTCCTCTGTCCTTATGTCCTGCATATACAACAGTCCATTGTCACAAAATACCTTATGTCTCACATCACCTCCCTGTGTCCCATCAGATTCTGCACTAACCCTCAGCCTTTCTAAACTAGGGTCAGTCCTCTGCGCAGCTGCTAAATCCATACATTTTCCCAAGGCATGGGACATGTCCCCTTCAGTTTCTAAATTGTGATCCACATCTCTAGCATCAGGTCATTCAGGGTCACTGCCATCCCTAACCATTTGACCATTGGTTACCCCTCCCTCCTTAGAGTAACCTTCTATTGCTCTTTTGTGAACTGCTACATAGGGAAGTCCTACCCCCCCCTTCACTATTCTCCATGTCAGGAGAAACAGGCTTCAGAACCAGCCTCCCATTGTTTCCCACTAGGGCTTCTACTGGGTGCAAGGAACTACAACTGGCCTTTGCCATCTGACTGCAGGTAACTGCACATACCACCCCTTCTGGAGATTGTTCCCTATTATCACATCCAGAGCTAGACTGTCTGCCACTGCCACTCTTTTCACAATTTCTCCTGTCTCATCTCAGTCTAAGAGAATGCTAGCAAGTGGAAGAGTTTTCTCCTCCCCAGGGAATTCCCTTACTGTTATGAACTGATTAGGTATAAGCTGTTCAGGCTCAACCATATCCCCTTTTACTAAAGTAAGAGATGCCCCCGTGCCCCGTAATGCATGAGTGTGTACCCCATTTACATTAACCAGCTGCATGAGCTGAGTGCTCCCTCATATTTGTAGGCATGCTTTCAGAGATTCACAGTGCACCCAACTCTGTTTGAGCACCAGTTTGTCCACTCTGTGCCTTTTTAGGACACTGTCTTGTAAGATGCCGTGGCTGTTTGCAAAATCAACACGCATCATTTATTTTGTCTGAGACATCCCCTTTATGTAACCTGGGGCTTCCCCTTTTCTGTGGAGGTAGCGAGGGTTTTAGCTGCCCTGAAGGTGTGCTTTTCCCCTTCTGTGCTGCCTCACCCTCCCCACTCCCTTTCAGAGCAGGTCTGCTCCTGGCATAATGGTCTGACAGCTCAGCAGCCTGCTGTGCTGTTTTCTGGTCTCAGTCCTCCAACCAGGTTTTTAGCTGTGCTGGGCAACCCCCCCAAAAAAAATTGCTCCAAAAGAAAAATACCCTCAATTTTTTTCTACAGAGTTTGCTTCCACTCTCCCACCAATGTTTCAAAAATTTTTTTTATTTGTTTATTAAGATCTAGGCTTACAAAATGCCTTTGAACCAATGCTATTTTACAAAGGTTCCTTGTCAGGAAAATATAGAGATAGTAGAAAAAGTAACATTACAAGGAGACTAGACATTTCACAGAGTAACACATTTTGTAATGGTTATAAGGACCTTAAGTTTTAACAAAAGAGGGAGAAACAGTGAAGCAGCCAGTGACATTTGTCAGGCTAGATAAGCTAGTAAGTGTTAGAAAAAACCAGGAAGCGTGCTCGGTAGGAGTCAGACCCCCTGTCCCTGAAGGGCACCCTGCCCTGGAGCATGCTGCAGCCGTTCTCGTCTCTGCATCCAGGATTTTAAAAGCCCCTGCCCCCGAAGGGCACCCTGCCCTGGAGCACGCTGCAGCCGTTCTCGTCTCTGCATCCAGGATTTTAGAAGCCCCTGCCCCCGAAGGGCACCCTGCCCTGGAGCATGCTGCAGCCGTTCTCGTCTCTGCATCCAGGATTTTAGAAGCCCCTGCCCCCGAAGGGCACCCTGCCCTGGAGCATGCTGCAGCCATTTTCGTCTCTGCATCCAGGATTTTAGAAGGTAATTATTTCGTCTCTGCCGGCAGATCACTTGTAGGCAACGCAGTGATTAGTGGTTGCGTTGAGGCGTTTCAAATCTTGGCGCCTTTTCTGGGACTGCTACTGCGGATTTTTTTTTTCTCCACCTGGACAATTATGGGCTGCGGTACCAGGAGTTTTCGGGCGACTATCTCCCTAGCAGCACATCGAGGTCTCCAGTCGGGGCTGCTCACAAGCTCAGGCTGCCCAGCTGGGGAAGTGTAGCTTACCGCCTGGCTTCGGGATTGTAGAAGGGACGCTTTTTCATCCGCTGGACTGCCTCATGTACGGGGCAGCACAGAAAATAAAAAAGACTATTTTTTACAAAGCTGTTTTAGGAAATGTAACTGTTAATGTCTTCATCTAAGCCCCATATTTCTGCCTACAAAACCTTGTAGAGGAACTATTTGGGATTGAGGGCTATTATATTCTTTATTAACCTTAGCCTGTGTTCATTGCAAACCAACCGTAGCCCCTTAGTTTTGAACTGTACTGCAAAGGCTACTGTTTTTATTAGACTGTTTCAGGAGTATATCTTGCTTGCTTAAAACCTTGCTTATTTTGCTTGCTTAAAACTGATTTACAAAGTATTGCCTCTTCCTCCGATTCTTTTCCTGTCCTCCTCTCTCTCCCCGCCCCCTACTACTCATACTCACCTACACTCTGCCCCTCCTCTAATTACTCTCTCCAATTACTGCGACACCTGGCAGAGTCTGACCCATTTAACCTCTTGATTTCCTCTTCTCCCAGCCCCTGCCCCGAAGGGCACCCTGCCCTGAGCAACGCTGCAGCCGTTCTCGTCTCTGCATACAGGATTTTAAAAGCCCCTGCCCCCGAAGGGCACCCTGCCCTGGAGCACGCTGCAGCCGTTTTCGTCTCTGCATCCAGGATTTTAGAAGGTAATTCTTTTGTCTCTGCCGGTGGAGCACTTGTAGGCAACGCAGTGGTTAGTGGTTGTGTTGAGGCATTTCAAATCTTGGCGCCTTTTCTGGGACTGCTACCGCGGGGGGGGTTCTCAGCCTGGACAATTACGGGCTGCGGTACCAGGAGTTTTCAGGTGACTATCTCCCTAGCAGCACATCAAGGTCTCCAGTCGGGGCTGCTCACAAGCTCAAGCTGCCCAGCTGGGGAAGTGTAGCTTACTGCCTGGCTTTCGGGACTGAAGAAGGGACGCCATTTTCATCCGCGGACTGCCTCGTGTATGGGGCAGCACAGAAAATAAAAAAGACTATTTTTTACAAAGCTGTTTTAGGAAATGTAACTGTTAATGTCTTCATCTAAGCCCCATATTTCTGCCTACAAAACCTCGTAGAGGAACTATTTGGGATTGAGGGCTAATTATATTCTTTATTAACCTTAGCCTGTGTTCATTGTAAACCAACCGTAACCCCTTAGTTTTGAACTGTACTGCAAAGTCTACTGTTTTTATTAGACTGTTTCAGGAGTATATCTTGCTTGCTTAAAACCTTGCTTATTTTGCTTGCTTAAAACTGATTTACAAAAGTATTGCCTCTTCCTCCGATTCTTTTCCCTGTTGCTCCTCTCTCTCCCCCCGCCCCCCCTACTCACACACTCACCTACACCTCTACCCCCTCCTCTAATTACCCTCTCCAATTACTGCTGACCCTGGCAGAGTCTGACCCTATTTAACCTCTTGATTTTCCTTTCTCCTAGCCCCTGCCCCCGAAGGGCACCCTGCCCTGGAGCACGCTGCAGCCGTTTTCGTCTCTGCATCCAGGATTTTGAAGGTAATTCTTTCGTCTCTGCCGGCGGAGCACTTGTAGGCAACGCAGTGGTTAGTGGTTGCGTTGAGGCGTTTCAAATCTTGGCGCCTTTTCTGGGACTGCTACCATGGGGGTTTCTCCGCCTGGACAATTACGGGCTGCGGTACCAGGAGTTTTCGGGCGACTATCTCCCTAGCAGCACATCGAGGTCTCCAGTCAGGGCTGCTCACAAGCTCAGGCTGCCCAGCTGGGGAAGTGTAGCTTACCGCCTGGCTTTCGGGACTGTAGAAGTGACGCCTTTTTCATCCGCGGACTGCCCCGCAGCCACTTACGTGGCTGCTCCCCACCCTGCCCCCCACCCCCACCCTTGTCCGGCATTACTTTTATAGTCTAAGCATTCTAAAGCCACGCCCAGTGGGAGTGTAATTTTTACTATCTCCCTACTTTCCCATTCGCACTTTATATCTTTGTACCACTAGAGGGCATCTACAGTCCTATCAAACCCTGCTCATCTCTCCTGTCTTGTAATATTTTCCTTCCTGTTTTTGGTGGGCTCTGCTCAAAATCTTTAGTTTCACTGGCCATTCCTACCCACTCCAACATACCACATAAATGCCCCCTGCATTTAAAACCCTGGGCATTTGACCTGGGTGTTCTACTGCTACAAGCCTCAATTCTGGCTACCATTATGTGGATCCCATTGATTAGTAGCCATCCCTCCCGAAATGGTCACCACCATCACCCCAATGACTACACTTTCTCAAATATGCTTATCCTGGATAATATGCCATTAGCCACCTCACCACTTTTTGTTCCGAATCGGATCCTTTACCATGCTTTCTATTCACTGCAAAATCGCTCTCGGTATATAGAACCCTTACTGACCACTGTTTCTCCCCCGTAAACTATGGTACTGGCTCCTTTTGGCTCTACTATTAGCTGGTGATATTGAGCAGAATCCAGGACCTGGATGTAATGTCCTAAACTCTGACGCATACTGGAATAATGCCAAGGACCTGTGCAATGTTCATATGAATATCAGAAGCCTTCCCCACAATATTACGGAACTTGAGGCCTGAGTCACCCAATACAATCCGGATATTCTTTGCTTGACTGAGACCTGGCTAAAGCCCTCCACCCCTGATCATCTAGGCCACCTGCCTACCTACAAAATAATACGACAAGACAGGTCCTCATCTAAACGTGGGGGTGGGGTCGCAATCCTATATAAACCCTACCTCTCTCTACACCGGAATAGCGCCTTCACTCTCTCATACTGTGAAGCTATTCATGCTACTCTCCAACTTGGATCAAAGCGGCTACACATTGTATGTGCCTACAATCCTCCTTAGGGGTGGTACCCAAGGTTTAGTTGAACTCCTCTCCCAGGTGAGCCTAGCCATTGGACGTAACGAAGTCCTCATCCTTGGTGACCTTAATCTAAATTGGTTAGGTAAAACCTGCCAATACCTCCACACCATTGTACAAGACTGTGACCTCCATCAACTGATCACTGACCCCACGAGGGTCATGGCCCCACCCACCCGATCTAGCTCCCTAATTGACTGGGCCCTCATTAGCCATCTTGATCACATTGTCTCAGCTGGTACCTTTGCAGACTCAAATCTTGATGCCTTTTCTGGGACTGCTACCACGGGGGGGGGTTCTCTGCCTGGACAATTACGGGCTGCAGTACCAGGAGTTTTCGGGCGACTATCTCCCTAGCAGCACATCGAGGTCTCCAGTCGGGGCTGCTCACAAGCTCAGGCTGCCCAGCTGGGGAAGTGTAGCTTACCGCCTGGCTTTCGGGACTGTAGAAGGGACGCCTTTTTCATCCGCGGACTGCCTCGTGTATGGGGCAGCACAGAAAATAAAAAAGACTATTTTTTACAAAGCTGTTTTAGGAAATGTAACTGTTAATGTCTTCATCTAAGCCCCATATTTCTGCCTACAAAACCTCGTAGAGGAACTATTTGGGATTGAGGGCTATTATATTCTTTATTAACCTTAGCCTGTGTTCATTGTAAACCAACCGTAGCCCCTTAGTTTTGAACTGTACTGCAAAGGCTACTGTTTTTATTAGACTGTTTCAGGAGTATATCTTGCTTGCTTAAAACCTTGCTTATGTTGCTTGCTTAAAACTGATTTACAAAAGTATTGCCTCTCCCTCCGATTCTTTTCCCTGTTGCTCCTCTCTCTCCCCCGCCCCCCCTACTTGCACACTCACCTACACCTCTGCCCCCTCCTCTAATTACCCTCTCCAATTACTGCTGACCCTGGCAGAGTCTGACCCTATTTAACCTCTTGATTTTCCTTTCTCCTAGCCCCTGCCCCCGAAGGGCACCCTGCCCTGGAGCACGCTGCAGCTGTTTTCATCTCTGCATCCAGGATTTTAGAAGGTAATTCTTTCATCTCTGCCGGCGGAGCACTTGTAGGCAACGCAGTGGTTATTGGTTGCGTTGAGGCGTTTCAAATCTTGGCGCCTTTTCTGGGACTGCTATCGTGGGGGGGGGTTTCTCTGCCTGGACAATTACGGGCTGTGGTACCAGGAGTTTTTGGGTGACTATCTCCCTAGCAGCACATCGAGGTCTCCAGTCGGGGCTGCTCACAAGCTCAGGCTGCCCAGTTGAGGAAGTGTAGCTTACCGCCTGGCTTTCGGGACTGTAGAAGGGACACCTTTTTCATCCACAGACTGCTCCGCAGCCGCTTAAGTGGCTGCTCCCACCGCCCCCACCACCCCACCCCTGTACTGGCATTACTTTTATAGTCTAACATTCTAAAGCCACGCCCAGTGGGAGTGTAATTCTTACTATCTCCCCTACTTTCCCATTCGTGACTTTATATCTTTGTACCACTAGAGGGCATCTACAGTCCTATCAAACCCTGCTCATCTCTCCTGTCTTTTAATATTTTCCTGCCGTTTTGGTGGGCTCTGCTCAAATCTTAAGTTTCACTGGCCATTCCTGCCCACTCCAACATACCTACATAAAATGTCCTCCCTGCATTTAAAACCCTGAGCATTTGACCTGGGTTTTCTACTGCTACAAGCCTCAATTCTGGCTACCATTATGTGGATCCCACTGATTAGTAGCCATCCCTCCCGAAATGGTCACCACCATCACCCCAATGACTACACTTTCTCAAATATGCTTATCCTGGATAATATGCCATTAGCCACCTCACCACTTTTTGTCCCGAATCGGATCCTTTACCATGCTTTCTATTCACTGCAAAATTGCTCTCGGTATATAGAACCCTTACTGACCACTTTTTCTCCCCGTAAACTATGGTACTGGCTCCCTTTGGCTCTACTATTAGCTGGTGATATTGAGCTGAATCCAGGACCTGGTTATAATGTCCTAAACTCTGATGCATACTGGAATAATGCCAAGGACCTCCGCATTGTTCATATGAATATCAGAAGCCTTCCCCACAATATTACGGAACTTGAGGCCTGAGTCACCCAATACAATCCGGATATTCTTTGCTTGACTGAGACCTGGCTAAAGCCCTCCACCCCTGATCATCTAGGCCGCCTGCCTATCTACAAAATGATACGACAAGACAGGTCCTCATCTAAACGTGGGGGTGGGGTCACAATCCTATATAAACCCTACCTCTCTCTACACCGGAATAGAGCCTTCACTCTCTCATACTGTGAAGCTATTCATGCTACTCTCCAACTTGGATCAAAGCAGCTACACATTGTATGTGCCTACAATCCTCCTTAGGGGTGGTACCCAAGGTTTAGTTGAACCCTCTCCCAGGTGAGCCTAGCCATTGGACGATCAAGTCCTCATCCTGGTGACCTTAATCTAAATTGGTTAGGTAAAACCTGACAATACCTCCACACCATTGTACAAGACTATGACCTCCATCAACTGATCACTGACCCCACCAGGGTCATGGCCTCACCCACCCGATCTAGCTCCCTAATTGACTGGGCCCTCACTAACCATCTTGATCACATTGTCTCAGCTGGTACCTTCGCAGACTCAATTAGTGACCACTCCCCAGTTTTTTGTACCTGGCACGCTGCCAGACAATCACCCCCCCTCCAAAATTAATCACTTTTCATAACATGGCTTACTTTAATCAGACTCAGTTCCTGCATGATCTCTCACTCATTGATTGGTCACCTATTTTCTCCTCTCTTAACACACAAGCCACCCTAGACTACTTTCTAGTTAAATTTGCTCGATCTCAGGACCTTCACTCGCCTCGTGTCACTCGTCGTATCAGGGGTACACAAACTAAGTGGCTAACCAAGGATCTCCTTGCTCAGCTTCATAACAGGGACAAATGCTGGCATTGTTATAAGGCCTCAGGACTGCAGGCAGACTATAATCACTACAGGGCTTTGAGAAACTCCTGTAAAAGAAACACCCATCTAGCAAAAAGCTCTTTCTGTAAAGACTCACTAATCAATGCTGGAGGAGACTAGCGAAAATTCTGATCTGTCATCAAATCTCTCCTTGGTCATGCTAAACAGTCTACCTCAAATTATATGCTACTGAATAGCATACATTGTAACAACCCCGTGACCATTGCCAACTCTTTCAACCATCATTTCTCGAATCTGTCATACTACTTAGCCTCCTTCCCCTCTAGCCACCTGGCATCCTTTCCTATGGCTAAGGCTCCGATACTCCCCCATCCACTCTTCAGGTTCTGGGCCGTCACTAAATCTGAAGTCCTTAGCTTACTGTTGACAATCCCTGACAACACCAGCCCTGCTGCTGATAGTCTTGAACCTAGGCTTCAGATGCTGCTCCACTCATAGCCTCCCCCTTAACCAAAATATTCAACATGTCGGTATGTCATGGGGTAGTCCCTGATGTTTGGAAGATAGCTAGGATAACACCAATCCTGAAGAAAGGGGATCCCAAAGTGATGGCCAATTATCGGCCTATTGCCATCCTCCCTGTGCTCAGTAAAATCCTCAAAAAACTAGTTGCAAGGCAAACCATAGAGTATCTCCAGAAACACAACCTCCTCTCTGGCTCCCAGCATGGGTTTCGTAAAGGCCACAGTACTTCTACTGCCCTTCTGAAACTACCAATGATATTTACACAGCCATGGACTCTGGTCTCCGACAGGCACCGTTCATTGATCTCACCAAGGCTTTTGACCTTGTTGATCACACCCTTCTCCTTTCAAAGCTTACCTCCCTTGGCTTTTCCACTGACTCTGTGAACTGGTTCCGTAGTTATCTATCAAATCGACAGCAGCTGTTGCTTTTAACTCAGCACTGTCAGACCTGTCATCCATACATACTGGTGTCCCACAGGGATCTATACTTGGCCCACTGCTCTTCTCGATCTTCATAAATGACCTCCCATTATGAGTGTCTACTTGCTCTACCTTGCTCTATGCAGATGACCTTGTACTCTACCAAAGTGCCAGCAATGTATCGGACCTAAATAACTCTCTATCTCTAGAGTTCCAAAACATACAATCCTGGCTCTCTGCTAACCGTCTTGTTCTCAATGAAACAGAAACTCAGGCAATGCTCTTGGCTCTCCTAAACTAAAAGTAAATAGGAACTCATTCAATATATCCTGTTCCAACAAATCCCTGGTAGTCAACACCACATCCTTTAGATACCTTGGTATTCTTCTTGATGAATCCTTGGACTTTGATCTCCACATCACTACAACTTGTAAATCAGTCAATGCCAAGATTGGAGGTACCTACCGTACTGACTACGCCCTTACCCCATCAGCCAGGCTTGCCGTGGCACAAGGCCTTCTTCTCCCATCTTTGGCTTACAGCTCTGTCATCTATCTAGGTGCAACCAAGACCTCTCTCCATACATGGGACACAACGCATAATAACATTTGCCGTTATGCTTCTGCCTCTCCTCGGCTCCAACATCATTGTCTGCTCTATGCGGACCTAGAATGGTCTAGTCCAGTGGCCCATCACCTCCTATCTTATGGTGCCTTAATTGATGGAACTATAAGAGCAGGTCTTCCTCAATCTCTTGTGTTGCTGCTACACCCTCAAACCCCCTCCTATGGTCTCCACTCAATTGACCAGACACCTCTGTACGTCCCTAGATGTAGGACCACAATGGGCACCCGAACTTTCTCCCATGCTGCCCCTAAATATTGGAATACTATCCCTCAAGAAATTCATCTTGCTCCTACACATACTGGCTTTAGGAAGCTCCACCGCCAACACCTACTCACAGTAAGTCCCTGTACCTGTTTCCAGCCACCATAAACCCATCCCCTGCTCTGCATCCCCTTTTCTACTCCCACCCTACCTGTTCTACACCCTAAACTACCCTCTTCTCATCCCCCCCACCTGACACTGTTGTATCTTGGATCTGCTATTCTTGCATTTTCTGCTCACTATTTTATGTTACGACTTACATGACTCTCTTAACCTGTTGTTGCACTTATCCCATCTCTTTGCAATTGATCTTGTTATACATGTCTTTGACTACCTACTGTGATTGACCATTAATGTCTCAGATGTTCTTTACTCTCCTGGCTAACTCTTTACTGTATTTGTTTATGTGTGCTGCATCACACCGATGTTGTTGTCTTGTACTTCACTTGTATCCTCCCGGTTCGTACCTGAAAATAGGCATTTCTATGTCTAGTGTACCCACCCAGTCAACAAAAGCAAATAAATAAATAAATCCTTAGAGGGGGGTGAGAGAGGAGGAGTGAAGAGGGGAGAGTAGACAATACATTGAAGGGATTAAAGAAGGAGGAATAGAGGATGGGAGGCAGGGGGAGGAAGTGGGGAAAAGTGCAAGTTGGGTATATAAATGTGGGGTGTGGCAGATTTGATTGGTGTGTGGTGCCACAATCAGCTCAGCATTGTGGTTCCGCAACTTAGGAGAAGCAGTCACAAGAGCTAGAGGTTGTGAGGTGTTGTCAAAGACTGATATTGAACATTCCAATGGTATTAGCAGAGGAGTTAGAGTGGTTGAGGTCATTTAGCCAGAGTGACTCTTTGTAGACAAAGGAGTATTGGCCCAGGCTAGTACGGCAGTGGGGGACTTTCAGAATCTGACACTTAGATCTCCTGGAGCTCCATCAACTGGTACATTAAGGCAGTAGGGCTAGGACACCAGGGGGTGCCAGGCCAATATGGATTTTCTTCACCATAGTACAAGTGACGTATTTGATGCAGTTCAATAGTTGGAGCCAGCCGGACTGAGAATACAGGTCACAGGTGTGGGTAAGATGGTGGGCACCAGTGATGAGACAGCAGGCCTTATTTAAAGCAACTGATATCCACCTGAGAGTTGTCATCATGACAGAGCTGTAGATGATGAGACCATAATCGATGACCGAGACCACAGAGCTTTGTACGGCTATCTTCAGTGCCTCGGGGGGTAAGGTGTTGTCTATGTTTATAAAGTAGACCAAGATGTATGTTAGCAGTTCTGGTGACACTGTCAACGTGGGCCACATATGTGAGGCATGGATCCAGTAAGATCCCAAGATACTTAAAAGACTGGACCTGATCAAGGGTGTTACCATTTGCAGTGGAAATAACCAGCTGGTGCTGCTTATGCAGGTTTTTAGAACTGTGAAAAAAGCATGGATTTGGTTTTCTTGTGGTTAAGCACCAGCTTGTGCTTTTGGAACCAGGACTCAATGGAGCTGAAGCCATGCTGGAGAGAACATTGAAAAGACAAGGGGTCTTTGTGAGATGAGAAGACTACTGCATCATCAGCTGATGTTGCTTTGTGGTGAGTTCCTCGTAGCTCATGTCAGGACTCCTTCAGAGTTTATGGAACTTAACCCTGTATGCTTCAGAAGTTAACACATACTTTTTAAGCAATGTAGCTGTAAGTTTCTCATAATCACTACTGTCCTGATTGTCCGTTTGACCCAATGGTTCATGACCCCTTCCAGTAAGCAGTTTAGATAGCTGGACGCTACAGGACTTCCTAGGTATTTTTGCCTGCATACAGACCTTTTCAAACAAATTCAAAAACGCATCCAGATCCTCTCTCTCTTTAAATTCAGCTATTAATTTTGAATTTAACTTATACTCCAGCCCTGAAGTTCCAGGATTACCCCTGCCACTTATCTCCTATGGCATTGGTCATTAGAGTTTTAGCTGTTACAAATTGAATTCCCTCTATCACTCTCTTTCCTCTCTCTCTGCCTTTCTCTGCAGCTGTTTTTCTCTTTCCTCGTCTTCTCACTAGTGCTGGTTTTCTCTTTCCTCAGCCTTTGCTGCTGCTGCTTTTCTTTTTCCTGCAACTGTAGCTCCATCTGGAACTTCCTCTGCTCAAATTCCAGCTCCATTCTCTTCGACTCTAGCTGCAGCCTGATCCCTTCTGGCTCTAGCATGGTGGTGACCTTCCCCTGCTGCTGTGGGTCTGGGTTCTCTCTGGTCTTGCTGTCCTCCTCCCTTGGACTGGACACTGTGAAGTCCCTTTAGTCACTGGCTGTGACGCAAGGTCCTGGGCAGCCACTAGCACATGAGCTGTCACACGAGCTTCCACAATGTACTTTTTGGCTTGCCCCTCATATTGGACTCCTCTCTCCTGGCACAACTGCTTCAGATATTCTGCAGTGTATTCACTGTAGATGGAATTCATCTTCCCTAACTACTGCTACACTTGCTTGTACCTGAGAAAAAAACAAAACAGGTAGGGAACTTGATACTTTAACCAAATTATATATTTTTTTAAAATATCTGCCTTGATTGTGTGTGGACTGTTTTCAGTTTAACAATCTAATACACTGGACTTGAAATAGAGCCCAACTCTTATGCCTGTGGCCACCAATCTCTCGATCACAGTGCAACCAAATCTATCTGATCCCAAGGCTGTGCACCAGATCTGTCATGAACCCACTCTTGAGGGTCAGATCACTGAGCTCACAGTACCCACCCCTAAGTGCCATCCATGACAGGGAGGAGGTGGAAGGGATACTCTCCTCATGTACTCCCAGAGTGCTTCCTACTGTATATTTACAACTGAACACTTGCCACAAGGTCCCAGAGTATCCCTCTATTATTTGGATCAGGGCACAGTACCAGTCACAGTCTCATGGCCAAATATGAACCCTTTTCATTGCTATTACACACAGGAGGATTGCCCAGATAATTATGCTCTCTTCAAGGTAGCAGTGCAAAAACCTGATTTTGCCTTCGCCCTACAGGACATGCAATAGCCCAGTTCACAGTCCCTGCAGACACGATATGAGACTCTGGTATTCTCTCAAAATCTATCTGGATGTCCCCACTGATCCTTTCCAATTCAGTTGCTATTTAGTGATCCTTCTAAACATAAACAGTTGTCACAGATTTGTACTAAAGCTTCTACAGTCACACATACAATATAAGGAATCTCATGCAGGCAGAATTCTTTAGAAAAACAAAAGTCTTTGCTAAAATAAATAAATGCAGTTACAAGAAAAAGAAAACATACACACATTTAGGTTAAGCCAGAAAATGAAATGGAGAAGTATACAGGAAACTGCCCTGAAACTGGTTCACTAAAGTTCTGCCTTACAAGCATGAAGATTGTTCAGTCTGCAGTTGTGCCTGGTTGATTGTTAGGATTCCAAACAGAAGTGTGTTCAAGTGTCCTCTCAGCAAGACTTAACACTATGAAAGAAACAACAATATAATTACTGGTGACCCCCTTTTATGCATGTGTGTAGTGCCACTTTCAAATGGAGTAATAGCCTGGCTGCCCAGTTATTACAGCATTCTGAGTCAAACTCTTGCACCGCTGTGTGCGCACCCACCACAAGCACTGTTTTGAGAATTCTTTTTCAACACTTACAGTTGTCAACTGTCGGCAAACAGCAAACCGTCAAGTCAGGCACCATTCTTCAGTTCCTTTCAAGCGGCACCAGTAGTTTTGTGAAAATGATGCTAAGAACGGAATTTTCAGATGCTCCCTATTTTTCAGATCGCAGACAACCTCCAGAAACTGTTATCTGACCCCGAAATGGCACAGCAAGAAGAAGAATCACCATGAATACCCAGAAACAAACTTTCAATCAAAAAGACAGTAGTTTGTTAACATTGAGTAGTTTAGCTTCAAAAGTTTTAACCTGTTAAAAAAAATGCATTTGATGCTACAGTTACAGCTTGTCTTTGTTGCAATTCAAATAAAAACCAAAAAGGGGGTCACCAGCAATTATAAAAAATAAAGGTTACTCGAGGTTTATGGGTCATCACACCCCTTGGGTGTATAAAAAATTTCCATAACACACAGTTGCATAACCATTATTCTCTATATAGTGTTTAGTAAAGTGTTGTTCTGTATATAATTCCATCCCTTTCAAAATGCTGTTATACCACAGTTCCAAAGGTCATAGAATGTGATTCTACCCTACTGTTGTAGAACAGCATTCTAGAATATCTAGAGACTGCACGAGTCAGTTTAATTTTGACAGCATAAGAACTCATGCACATATATTTCACACAGTACTATACACTATAAAAAATACAGGATGAGCAATTCTATGCACAACCAGTGTGTTATGCCACCTTGGGGTTCTGATTCCCATGGACCTCTCGAGCTTTGCTCTCGAGGTCAGAGG
The DNA here is from genome assembly GCA_016271365.2 of Neoceratodus forsteri. Lineage (NCBI taxonomy): Eukaryota > Metazoa > Chordata > Ceratodontiformes > Ceratodontidae > Neoceratodus > Neoceratodus forsteri. Next base: position 756,329,836 of record CM028130.1, on the reverse strand, counting down.
GAATCAGAACCTCTCTGTGGCAGAACATGCTGGTTGTGCATAGTTGTCCATCCAGCATTCTCTATGTTCCACCATCTTGTGGTGTTACACAGCTTGTTCATGATGCTGGCTGTGAGATAACTCTCATCCTGCATAACTAACCAGTAACATGACTACTGTCACATTTAAAACATTGATGTTTTCAGAGTCCCAGCTGGTAGGCTCATTTCACAGCATCCTGCTACAGTTAAACTTTGATGTACCAATATTCCATCATGTAAGTTAATTCACATGTCATGGTAACATTTTATATAGAGTTACTAGGAAGCAGCTTTCCTCCTGTTACCATGTAAAGTGTAACGTAATAAAACAGCTTCCAGTGATCAAAGTCTTGGTTTCCGAGAACATGGTTTTTATAACATTCACAGGGGTTTTGACAGATCTATAATACAAAAAAATTAAAACCTTTAGCCATCTCACTTCCAGCATCCAGCTGCCTTTGGGTCAAAATGTCAGGCCTGTTTCTTTAAAAAAACAAAACTCAGTCTTTTCCTATGGCCTTGCTGACACTGCCATGTTTCATAAGCAGAAAATACACATATATATATATATATATATATATATATGAAACACAAGATTACATACAAATAAGGACTGTCAGTGGGCTATATTGCCACAATGCCATGTCAGTACTCACTGTGTGTATGTCACTGGCTGCTTCTGTGGCAGAACTTGCAGAAGAAAGAAGAAAATGAGCCCACTCCAGTGCAGTCCTGTCTACACAGTACGTAAGGGGGGCATGAGGCTTCTTCTGCCCTGGCAGTGCCACTTGATGGGAGATGAGTGTTTTGATTGAGAGGTGGCTTTGTTCATCCCAGGATTTAGTGGTGCCCATGCCTCCATCCATTCCAGAGCAAAAGCACCTTTATTTAATGCAGCTGCCATGCTGACGGTGTTAAATTGTTTCCCGACCCCAAGGATCACTGAGAGAGGAGCTGAGCTGATCCCCTAAACAGAAGTTTTACAGTCAAGCAGCAACTGGCTGGTGGTTCATCCTGAGTTTGACTCCCATGCCTGCTGCTGGCATAGGAGTTGGGACTTATAAATAAAAATAATCACTGCTGCCTGCTGCTCTCAATGAAGATCATATCATCAGGAGTTGGACCACCCAGTGCTGCATCTGCCAGTGCAAAATACCTGACTGTGTACAGTGAGCATAGTTGACATCTGATGTTCACAGAGGGGACTTCAGCTCTTAGTCCCCCACCATGTCCTCCTCTGGCAGGACCTGGAGTTTTTTGGTGAGACGAGTTGTCCCTCTCCTGGAAAGAGAAGTTCCTTTATGTACTCTCTTAGATCCCTCTCATTCAAATGGTTCTACTCAAGCTGAGGACAGAGGAAGCCACCCTAATACTGGTAGCCCCCACCTGGATTCACCAGATATGGTTTCCTCTGCTGCAGCTCTGGCAGTGGAACCACCTGTTCAACTACCCCTCTGTCGGGTCTACTGTTACAGGATAGGGGGTCCCTTTTCTACCCAGGCCTGCAGTTCCTACATAATGGCTCCATAAAATATAGCCATTGCCTGCTTCAGGGTTTCTCCCCAGGTGACTAATGTCTTACTCGTGGCTAGAAAGCCTTACACTAGACACCTATTCATTAAAATTGAAGCATTTCTCCATATGGTGTGATTCCCATTCTGAGGATCTATTTACATTGTCCCTCAATACCACACTGGCCTAACTGCTGTCTCTGTGATTCTGGTATCTAGTACTCATCCATTAATGTGCACTTAACTGCCATTTCAGCCTCCCATGCCCCTATCAATGGATACACAGTAGCATAGCTAGATGTAGCGTTACATTATTTAAGGGTATTTTGCACATGTGTTCCCCACTTTGGAAACTGGTTCTACTTTGGGACCTTAATTTCATCCTTGAAAAATTTGCTCTGACTCCATTTGAGCCAGCTATGACTTGTTAAATGCACTCCTATCCAAAGTATAGATAAATGTGGATGATACCCAACATTAAGATATATAAAATAATGCATGGAGAAGTGTGTATAATGAGGATTTTATGCACACCTGAGGTGTGTGATGCTCCATATATCCTGACAGCGAAGCTCGAGGGGTTTATCAAGGCATCATACACTGAGGGTGTACATAAAATCAGAATTAATAGACACTTTATATGTTCCATTTTTTTTATAATAACTGGTTCCTTTGATTTTTTTAATTTTTTTTAGAATTTTTGCTAAAGGTGCTTAACCAAATTCTGTTATACACAGGTGATTATACACATGTGTATAATCAAACTCCATTATACACAAGTGATTACTCATATATGTGTATAATCAAACTCCATTATACACATGTGTATAATCACCCATATACAACAGAGTTTGACAACTTCTGCCCACAGCTGCAAATCATCACTAACCAGTTATTATCTTCATTTAAAATTTGTCAGTGCCTAAATAAATTGGTTATCTGTAACATTAGACTTCAATCTTTATTGTATAAATATGCTTGTAATACAGCTTATTAAAAAGTTAGTAATGTTTTTCCATTATAACAATGGAAAGATTAAATAAACTTAAGACACTTCCTAAATTTCTGGATTTTTTGGCTCACATACAGAACAAACAAAACAAAACAATTAGCAAAGGAAGGATTTTTGATATGACAATATGTTTCCAAATCACATTACACAAAATCTTCATGTCCCTTTGGAGTAACCCCCAAATCATCCCACAGTTCCTCAGGTTATGCTTTCGAGAATGAACCTAATGGACCAAATGACATCTTTAGAGTGTATTTAAATATGCTTGAGTTACATTATACTTTTTGTTGTTAGTCCCTTTAACCTCCTTGCCTCCAAGCATGCTATGTTCTATCAACCTCCCCAACCACCATCACCCAGCTTCTCCCACACTTACTGTTCTACTCCTGTTTTTGACAGCTTTTCCCTCATGATTGGGATGGCAGGGCACCCAAATTGTCTCCATGGTCTAGATCTGATAGGAGGAACCGCCTAGATCACTGGTGCGGGGCTGGTGGTTGGCCAGTGTCATCCTGCTTGACTCAGGTGCTGTTCAATGTTCTGTTCCCAGTCCTCAGAATGCCAATGGCAAGGATGCACATGTGCTGTCATGCAAGCATGCATAGCACAACACCTGCTGGTAGCCTTCCTCCCACTAACTGCTTCTGAATGCACTGCTAACTGTGGTAACTGAGGAGCAGTATCACAACAGGGTCTGCGACCCTCCCTCTCCAGAGGAGGAAAATATCTTCTGGGACACTCAGTCCTCTTCCATGGCTGGTGTGTAATGACCCAGGCTTATTTCTGAACATGGGTCACTGGCATATCAAGCAGTGTCTCTACCACTGTTCTGATGAGACAGCTCTGTCGAACGTTTGGTAAAATTTACTAGGAGATCTTTGTCAGATTACAGATGCTAGTGGCTGTGTCTTTGCTTTTAACATTGTACTATACCTTTCCAATATTGCTAGATACAGATACATGAATGATACACCATCCTTAGTAAGGGACCTAAATGCACTCAGAGATAAACCACTACAAACATGATTTGTTGAGATTTTGCTGCTACAGACATTGGTATTTTAACCATCTTACATGTGTAAGTTATTTAATAAAGTGTCATTTTAAGTTGTGCACTACAATTTTGTGTTAGTGACTTTTTAATTTTTTATTTTAGTTTATTTAAACATTTGATGACTGGGAAAGGCACACTGAGCCAGTGCTCATTTCTAGGTGTGACCCGGGGGAGGAGTACAAGGAGATACAGGTTTAAGTAAGGCAGAACATCACAAGAGTTGAATTAACAATACAAGCAAAGTATACAAAATGTATACAATACATACCAAGAATACAAATATGTACAATAAGTACCAATATGTATACACAATATATACAATAAGTACCAAAATTCAGAATAGCACTGTGTTCGGCAGCTGTTATATATACAATGAGAAGACACACAGAAAAAACTGCATACACAAGAGTGTCAAGAGCCATGCTCAACATGAACGGCAATGACGTGATTAGTTTATGTGATTCTAGAGTACAGATGATGACTCATCATGGGGGAGATACAGGAGATAAAATAGGTCCTAGGGAGTGTAGTGGGAGCAGGTTGGGTGGGGAAGGAGGTGGAGTGACATTTTGACAGAGGGATGAGAGGAGGAGGAGTTACACAGGAGAAGCAGCTGAGAGTTCCATAGATAGGGGAGACAATAGTGGAAGGTGGATTTGCCCATGTTAGAAGAGGGGGTATGGAGGGAAAAGCAGCAAGAGTCCCTGGAGCGCAGAGGGTATGATGAAGCTGGGGCAGGAAAGAGGAGGGAAGAGATATAGGAGGGGAGTAGGTTGAACCAATACTTGGAAATAAAGGATAGGGAGTGTATAAAACATCTAAGAGTGAGTGGGGGGAGGCTTAAGGAGGAGAGAATGGAGCAATGGTGAGTTTGGTAAGGAGAGTTTGAGGTGAAAGGACAGAACATGTAATAGAGGATGTCCAGCCAGGATAGGGCAGAAGAATTGGCAGTGCCATAGACAACATCGGCATAATCAATGACAGGTAGAATCATTTTGGTTAGAAGTTTCTGGCAGACATGGAGAGGGAGGGATTCTTTATTGTGATACAGAACACCGAGCTTGAGATGGAGTTTGGAGGTTAGGTAGTCGATGTGTGTGGCAAAACTTAGCTGAGGATCATGCCAGACCCCACAGTATTTGTACGAGTGGACAGTCTTTATGAGGGATCCATCAAGGGAGATAATCGGGGAGATGTTTGATGCCTTGGCTAGCCTTTGTGCAGTCTCAAAGATCATTGAGACAGTTTTGGTGGTGTTCAGCTTTAGTTGTTTTGCCTGAAACCATGACTGAACAGAATTGAAATCATGCTGTAGCACCAAATGTATAGTGGCAGGGTCAGGGCCGGATGTATATAAAATGGTGTCATCCACATACATGTGCAGTAGTGATAAAGAACAGGCAGATGGGAGTTTGTTGATAAAAATGGAAAACAGGACAGGGCCAAGAATAGAACCTTGGGGAATGCCAGATGAGATAGAGAGAGGGAAGGAGGTGAAATTGGCAATTTTGACTGACTGGAATCTGTCAGTAAGGTAGGATTTAAATCACTGAATGGTGGATGGGGCAAACCCGGCATCCACAAGAGTGTCCAGTAGGAGAGGGTGGGATACTGAGTCAAATGCCAGTCAGAATGGATATGGCCTGTGACCTGGAGGAGGGAGGATAAGATGGAATGGTTCTTCCTAAAGCCAGATTGGTACTGGGATAGGAAATCTGTAGTATGAAGGAAATTAGTCAGTTTGCCTTTTACCAACCATTCCAGGAGTTTGTATAAGGCAGGGAGGAGGGAGATTGGACAGTAGTTTCCAGGACATGTGGGGTAACCTCCTTTGTGGAGAGGTACAATGCATGCCAATTTCCATGCCTTTGGGATGACTCCAGTGGAGCAGGACAAGTTTACAATATGTGCAAGAGAAAAAGCTATGGCAGGGGCAGAGAGGTGTAGGATGCTGTAAAGTAGGCCATCTGGGTTGGATTTGATTGTGCCAAGACACGCAGTACCTCATTTGTGGAGGCAGGGGCAGAGAAAAAGTTTACTCCTGGTCTATGCTTAGAGGAGGAAAGAGGTGGAGAAGGAGACATAGATGAGACAGTAGTAGGCATGGCACAGATGGTGAAGAAGGAATTTAGGGTATCTGCCACTTCAGTGGGCCCCTGGAGTTTGATGTTATTATGCATTAGGGTGGGGCTGCCAGATTGTTGGGGTGGGCTGATGATAGAGTGAATAATGTTCCAAAATGAGGATGAGTGGGCAGTGCTTAGACATTTTTTTAAAAAGTTCTCTTTAGCTTCCCAGTTAGCTTTTACACAGGCATTTCTTGTCGAGTTATAAAGTTGCCTTGAGTGAAGGGATTGAGAGAACTTGAAAGCAGACCAAGTTTTGTCATGGGCCTTGCACATAGCTATTATTGGGGCAGAGATCCAGGGATGATGCCTCTTCCTGACCCCTGGATCTTTTGGTAGGGGCATGGTGGTCCCAGCCACCCTTGAGGATAGCAGTGAAATATGTCAAGGAGTTGTCAACTGAAAAGGAGGAGAAGATAGAAGATTTGTGTTCAGTGAGTGAATGCTAGTTTGTTCTGATGGTATGGCACATGTAGGAGCCAACCAGTCTCCGCCATGCTCACTGCTTTTTGCACGCACTCGCATGCAAGCAGCTCTCTGCACACTAGTCTGTAAGTGGTGAGTGGGAGCAGCACACTAGTCAGTCAGTCAGAGCATGAATGTTTTCATGAAAAGGACTGAGTGGCAATGCTGGGAGACCTCTCTCCTCTCTCTCTCTCTCTCTCTCTCTCTCTCTCTCTCCACACTCAAGTCTATTGTGTCCTCAGATATGGGGTGCATGGATGGCTATCAAAGCCTGGCTGGGCCGGGTGATGAGAGGAGTGAACGCAGAACAGTCACACTACTGAGTCCAACTTCAGTGCATGCTGCTGATGTGCAGGATAATGCTAAGGGCAGGTCTTGAGAAGCAAGTGAGCAATGGTCGGGTGATGGGGACTGGCCATTCAAGTCACAGGAGTAACAGCAGCCTTATCTGAAGACTGACAGGCTGCTGTGCAACAGGTCAGGCAGTGCCAGCAGGAAGTACTGGTGTCTAGTCCTCCTTGGGGGGTGTCCTGGGAGGCAGGGTTGGAACTAGGTCTGACTGTGTGTCGCTTCATTCAGAAGCTGACACGAATTTCACTGGGTGGAAAGGTCATGCATGGTTTGTGTGCCATGGTATCTGTCTAGGTCAGCTCAGCACAGGAAGTTGGGCCATCAGATGAGGAATGCAGAGCTAGAGGTTACAATTCGGGACGCAGCCAGCGAGGCAGAGATGATCTGGTAATTATCATCTAGGAAAATGTTAGGTGAGTCACCCTTCGGCCAAGCCAATCTATGATCTGTCTGTATGATAAATAGAATACATTTGATTCCATTAATGTATTTCTTTGGCTGCCACTTACTATGCTACAGTGCTTGCTTGACTGACTGGGAAGTGAGAACTAACTGGTCATCAGTGGCATGGTGCGGTGTGTTGTGGCTGGTTCTCTTCATATGCTGAGCATCAGTGCTGTAGGTGAGGTGAGAGACGCATGGTATGGTATGGAATGGAGGGAGGGAATCAAATGGATCTATCAAGGGATGGAAAATGTTTTTTTTTAATTAAATAATTCTAATGAAAAGAAATAAAGAAGTTAAAAAGCATGCATGAGGCCAGCTCAAGTCATCAGAACACCCTCAGGTAGTGGTTGGCCAGCAGGCTGTATACACATTTACAAATGGTTGATTGGGGCTCACTCTGCATCCTGCTGCATGATGGGAAGTAACGTGTTTTGTGGCCCAAAAGGGTGGTGGGGAGAGGTATGTTGCAGTGCGAGAAGGATAGAGAGAGGGAAAAGATGGTGTCGACATTACCATTGTGCTATCAGCAGAGTAGCAGAACTACAGTATGTTACATGAGCATGTTGATGGCTCAGGTAGATTGGCATTTGGCAACAAATTAGTATGACCAGAAGTAGACATGCATGTGGATAACTTTGAAAAGTCATGGCACCAGCAACTTATTTTGTGTGTTCTTGCCTGAGGTTATGTGAATTTTTGGTTTTCTTTTGACTACTGTACTACTGTAGTACTGAAAGCAGTTGTGGTGATTGATTCTGTCTGAACTTTGCGCTTAAATAAATTATTTGTGGTTCAGATTGTGACTGTAGTGCTGTGATTTTATCATAGCACCCACACAAATGTTTCTTTTGGGGAGGGCTACAGGGATAACTGTTAAGCAAATATTAGCTAAGCTGACTCTTGTTCTGTGACTCAGTATAACCTATAAAAACAAACTCTGGTCAGTGCTAAAACAGCTGCTAATGCATTAACCTGATAACGGATATAGAATGAAGGTGTGGCTTGGAATGTAATTTCTTTGCTTTATTAGGCTATAAGCCACACCAGGTAAAGGCTATTGGTGACCTCTGGCCTTTATTATGATTATGTAATTACTGGTGAGCGCACTTATTGACTAGACTGATACCACTTTTGAATGCTGTAATAACTGGGTTCCAGTCCTTAGGAGGAGAGGAGAGGAGAGGAGAGGGAGGGAGGGAGGGAGGAGGGAGGGAGGGAGGGGGACATGATTGAAACTTTCAAGTACCTCAAGGGCATAAACAAGGTGCAGGTGGGGACCTTTCCAATGTAGAAAAGTACTAGAACAAGGGGCACAGTATGAAATTGGAAGGGGTAGATTAAGAGGTAATGTGAGAAGGTTTTTCAACATAGAAAGAGTAGTCAACGTTTGGAATAGTCTGCCACAGGAGGTAGTGGGGGCAAGCACAGTGGAGAGATTTAAGCATGCCTGGGACAGGCACAAGGGAAGCATGAGAGGGGAGGGAGTAATGAAAAGCCATTGATCACATAGGGTGAGTGGCCACATACAATATAGAGGGCCTACGGGGAGACTGGATCAGCCTAGCGGTTTTTATCTGCTGACAATTTCTATGTTTCTATGTAACTGGCCGGTTATTATGGCATGAGTGTCAGCCAATTAAACTGAAAATGAAAGCCCCACACCATCTCAAGCACATAGAAACAAAATGCAACAGACATTTTTACTGCACAGCATTAAACCAACCAGCAATTATACAAAATAAAGTATGGGGTGTTACATTATTTGTTCTTTTTGAACTCCCTCAGTATGTAATATCATCATAAACCAGCACTTGTGCTTTCCACTCAGGGTTTATGTAGTATTACACACCCTGAGTGTGTTAAAAAACTCATAATGTACAACACTCTATCCATTATTCTGTATGTACTGTATATATTATTTTGTCACCCAGATCTGACTGATACAAAAACTGCTATACAAAAGCTCAGCTCATGCCATCCCATGTCCATTCAAAATAAATACCATTACAGACAAAAAGTAATAGTGGTAGCACTTACTAGGAAGGTGTTCAGCCTAAATGTGTATGACCAGCCTGCCTGCTTGCTTCAGTACTGCATCTCCACTCCAGTTCCCACCCCAGAAGGGCTCTAGTGTACTTTAGCAGTTCAGTACATTCAACTTAAGCTGCCCTCGCTTGCTCCCACCTGTCCTTCCATGATAAGGGTGGATGCAGTGAAGAGACAAGACTTTTAGCTGACAGCTAGCCAAAACGAGCCCACTCCATTGCCACAAGCCACACACAACTCATGCAGAAATTAGTCATGCACTCTGAGAGGCATAGTTTTCTAACTCCTCCCATTACAGCTGATGAGCCACCCCATCTAATGAGCAGAGGAGTACTTGCTTGCAGTGAGTTGATGCAACTAGTTGCCCTGTCTGTAAATAAAATGCAACCCCCATCCAGCCAGACACGAGGGGGGGGGAGCACCCTGTCCTCCCATGCTATGCCACTGTGCTTTGGGACAGCACAGAGCAGTGGGTAGCTCCAGGAGAGCCTACTCCATGGCCACTTAACATAGGGACAAGAAGGAAGCACAAAAAAGCATGCAGGGGGCTGGAGAGGGAGGCTTTTTTTTTTTAAACAGAAAGAGCCCACTCTGTGAGCACTGAACCTGGGACAGGAAGGAAAGGGAGGAGAAAAACTGGAGAGAGGTTTTTTTTTAGAGTAGGTTTTGGAGGCATGGTCGTGCTGTGGCCAGTGGCACCACTGCTTTTTAGGGCTGGGCTCTGTGGCATGAATTAGATTGCATGCTATCAATGACAGCAGTTACAAAATGTGCCACCGACTTGAAATGTTTCAGACACTGCAATGATGGAGTGACCCATCATTGCAGGGCGTGCCCTGCCTGGTGTAACATTTCAATAAACATGGTGGGTGGTGGCTCACCACCTGCCGTTCACAGTCCCTAAGAAGTCATCATGGGGGGTGCCCAATCTCCCTGTCAGCATATGTGACCCCTTTACTGATGTGGTCTGCCGAGGGGGTGCCCAATCCCCCTGTCAGCATATGTGATGCCTTTACTGATGTGGTCTGCTGAGGGGGTGCCCAATCCCCCTGTCAGCATATGTGACCCCTTTACTGATGTGGTCTGCTGAGGGGGTGCCCAATCCCCCTGTCAGCATATGTGACCCCTTTACTGATGTGGTTTGCTGAGGGGGTGCCCAATCCCCCGCAGCATCATGCCTCCGAACACAGATATGCTTGCCAATGGGGGTGCCCAATCCCCCTGTCGGCATGTTAACCCCCCCTCACCATTTTCCTGTTGCTGTCCCTCCCCAATTGCATGCCACACCGGGATCCCACTCCAGTGTGGCTAGCATGTCCACCCCAAAAAAAATGTGCCACACTGGGAGTCCACCCCAGTGTGGCAAACCTGTAAAAAAAAAAGAGAAAATAGTCGGCGGTGAATTTTTTTATTTTTGTTACCTGAAACAAAAGAAATGGTCCCTCGCTGTCCTGTTCCCTCCCCCAACCCACAGCCACCCTCTGCGCAGCCCACCTCCCCAAACACACCCTCTCTCCATACTTATCTCTGGAGCTTGGCACAACAATCTTCAGTGGACCAGGAACACATCTGCACTCTTTAAAACCGACCGCAAACTGAAGAAATGCCGGTAAGCTGTATTATGGCATAAATGTTTTTTTTGTCAACTTTGGTGCATATCTCATCTATTTTTGTGAATTTTGACACCAATTTTCAACATGGGGTTCTTGGGATCCCACCTCATGAATTCAGTCACTATCATCTCATCTCATTATTAGGTCCCAAAAGGTGGTTTCGCTGTCACTGCATGGAATCACCTCTCGGGACTTATTAATGAAATGACAGTGTGGCTTTTCATGATGTGTGCTCCCAAAAAGCCTATGTTGCAAATTTGGTGGAAAAATTCCAAAAAATGACCGTGTTATGAGCCTGCGTTGCGCAGTTTCCATGCACGCTTGTAACTTTGAGAATTTTTATATTTTTACTCCAGATTTTCAACATTGCCATTTTTTCACACCTCCTTATGGACATTACAGCTGTCATTTTCCATATTCTGCCCAAAATGTGTTTTCGCACATCTGATGCACAGTGGCACAGTCGCTGTAGGAAAACAATGTTCGGGACAGAGTAAGAAAATCTCAATAACACTGTTTATGAGTAGAGGTCCCAAAAAGCCTATGTTGCAAATTTGGTGAAACAATTCCAAAAAATGGCTGCATTACGAGCGTATGTTGTGAAGTTTCCACACAGGCTTGTAACTTCGAGAATTTTTAATATTTTTAGTCCAGATTTTCAACACTGCCATTTTGTCACACCTCCTTATGAACAGTATAGTTGCCATTTTCCACATCCTGCCAGAAATGTGTTTTCGCTCATCCGGCGCACAGTGGCACTGTCGCTGTAGAAAAACAATGTTCAGGAGACATTAAGACAATCACAGTAACACTGTTCATGAGCAGAGGTTCTAAAATGCCTATGTTGAACATTTGGCGAAAGAAATTGCACAAAATGACCATGTTACAAGCGATGTTATGCAGTTTCAATGCATACTTGTAACTTCGAGAATTTTTAATATTTTTACTGCAGATTTTCAACATTGCCATTTTTCCACACCTCCTTATGAACAGTACAGCTGTCATTTTCTACATGCTGCCCAAAATGTGTTTTAGCACATCCAGTGCACATTGATGCAGTCGCTGTAGGAAACAATGTTCTGAACAGAGTAAGAAAATTACAGTAACACTGTTCATAAGCAGAAGTCTCAAAATGCCTATGTTAAACAGTTGGTGAAAAAATTCCACAAAATTACTATGTAACAAGCGTGTGTTGCGCAGTGTCCAAGTACAGTCATAAGTTCGAGAATTTTTAATATTTTCAATCCAGATGTTCAACACTGCCATTTTTGCACACCTTCTTCTAAACAGTACAGCTGTCATTTTTTACATCCTGCCCGAAATGTGGTTTCGCACATCTGGTGCACAATGCCGCAGTCATTGTGGGCAATCAGCATTTGGGACATATTACGAAAATCATATTGCCACTGTTCATGAGCAGAGGTCCCAAAATGCCTATGTTAAAAATGTGGTGAAAGAATTTCAAGAAAAGACTGTTATGAGCATGTGTTGCACAGTTTTCATGCATGCTCGTAACTTTGAGAATTGTTAATATTTTCACTCCAGATTTTCAACATTGCCATCTCTTCACAACTCCTTATGAGTGGTGCAGCTGACATTTTTATGTGGTGCAGAATGGCACGGTCACTGTGGGAAATCAATGTTTGGGACACATTAATAAAATCAGAGTGACACTGTTCATGAGCAGAGGTCCCACATGCTTTCATGAGGTGGAGTCACAAAAAGACCATGCTGAAAATTTGGAGTGCAAATACCAATAAATGCCAGGGCATTAGGGTTTCTAACCATAACGTTCCACCTTTTACAGACTAACAGGTATCAGGGTGTGCCTTTGGATTGTTGGCTGTAATGCTCATGCCACTGCACCCCCACCTCCACCCTGCAGCCACTGACAGTCATCCAGGTGTGCCTTGGACTTTTTGGCCCCGAAGTTCACCCCATTCTCCTATGCTGCACCTATCTCAGCATACTTCCTTGTGAAATGGGGTGAGTGTAAGGGGCCAATGACCCTAAGGCACAATGCAACACTTGTCAGAGTCTGCAGGGTAGGGTTGGGTGAAATGGCATGAGTGTTATGGCCAGTGACCCAAAGGCACACCTAAATGCCTGTCACTCTCTGCAGGGCAGGGTGTGGTTGACGTTGGTTCTATACTTCACTGCCATTCCTATTATGCATCTCTCTAATGCCTGCACCACCAATGCCAATGCCAGCAAGACAATAGTTGGGATTGACAAATGCTTGTTTCTTCTTCCTTCTGTGTTTTTAAGACAGCATGATGCAGAAATGTGGCATTAAATGCACTTCCATAATTTGATAGTTTTACCAAAATATGAATAATTTAATTTACAGCTTGAAACAATATCTTCAGATAAATAACAAATCAACAAAACATAGAAACATAGATTTTGATGGCAGATAAGGACTGCCTGACCCACCCAGTCTGCCCATTTCACTACCTATTGGATAAACTGCAGATCCTAGTTAACCAACAGCCTACTTCTTCCTACCCCCCACCAGTATTGCCTCATGTCTGTTCCATGCATTCCTGAATTCCCCCACTGTTTGTGACCCCACGACCTCCTCAGGAAGACCATTCCATGTGCCCTCCACCACCTCTGTAAAAAATACTTCCTCACATTGCTCCTGAGCTGTCCCCCCATCTTCAAATTGTGTCCCCTTGTTCTTGCACATCTTTTTTTCTGAAAGATGCTACCCGTTTAGACTTTGTTGATTCCCTTGAGGTACTTGAAAGTTTCTATCATGTCCCCCCTTCCTTCTTTCCTTAGGGGTGTACATATTAAGCTCTCTTCGTATGGTACTGTTGCAAACCCTGCACCATTTTAGTTGCCCTCCTCTGGACTGCCTCCATCATGTCTATGTCCTTGAGGTGATGGGGTCTCCAGAACTGCATGCAATACTTCAGATGGGGTCTCACCAAATGTCTGTACAGAGGGGTAACAACTTCCTGTTTTCTACTGGTGATACCCCTCCCTATACATCCCAGTATCCCCACAGCCATCCTTACCGCCTTCTCACATTGCTTGCTCACCTTTAGGTCATCTGATATGACTACCCCCAGGTCCCTATCCATTTGTGTAGTTGTTAATCACTACTGCATCAACCGCCATAAAACACCATTAAAAATCCATTAAATTTTCCGTTAAAGTTTCCCATTAAATTCCCATTAATCTGTACATAAATAATGGCCAAATTAACAATGTGATTTATGCAACAGCATTAAAATTCCATGAAATGTAATGGGTTTTTCATGTGGTTGTATGCCATTAAATATGTAATGGCCATTAATGTTAAGTGTCCATTTAATGGCTAGTTAGCCATGAAATAAATGGCCATTACTTGTTAAGTGCCATTAATTTAATAGTCTATCGGCCATTAATATTTTCTGCCATTAAATTAGTTTAATGCTCTTTTAATGGATTTCAACCATTAATTTACTGGCCATTAATGCAAGATAATGGCCATCAAATATACCATTAATCTTACCATTAATATGGCCATTAATTTAATCTGTATTTTGAATGTGTGTATTAATGGCCATTAAATCATAGTTATATATTAATGGCATAATTAATGCTGTCCTTCCCATTAAATGATACCTTTAATATCCCATTAATCTGTACATAAATAATGGCACCATTAAATTTGTCTCTCCTTTTTAATGCCCATTTTTCTTTTAATGGTATTGTATGATTTTAATGGTGCCATTAATAACATAATATGCCATTACAACCTAGAAATTTTAATGGCCCATTAATTGTAGTGAATTAAACCCTGACTGTTATACACCATAATTCACCATTAAGTTGTTTTTTGATGAGTGAATTGCTGGTACAGAAAACATTGATGCAAAACAGTATCCATCAGCATGCAGTTCCTTTGAATAGAGAGTCTGGACCATCATATGACAATAACACACTAACTGCATTTTTAGCTGTTTACATTACAACTTGTAAACCTCAATAGTGCAGATTGCAGTGTGGTTATAGTGTGTTTCAATCTTGAGTACCCACCCCTGCATCTTCTAGCTTCCCTCCTAACCTCCCATGTGGCATTGAACTGAAGGCCTTGCTGAAGTCCAAGTATAGGACATCCACTGCATGTTCTTTTCCAGCTCCCTGGTCACCCAATCATAGTATTCAATCAGGTTTGTCTGGCAGGACCTGCCTGACATAAACCCGTGCTGCTGCCTGTCTTGGAGCCCACTCTACTCCAAAAAAGTCACCAATCTCTCCTTAAGGATTGTCTCCATGAGCTTACCCACAAATTATGTGAGGCTCACTGGTCTGTACTTGCCTGGATCATCCCTTGGGCCACCTTTGTGAATGGGCACCACATGAGCTAATCTGTAGTCCTGTGGGACACAACCTATGTGCAGAGAAGTATTGAACAGGTCAGTCAGTGGTCCTGCTAGGCTCCCTGCCAGTTACTTGAGTACCCTAGGGTGAATGCTGTCTGGTCCAGGTGACTTGTTCACCCACAGTGCCCTCAGCCCTTCCAGTACTCTGCCCATCATAATTTCTCCATCTGTCACCCCCTCCCCACCACCCCCATGAGGTATCTGTCCCCCCATTGTGAATACAAAACAGACATAGTCATTAGTTCCTCTGCCTGCTCCTCTCCCTTTTCTCCCCTGTCTTTCATTAATTCTCACTATCTGGTCCCTGTTCTTCATTCTTTCACCTATATATCTGAAGAAGTCTTTCTCTCCATCCTTAATGCCCTGTGCCAGCCTCAGATCTCTGGATGCCTTGGTGGTTCTGACTAGTCTTGTAATCTCCCTGGACTTCTTCTTATACTCCTCCTCATCTCCCCCCATCCCTGATCTCTTGAGCCTTTGGAAAGCTCTCCTCTTGGCTCTCACCCCCCTCCATTTCCTCCTTGGTCAGCCAGCTGGGCTTCTTTGCCCTTCCCCTTCTTGCTCTGTACCTTAGTACATGCCTCAGTAGCCTCTGCCAGCCTTGCTTTAATAATGCCCTATTTTTGATTGGCATCCATGGTGGTTTGGCTTCCCTTCAGATGCCATATCAGGATTTCCTCCATCTTGTTAAAGTCTGCCCCACTGAAATCCGTCACCCTGGTACCTGAACCTCCAGTTTGCTTCCCCATTGTAAGTGTGAACCACAGAGTAGTGATCACTCCCAGTCAGTGGGCCTTCAACCTCCAGGTCTCTCATAGCCTCCCCATTTGATAGTACTAGATCCAGAGTCCTTCCCAACCTAGTTGGCTCACACACCAACTGCACCAGGAAGCTATCCTGGAATCCCCCCAGTATAACCTGCTCCTTAGCACATGCGGTGGTTGGTGTGCTCCAGTCCACCCCAGGTAGGTTGAAGTCCACTACCACCACCATTGTGTTTCCCTTCATAAAACCCTCCTACTTTGATCCACCAACTCCCTGTCCAGCTCCCCTCTCCCCCCCGAGCTGGTACACTGTACACCACCCCTATCCTCAGTACTCTGCCTTTTGGATCCTAAAACTGCATCCACAAGACATCTGCCCTGCCTTCTTCCCCCTCTTGCCTTATGCACCATATTCCTTCCCTTACACTGATCACAACCTCTCCATCTTTCCTGTTTGCCCTGTCCTTCCTGAACAGCCTGTAGCCAGGGAACATCATATCCCAGTCCTGGTACTGGCTGGTCCAAGTTTCTGCTATGGCTGCAATGTCCACCTTCCCCACTGCCAAAAGAGCCTGCAGCTCAGCTGATTTATTTCCCAGGCTCCTCTCATTTAGCTACACTACCCTCCATCCTTCTCTTGTCCCTTCCCCACCCCGATTCACCCTCCCATTGCTCCTACCTAGATGCCCTTCCCTGTAGCTTGGGGGTAGGCTCATCTGACTCCCCTCTTTGGAAACCCTGTCTACCAGCTTTCCATTTGCTGCCCTACTTTCCTAGTTTAAAGCTATACTTGTTGATATGTACCCCTCTATCCCCTGCTTTTTAGCTGTGCTCCTCTAACCCTGTTACCCTCCTCCAACTGCCTGACCCCTGAGCCCTCCATTCCCCATCCCCCTTTGTCTTCCTCTCCTGGTGCTCCCCCAACTCCCTCTCTTCTACCACTGTTGCCAGCACTGCAAGCCTGTTGCCTGCCACCACTGTATTGTCCTGCATTGGCCTCTTCCCCCTGTCCCTTGACCTGCCTGCAACACTTGAACCCCCTATCAGAGGTAAACTTGTGCTCCCTCCCTGTCCCTCCCTCCACCTAATGTACTTCTACTGATGCTCCCTCATGTTTCCCCCTGTGAGAGGTACTTCTGGCCCCTTTCTCGTTCTCTCTGCCAGCACCCTCTCCAACTCTCTGCCAAGCCACTGCAGTCTACCTTCCAGTCTCTTTAGCCTATGGCAGATTAAGCACCCTCCTAGTCTCAGTAATATGTTCATCCCAATAGCTTAATAATAAGTAAAATATAAGGACTTTCCTGCCCTAGGGAGCCATAGGTAGGAGTCCGAAGGGGTGATGTACACTGTACCTGTAAAATACAAGACAGAAAAGGGGTCACAAAGGATCTGCAGTTCTTTAGGGGGGTTCAAAAGGGAGCAAGGGACAGTATAGACATGAAAAAAAATACTTAT
The DNA here is from genome assembly GCA_016271365.2 of Neoceratodus forsteri. Taxonomy (NCBI): domain Eukaryota; kingdom Metazoa; phylum Chordata; order Ceratodontiformes; family Ceratodontidae; genus Neoceratodus; species Neoceratodus forsteri. Next base: position 756,312,593 of record CM028130.1, on the reverse strand, counting down.
CTGATGAGATTTAGGAACCCTCATCCTGTCAGACCTGTAAAAAATAAAATAGAAAAATAGGTTATAATAAAAAAAGAGTTATCATCCATCCTGTCAGACCTGTTAAAATAAAGACAAAAATGATTAATATGAGGAAAATACAGTAGTGAGGGCTAAGGCAGAGATAGTTATGAAAGGGGTATATGACAGCACAGAGGAGTAAAGAGAAAGAGAGCTTAAATAAAAAGTTACAGTTAGGAAAAAGCAAGAAGACAAATACAAAGGAAATAAAGTCATAGGCATGTAAAAGATGGCCCACAGGCACAGCGGAGAGCTCAGACAGTCAGAAGACCAGCTCAGGAGAGAAGGACAGGACACTTCTCTACTGCAGGAGGGATTCCATCCCACTGATGTAGCACCACCTGGGTGCCCACAGGTGGTTGTGGTGCACAGAATCCACGAGTGACAGGCAGGGCCACTGGAGTGTGCCCATGAGTTGGCTGTACCAAGTCTTGCCGGCAGCCAATCCTGCTGTGTGCTTCCAGTTTGGTGGTGGGGGGACATGGAAACAGCATGCAAAAGCCAGGCAGATGAAGCCCCTGCAGCAGATTACTCCTGGATCAGGTCCACACCTTCACGCCGCCTCACTCCCGGCCAGATGACTGCAGGAAAGAAATTCCAAAAGCTGATGACATAACCAGCACCAAGGGGTAAGCTGGGGGGTAGCATTGGGGTGTCATCCCAGGTAGGTGTGGGGACCAAAAGTAGCTGCAGCAGAGTCTCAGTAGGAAGAGTAGCTCACTTAGGAGGCAGCAGAAGGAGGTCAAAGCCCATGGCCAGTGGAGCATGAAGAATATCTAAAAAAAATAATAAAAAAAAATATATAAACAGAGGAGGAAAAATGTTGGTGGTTTGTGGGAAGGGGGCTCACCACAAATTACTTATCGCCCCTTGATGGCCAAGTGACCAGCAATTAAAAGTAGTAACCCAGGCAGACTAGTGGGGACTATTTTGGTCTAGTTGCCCAAAATAAATAAAATAATTTGGTATTTCTCTGGGATCTGGGCCTCAATATTGCTTTGACAGGCAGGGAGTTGGAGTGTGAGTAAAAGGAACATGTGGTGGGGCTGCTGCTGCAGATAGTGCAAGTGACAACACAAAAGTGAAAGTCCTAGGCTGTACTTTCTCCTCCCAGATTATACAGAGTTCAGGCTGCATCCTGCTCTGTGTGGGCAAGAAAAGAGGGGACAGAAACTCATCTGGAGACAGAGAAGGACACAGTAGAAACATGTCCTTTCAGCTACCAGAGCCACTGCTCAAAGTCGGGGGACTGGGTGAAAGAAAATTAGGATGGAAGGAGACAACTCCCAGAGGAGTCAATCAATCAATCAATCAATCAATCAATCAATCAGATCTTTATTTATCCAGGAGTGGGGAGCAGCTGCAGAGAACTAACTGGGCTGCTCGCTTGAGCAGACTTGATAGACCATTTTGGCCCATTTCAGCTGGCCATTTCATGTTTGTATGTATTTTTCTGACAAAACAGAGGTCTATGCAGAAGTTACTGAGAGAAGAGTATCCAGAAGCTGGAGTTCAAGGGATTTAAAAGAAAAAATAATGGGCTGCATGTGCTATCTATAAATTACCCACAGATAATTTTATCCAACTGACCACTGTTGCATAACAAAGTGTGTATGTGCAACACAAATTCACATACCCTAACTGCAGTATTTTGCACTTTGCCACTCTAGGTGTAAGCCCGATTTTTCAGCCCAACCAGGTCCCTAGCTGGCCAAGAAAACAGGACAATTTTCAGTCCCTCGATTCTTCCAGGCACAGCCTCCACCACGTGAAGAGTACATTCACAGGACAATGTGGGCAGAAACCGTGGCTTGGCTCAGTGCAGCTGGATCTGCTCATTTTGCTTACTTCTGCAATGCAACATTGGCAGACTGCACATGATGAGGAGCAAAGGGGTAAAACATGAGCAGACTGATGGATTAAAGAGCAGGAAAAAAACACCAGGAAAATTAAACCAGGACATCCATTTGTTGCCCCTTCCAGCTACACTTGCCAGTATTCCCTAGCAGGTAAACAAAACTATCTATGGAACGTTTTTCAAAATTGTGCCCCTCCACACATTTTGCTGCCTCTGGCTGCTGTCAGTTCTCCTCAGATTACACCTAGCATAAAAAAAATCAAAACTTACTCTTTTTGTAGCAAGCTGATTCATCCACAGAGCATGCAGTATTGTAGAATAGGTGCCATCCATTACTGATTGAAGCATGGGGAACACAACAGTCTCACGTGGCTGATTCAAATTATTTCATTTCAGACATCAGAGCAGCAGTATCGCGAGACGCTGGGGGACCAATCAAATCATTCTGATGTTGGCTGCTGACTGCTTCTTGAACAGTAGAAGAGATTGAGCACACAGAAGTTTTTGGCAGCATTTAGGCTATTCTGTTGTTGAATGGGATCATTTAAATGTTTCACAAGGACGTGATAATTTTGGGCTTCTACACTGCAGCATCAGACAGTGTGTATTTATTGCTGCAGAGAGAGATCCATTTGTAGAAACACTAGCTGATGGTGCCTTGAGGGGGAGGATGAAACCTTTTGCTGCCAGGGCAGATTGCAATTTCAGTGCCAGTATTTTTTATTTTACAGATTTATGCTTGTGCATGACAAGTAAGTACATAAAAACCAAAACATTAAAAGACTTGGAGAAAAGATATACAAAATATATCAGGAAGTATAAAAAGGATAATACACTAGGCTTTTGTGGTTAAATGCACATTTTTATTTAAAATGCCTCAATCTGTTTTCCCCATTTATGCAATATCCCTCAATATATACATTGTTATTGAGAGCAGAGCCTTAGCCTTTTGGGGCATAAATAGTTTTGTAGTTTAATTTCATGCACTGCTGAAAACTTGGATGGAAACTGAACAAACTATAAAGCAGGGATTCCGCAGTGAATGGGTTAATACCGTGTCTGCATTGCAAGAGTGTTGATCCAGCTCTGCAGTGATGTTATTAATTGACATAATCCACAGTCCGTGATTGTTGAGTCTTACATTTGGCAGCTCCATACCATATGCAGACTTCCTGGACTACTTGCTGGGTGTTTTGGGTCAGACATGGGTCAGTGTCCCCGTTCCCTGGACCAAACCTGCCCCATATATTCTGTCATGATGGGTGAGGAGGGGAGCATGGCTGCAGGCTTTCAGTAACCTAGAAACATGCTAGAGGAGGACTTGGGGAGCATTCTTCCATAGCTGGAGGGCGAACTCAGCAGTATACTGCCATGGCTGGGGAGAGTGGGTTCATGAGCTAGAGGCCAGTGATGGGGGCACTAAGGAGCCTAAATACAAAGATATGGAGTCACATAAGCCTGTGGTCAAGGTGGGTTTCAGAAATCTGCCACTCAGCTACTAATTTAAATACTAAACAAGTACTCAACTGCGCAAGGTGAGTTTTTGTTGAGTGCTGGTTTAGTTCAAGTGTTCAACACCTACCACTTAACTGAATTTATCATGTCAGCGCATTTTTAGTTAATGTCCAGCTTCCTATGGGTAAAACATTGGTGAATGCTCAGCCACACATTGTTTGTGGGCTGTTACCCTTACAGCTGCTTTTATGACATCATAGCGTGCTCACTAGAGACTGAAAAGCAATTGTGTGGTTAGCAGGGGACAGCTGGTTGCATTTTGAAAGTCAGAGGAATAAATCATTGTTGCATTATCTACAGTATTTAGTAGACAGACAGCAGGGGCAAGTGAAAAAAAAACAACTAGAAAACAGTGAGAACATTAAAACATATCGCTGGAGCTGGCCCTGTGGCACTGAGGGCTGAGGCACTGGACGCCTAACCTTGTGTTATGCAAGAGACCACCCAAGGGAGAGGTCTATTTAACGTTATTTAAATTGCTTCAGTAAGGAGAACAGTGTGAGGGGATGGCCATATTCAAAATGTATTTAAATCATGTTCCTGCTTGGAGCTGCAGGAGGCGAGCTGCATTCAAATTGAGTAGCTCCAGAAGGTGTGGCAGAGGGCAGGACGTGCCCCGAATTAGATTAAACAGGGGCTTCAGAAGGAACAAAGGCATGATAAAGTGAAGAAGTGTGTATTTTCACAAATATATGCCTGGGGGCCAGTTAGGGGAAGTAAGCACCCAGATTATAAAGTACTGTAAGAGTGCCCCAGGATAATAAAGATGGGTATAGTAGCCAAGCTAAGGCTAGTGTTGTAAAATTGCTGAATTTTCTGATTTAAATTGCGCTAAGATGTTACCTCCAGTCAGGAGCAAGAGAATGGGCATGGACCAGCCAGTTAGCCACCCCAGCAGCATAGCTGCCACAACCCCAGCCATGAGCAAGTAACCTAAGTAACTCACCCATAGCCACCTACAACACTAGCCTTAGCTTTGCTAATGGTGGCCACTTGGCTACTAGCCACCTTATTCACCCTGGAGCACTCTTCTTTTATAATTTGGGGCTTATTTCACCTAACTGGCCCCACTGGTGCTTATTTCTGAATAATAAAAACAAAAAAACCTTAGGCCAGCTAGCCCTTATTCTCTAGCCCAACTGGCTAGCTTGCCTATAACTGGGGCTTTACCCTGTGTTTGCTACTTGAGCCCTGTTTACTATTTAATTCAGGGTCTTCCCTGCTCTGCTTCACCTCTGGGAGCTACTTAATTTGAATGCAGTCTGCCACTTCCCTATGCACCATGCAGGAGTACGATTTAAATAAATTTAGATAATTTTGAATAGGGACACCCTCTCGCCATATGCTACCTTTCTGGAAGAATTTAAATAAATTTGAATAGATCCAGCTTTGTGCAGTCCCTTGCTCCAAGACCGTGCTTAATTGGACTAATGGCCACAACCATCCTTTATTGCACCCTCAGCATGAAAAGAAACTTAAAAAAAAATGTTACCATTAGTTCAGGTGGACAGCATCTGCTTTATGGCGCTGCCACCGACACATCACCCCAACCTAGGGAGAAGTTGAGGAGAGAGGAGGTGGAAGTGCAGGTTGGATGCCCAGCTGACTGCAGGCAGGTGGGAGTTTTTTCCCTTTATGCCTTACTCTGCTGCTTGCAGAGCACCCATAGGACCTCTTGGAGCCTATCTACACATCTGAATCATCAAAGGGCCCCCCCATACCAGGTTTCCCCAGCTATAGCCCCCCTCCTTCACCGCCTGGACCTCCTGGGGACCCACATACTACACTACCCCACAAATGTTCACCCTCTTTTCCAATCTGGACAACTTAGAAGCACCTGAACCATGCTGTCCTCCAGGACATTGACTTGGGTGGATTGGGGGCTTACGGCCATAATCAGTGTAGTCAGCAGACAAATGACTTGTCTATATGAGCCTGAGAAGACTGAAGCTGGGGATAGGGCTTGAGAGCCTGCTCCCATGGCTAGAAGGGGTATGATAGGGTGTATGGCACCATGGTTGTGGGGGATCAAGTGCTAATTGCCCTACCTTCCTTGTTACTGGGCTACACACCCTTACCCTGGTCTAGCCCCATCAAATGACCTTCCTCCTTGCATTTGAAACCCCCTTCTCACCCACAGACCAGCCTTGACCCCCCAGCACTGCTGTGCTCTTCATTGAAAAGGTCCTGCCACACACGTGCTGTGAGCACACAGCTAGTTTTTGGCTGTGGTGTCCAGCTACAGGGAGGGTGGGGGTTCCAGTTACAGATGGGCCAGATCTAGAGGGGCTGACCACATACCTCTCAACTGTCCCTCATGAGGCTAGGTTCATGGCACCCACTCCTTCAGTACACGGTAACATGTCAATTCATTCCAATCTATCTGCTTCATGAGAACTCATGCTGTACTACTTGCTGCAATGTTTGTCATGGCAATGGAAAGCTCATTTGGACAGTTTTAATGGCCATTAATATATTGGCATAGCATGAACATAACTTTCATGGCAATGAAAAGCTCATTTCTCTGTTTTAATGGTTATTAGTGGAAAAAACATGACCATTAAACTGTCAGCTAAAGACATTTAATGGCCATTAATGTATTTAATGACCTCAAGGATTGTTTTAATGACAATGAAACTAGGTTATGACAGTTTAATGGCTATTAAAAGCTTGTTGCTACATTTTTAATAGGTGTGAACAACACCATTAACTGTACATTAAACAAAATTTAATGGACTTTTAACACCTGTTAAACATTTAATGGGAGGCAGTAATGGTTAATTAATGCCATGGATGAATACATTAATGGTTTTCACCCATGAAACCACAACACTTGATGGACATTTAATGGGAAAACAAATTTCACATAAAACAAGATTTAATGGAGTAAATTAATGGGTTTGCATGATATTAATGGAAAAATAATGGATTTTAATGGAATTCAATGCAGTAGTGAATGCCTCCCCCCCCTCCCCATTGCGTACTCTTCCCCTAGGTTTTTGCTTCCCAAGTGCATTACTTTGCACTTCTTTGCATTGAATCTAAGCTGCCATATTTTTGACCTTTCCTCCAACCTTGCCAAGTCCCTTCTCATCCTTTCCACCCCCTTGTGTATCAGTCCTGTTGCAGATCTTTGTGTCATTTGCAAAGAGGTATACCTTTCCTTCCAGTCCCTCTGCAATGTCACTTCTAAAGACATTAAAAAGGACCAAACTCAGTACTGAACCCTGCGATACCCCACTAGTAACCCCCTCTTTTTTCGGAGTGGACTCTGTTTACTATTACCCTCTGTATCTTGTTGTCCAGCCAGTTTTTTTAAGCAGGCTGCCACCCTGTGATCCACTCTCAGGCTGGTTAATTTGTTTAATAATCTTTTGTGTGGAACTGCCTCTAACCTTGCCAAGTCCCTTTTCATCCATTCCACCCCACCTGGTGCATCAACTCTGTTGCAGATCTTTGTATCATCTGCAAAGAGACATACTTTTCCTTCCAGTCCCTCTGTAATTTCGCTTATAAAGACATTGAAGAGGACCGGTCCTAATACTGAATCCTGCGGTACCCCACTAGTAACCCCCCTTTCTTCAGAGTGGACTCCATTTACTATTACCCTCTGTGTCCTATTCTCCAGTCAATTCTTTACCCAGGCTATCATCTTGGGACCCACTCCCAGGCTGGCTAACTTGTATATTCATCTTTTGTGTGGGACTGAGTCAAATGCCTTGCTAAAGTCTAGGTAGGCCATGTCCACAGCCCTTCCCTGATCTACTACTTTGGTCACCCAGTCAAAGAAATCTATTAGATTCATCTGGCATGACCTTCCCGCTGTGAATCCATGCTGTCTTGGGTCCTGTGCCCCTCTGGCCTCTAGGTACTTGACAATTCTTTCCTTCAGAAGTGATTCCATCATTTTCCTATCACTAAGGTTAAACTAACAGGTCTGAAGTTTCCTGCTTCTGCCCTGCTCCCACTTTTTGTGAAGGGAATCACATCTGCCCTCCTCCAGTCCTCGGGTACCACCCCATCCTCCCATGATTTGTTAAAGAGGGTAGTCAGTGGTGTCACTAGTTCTACCCTTAGTTCTTTTAGAATTCTGGGATGAATCCCATCAGGCCCCATTGCTTTGTCCACCTTCAGTTTTAAGAGTTCTTTCAGAACCCTTTCTTCTGTAAATGGGCTGGTATCAACTTCTGTATCCAGAGTGTTTCTATTGTTTGTTTTAGGTACCTCCCTCTTCATTTGTAAATACTGAGCAAACATATTTGTTTAGTATCTCTGCCTTTTCACAGTCACCCTCTGCCCACCCCTCCCTTTATTAAGCCTCACAATCCCTTCCTTGGTCTTCCTTCGCTCCCTGATGTACCTAAAAAAAGTTTTATCCCCCTTCTTAACTGAGTTGGGTATCTTTTTCCTCGGTTCAGGCCTTTGCTGTTCTGACTGCCTTCCCAGCTTCCTTTTGCTTTGACTGGTACCATTCTCTGTCCTGCTCCTTCTGTGATTCCTTGTTCTTTCTGAATGCTTTCTTTTTCTCTTAAACCTTTACTGCCACCTCCTTTGAGAACCATAGTGGTTTCTCACATCGTTTTGTTTTGTTTATTTGCTTCACACAAAGGATTGTTACCTCTGTGATGGCAGTTTTTATCATTCCCCATTGTTCTTCCACCCCTCCTTCCTGCCCATTTGCTAGTGCAGTCCTTAGGCACTCACCCATTTTGGTAAAGTCAGCCCTCCTGAAGTCCAGTACTTTTGCCTTTGTATGGCTTGACTCTATTGCTGGGTTTATTGTGAACCATACTGTTCGATGGTCGCTAGTTCCCAGATGGCTACCCACTTCTACATCTGTGATCCTCTCTCCATCTCCATTTGAGAGAACCAGGTCTAAGATTGCTCCCTCTCGAGTGGGCTCCAATACTAGTTGTCTAAGGCCTGCCCCCTGTAGGGCATCTAGAATAACCCCACTCTTAGAAGTGGCTGCTGCAACTGCACTCCAGTTAACATCTGGCATATTCATATCACCCATCAGCAATATATCCCCTTTTTCTGCCATTTTAAGCATACTTCCTGTCATATCCTTGTCCATTTCCTCCCCCTGAGGGGGGGGTCTGTACACAACCCCTGTGCGGATTGTGGTGCCATTGCCTGTCTCCAAATTGACCCACACTGCTTTTTCTCCTTCCTGTTTACCCTTTTGTTCTGTTGCTTTGATTCCTTCCCTTATGTAGAGAGCTACTCCTACTCCTCTTTTACCCTCCCTGTCCCTCCTGTAGATAAGGCATCCTGGTATGTTTATGTCCCAGTCATGGTTCTGTGTGTACCATGTTTCTGTGACTGCCATGATATCCAGATGTTCCTCCTCCATCAAGGCCACAAATTCAGGAAGCTTGTTACCCAGACTACGGGCATTGGTACTCATTGCTCTCCATTTTTTGATGGCTTTACCTTGTGTAGCAGCATCCCCCACTGACCTTTCTACCTTGGTCTTTTCTCATTTAGTACCCTTTTTGTGGGGAGGCTGGGATTTTCCTGCTGCTTATCAGTGCCTCCCCTTGACTAGTTTAAAAGCTTGCCAATGAAGCATTTAAACTGATTGCCCAAAAGACTTGTTCCTTCCTGGACAGATGCAGACCATCCTGCCAGTATAGGCTGGTGACCCTCCAGGTGGAACCCCAGTCCCCAATGAAGTCAAACCCCTGTGCTCCACACCATTTTTCAACCATTCAATAAACTGCATGGTGCAAAGTACCCTCGCCTCACCCATGCCACTGACAGGCAGCACCTCTGAGAGGGATACTGTGTGTGCTACTTGTCTTAGGCCCCTCCCAACTCTACAAAGTCCTTCTGCACTGCTCTGATCTCATGATGAGCCAAGTCATTTGTCCCTAGGTGGACAATGATGTCCAGCTCAGACTCCCGTGCAACTGTTCTCGTGATCCTAAGGATGCGCTTCCTGTCTATCCAAGCCATAGCATCAGGCAGGCACCTTACTTCAGTTTTCCCTGCTCCCCCCCATTCTAGCCCCCTAATAACTGAGTCCCCCACCAGGAGCTGCTTCCTTTTCCTGTGGTGTCCTCTGCCTCCTTCATGAGGGCCTCCTTTGTGACAGTTGTCTGCAATCTCCTTAGTCTCCTCTGCGGGTGCATCCATAGGGGAACTGTGCTCCCCCAGAATGGTGTATGGATTATGGAGTGGAACAAATGACTGGGTGTGCCTCTGTTCCACCACCCTTACCCTCCCTGAGCCCACTGTGGTCCAACTGCTGTGCTTTCTTTGCAACCTCTGAGGTAGTGGTGGTGGCTCTGGTGCTCCCTGGATGGGGGAGGTTCCCTTACTACTGTCCAGCGCGGCCTGAAGATGGGAAACTTCCTCCCTCAGGGCAGAGAGTTGTCTGCAAACAGGGCAGCATCTCAGTCTCCAGAAAGACTCCTGGAAGACTGCTGCCCCACAGCCATTACATTGCACTACTCCCCACATGTCTGTCTACTTTGTTTATTATTTTTTTTGTTTGTTTTGTTTTGTGTGGTGTGTGTGTGTGTGTGTGTGATTGGTTTGTTATATAGAAATATATATATATTATATAATGTGTATGCTTATATTGTCAGTGCAGTGTGCTAGATATGACAGTTATATGCACCTTGCCCTCTTGAGGAAATGATGTCAGAACTCCAGGTATAAAGGAACTATTTCCAGGGGTGGGTGGGGTGAGGGGTGGGAAGGGTTTGGGCCTAAACTGTGCCCTCATGAAACAATCAGCTAAAAGCTCTGACCTACCGCTGCGATGAGTGCCTTCCTGTCAGCAAGATGCCCTACACGGCAATTTGACAGAGAAAATACCCTGCTAATCAAACAGAGAAAAATCCAAACATCCAAGTCAGACACAGGTAAACCTCCCCAGCCCCAAAACAGCCTGGTGACTTGTGCTCTGAAAGCAGTCAGCCCTAAAACATGTCAGCTGTGTACAAGGACAGACACAGTAAACAGTATTCAGTCCCTGTGGGTTTAAACTCTTTCTGCACTGAAAATCTTAACAATTGTAACAACAGTAAAGTAAGGTCCACCTCCCTCTGTTGATTGAAAGACTGCCTTTTCTGATAATTCTAAGCTCCTTATTTCACCTTTCAGTTAGAAGTATCCTTCACCTGAAGAATATTAACTTTCCTAAGGAATCTGCTTCAAACCAAAGACAATTATAAATTGTAAGTTTCACCTCCCTCTGTTGTGAGCACAACTCACTTTCTTGCAAATCCTAAGTCCAGTGTTGCAGCTTCCAGCCAGAGGTAGCTTCACCTGAAGAATATTAGGTTATCTGATGAGCCTGCTATAAATCCACTGGCTTATAGTACTGTTGTTATCAGGTCTGTAAGACTCTTCCAAAGCTATTGGCTGATAAGTAGCTATGATGTAAGCACTTCCTGACACAGTCTGGCCTGGCCTTTTAAGGCACACAGAGATAAACAAAAGAAAACCCAGTTTCCACCCCCTGGGGCACTGTCTGGGTCAAATACACAGCCTGTAACTATTGCAGGGCCAACCTCCCCTCTTCCCCCTCAACTACTGCTCCCATCTTGGAGTCGTCAGCAAAGAGGCTCATTTCACACCCTATACCCTCCCTGATGTCTGAAATGCATGCATTAAACAGGATTGGACCCAGGACCGAGCCCTGAGGTACCCCACTACCGACCTCTCTAGGGTTCAAGAGCTCCCCACTGACCACTACTCTCTGAGTGTATCCAGCTAGCCAGTTTTCAATCCATCTGACCATCAGAGGGCCTACACCCAACCCTGTCAGTTTCTCCACCAGACCATTGTGGGGGACAGAGTCGAACGCCTTGCTGAAGTCCAAGAATAATGCATCCACAGGCTTTCCCCAGTCCAGTTCTGATGTTATCCATTCGTAGAACTCCACATGATTGGTTTGACATGATCTACCTGGCACAAACCCATGATGCCGACTATCCAGACCTCCCAACTCCTCCAAGTACACCCCAAATCGTTCCTTTAGTATGCTGTCCATTAATTTTCCCACCACCGAGGTCAAACTGATGGGTCTATAGTTACCTGGTACTTCCCTTGACCCCCATTTATGGATTGGCACCACATGTGCCTCTCACCAATTCCTAGGTACCCTCCTTGTCTCAAGCGACTTGTTGAAGAGCTCCATCAGGGGTGCAAACAGTATGTCTGCCAATTCCCATAGTACTCTCAGATGAATGCCATCCGGCCCAGGAGATTTATCTTTCTTTAGGCCCTTAAGGGCTTACCACACCCTTTTCGGTGGAGATAGCATCATCCGTCCCCTCAACCTTACTGGCCTTTTTATCCTTATCCTGATGTGACAACCCTGGGGTACCTCTCCCTCCCTCTTGCTCCATTTCTACTGCTCCCCTGATCCCATTCACTACTGCTTCTATCCCCATTGTGCCTTGCTTTGTAGATAACCCATCCCCCCCATAGTGAACACAGAGGTGAAGTACTCGTTTAATACCTCTGCCTGGTCCCTCACCTCTTCTACCCACCCTCCTTCTGATCTCAACCTGCCAAGATGGCCCTTAGTTTTTCTCCACTCCCCAATGTACAGGAAGAACCCCATTTCCCCTCTCCATATCCCCTGTGCCAGCCATTGCTCTTTACTGGACTTTGCTCCACACACCATCTGGCTGACTTTTCTAGATGCAAGATGGTATATTTCCTTTTCCCTGTCCACTCTCGTTGTTTTATAATTTTTGTATGCAGCCTTCTTTTCTCTGACTGCTACCTGAACCTCACTGGAGCACCAGCATGGTTTATGTGACCTTGCTCTCTTACGCTTCACCTTAGCGCAGATCCTGACTGCCTCATGAAGTCCCCAGTTTATGACCTCCCATCTCTTTTCCACATTTGTCATTGTTGCAATCCCCTTCAAGTGATCCTTGAGAATGTTTCTCATGCCTACAAAGTCTGCTCCCCTGCAGTCCACTGCCAGTGTCCTAGATCTCTCCCCCCCATGCTTATTTGTAACCAGACAGTATTGTGGTCTATCCCAGTCAGGGGATCCTGTACAACCATGTCCCTTACCAGATCCCCATCTGCCAGAACCACATCCAGAACATGCCCCTCCCTTGTGGGCTCCATCACATGCTGTGTTAAGAACACATCCTGGAAGCCATCCAGCAGCCTCTGCTCCTAGGCCACCTTAGAGGACATGGTTCCCCAGTTTGTACCTGGCATATTAAGGTCCCCCATCAACACCACTCCCTCCCCTTTTGGTCCACACTGGGCAATGATGTTGTCCAGCAAACTATCCTCCAGAACATCATCAATCCTGGGGGGCCTATATACTTCACCCAGCTTGACCTTACCTCCTGCCGGGGTTCATACGGTGACCCATAAGACCTCCACATTTCCCTCTGTCTCTTCTACCCTAGCAATTTCTATGTCATCTCTAATGAGCATAGCCACTCCATCCCCTCTGCCCTCCTTTCTGTCCTTCCTAAGCATAGCGTACCCTCGCATGTTTAGGTTCCAGTCATCGTTTTTGTTGGCCCACATTTCCGTGACCGCCGCCAAATCCACACCCCCTTGAACAGCATGTCCTGGAACTCTGGCAACTTGTTTCCCAAGCTCATGGCATTTACTAACACCACTCCTCCACCCCACCCCTTATCCCTGATCACCTTTGTCGAACCCCACCCAGGTTCCTTATACTTCCATCTACCCTCTGCTCCTCCTAAAACCTCCTCCCCCAGTCTGCTTCCCCCTCCCCCCCTTGGGTTTGAAGGCTACTCCCCTCATCTGGAGGAGGGCTTCTGGTCAGCCCTCCTTATCCCTCCCCCTCAGAAGTTTAAACCCTACTTTTCTTTAATGTAGTCAGCCACCCCCTGTTTCAGAACTTGATTCCCTAAAAGGCAAGATGGAGCCTGTCCTTGGCATATAGTCCCTTATCATCCCAAGCTCCTTTCCAGTTCCCTAACACCCCTGACCCACTTTCTTCATCCCATTTCCTGAGCCAGTCATTAACCTCTGTGATCTTCATTTTTTGCTCCACTGAGGTCTTTGGTACTGGCAATATCTCTGAAAAGGAAATGTTGCATCCATTATCCCGACAGACTCTGGTAAGTTCTCAGAACCTTGCTTGGATTTCCAAAATGCTGTTTCCCTCTAGAGTGTTAGTTCCCAAATGCACCAGGAAATCTGGTTTTCCTCCACAATCCCTAACCAGTTTGTACACCATGAACTTTGCTCTGTGCACCATCAGCCCAGAGATACTCACTACCTTCACCTGGCTATGGCATTCACCCCCGTCCCTCCCAATGAATACCCCTAATCATTGAGTCTTCCAATAACAGAACCTTAACACCACCATCATCCTTATGGTTACCTCCACTATGCACTGTCAACCCCCCATCCCCCCTTTATTTGTGATCTCAATTCCATGGGAATTTTCCCTCCTTATTAGAGACCCCTTGTCACCCTCCTCTTTCTGCCTCCCTTGTTATTTTGCCCACTTAACTCAGACCCCCCTGAATAGGTGTCCCCTTTAACCCTCTCTTATCAGAACCATTTATCCTGGCCCTGATGGTTTCCCCTTCCTCCACACCACCATCCTCCTCCCTTGTAATAGTACCCCTGCCTCCAGAGGCTAACAAATATGAATGAACCAGTCTTGAACCCACAACCCTTTGACATTCTTACCCTATGTCTTACCCACTACATCACAAATGGTTCTGAAAAATCTATCAGCATCAATTCATCATTCTGAATATTCCAGATCTTGACTGAGTGTGATGAGTTTGCCCTCAATAAAACATTGCAATATTCTGAATAATTGATTTGTGATGCTACCTTTTTTAAAGCGGTGATTCTGCCTTGTATGACTTGTTCACAGGGCCTGGGACTTTAGTGAGTCATAGCAAGAGGAGGAGGAGGATGTGGAGAGAAAGAGGCAGGGCTTATGAGTAGTGCTGGTGTGAGATTGGGCGAGGGGTTGAAAGTGAAAGCCGCAACATGGTTTTAGATGTAAACTGGTGGTGCCAGTGTGAGAGAAGACAAGAAAGTGGAAGGGCTAAAAGTGAAAGCCGCACTGTAGCTTTAGACGTTAACCCACAGTGCCAGGGTGAGAGTGGTTGGGGGGTTGAAAGTGGAAGTTGTACTGTGGATTTAGGTGTAAACTAGCATCGATATGAGAACAAGTGGGGTGGGGAAGGGTTTGAAAGTGTATGCTGCCCAGTGGCTTTAGATGTAAACCAGAGATGCCAAGGTGAGAGCGAGCATGGGGGGAGGGAGAGCGATAGTGAAAGCCACACTATGGCTGTTGATCAGTGACAGGGTGGGGGAACGTGGGCAACAAAGATTCAGCAGGAGGCACGACCATGCCGGGGGGGAGGGGGAAGAGCGAGAGATAGTGCAAGTATGCTGATTTACGCATACTCTTTATGTGCTTCAACTCCACTGGGCAGAATGGGGAGCAAACATTATGTAATGCGTTCAGTATCTGGTCCCACCATTCCAGATCCCCTGTTTCCTCTCCTCTTCCATTTGCAATACATCGCCATAACTCTCGCATATGTAAACAGACGCTGATCAGGGCCAAAATGGCACAAATACATTAATGTAACATGGGACATGGAATTAATGGATGGATTGGATTGTAGTGAATATCCACACCATGTCATGGAGGAAGGAGGAGGGAGGGAGGAGGGATAAAGGCTCAGCCTCATTCCTTTCCACCTTCAGGTGTGCCAACCTGCATGAATGCCCCCCCAGCTAGAAAGGCAGTGCCAACCCCACTCCTTCAGACAATCCCAGCTGCCTTGCCAGATGAGTGCCAAGGAGCATAAATAGAAAGTGAAAAAAGTTATAATAATTTTATTATTTTATTTTTATTTATTTATTCAGTCTTGGATTACAATACCTTTGAACACAAAGTGTCTCATTTACAAAGATTCCACGTCAGTGGGGAAGGGAAAACAAACATACAAAGGTTGAAAAAAAAACTTTACAAATAAAAACAGTCAAACAATAGAGGCATACTTTGCAACATCAAGTAAAAACTATAAAATTGGAAGTAGACAATGCAGACCAGTGAGAGGGGGGTAAACAAGAGAACCAGGAAAAGTGGAGGCAGCCAAAAGGCCTTGTCCAGCTAGAGTAGACAGAGCTAGTGAGAGTGGAGTACAAGCAGAGGGGAGGATAGAGGAAGCAGTGGGGAGGAAGGGGTAACAGATTAAGGAGAGGGGGGATTGGATAGGTGGGGTTACTGGTCATTCTCAAATAGTTAGAAAGTGAGAGAGTTTGGGTAGAACATACCTGCAATACAGGTATCTTAGGTGGAGCAGTCACATGAGCTGTTGGCCATGAGATGCTGACAGAGCTTGTGTTTGAAAGGACACAGTTTTGGTATTGTCAAGATGTCTCGGGTGGAGTGTGTTAAACCAAAGATGTGCTCTGTAGACAAATGAGTGCTATCCTTGAGTGGTCCATCATCTAGGAACATGGATAAGATGGTTGGCTGAACTTTGGGTGTGCTGACAGCCACAGTGGGGGGTTACTAGTCTTTCAGTGCCACTTGGCAGGAGGCTGAGAAGTGTTTTTTTTTAGCTAGCAGGCAGGTTTGATATTGTATCCTAACACTTAGCTTGAGCCAGCTTGCTATGCATATAGATCACATATGTGAGTGAGGTGTGCTGCACCAGTGAGAAGTCTACATGCCTTATTTAGTGCCACGGTTATCATTTGGAGGGATGAGGTGGAGGCAGTGCCATAGATTACCAGTCCGTAGTCAGCAATAGATATGACATAAAACTAAGTATTGCTGGTTTGAGGTCTTCAGGTGACAGACAGTGTTCGTGTCTATGAAGTAATATTACGTAAGTAATAGTAAGATAATATTAATTAATTAATTAATTAAACAACTCTGTTTTGGAAGTATTTCACTTGCAATACTGTAGTAAGGATTTCAAAAATAAAAGAGCAAGGAGGTGTTCAAAAGAAAATTATGTGGCATCCAAGTCTGGAGATATGAAATGGAAATTAAGAAAATACATTCGCCAGTGATTTAATATAAATGTGAACTGGGGAAGCATAGCACAAAGAGTATGAATTTGATCTAAATTATGTAGTATAGTTAAACAATAATAGCTATTTCTTTCATTGCCACATATGGTGCTTAGTGACCATATATATTCATGATTGGAATATTCTGACTATTAAAATTAATTGGAACTGTCTAGTAAGCTCTGGGTTCAAAGCCCACCATGATTGCAGTTTTTTTGGACCTCTCGAAGTCATTGGTAGTGAATCAGGGAGGGTTATGATGAGCTACAGCAGTGTAAACAAGCATTTGTCAATGCCGAATGTTGCTTGCTTGTATGTGCTGTGTAGGTATTTGGAAGTCAGTGGAGTGCAAATATTGAAAATTTGCAAACTTACGAGCATGCGTAGGAACTGCGTAAATGCACGCTCGTGAAACAGTCATTTTTAAGAAGTCTGTGACCAAATTTTCAACATAGTCATTTTAAGACCTCTGCTCATGAACAGTGTCACTGTGATTTTCTTAATGTGTCCCATACATTGATTTTGCACTACGACTGTGCCATTGTGCGCTAGATGGGCGGAAACACGTTTTGGGCGAGATGTTAAAAATGACAGCTGTACTGCTCACAAGGAGGTGTGGTAAAATGACAATGTTGAAAATCTGGTGAAAATATTGAAAATCAAGAACTTATGAGCATGAGGAAGTTTAATAAAGCAGGCTCAGAAAACAGTCATTTTAGAATTTTGTCACTAAATTTTCAACATAGCCATTTTAAGACCTCTGCTCATGAACAGTGTCACTGTGATTTTCTTAATGTAGTTCTATACAGTGATTTCGCACACAGACTGCCCCATTGTGCGCACATGGGAGGAAACACATTTTGGCGAGATGAAAAATGACAGCTATACTGCTCATAAGGAGGTGGTTAAATGACAATGCTGGAAATCTGGAGTGCAAATATTGAAAATTTACAAACTTATTTAG
Source organism: Neoceratodus forsteri (assembly GCA_016271365.2). Lineage (NCBI taxonomy): Eukaryota > Metazoa > Chordata > Ceratodontiformes > Ceratodontidae > Neoceratodus > Neoceratodus forsteri. The sequence goes on along the minus strand of CM028130.1, from coordinate 756,295,170 downwards.
CCGCAGCATAGAACTGCTAGATGACGCCATGAAACAGTCATTTTAAGAAGTCTGTGACCAAATTTTCAACATAGTCATTTTAAGACTCTGCTCATGAACAATGTCACTGTGATTTTCTTAATGTGTCCCATACATTGATTTCACACGCCGACTGTGCCATTGTGCGCTAGATGGGCCGAAACACGTTGTGGGCGAGATGTGAAAAATGACAGCTGTACTGCTCATAAGGAGGTGTGGTAAAATGGCAATGTTGGAAATCTGAAGTGAAAATATTGAAAATTCGTGAACTTACCAGCGTGCATAGGAAGTGCGCAACGCAGGCTCGTAAAACAGTCATTTTTAGGAATTTTGTCACCAAATTTTCAACATAGCCATTTTAAGGGAGAGAGACAAATGCTGGGCAAGTACTAAGGATTCCAGAGATCCTGCTAATCTCCTGAGATATCGGCAACTCAGGAATCGGTGTAAAAAAGCCATTAGGGCTGCCAAAAGTAACTTCTGTAAATCGGCACTACTTAGCTCTGTCAGAGATCCTAGGAGGTTCTGGAGGAACATTAAATCCCTTGTCAGTGGGCCCTCTCACTCGGGTGTCGTGGACATGATTAATGATGGAGTCTCGTGCAATAATCCCCACACATAGCTGACCACCTCAATCTCCACTTCTCCGACCTTTAGGCCCTCACTGCTTTCACGACTGATGGGGGTCGTCATTAATACCCTCCGATGCAGAGGAACATCCTCCTCAGAGAGGTTTAATCTTAAGGCCGTGTCTGTCCTGATGTTCAGAACCACTTGGCTGCCTCTCCCAGCACTCCAGTGCAGGGCCTGACAACCTTGAGCCCAGGCTTCTCAAGCTGGGAGCAGCTTACATTGCCCTCTGATTGCCCATATCTTTAACCTATCCCTTAGCTCGGGGATAATCCTGACATCTGGAAGGAGGCAAGGATAGTTCCTGTTTTGAAGCAGAAATCCCAAACTCCTGACAACTATCATCCTATTGCTATTCTCCCATCCCTTGGTAAACTCCTGAAAAGGTTGTATGAGCAACTCGGAGACGTGGATACCAATGAGCTGCTTTCTTGGGCCCAACATGGTTTCTGGAAGGGTCATAGTACCACTACTGCCCTGATTACTGTAACCTCTAGTATTAGATCCACCATGGATCAGGCAAACTGTCAGGTGCTATATTTATTGACTTGTCAAAAGCTTTTGACCTTGTCAACCATGACCTACTGGGGAGCAGCTCAGGCTCTTGGGTTCTCTCCAGTGCCATGAGTTGGATGATGAGCTACCTAGCAGGTGAAAGCAGCACCTGCTTTAACAAGGTCCTCTCGGGCCTAGGGCTGTGACCATGGAGTTCCCAGGGATCGGTACTTGGACCTCTCCTATTCTCACTTTTATTAATCAACTCCCACGGGTGACCTCTGCTGCCAAGTCACGCTTTATGCAGATGACCTTGTGCTAGTGGCCCATGCCTCAGAATGCTGCTGACCTTAACCAGTGCCTATCTGAAGACTTCAGCAGAATCTCGCCTGATTACCAACCATAGACTGGTATTGAATCCTAACAAAACTCAGGCCATGCTCTTTGGTTCCACGGCCAAGTTAAAGCCCGTCAGCTATGCTCAAATAGCTTGTGATGGAAGGCCCCTAGGTTGCCAACAGCGAGCTCAATTAAATATCTTGGGGTCACCCTCGACCCACAACTTGACATGGGAAGCCATATCCAAAACATCTGCAGAACCACCAGGTGTAAGCTTGGCCTTGCCTACAGGGCCAAATACAACCTGACTCCGGGAGCGAGGCTGGCACTTGCGTCCTAGACAGCTCCAGCATGCATTGGAGAACTGGGGCCATGCCTGCAAACACACTGACTGAATTGGAAGAGGGCTGCCACACCTCCAAAAACTCGGATGATGGCACTATGTTTCTTGCACATGTGTGCAAGCAACATAACAATTTATGAGTGACAACAAGCCTAAGATGTGCTGGGGGTTTCACCTTAGTATTAAATAAGTATGCACTATTTGGTCCATAACCCATCGTGACCTCAATTATCTTGAATAATTTCAGAACTGAACTGGGGCCACCATAAGCTGCAGTGGTTTAATATATAAATGAAATATAAAAAAACAAAAATGACACTTAAAGTGTGCACAAAAATAAATATTGGGGACACTTGCATCAGACACTGAATTTACAAACTACATGGAGGTTTCACAGTGGCAGTGATAGTTTAGCACAGCTTGTACACTGAATACATGCTTAAAAGTTGAATGACTACCAGTTTCTGATGACTGTGGAATATCATGCTAACAATGATTTCAAAGGTATAGCATTATGTATATCTGTGAGGGATGTCCCCATGCATAGTTATATGTACGTGTGCCTGATTCCTTAGAGCTCTGTTCATGGAAACAACTTTCTCTGATAGATGTAGCAAGTGATCTAAAAAACCCTGAGAAAATTACAGGACTAGACTAAACAATTCTGTCTCTAAAATGCACTGTAATGCCAAGGCACTACAAGTAAACTTTTGTTTGACTACCACTGTATATTACGTCTGTAAAAATGGTCAGCTAAAATGGAGATGTGGGGGGTGGGGAGTAAGAGACACAAGGCCGAAAACCTTTTAACACTTAAGCAACTATACAATTAACAGGCCCAGTGTTATGTTAAGGCCATTTATTCGTTACCTTAGTATTGTAATTCTAGTAGCCTTGCATGCCACTAGTCCTAACTTGTCAATAGAATTTACAAGCAGATATATTTAGCCACTGAAAAACTAAGCTGAAACAGAGAGGAGCAGGATGATGGGGGGGGGGGGGAACATAGAGATGATTGTAAACTTTTTTACATACAAGCAAATCCAGTTAAGGTGGACATCCAACTCTAACAAACACATTGGTGGCCATTTATTCTGGGGCCATTAGTATTGCAACAGGGAGTCAATATCTCCCCTCAGATAAGGACACCAAAAAGGGGACCCATAATCCAAGTGAGGCAGTACAGAGCAGTTGTTTAAGGTGCTGAGCTGCAAACCTGGAGACCTGTGTTTGAATCCCATAGCCCCCAGTTGCATACTGTGTGACCCTGAGCAAGTCACTGAACTTCCCTGTACTACCAGGTCACACCTGTAAACAAGCTTTCAACTTAGTGTGTCTCTCCTGGTAAAAAAAAAATAGGGTCTCACATATGTTCTACACAAGAGGAGAATACAGTATTCACTCCTGGATACAAATGATCTTCTTATACTTCTTAACAGCCTGTATGCAGTTTGTGTGACTTTTCTGCAATGGTCCAAAGTGAATAATTTATTATTAATTATGACTCCCAGGTCGTTCTCTTTATTCACTGCTTTTAGCTGTATATTATTTATAGTGTAGGTGTGCCCGCAGGTTATTCCTACCAAAATGAAGCACTGTATATTTGTCATAATTAAATTGCGTCTTGTTTTTGTTAGCACATTCTTCTATATATGTCAGGTCATCGGTCATGAATTGAGATAGCCCTATCTACTGCACCACCCAAATTGGTATCATTGACACATCATTTATTTTTTGGGGTGGGGGGGAGCTGAAAACAATAATCATCAACATGATTTTCTTTTGTTTACAAGCTGTGGGAGCTTTCTTTGCTGTTTACTGTCACCTGTTATCTGATTCCTACAGCTGCACTGCATATTATATTTAACAGTTTTGCATGGGTGCGGTCTTAGGAGCATCTGTGAAACTTAAGTTTAACCCGACTGACAGCTGTCAATCAGACATAGTGCTGCAGGATTTGCATGCTTTAAACACTGCACTCCTGCACCTGTTCAAGGGCAAATTATGCTTTAAGGTTTTTTTACAGGAAGACATCGAATTCAGGACAGTCATAAATGGAAAACCCCAGTTAAAATCGAGTGCTCTAACCTTTTTAATTTTTGAACTGAATAGTAATGCACATGCCCAGAGTCACAGCTTCAACTTTCAGTAAACAAATGAAATAGGTTAGAGCACTCCATAAAAACTGTGGTTTGCTTTGAGCAACGAGCAAGTCATTCAGCACCCGTATCAATGCAATCTCTGTGCTGTGCGTTGCCTTAAATCCAGAGTGGAGGGTCTTGTAGAAGTTAAAGGTAGCAAGGTAAATCTCAAGTTACTGTGCAACCAACTAGAAAGGGAAGATTCGAGACAGGTCAGTAATTCTCCAAGTTCTCCAGGTCAAAAGATGGTTTCTTCAACAGGGGCTTCACCTGAGCCCTTTTAGATGACCCAGAAAGATCCTCCATTGATAAGGAACTTCAGACAATCTTGGTGAAAACTGGGCCAAGAAGCTCAATGCAACCAACAAGTAATCGTGTCACACCTGGGTCCAGGCAACAGAATGTTGGTCTTAATTCTGAGATCACTCGGTAACCTAAATTGTCATCAGTCAAAACTCGTCCCAGGAAGACTGATTGCAAATGTTACCATAAGGCCCAACCCTGTTGTACTGTAAAAGCCCACCTGGAGAAACCCCAGCCCATGGTAAAAGGCCTTCTGAGCTTATTCTGGTGGGGTACAGAGGAGCTAGGAGACTGCCCATGTTTTATTGGCACCAATGTTGCATGCCATTGTCTGCAGCCTTCAGATAGCAAAAGTTTCTGAATGATCCTGATGGAGTTCCAAAGGTGTGGCTCAGTGGAGGAGATTCTTTAAGATCTACTGTTATGGCGAGTGTTCTTTACATGGGCTGCAGATCACGCAGACTTGATAGACTTCAAAGCCTTGTTTTGCTGGAAAACTCACAAGTTTGTAACAGTAAAAGAGGCTTCAAAAACTTCAGTACACAAAGAAGAGAACATTATTTAGGCCACCTTTCCCAAAAGTAGATGGCAGCCCCATGATACAGACATTGCACTCACGAGAAGCATATTCAAGCCTCTCAGTCTTTCTACATAATAAAACAATGTCTTTTATAATACATTCTTAATGGGTTTCAACAGACATCATATCACTTTTACAATCTTTAACATCTGTAACTACTGGTGCAATAGCTTAATTGTTCAGTTATATTTGATGTTGAACAGCTGTGAGTATTTTAGTACTATAATAGAATTGACCTTAAAGGTCAATTTAGCAAATGAGTTTCAATAATTGCTTAGTATGTTTCAGATTATACTACAGTGCTATACTAAAAATGCATTTCCCTGTATTGACAGAGAAAACATTTTCGGTATATTGCTATAGTGTAATTGTGGGATGAGCAATGGCCTGATTCAGGTTATAACTTTTATCTTCATGAGTGAGGGACAGAACTATAGCTCACGAGTGGCAGAGACACATGTGAGTCATGTAAGTCCTGTCTGTCCCATTGCAAGTGATGATAAGTGGCATTTTCAGAGCCAGACCATTGTGTGTCCAATTTATGCAATGTATTTCAAATTATACAGCTTTTAATTTTTAATTATTTTTTAATGATATGTTACCCATTTCTGTTTGATTTCACTGCTGTGTTTTGAATGCAGCAGAAGCCACTGTGATGTTATCAGGCATTGTGGAAGCTGCTCTCCTAGTGCTTAAGGGTTACTTTGCAACCTATCCAAAGTGTAGATAAATGCAGATGATACTCAACATTAAGATAAGTTATTAATCTTTATTTAGAATTTGTCAGTGGCTAAATAAATCAGTTATATGGCACATTTGGACTCCAATCTTTATTTTATAAATATGCTTGTAATACAGCATATTGATAAGCTAGTATTGCAGCTCCTTACCTCAGATCAGGTGCGTAACTTGGGCGTTATTTTTGATGACAGCCTGACCCTGAAGTCACAGGTGTCAGTAATGGTCAAATCCTCATTTTACCATCTGAGGAATATCACCCGGGTGAAACACTTGATTCCTTCAGGCTACCTACCAACATTGGTCATTCATTACCACCCGTCTTGACTACTGCAATGCCCTCCACCTAGGGCTATCTGTGGTTGATATTAGCTGCCTGCAGCTAGTGCAGAATGCTGCAGCCAGGCTTTTGACTGGTACTTCTAGAATCAGTCATATTACACCTGTGCTGCGTGGACTGCATTGGCTGCCAGTTCAGTGGCGGATCACCTACAAGGCAGGCTTGCTTACCTTTAAAGCCTTACATGAACAGAGACCTGACTACCTGAAAGATCTCCTGACTCCCTACTCCCCCAATTACCCTCTCCGATCTGCCAGTGAGGGATTGCTAGAGATTCCCAGGGTTCATCTTAAAACATCCGGAGCTCATGTTTTTTCATTTGTAACACAAACCCTGTGGAATACCCTACCTCGTCGGTTAAGAGAATGCCTGACCATCAGCAGTTTTAAATCTATGCTGAAAACATACTTATTCTCCTTGGCCTTCCTTAATTAGTTGATTGATTAATTGATAGTTTTTAGATATTTTATTATTTTAGTGTTCTTTACATGGGCTGCAGATCATGCAGACTTGATAGACTTCAAAGCCTTGTTTTGCTGGAAAACTCACAAGTTTGTAACAGTAAAAGAGGCTTCAAAAACTTCAGTACACAAAGAAGAGAACATTATTTAGGCCACCTTTCCCAAAAGTAGATGGCAGCCCCATGATACAGACATTGCACTCACGAGAAGCATATTCAAGCCTCTCAGTCTTTCTACATAATAAAACAATATCTTTTATAATACATTCTTAATGGGTTTCAACAGACATCATATCACTTTTACAATCTTTAACATCTGTAACTACTGGTGCAATAGCTTAATTGTTCAGTTATATTTGATGTTGAACAGCTGTGAGTATTTTAGTACTATAATAGAATTGACCTTAAGGTCAATTTAGCAAATGAGTTTCAATAATTGCTTAGTATGTTTCAGATTATACTACAGTGCTATACTAAAATGCATTTCCTGTATTGACAGAAAACATTTCGGTATATTGCTATAGTGTAATTGTGGGATGAGCAATGGCCTGATTCAGGTTATAACTTTTATCTTCATGAGTGAGGGACAGAACTATAGCTCACAGTGGCAGAGACACATGTGAGTCATGTAAGTCCTGTCTGTCCCATTGCAAGTGATGATAAGTGGCATTTTCAGAGCCAGACCATTGTGTGTCCAATTTATGCAATGTATTTCAAATTATACAGCTTTTAATTTTAATTATTTTTAATGATATGTTACCCATTTCTGTTTGATTTCACTGCTGTGTTTTGAATGCAGCAGAAGCCACTGTGATGTTATCAGGCATTGTGAAGCTGCTCTCCTAGTGCTTAGGGTTACTTTGCAACCTATCCAAAGTGTAGATAAATGCAGATGATACTCAACATTAAGATAAGTTATTAATCTTTATTTAGAATTTGTCAGTGGCTAAATAAATCAATTATATGGCACATTTGGACTCCAATCTTTATTTTATAAATATGCTTGTAATACAGCATATTGATAAGCTAGTATTGCAGCTCCTTACCTCAGATCAGGTGCGTAACTTGGGCGTTATTTTTGATGACAGCCTGACCCTGAAGTCACAGGTGTCAGCAATGGTCAAATCCTCATTTTACCATCTGAGGAATATCACCCGGGTGAAACACTTGATTCCTCCAGGCTACCTACCAACATTTGTCATTCATTACCACCCGTCTTGACTACTGCAATGCCCTTTACCTTGGGCTGTCTGTGGTTGATATTAGCTGCCTGCAGCTAGCGCAGAATGCTGCAGCCAGGCTTTTGACTGGTACCTCTAGAATCAGTCATATTACACCTGTGCTGCGTGGACTGCATTGGCTGCCAGTTCAGTGGCAGATCACCTACAAGGCAGGCTTGCTTACCTTTAAAGCCTTACATGAACAGAGACCTGACTACCTGAAAGATCTCCTGACTCCCTACTCCCCCAATTACCCTCTCCGATCTGCCAGTGAGGGATTGCTAGAGATTCCCAGGGTTCATCTTAAACATCCGGAGCTCATGCTTTTTCATTTGTAACACCAACCCTGTGGAATACTCTACCTCGTCGGTTAAGAGAATGCCTGACCATCAGCAGTTTTAAATCTATGCTGAAAACATACTTATTCTCTTTGGCCTTCCTTAATTAATTGATTGATTAATTGATAGTTTTTAGATATTTTATTATTTTATTCTTTTATGTTGTATTCATACTGTGTACAGCGCCTTGATTGTGAAAGGCGCTATAAAAATAAAGTTTGCTTGCTTGCTTGCTTGAAGGCTTACCCCTCATGGCTGAGATGGCAGTGCACCCAAACTCTCACCATGGCCTAGATCTGATAGGAGGAGCCCCCTAGGTCACTGGTGTGGGGCTGGTGGTAGGCCAGTGTCATCCTGCCTGACTTGGGTATTTTTTCACATTCTGGTCCAAGCCCTCAGAATGCCGATGGTAAGGATGCACGTGTGCTGTCATGCAAGCATGCATAGCACAACACCTGCTGGTAGCCTTCCTCCCACTAGCTGTTTCTGAATGCACTGCTAACTGTGGTAACTGAGGAGGCAGTATCACAACAGGGTCTGCAACCCCTCCCTCTCCAGAAGAGGAAAGCATCTTCTGGGACACTCAGTCCACTTCCATGGCTGATGTGCAATGACCCAGGCTTATTTCTAAACATGGGTCACTGGCATAGCAAGCAGTGGCTCTACCACTGTTCAGGTGGGTCAGCTCTGTTGAACATTTGGTAAAATCTACACGAGGAGACCTTTGCCAGATTACAGATGCTAGTAGATGTGCCTTTGCTTTTAACATTGTACTATACTTTTCCAATATTGCTAGTTACAGAATGATATATAGTACCACCCTTAATAAGGGACCTAAATGCACTCTGAGATAAACCACTACAAACATGAATTGTTGGGATTTTTGCAGCTACAGTCATTGATGTTTTAATCATCTTACGAAAGTAAGTTATTTAATAAAGTGTCACTTAAATTTTTGCACTACAATTTTGTGTCAGTGACTTTTTGTGCTTAGTGAGTGAATGTTGGTTTGTTCTGATGGTATGGCACATGTAGAAGCCAACCAGGCACCGCAGTGCTGATTGCTTTTTGCACACACTCACATGCAAGCAGCCCTCTGCACACTAGTCTGTAAGTGGTGAGTGGGAGCATCACTCCAGTCAGTCATAGCATGAATGTTTTCAAGGGAAGGACTTGATGGCACAACTGGGAGGCCTCTCTTTTCTCTCTCTCTCTCTCTCTCTCTCTCTCTCTCTCCAGACTCCAGTCTTTTGTGTTCGCAGATATGGGGTGCATGAATAGGTATTGGAGCCTGGCTGGGTGATGAGAGGAGTGAACACAGAACAGTCACACTACTGAGCCCAACTACAGTGCATGCTACTGATGTGGAGGATAATGCCAAGGGCAGGCTCTTCAGAAGCAAGTGAGCAATGGTCAGGTGACAGGGGCAGGCCATCCAAGTCACAAGAGAAGCAGCAGCCTTACATGAAAACTGACAGGCTGCCATGCAACAGGTCAGGCAGTGTCAGCAGCCAGTACTGGTGTCTGGTCCTCCTTGTGGGGTGTCCTGGGATGTGGGGTTGGAACCGGGTTCGACTGTGTGTCACTTCATTCAGAAGTTGACACAGATTTCATTGGGTGGAAAGGTCATGAATGGTTGCGCGCCATGGTATCTGTCTGGATCAGCTCAGCACGGGCAGTTGGGCCATCAGATGAGGAATGCAGAGCCAGAGGTTACAATTTGAGGGACCCAGTCCCCCTTCATTCAGACAGTTCTAGCTGTCTTGCCAGTTAGTTGTAAAGGAGCATAAATAGAAAGTGAAAAATTTTATTAAAATATTGTTATGATAATATTAATTAATTAAATAAACAACTCTGTTTAGGAAGTATTTGACTTGCAATACGGAAGTAAGCATTTCAAAAATAAAAGAGTGTGGAGGTGTTTGAAAGAAAATTATGTGGCATCTAAGTTTGGATATATGGAAATCAAAACCAATTAAGAAAATACATTTACTGGTGATTTAATATAGTTTAAAGTGTCTAACAATCAATCTGTGTTGAGGAGTATTGACATCCAACATGTGGGACCCGATATGTATTTTGACTTCCAAACAACTGGAATGAATTTCAAATTTGAACACATAGAAGTTTATTTTTTCATCTTCTTTTTGGCCACCATTAACTGTACTGTGGAGTCACCCCCGATTCACTGCCAGTAACTTAGTGTGGTCCAAACAAAAGCAGTCCTGTTGAGCTTTGAACCCACAGTTAGCTAGACAGTTTCAACCTATTTTAATATGCAGAATATGCTAATTATGAGCACCTGGTCACTATGTAACATATGTTGCAATGAAAGGAACAGTTATTATTGTTAGGCTGTACTACATAGTTTAGATCAAATTCATACTCTTTGTGCTATGCTTACCCAGTTTACATTTTTGAATTGCGTTAAGATAGTAGCAACCTCAAAGTCAGTAATTAACATTATCATTTTTTATACACATAAATCTAGAACAAATCATATCTCAGCCATGATCAATAAAGCTTTTTTTTTTTATGATGGACTGATGAAACAACAGATAGCAATGGATTAATTTTATAAGACCACAGATTTAAATCCCATTTATCATTCATGCCTCTCGGCTTTATGGCGTCTAACATAAAAGTCCTTCAGCTTTTGTTTGTGTTGTTATGGTTTTCCCAGATCCCCAGAAAAAGAAAAGATGATATGACACTCATTACGAGCTGAATTTTCTTAGTGATTAGAGCACACACAAGAAAATCAGAAATCGGAGATTGCTGCTGTCTTGAAGCAATCAAAAAATGTCAACTGGGTAAACGTAGCACAGAGAGTGTGAATTTGATCTGAATTATGTAACACAGCCAAATAATAATATCTGTTTCTTTCATTGCCACATATGGTGCATTGTGACCAAGTGCTCATGATTAGAATATTCTGCATATTAAAATGAACTGGAACTGTCTAGTAAACTGTGGATTCAAAGCCCGTCATGATCATTTTGGACCACACTAAGTCACTGGTAATGAATCAGGGAAGGTTATGAGGAGCTACAGCAGTGTAAACAATTTATGAGCAACAACAAGCCTAAGATGTGCTGGGGGTTTCACCTTAGTACTAAATAAACATGCACTTTTTGGTCCATAGCCCACCATGACCTCAATTATCTTGAAGAATTTCAGAATTCAATTGGGGCCACCATGAGCTGCAGTGGTTTAATATATAAACGCAATCTACAAAATAAAAATGACGCAAAGTTTGTACAAAAATAAATATTTGGGACCCCTGGGTCAGACACTGAATTTACAAACAGCGTCAGTGATAGTTTAGCATAGCTTGTACACTTATTACATGCTTAAAAGTTGAATAACTGCATCAGTTTCTAATGACTCTGGAATACCATGCTAACCATCATTTTAAAGATATAGCATTTGTATGTCTGTGAGGGATGTCCCCATGCATAGTTATATGTACATGTGCCTGACTCCTTAGATCTCAGTTCATGAAAATGGTTGTTTCTGGTAGATGTAGCAAGAGATCTAAAAAAAACCTGAGAAAATTACAGAACCAGACTAAACAATTCTGTCTCTAAAATGCACTGTAATGCCAAGATGCTGCCTGTCAATGTTTGTATGACTACCACTGTATATTTAGCCTCTAAAAATGGTTGGCTGAAATGGAGATGTGGGCTGTGGGCTGTGGGGGGGGGATAATATACAGAAGGCTGCAAAGTTTTTAGCACATAAGCAACTATACAATTAACAGGTCCAATTAAGGTAAATACTGTATGTCAAACAAAAAAAGGTTATGTGATGGCTATTTATTTATTTATTTCAGTTTTGCATTAATACCTCTGAGTCAAGGACTCGTTTTCAAGGGTTCCAAGTCAGTTAAATGAACAGACACAGACAACATAACACATAGCACAGCAGTGGATTACAAAATAAGGTTACAGAGGGTTGCACATACTTTTAAGTTTAACTAATACATAGGAGTTTAGGTTTCACTAGTACACAGGAGTCTAACATTGTAAGTAACAGCACTAAGTGTTGGCATAGTAGTGTTAGAAACAGAAAAGAGGGGGAGAGGCCAGGGATTGAGTCTCCACTAGGTAGTACAGGGGGCAAGTGGGGGTGGGGCATGGACAGTTGCCAGAGTGGTAGCCTGAGCTCACCAGTGGTGGTGAGAGGTGAGAACGGTGGGGGGTATTAACGTATGTAGTTGATGGAGTGGGCGATCTGTGGGGGGAAGGTTGACAGTTTATTGTAGTGTAGACTATGCAAGGTAGGTATTTTGTGGGTAGGGGGATTTGTTGAAGAGAGCGGGAGGGGAAGAGTGCAGGCAGCAGTGGTTGAGTGGTTAGAGCCAAGGGGTGGGAGGGATAGCCTAGGCGACCTGAGCATGGGCTAAGTTCAGAAGACACAGATTTTTTTTAGTTCTAGCTAGGAACGAAGTCCAGTTTTGAATTGTCTGAGCTTGGTGCATTCTAAGAGTGCGGTAGGCAACACATTGAACTACTTTGGGCCCAGGAAGGTGAGTGATCTCTGTACCAGTTTAGTACACTTGAATGGCACCTGGAGTTCTCCTTTTGCAGTGCTCCTAGTTTTCTTAAGGGGTAATGTGAAAAGCCTGTTAGTAGACTCAGGCATAAGCCCTAACAAGGCTATTTTTCCTGGGTCGTGCCTGAAAATAGTCATTTTATGGCTAGTGCACCTACCTGGTTAACAAAAACTAAATAAAATAAATATTGTGATAAGCATGCAAGTTTGGAATTGAGCTCGGAGGTGGAGTGGGAGCCACCCTGTCTCATTGAAGAGGGTGCAAGTGTGGGTAGAGAGATCAGCACCCAAGGTTAAGTGACAGGCCTTGTTTAGGAGAGTGCTGACTCTCTTGAGGGCAGTGTCAGAGCCTGCTCCATAGATTCGGTGCCCATAGTCAATGGTGGCTAGTACTGAGCTACTTATGGCTAATTGCAGGGCCACAGGTGGTAGGGAGAGCTTGTGGTGGTACAGAATACCCAGTTTCATGTTGGAGGTCTTGATGACGTTGTCAATATGACTGGAGAAATTGAGAGTGTCATCAAGGTAAATTGCTAGGTATTTAAATATGGAGACTCGTTCAAGAGGCTGTCTCTTAGGGCTCAGGATCTGCAGTGGGCTAAACTTCTTTTTGTTTTGGGGAACGGTGAACAGCATGCTCTTCATCTTTTTGTGGTTGAGCAGGAGCTGTTCTTGCAGAACCAGGATTTGAGCTTATGGTAGCTGTCCTGCAGTTCAGTAGTGATGGTATGCAGGTCTCTGCCTGGGACGGATATGACAGCATCATTAGTATAGAGTAGAATGTGTGCAGGGCAGGTAGAGGGGAGGGTATTTATGAACAGAATAAAGAGTAGAGAGCTGAGGATAGATCCCTTGGGGACTCCTAGGCTCACCTCCTTTGGCTCTGAGTATGCATCTCCCATTCTGACTCATAGAGTTCTATGAGAGAGAGATAGCTTCCAAACCAAGTCACCGTGCTTGGAGATAGGCCTGTTGATGACAGGCTGCTGAGGAGAAGGTGGTGGTTCACTGAGTCAAAGGCCTTTGTGAGGCCTATGAATATAGACCCCACTGACAACCCTTTATCCAAAGCGTCATAGAGCTAGAAGGTGTATTCGACTAGTTCTGAAAGTGTTGAGTGTTTTTTACAGAAACCATGCTGTTGAGGGCCGAGCACATTATACTTCTCCAAGTACTCAGTGAGCTGGTCTGAGACGATCCTTTCCAAAGCTTTCGGGGGGGGGGGGAGATTGGTCTGTAGTTAGATGTGTTAGTTTACTCAATACCTCAGTATTGTAATGCTAGTAGGCTTGCATTCCACCAATCCTGGCTTGTCAGTAGAATTTAAAAGCAGATGTATTTAGCCACAGAACATGCTAAGCTGGAACAGAGAGGAGCAGGATGATGGGGTGGGCGGGGTATGTACAGTAGCTCTAACAAACACATAGGTGGCCATTTATTCTGGGCCATTAGTATCACAGCAGGGTGTTAATATCTCCCCTCAAATAAGGACACCTAAAAGGGAACCCACAATCCAAATAAGGTCTCACATATGTTCTATGCAATGTGGGAATGAAGTATTCACTCCTGTATACAAATGGTCTTCTTATAGTTCTTAACTGCCTACTTGCAGTTTGTGTGACTTTCCTGAAATGGTCCAAAGTGGTTAATTTTTTATTAATTACGACTCCCAGGTTGCACGCTTTATCCACTGCTTTTAGCTGTATGTTATCTAAAGTGTAGGGGTGCAGCAGGTTATTCCTACCAAAATGAAGTTCTGTATATTTGTCATAGTTAAATTTTATCTTGTTTTTGTTAGCCCATTTTTCTGTATATTTCAGGTCATCGACCGTGGATTGATATTTAGTAGCCGTATCTACCTTACCACCCAAATGGTATAATTGACACATCATTTACTTTTCACTTTGGGGCTGGGGACTGAAAACAAGAATCAACATGTTTTTCTTTTGTTTGCAACCTGTGGGATCTTCTTTACTGTTTATTGTCACCTGTTATCCGATTCCTATAGATACACTGCGTATTATCTTTAACTGTTTTGCATGGGTGTGGTTTTAGGAGCAACTGTGAAACTGAAGTTTAACCTGACTGACAGCTGTCAATCAGAGATGGTGCTGCAGGATTTGCATGCTTTAAACACTGCACTCCTGCACCTTTTCAAGGGCACATTATGCATTAAGGGTTTTTTACAGGAAGACATCACATTCAGAACAGTCATAAATGGAAAATCCAGGTTAAAATGGAGCCCTCTAACCTTTTTAATTTGTTTACTGAAAGTTGAAGCCATAGAAGCATGGAAACATAGCCGCTGACAGCAAATAAGGACTGCAAGGCCCATCCAGTCTGCCCATTTCTTTTTCTACCTTATGAATGTGCCATCGGCCTTTGCTCTGCCAATGGCCTATCTAGTCATACTCATCTGTATTGCTCCCTTATGCCTATCCCATGCCTGTTTGAAGCCCTGCACTGTATTCATATCCACCACTTCCTGAGGTAGGCCGTCCCATGCATCCACCACCCTTTCTGTGAAAAAGAACTTCCTCACAGTACCCCTTAATTGGCCTCCCTCTAATATCATGCTGTGTCCTCTTGTCCTGCTATTTTTATTATATTGAAACATGTTAGACTCTTTCACCTTGTTAATGCCCTTAAGGTGTTTGAATGTTTTGATCATATCACCTCTCTCCCTCCTTTGCTCTAGGGTATACATATTGAGTTCTGTTAATCTGTCATCATATGTTTTCTGATGCAGTCCCTGCCCCATTTTGGTTGCCCTTCTCTGGACTGCCTCAACTTGGTTAATGTCCTTGTGAAGGTATGGCCTCCAGTACTGCATGCAGTACTCCAGATGGGGCCAAACCAGTGCCTTGTAAAGAGGATTGTTACCTCCCACTTACGACTTGTGATACCTCTACTAATACACCCCAACATCCCCTAGCCTTACCTACTGCTTTAGTGGTCTGCTTGGATGATTTCAGGTCATCTGCGATGATGATGTACAAGTCTCTTTCATCCCTTGTGACTGTCGGCAACTTCTCTCCCAGCCTATAGGTGGCTTCAGGGTTTCTCTTCCCTGTGTGCACGATCTTGCACTTCTTTGCGTTAAACCCCAGTTTCCACTCTTCAGACCATTTTGCCAGTTTATCCAGATCTCTTCTTATTCTGCCCACCCCATCTGGATCATCTACTCTGTTGCAGATCTTAGTGTCATCTGCAAACAGACAAACCTTACCCACCAGTCCATCTGCATTGTCACTGATGAAGATATTGAAGAGGACTGGCCCTAGTACTGATCCCTGTGGTACCCCACTTGTGACCTGCATCTCTTCTAACTATATACTGTTTACCACCACTCTCTGTTTTCTGCCCATCAACCAGTTTGCCACCCAGTTGACCAACTTTTGACCCTACCCCGAGCCTATCCAGCTTATTAATCAATCTTCTATGTGGAACAGTATAGAACGTTTTGCTGAAGTCAAGGTAGGCGATATAAACTGCTCCCCCTTGGTCCACCACACTGGTTCCCCAGTCAAAGAAATCTATGAGATTCATTTAACAGGACCATCCTGTTGTAAACCCATGCTGTCTTGGATCCTGTGCTCCTATGGATTCCAGGTGATGCACTATCTATCCTTTCCTTAAGGAGTGTCTCCATAATATTGCCCACTACTGAGGTAAAACTGACTGGTCTGTAGTTCCTTGCCTCCTCCCTGCTACCACTCTTGTGAAGCGGGATCACATAAGCCCTTCTCCAATCTTCTGGGACCTCTCCTGTACTCAGAGACTCACTAAACAGTTCTGATAACGGCTCTGCTAGTTCCACCCTTAGCTCCTTTAGCACACTGTGATGTATGCCATCAGGTCTCATTGCCTTGTCCACCCTGAGCTTATCAAGCTCTTGTAGGACCCTTTCTTTTGTGAAGGGACTAGTGCACACCTCCCTCCCCCCTGTGTCCATGGTGCTGAGCTGTGGGCCCTGCCCGACCTTCTCTTCGGTAAATACTGAGCAGAACTATCTTTTTAGGATAGATGCTTTTACATGGTCCTCCTCCTCACACACCACTTATCCCCTTTGATCTTAGCAATACCCCCTCTGGATTTTCTCCTTTCACTAATGTATCTATAGAAAGTCTTGTCACCTTCTTTTACTGTTTGTGCTAGTGTTTCCTTGGTTTGGACCTTTGCCTGCCTTACTGCCTTCCCTGCTTCCCTTAGGGACATTTGGTATGCCTCCCAATCTTCATCCTGCTGCATTCCCTTATATTTCCTGAAGGCCAGCCTTTTGGTTCTGACCTTTTCAGCTACTGTTTTGAGAACCAAAGTGGTTTCTTTCTTCTTCTTTTGCATTTCCTTTTCTCTGTAACACAATGGGATGCTGCTTCAAGTATTGCATCCTTACTGCTTGCACATTTTGACTGTACCCCTTCACCTGTATTTCATCTTGCCAGGGCTAGCTTAACTCCGTTGCCCATCTTATCAAAGTCAGCTCCTCTGAAGTCCCATATTTTTGCCTTGGAATGGGATTATTTAGTTCTAGTGGCCAAATTGAACCATACCATGTGATGGTCACTGGCTCCCAGGTGACCTTCTACACTACCTGGAGATCTGTGATCCTTTCCCTATTAGTCAGTTCTAGATCTAGGATAGCCCTGTCTCTTGTGGGTTGTTGTACCAGTTGTTTGAGGCCATCCCACTGCAGGGAACCCACTATGTGTCTAGTTCTGGCAGATCTCCCTGATGGTATTGAACAATCTGTATCTGGCATGTTGAAGTCTCCCATTATCAGGACCTCACCTTTAGCTGTCATGTTTTGTGTATCTTCTAACAGTAATGTGCCTATGTCCTTCCCCTGGTCTGGAGGCCTGTAGACAACCCCAGTTCTTCTGGCTGTCCCATTTCCAGTTTCCAGAGTGACCCACAGTTCTTCTGGCTTCTTATGTGTATTCTGAATTTCTGTAGCTTTGATATTTTCATTGACATAAAGGGCCACCCCCCCCCTTTTGTACCTCGGTCTCTTCTGAACAGTATATAGCCAGGTACTGAAGTCTCCCAAGTGTGGTTACTGTTAAACCATGTCTCGCTAATGGCCACTATGTCCAGTTTAGCCTCTGTCATTATTGCCTGCAGGTCTGGGCGTGTGCATTGGCACCAACAGCAATGCACGTGCCCAGACTCACAGCTTCAACTTTCAGTAAAAAAATGAAATAGGTTAAGGCGCTCCATTTTAACTGGGGTTTGTTTTGTAAAGTTCAGTGAACAAAATAGTACCTGGTACACTGTTTCCTTTACGTATGGAAAAATATGCCAGATTCTTCATGAGTGAGCTTTTCTGGCATTGTACTGCCGAAGTGGCAGTGAACCAGAAGTGAGACACGGATGAATAAAATAGTATGGGGGGGTCAGCACTGTGGTGAATGTAGAGGAGGTGGTGAGATGCTGTCCAGTTCCACTTAAAGCACTCAGTGGCAGGACACAGTCTAGGTATCCAGTCATGTGCTTCCAGAGTCCCTTCTTTCTCTCCTGTCATAACGATTCATCAGCATGGCTCTGCTCATGCAGCCATAAAAATGAGCTACCTCATTGACTACCACTAGACATGCTGCTCTTCTACAGTAGTCTTTTTAATTTTAAATATAGCGTCTTCATTCATTTTTAATCTTGTACCCAAATGGAAAGGAGGGTGAGGGACCATACTATGTGGCTCGTGAGTGGGTCAAAGTGTTACGGTATGTGAAACTGCAGAGTGCTCTGACATCACCATAAACCACACAATACGATCCTGCAGAATTAGATTTGGGGTGGGGCCGTATTGGATGGCTTATGTCTGGACCAGTGTGCGATGCAGTGTTGCCCTGCAGTGTTACACCACATACAGCAGCACTCTGACCCAGATATAAGCCACCCGGTATGGTCATCCCCCCAGAATTGTTTGTGTGGGGGACCATACTGGGTGGATTAAGTTTGGGTCAGAGTGCTATATGGTGTAACATGGCAGTGAAATAAAGCAGAACACTGTGACTTGGACTTAACCCACTTAGTATGGTCTTCCACCCCCTAACTTGGGGGGAGGCATATTGGGTGGCTTATGGCTGGGTCAGAGTGCTCTGTGGTGTTGCACTGCTGATTCTGCAGCCAGTGCAGTAGGATGCATTGTATGCTAGCAGCTATATGAGAAAATCAAGTGACGATTTATTTTTGGTGGACTGGAAGTATGAAAACATTTTTATTTATTTATTACAAATACTCACACCCAAGCAGCTGATACTAACATGGCGCAAACTGAATAGTTATCCTTGTCTGGTTTAACTCTTGCGATGATCAGTCAGATTTCAGGGTGCATGCACTGCTTATTCAAAATGTCATCCAGGCCCACACAAGGTATAGTGCCATTTATTAATTTTGCAATTGCTATGATTTAGGCAGGGTGTTGGCACTCTGTGGGTACTGAGATATGCATCCGCATCTGCCAAATCAAGGAAAGGGGGGGGGTTATAATGTGCAGATCGCGGATGCTTTCCTTAGTGTTTATTTGTTAGGGAAGTGTTATTTTGTTTTGTACACTGTTCTCATCCTTGGATTTGACTGATGAGGGATGGCCGAGGGAGCTGTTTATAATGTGATCTGTGATTCCCCACCTTCCCTATCTGGATCACACCATCATTTTTTCACCTTTTTTCTGCTTGATTTTCTTGCAGTGTCACCATCCCTGACCCTCTCATCCTTCTAGGTTCATGGGAATATGGGGAGGGATAATGACTGCCTAGAAAATTGTTTATCCCAGTCTTCTTTGGTTGTGTATTGTCAAATTATTATGCCCAGTTGTGACTGGCCCAGTAACTGGGTCCCTGGACTGGATCCTATGTTTGTCAATGAGATCCCCTCCCCCCCTTGCATCTGTACCCTACTGATACCTGAATGTGTGCATGAATGGCGCCAACACCACAAATGAAACAGTAGTGCATAGCCTAAATCCAGGGCCTAAAGTAGCAGGGAGCAATAGCTTAAGCAATCACTTAAAGCCGCAGCCGAAAGTTGCTTTTGAGCTCTATTTTCCGGGCCTGTCTTGAGCTCCAATTTCAGCTTAAATTCAGCAGGAAATTTGTGTGCATGGTACTGGTGCTAATGAGCCCTGTAACTAGTGGAGCAGGCACGTGGGGTGGGCACCAGGCCAGATTGATGGGAATCTGGTGGAAGTTCTTCTGGCAGCTCAGGAGAGAGACCCCTTAGGAGAGGCCAGAAAGCGAGCCTCAGGAGACCCAATGAAGAACATGTCTGAGTCAGGGTGTGAGCCTGGGCGTGAGTAGTCCTGGACAAAGGTCAGCAGGTGGGTCAACAGGATTGGCACCCTGATAGACAGGGTTGACAACAGATTGAGGCTTAGTTCCACTTTATGGTAGGTCTAGGTTCTAGTCAGATTGGGTATGCCCTAGTAGTAGTCCAGGTGGTAGGCCCTGCATCCTATCTCTGATTCCTTCCTGCATACACCATAGCCCTCTCTGTAGCTCTGGCCTTGTACCAGTCTTGTACCTTGGGCAACCATGCACAAGATGCAGGACAAAATTACAGAATCACTCAAAGCCAGCCATATGTTGTGCAACGATTGTTTCCCAGATAGCAGGACAGGGAAGTGCTTGCTTGGGGGAAGTGCTACAGTTTAATGCCTCAGTTTGGCAGCTTATGGCAAGTTGGATGGCAGCTTCACTGCATTTGTATGTCTGGGCCCTGGATTTTGTATAGTCTAGCAAGATGCCTGCTACAGTGAGGGCCCAAGGGAGAGCAAATTACAACTGGTTTTACTTTTTGGAATTTAATGTTAAAAGGAAATGAAATAAAACCCCAGCTATATCAGCACTGTGTCAGAGAACCCTGGAGAGCCTTTTAGTATTTAATAACTGTAAAATTAATTTGGCTATATGAACCTGTCTAAAAACAAATCTTAATATTTCATGGACATTGGTGGGAAGTGTTTCAATATACGTCCTTTGATGCAAGCTTGTACAGCACAGTAGTGAAGTTCACCAATGGCTGTCCTAATTTTTTCTTGCAAGGAAGAGGGACAGGGAGAGGGGAAGGGTTAAAGAAAGGCTGTTGACCTTCTAAAACAGAGTAGAGAAGGCCTAATTCATATTTTGTTTCACTGATAGACACTGTCATGATGTTCAACTTGCTATAGGAAATGCTAGACTTTTACCCCATTCCAGATTCCTCCTTGCTGCCATAATAACCAAACTCAATACCCAAACTAGAACTCTATGGATTCTGGGTTGTCCTGTGTAGTGTAGCTACCTATCTCATTCTTCATCTCAAGTATTGTTATCTTTGCTTGCACAGGCAGTGCAAAGCAAACATCATGTTAGAATAAGGCCATTTCAGAGGTGTGTCATTGTCAGGTCCAATGCATGTCAAGCTACAGTGAGCTTGGCAGTAACAGGACAATGATCATCTTAGCTGATCATGACAGTGTTCTCTGCTTGCTGGGAGGAAACCTCTTGTAGTTCAAAAGAACAAGCCACTCCTACTGCCACCCCTGAAGCAGAGAATATCCTCCTCACCAAGATTCTTCAGCTGCTCACCCACCCACCAGCAAAGTAAGCCAACCAGCACCTCCTGAGTGTGTCCCCGGTGCTCCCGTGCATGTCCATTAGGCCCCGTGTGGGCATGCTTCTATACAGCTCTTTGTCATAATTTGTGGCATCTCCTTTCATTCTCCACACCTCCACACAACCATGTTGTCCTTCTCTCACCCACACATACTCCCGTTACATCCTTGGTAACAGGAGGGTGGCTAGCAGCATCTCCTCGAGTCTCTCACCTACACTCACTCCTGTTATGTCCTCGGTAATGTGAGTGTGGCTAGTTGCATCTCATCGAGTCTCTTATTCCCCCCTCCCCTAACACCCACTCACGCCTGTATGTCCCTAGTAATGGAAGGGTAGTAAATGGCATCTCCTCAAATCTCTCTGTCTCCAACCTCTCCCCTCACTCTCATTATGGCATTACTTTGAGTCTGCCCCCTTTCTTTGACCCTGCTAGCTAGCTACCAAACCCTACAATTACATTTTTTTTAATTTTAAAGTCTTATTACATTGGGTCCCTGTCCCTTTTTTACCCACACAGAGAGATCCTTGATTGACCCCATTATCAGGCATCTCATGGGGAGAAGAATGCCTATTTCATCTGGCGGTTAATAAATGTTTTACTTGGTCAATCCAGACTAAAATATGTTCAGCTCTAGTTCTTTCACAGTAGATGTTCAGTTCTGTACTGCTATTTTTACCATAAATACTGAGATATGATTATAAACTATTCTTAGTGCTTAAGCAAAATCAAAATAATAATTTTATTTCAATAGTGTCCATGGATCTGGCCATTCAGGATCACAACAGGAAGGCTTTAAGCCTGAGGTTCAATGGATGGAGCAACAACGTCACTTCCCCATCAGGCCTTAAAAGGCACCTCCTCCTGGACTGTTCCAGGATTTGTTCTTTGTTGTGGTTATAGGCACTGCCTTCCTTTGCTCTATGGCTACCTCGTTTTCCTTGCACCTCCAGCCGCTTGTTCCCATCTCACTGTCTGCTGACTAACTGTCACCCCTTCCCATCCCCATTCCCTTCCACCATACATTCTTTTCTTTCCCAGTTGATGCTTTCTTACCTTTCTTTTCACTCCTTGGCACCGCTGCTGTGGCTCTGTTGTAGCGCTTCCCTTCCTCCCTACCTGTTTGTTTCTTTTTGGGCCCCTTTTCTTCCCTTCTGCCACCTCACCAGCCACGGCTCAATTTCTCCTGGCGCTCAGGGTGTGATGTCACCTGCCAGTGCCCCACATCCTGCTGCAGCTCAGTCAGAGAGTACGGAGTTCCGCCTGTGTAGTGCATAGCGCTTTTGGCCCTTTCAGCTGATATACTGCCCTTTTTGAGTTTACTCTTTTCCATGACCGCTGACCTTACTCTTCTGTACCTTGCTCCTCACATCGCTCTATAGGACGCTCTGGCTTACTTGCTTGAGCTGGCTGCTCCTGCAGAATGGCATTCTCTGCTCCTTCCACTGTTTACAACTCCAGCAGAAACTGACTTGAATTCCTATTCATTTGCTTACTGGCCTTTTCTGTTTTCTCAACTCTCAGTTCATGGTAGCTCACCAACAGGCGATATCTGGTAGCATTGTCTTGTTTCTCGGTGCTGAGGTCCAGATCGTATCTGGTGGTCTGCGAAGTAGCTCTGCACTCTACCATGGCAGAATTTCCAAGTACCTTGGGTTTTATGCTTGTCTACAAATGTATGGTAGCTGGAGAGTCACCATTCCTGACCCCTCCATGGCTCGCCTATCTGATAGCAGTGTCAGTGGCTCAGCAGGTAGCACACTTGCCTCTGAGACCAGGAGATCAGAAGGCTGTGGGTTTTATCCCCACACCAGGCACTTGGGTTAAATCCCAATACTGACACTGTAGTGCAGCATGAGGGGGGTGCTGCACTCCTGAGGTGCCGTCTTTCGGATGAGACGTTAAACCGAGGTCCCATCTGCCTGTTCTAATGGTAGTTCAGGAGGATTTTAAAGGTTCTATGGCACTTCTTGAAAAGAGTAACGGAATTTACCAGGTGCCCAGGCCACAATTTCCCACAACTCACTAAATAAATACCACCAACAGCTTAATCTGGCTCAAGGTCAGTTGGCATTCATCTGTATCCTCCTCCCCAGGGTCGTACCTGAAAATAGGCAGAATTTGTCTAGTGCACTTACCCAGTCAACAAAAATGGAATAAATAAATATTTGGGGGATAGCAATTTCTCTAAAGTACTCGATCAATTGTACATCGATGCTGTACCTTCTTCTAGTGAACGTTTGAATGCCTAATTGCACAGTTCCCAAAGGATATTAGCTGTGTTTTGTGAAGCACCTTTCAGACACTTCTGCTTTCCTGTGGTCAGTATTGCCCTCACCCTGTCCAATATGGCAGACTCTTATCATCTCCATTTGTTCTCCTGCCTGGCTTTCTCCTTGCTCAGCTCACCATCCATGGCTCCGCCCACTTCTACCTGTAGATACCTGTCTCTTTTTGTTTAACAGACTCCACGGCTGGTTTCTCGCCCTCCTCCCAGCCCTTTCTCCTGCCATCTTCTCAGCCATCCTTGCTCATCCTTTTCGCGTCTTACCTTGCCTGCATTTACCTCTTCAGTAGGTCACTTCGGCCACTGGCCTTTACTCATTTTATTTCCATTTTTCTATTACCATTTTGGCCTGTCCACCTAGTTCTAGCTGCAGGTTTTCATCATTTAATGGGATGACCTGTTTTGGATTTCACTGGCTTGTCGGAACTTCCCATCATTTTTCTCTGTGGATTTTGCCTTGTCTGTCTGTCCTGCTGTACCCGTGACTCTGTCTCCTGCTTCCCTCCCTCCCTTGCTTTCTTTGCCCACCATCATAAGTCTGCCCTCCATTCTACTTCTTCTCTGACCTTTGCTTTCTTTTGGGGTTTTACCTATCATGCCATCACCTTCCCTATTTATATCCTCCTCTTACCCTAGTCCATCTTGTGTCCAGGGTCTGTGTCTGGTTCTCCTTCACTTAGTCTGACCACAGGGTCTACTCATTCACATCGATTAATCGAGCATACCTCTCATCGGATCTTTTGCTACCTCATAGAACCACTGCACTCCTGCATTATTAACACCACCAGTCTTCTCATGACCGTATCTGGGTATCCCTCACTCATCCGACCTCTATGTAAGTCTATTCCTTCACATCGACTATTCACACATAACCCTCTTGGGTCCATGCTACCTCAACTCGACCTGCTCTCCATTCTGAGGCATGCCTTTGTGTCTATTGCCTCTTTGTTTGGGGCTAGCAGGCTTCTCTCCATCATCGTACATTGTTCATTTCTCACCTCACCTTAACTGTACCAGCTTCCACAACTTCACTTCATCATCGTTTATATTCCTCTCCATATTTCACCTTAACCATACTGGCCTTCTAGGCCTCATTTCATAATCATACATCATCCATTTCGTTCCACACCTTGAGCCATTCAGGCCTTTGATGATTCTTTCTATTATTGTATATCCTCTCTTGCTTTTGAGCTTCTAGTTGAAGGGACATCTCTCACATTCCTCAACAGCTGTCCATTTAGAAGGACAGAGCGAGAGCTCCCTCTAACTTGGACATTTCCTCCTTCTTCTATCTCCACCTTAAATTGCTATAGTTGAGCCGTCACTAATCAAAACATCCTTCAGCCTGGAGGAAATGCGACTTTGATCCCCAGATTTCCTCCTCAAAGGTTTTTTTTCCCTCTCTTCCATGCCAATGGTGATAATATTAGTCAGGGTTAGTGCTTTCATAGGTTCAGTAGTTAGGTTCCGCTGTTGGATGGAGTTGGATGGTGGCCCGATCTGTTCCTTCTCTCCTTAGGAAATCCTCCCTTTTGCACCTTGTCAGATTTCCTTTCCTTCATCGTCCTAGCCTTATATCGTTCTTCTCCTGTCCTTCCTTTCTATGTCTGTCACATTTATTTCTGGTCTAGATTTTTTATTTTATTTTATTTTTATTTATTAGAATTTTGGATAACACCTTTGAGCCAAGGCTCTTTTACAAAGGTTCCATGTCAGTCATTAGATAAAAAATAGCGGCAATGTACAAAGAATGAGACAACATAAAGGCAAAATACATACATCAAGACTAAGATAACTTTAGCAGCTAATGGCTTTGTCAGGCACAGGGTGCTAGGACTACTTACACAAGATTAACAGGGAACAATTAGATTGATTAGAAAAGGAGACTAAGTACAAAACTGGAGGAGAGGCAGAGGAGATGAGAAAAACTATTGCAGGGTGGAGAAAGGAGGAATATTGAGAAAGACAGGGTGGAGGTGGAGTGAGAGGGTTCTAGGATGAGGAGGGCCGGGGATGGGAACATGTGGAATGTTGGCAAGTGGGTAGGATTTATGACAGCAGGGCTAGGGTCAGCAGTCACAGGAGGCCATTGTGATGAGGTGTTGGTGAAGATCTTGCTTGAAGGATCCTAAGATGTGTTGTTAGTAACACTTGGAGGAAGGAAGTTGTACCACGTTGGGGCTCTAGATAAGAAAGAGTGTTGTCCTTGTGATGTCCATCTGCAGGGGATGGAGAAGGAAAGAGAGGTCGAGCTTTTGGTATGGCGTGTGCTACCATGAGGGGCCACCTGGCCTTTTTGGCTATGATGCAAGTTTGGTGCCAGAGCCTGCCAGATAGTTGTAGCCAGTTAGATCGTTCACAGATATTGCAGGTGTGCAAACGATAAGGTGCTGCTGTCAGGAGGCGGCAGGCATTGTTTAACCCCATGTGAATACATCTGAGTGCAGTGTCAGTGGCTGATCCAATCCATAAATCACTAGACCATAATCAATTATAGAGGTGATTGAGCTCTGGATTGCAGTCTTTAGTGCTTCGGTCATGTATACCGTCGCCACAGCGACTCCCTGATTGTGAAGACCACCACAGTGACAGGAATCAGCCAAAATCCGCCAGTCACTGTGGTGGTCTATATGGTGATCGGAACTGCCTTGCTGGGTTTTTGTCCCCCCCTCCAGTCCAAATCTGACTCAGAGTTAGAATCCTAGAGACCGGGGTGTGTGTAATGCAGAGCCCTTCAGATGGCAGGGGTTCGAGGGCACTGCCCCCCAATGGATAAACGGAGGCATCCCTGACACTGTAATGCCGACAGTTGGCACTGTGGTTGTTGCTGTCAGGGATGTTTCCATGAAGACTGTCGCTGCGGCATGTGTAAACCCTTTGATTGAAAGGCAGTTTTTGTGTCGGTACAACAATCCAATCTAGGAGTTAACTGTTTTGGTAATGTTGTTCATGTGTTCAGAGTAGGCTAGAGTGGAGTCAAGGGCCACTCCCAGGTACTTGAACATGTGAACTTGTTCAAGTTTCTCTCCACAATTGTTAACGATATCAAGGCCTGTATATTTATGTTTGTTGTGAGAGCCATGGAACATCATAGTTTTGTTTTTTTGTAGTTGAGGATGAGTTTGTAGGACTGAAACCATTTCTCAACCACTGTAAAGCTTGATTGAAGCTGTTCCTGGAGATGAAATGGGTCGCAGTGTGATGTAAATATGACTGCATCATCCACATAAAGAAGGATTCTATCCTGGCAGGAGGAGGGGAGATTGTTAAGAAAGATACTGAACAGCAAGGGACCCAGAATTGATCCCTGAGCGACTCAGATCAGACCAGTTGTGGGTGGAGAGGGTATCACCTATTTTACCCTGCTGGGTGCGATCACTAAGGTAGCTATGGAACCACCTCATAGTGTCAGAAGAGAGTCCTAAGCAGGACAGTTGTTCAATCATTAGCGAGTGGTTGACGGTATCGAACGCCTTCCTCAAGTCAATGAAAGTGGCACCAACAAGGTGTCCCTGGTCCAGAGCAGTGTGGATATATGAGGTGAGATCAAGGATTGCAGTGATGCTGCTGTGCCTCTTATGAAAGCTGTGCTGCTCAGGGCATTGAAGGTCAAGTGTTGAAGAACTGTAGCTACTCACATTCCTGTGTGGTTTTGAATCATTATCAGGAGTTGGTGTGTTGGAGACTGAAACAGCTCATCTCCTAGTCTCTCTGCATTGCTAACAGGTACTGCCTACTGTTTAAATTCAAGGACTGTTTTGACAGGGAAATCAGTGTAGAGGCATTTTTTAAACCCCCTTTTAGAGGGCTTGGAAAACTGGGCAGGCATTGCTCCTTAGTGCTCAAAAGGCAGCCCTTTGCAGCTGCTTTTGTTGTTGGCTAACTCGCCTTTATAAAGGTGAGCTATATACATTGCCCAGCCCCACTGTTTTGCTTTGTTGTCTCCTTTGATCACCATAGCAACTGGTGACATCAGCGCAATAGGGCTATAAAACTGTGGGCTCCAGAGAGCTTTTTAGCTCATCTCCTAGTCTCTCTGCATTGCTAACAGGTACTGCCTACTGTTTAAATTCAAGGACTGTTTTGACAGGGAAATCAGTGTAGAGGCATTTTTAACCCCCTTTTAGAGGGCTTGGAAAACTAGGCAGGCATTGCTCCTTAGTGCTCAAAAGGCAGCCCTTGGCAGCTGCTTTTGGTGTTGGCTAACTCACCTTTATATACATTGCCCGGCCCCACTGTTTTGCTTTGCTGTCTCCTTTGATCACCATAGCAACTGGTGACATCAGCGCAATAGGGCTATAAAACTGTGGGCTCCAGAGAGCTTTTTAGCTCATCTCTTAGTCTCTCTGCAATGCTAACAGGTACTGCCCACTGTTTAAATTCAAGGACTGTTTTAACAGGGAAATCAGTGTAGAGGCATTTTTAAACCCCCTTTTAGAGGGCTTGGAAAACTGGGCAGACATTGCTCCTCAGTGCTCAAAAGGCAGCCCTTTGCAGCTGATTTTGGTGTTGGCTAACTCGCCTTTATAAAGGTGAGCTATATACATTGCCCGGCCCCACTGTTTTGCTTTGTTGTCTCCTTTGATCACCATAGCAACTGGTGACATCAGCGTAAAAGGGCTATAAATCTGAGGGCTCCAGAGAGCTTTTTAGCTCATTTCCTAGTCTCTCTGCATTGCTAACAGGTACTGCCTACTGTTTAAATTCAAGGACTGTTTTAACAGGGAAATCAGTATAGAGGCGTTTTTTAAACCCCCTTTTAGAGGCTTGGAAAACTGGGCAGGCATTGCTCCTTAGTGCTCAAAAGGCAGCCCTTTGCAGCTGCTTTTGGTGTTGGCTAACTCGCCTTTATAAAGGCGAGCTATATACATTGCCCGGCCCCACTGTTTTGCTTTGTTGTCTCCTTTGATCACCATAGCAACTGGTGATGTCAGCGTAATAGGGCTATAAAACTGTGGGCTCCAGAGAGCTTTTTAGCTCATCTCCTAGTCTCTCTGCATTGCTAACAGGTACTGCCTACTGTTTAAATTCAAGGACTGTTTTGAGAGGGAAAACAGTGTAGAGGTGATTTTTAAACCCCCTTTTAGAGGGCTTGGAAAACTGGGCAGGCATTGCTCCTCAGTGCTCAAAAGGCAGCCCTTTGCAGCTGCTTTTGGTGTTGGCTAACTCACCTTTATAAAGGTGAGCTATATACATTGCCCAGCCCCACTGTTTTGCTTTGTTGTCTCCTTTGATCACCATAGCAACTGGTGACATCAGCACAATAGCGCTACATAACTGTCAGCTCCAGCGAGCAGAGTCGAGCGTGGAGTGGAGGCGACGCGGGCAGAGGCCAGCGGCGTCTGTCGGTGTCCGTAGGTGGATGAAAGTGGAAGGTGACTTTGTGTTTTCCAGACAATCAATACTATTCCTATACTCTATTGTAGCTTGTTTTAAACTTTACTGTATTTTGTTCAACAGACAGCTTGAGAAGTCAAATACCTTCATAAACTGTAATATACCATCTTGGAGTTAAACCTACTATGTAAATATATGGAAGATATTATCCAAATAAACAAAGAGTGCTTTGGTTGCAGATGTCAGTCCTGTAATATGTACTTAATATCTGAGATAAACAACTTCACCTTGCCCTTTACCTGTGTTAAATGTAAAGTTAACCATGATTTAACTGCCAAATTGGAATTGTTTAACAATAGGTTAAGCCTTTTTTAGAGACCAGCCAACAGGAAATGTCTAGTAGATTAGTGATATTTCCCAACCCACCAAAGTACATGTGGTAGGCAAAAAGCCCAAACATCAGGGAAAAAAACTTAGACCATTATCAAAATGCCAGAAGGCAAACGAAATTATCACCACTTGTCAAGAACCTATTGAAATACCCCCTGCACAAAAAGAAAAGAAAAAAGTTAGTGTTAAGAGAACAAGGGAAGAAGATTGATCTGATAATGCAGATGAAGATTGGTACACTTTACAAATTAAAAAAAATCCAAAAAAG
This sequence comes from Neoceratodus forsteri, assembly GCA_016271365.2. Taxonomy (NCBI): domain Eukaryota; kingdom Metazoa; phylum Chordata; order Ceratodontiformes; family Ceratodontidae; genus Neoceratodus; species Neoceratodus forsteri. Next base: position 756,265,791 of record CM028130.1, on the reverse strand, counting down.
GGCAGAAGAGCAGACCAATTTACGGTTTCTACTTTCAATTCCTTTGATCCCTTAACATATATCTCGGATACAGGCCATGATCCAGAAACAATAAGTGTCCCCATTTCTGAAAATTTTGAAAATATAGAAAACCCAATATTTACTATAACAAATATGAATCTTTCAAATGCAGAGTTTAATTCTTCACCTCTTTTTCCCAGCAATCTACAAAATGTTACTGACACCAGAGAGGCCAAAAAACATGACCAAGTTGATGTAAATCCCTTGATTTCACTAGAAAATTGTGACAACTTGGACCTAAATCAAGATGATGTTTGCAAAAAAAAGACAGGTTATAGTGCTAGGAGACTCTATCATCAAACATATTGATAGAATCATTTGCAACCCTGACAACACAAATAGAACTCTTTCAAGCTTCAGGGGTGCTGGCATTACTGACATCACAGAGATGTCCAGCAACATCTTACAAAACTCAGGTTTTAAACCTTTGGTAATAGTTCACATAGGAGCCAACAATGTTCTAAAGGATTCTTCTCAAAAACTAAAAGAAGATTATGTTGCATTAACAAACAAATTATTGGATTTAGGATGTGAGGTAGTCCTATCTGAAATCTTGCCTATTCCAAGAGCAAATCTTTCCCAACAATGTAAAATGAGAGAAATAAATAATTGGTTGAGATGTTGGTGTCTTAAATGAGATATACAATGTATAACTCACTTAGAGGACTTTTATGGTAAATCAAACCTCTATTGTTGGGACGGACTCCATCTCAGCAGGAGGGGTAGTAGGCTATTGGGCGAAAGCATAGTGCATTCTATCAATAGTTGCTTAAACTTCCAGCAAGGGGGGAGTTGTATGTTCTAGATACAACTCTTAAACCTCAATTTTTCAACTGTTCTTCAAACCCTGCATCCATAATCAACCGTAAATTCCCCCAAATGAACACTACTGGTGTCATTTCTAAACCAAATATAAATATTATATTAACTAATGCCAGAAGTATATGCAACAAAAAAGAAGAACTTACTTACATCCTTCAAGCACAAACAATATCAATTTGTGGAGTTTCTGAAACTTGGTATAAGGATGAAGACTGGAACACTGACATAAAGGGATATAATAAGTTTTACAAAAAACAAAATGAAAATAAAAAGGGAGGAGGTGTTGTATTATACATTGACGAACACTTGAAAGCAAACACAATTAAAACTAAAATAAGTAATAATGAGAGCTTATGGGTCAAAATTTTTCTCCTCCATAGTCCACTAGTAATTGGGCTAATATATAGATCTCCTAGTTTAACCAATGATGAAAATCAAAGTTTAATAGAAGAAATATCTGAGGTACACATTGATACTCCCTATATACTGATGGGTGATTTCAATCTTCCAACTGTCAACTGGGACAATTATACATCAGCTTCAAATACTGAAAAGATGTTTATGGATACTTTTCTTGAATCTAACCTAGAACAAATAGTTAATAAACCTACCCGTGGTAACAATATCCTTGACATTGTACTCACCAATGTTAATGAGAAAATTGATAACATCAAAATACTTCCTCCTCTGGTTGATAGTGATCATTGCATGGTCAATTATGAATACATAGCAGACTTTCCAAGCACAAATGGCATTACTAAAATCAAAAACTTTAAAAAGCAAACTATAAAAAATAAATGATTTTTATCTAAATGGAATTGGGAGATGAACTAAATAACCTAAATTTATTACAAATTTGGGATTTAATTAATAACAAAATCAATATTTGTCTCTCAAATTGGGTTCCTTATAGAATGAAGTACTGCAACAATAAACGTGTCCCTCTTTGGTGGTCCTCAAAAATTAAGAAACAATTACAAAAAAAGAAAACTATATAGAAAATATAAAAAGTTAATTCCCACAGTCTCTGGAAAATACAAAATTGCAGCCAAAAATTAAAACACATGATTAAATCATCTAAATCTAAAATTGAATTCAACTTAGTTACTAAAGTTAAAGACAACAAAAAACAATTTTATAATTATATTGGTTCCATGAAAGAAAGAATCATACAATTGGACCCTTTAACATCAATGATATACCTATTTTAGATGAAACAACTACTGCTATGATTCTAAATGAGACATTTCTAAAAGTTTTCGAAACTAAGGAAGCTGCAAATACGCCTCTTCTAGTAAATAATTCTAGTTTTCCTGTTTTTACAAAAATGGAGGTTGCAAAACAAATTAAATGTTTAAAATCAAACAGCTCTCCTGGTCCTGATGGTATTCCACCCAGATTTTTGCAAAAATTAATCATTCAATTTCTGGTCCTCTAGCCGTGTTATTTAATTCATCAATCAGAGAAGGTAAAATTGTTCAGGCTTGGAGGGAGGCTTTAGTTACACCCATATATAAGGGTGGATCCAGACATGACCCTAACAATTATCGGCCCATAAGCCTGACTTCCATCATAGGCAAAATTATGGAAAGATTGCTTAAAGCCCATATTATAGATCATTTAGAAAGAAATAAAATAGTAGATATCTTTCAACACGGTTTTGTGACTGAAAGATCAGTTTTGACCAACCTACTACATTTTTTTGAACCAGTAAGCGCTGCCTTGGACTTGGGTATTCCGGTAGATGTAATATTTTTGGATTTTTCCAAAGCTTTTGATAAAGTATCACATAAAGTCTTACTACAAGAATTGGTCAAAATTAAGTTGCAACCTAATATTATAAACTGGATACAGTCATGGTTGGAAAACAGAACTCAACAGGTATCAGTCAAGGGTCACCTGTCTCAAGCACGGTGATGACTAGTGGTGTTCCCCAGGGCTCCGTTCTGGGTCCGATACTGTTTAATATTATGGTCTCTACACTGCCTACTACTGATAAGATATGGGTCACAAAATATGCTGATGACTGTAAAATGGGTAGTTTGGTAAGCAACTTTCATGATAAATGCTCCATACAAAATCATTTAAACAACCTATCAAACTGGGCAAAGGCTTGTGGTATGTTTTTTAATGCTGACAAATGTAAAGTCTTACATTTGGGCAAAAATAACATCCCCTTCAATTATTCCTTAAACAATGTTTATCTAAAAAGTATTTTGGAAGAAAAGGATTTGGGTGTCATAATCTCAGATAATTTAACTTTCGAAAAATATTATATAATTAAAGTTAAAAAAATGTAATTAAATATTTGGCTCTATTTTAAGAAATATCAAAAGTGGAGACTCCAAGGTTATTATGCCACTCCACACCAGTCTGGTATGTCCCCACTTGGAATACTGCTCTCAGTTTTGTGCACTAACTTCTATAAGGGGTTTCAAACTCGCTGAGGGTGTTCAGCGTAAATTCACTAAAAAAGTATAATCTTTACATAGTAATAGTTACGAAGATAGATTAAAAAAACTTAACCTATTTTCTGTAAAATACAGACAAATAAGGGGTGCCTTAATATTGGAATATCAAACCTTAAAAAATGATTATTTAAGAACCACAATTGGACTTACTACCGTCTCCAACGTCAAATCAACTAGGAGTCATGGTTATAAACTCATTGGAGAAAAATGTATATCCACTAGAAGGAGTCTATTTTTCACACAGAGAGTTGGGGGTTTGTGGAATAACTTACCTGTAAGTGTCGTTAATAGTGATAATTTAAATACCTTTAAGCAAAGATTGGATAAACATATGGGAAACAAAAAATTTGATTTCCACCCATAAGACATATGGGTGGCGAGCATACAATGGGCATCCTTACATATGCCTTCATTGCTCGTACACTTCTATGAACCTATGAACCTATATTTCTCTAGGTACTCAGTAAGCTGATCAGCAACTATTCTCTCAAGTGCTTTGGAGAGTGGGGGGAGAATGAAGATGGGGCAGTAGTTGCTGGCAGAGGTCTTGTCCCTGCTTTTGAGGATTGGTGGCACCACTGCAGATTTCCATTTTTGGGGGAATTCCGCGAGCATGAGGGACCTGTTTAGAATTTTGGTGAGTGGTGACAGAACTTCATCAATAGTGAGAGCAAGGGGTTTGAGGTCCGATGAATCAGAACTTGTTCTGGACTTTCCAAGAACTTTGAGAAAGTACTTTTTGGCTGAGATCTCAGAGATATATTTAAAGTAGGAAGGTGGTTGCCCCCATGTAGCACTTTCTATGTCAGATTTTGGCATATCCGGAGTGGGATCAAAGAAAGATTGAGGGAGAACATGACTGAGGTCAGTGAAGGCCGTATTGAATGTGTTTGCCACGGTGGTGTGATCTATGGTGAGAATACCATTTAAGCTGAGTATAGTGGGCTGTGATTTGGGATCTTTTCTGATGATTTCAGTGATGTTTGCCCAGAACTTCTTTCCATCATTCCAAGTGTTTGCAAGAGCATTCCTGTAGTAGGAGGCCTTCTCTGATTGAATTGCTCTGGCACAGGCATTTCTTGCTGTTTGGAGGCCTGGACTTCAGCTTGGGTGCCAGATGTATCAGTATGATGACAGAGTTGGTCCCGAGCCTTCATTTGTTCAATGAGATCAGTGTTCATCCATGGACTGTTTATGCCCTTGGTCTTATATTTCTTGAAAGGAGCATGAATATCACAGGCAGAGCTAAAACTGAGGATAAAGTACTCAAGAGCAGAGTCAATGTCAAGTGCTAGGTCTATTGGCATCCAGTCATGTTCCGAAGGAGAGATTTCAGGGGCCCAAGGTGACCCGGGATAAGTTTCCTGAAGTTAATTGTTTTTGGAGGGGGCTTAGTGAATTTGTGGATCCAGGAGCAGGGAACCAGAGAATGATCACTAATAGAGTCAGGGAGTACTTCAGTTTTTGTGATATGGTCAGGGCGGTTTGTTAGCGCCCAGTCCAGAAGGCGCGTTGTCCCTGCCCTATAGTTCAGTCTTGTGGAAGATTGTGCCATCTGCAAGACATTTGCCACTAGAAACATAGAATCTGACAGCTGATAAGGACTGCTTGGCTCACACAGTCTGCCCATGTCCCTACCTAATGGATAAGCTGCAGATCCTAGTTAACTAGCAGCCTACTTCTTTCTACCCCCACCCCCTAGAATTGCCTTATGACTGTCCCATGCATGCCTGAATTCCACCACTGTTTTTGACTCCACAACCTCCTCCGGAAGGCCATTCCATGCATCCACAACCCTCTCTGTGAAAAAATACTTCCTTAAATTACCTCTGAGCCACCACATCTTCAAATTGTGCCCCCTTGTTCTTGCACACTTCTTTTCTTGAAAGATGCTACCCTCTTGGACTTTGTTGATTCCCTTGAGGTACTTGAAAGTTTCTATCATGTCCCTCCTCTCCCTCCTTTCCTCGAGGCTATACATATTAAGCTCCTTTAGTCTTTCCTCATATGTCTCCTGGTGCAGACCCTGCACCATTTTAGTTGCCCTCCTCTGGACAACTTCCATCTTGTCTATGTCCTTGCAGAGATTGGGCCTCCAGAACTGCACACAGTACTCCAGATGGGGTCTTACCAGCTGTCTGTACAGAGGGATAACAACTTCCTGTTTTCTACTGGTGATGTCTTTCCCTATGCCTCCCAGTATCCCCCCAGCCCTCTTTACTGCCCTCTCATATTGCTTGATCACCTTTAAGTCACCTGATATGACTACCCCCAGGTCCCTTTCCATTTTTGTTGTTGTTAGTGTCTCACTCCCCATTGTGTACTCTTACCCTGGGGTTTTGTTTCCCAGGTGCATTAACTTGCACTTCTTAGCACTGAATCTAAGCTGCCATACATTTGACCATTCCTCTAACCTTGCCAAGTCCCTTCTAATCCTTTCCATTCCACCTTGTGCATCAACTCTGTTGCAGATCTTTGCATCATCTGCAAAGAGACATACTTTTCCTTCCAGTCCCTCTGCAATGTCACTTATAAAGACATTGAAGAGGACTGATCCTAATACTGAACCCTGCGGTACCCCATTAGTAACCCCCCTTTCTTCAGAGTGGACTCCATTTACTATTACTCTCTGTGTCCTATTCTCCAGCCAATTCTTTACCCAGGCTATCATCTTGGGACCCACTCCCAGGCTAGCTAACTTGTATATTAATCTTTTGTGTGGGACTGAGTCAAATGCCTTGCTAAAGTCTAGGTAGGCCATGTACACAGCCCCTCCCTGATCTACTACTTTGGTCACTCAGTCAAAGAAATCTATTAGATTTGTCTGGCATGACCTTACCACTGTGAATCCATGCTGCCTTGGGTCCTGTGCCCCTCTGACCTCTAGGTACTCGACTATTCTTTCCTTCAGAAGTGATTCCATCATTTTCCCTATCACTGAGGTTAAACTAACAGGTCTGTAGTTTCCTGCTTCTGCTCTGCTCCCACTTTTGTGAAGGGAAATCACATCTGCCCTCCTCCAGTCCTCAAGTACTACCCCATCGTCCCATGATTTGTTAAAGATGGTAGTCAGTGGTGTCACTAGTTCTACCCTTAGTTCTTGTAGAATTCTGGGATGAATCCCATCAGGCCCCATTGCTTTATCCACCTTCAGTTTTAAGAGTTCTTTCAGAACCCTTTCTTCTGTAAATGGGCTGGTATCAACTTTTGTATCCAGAGTGTTTCTATTGTTTGTTTTAGGTACCTCCCCCTCTTCATTTGTAAATAATGAGCAAAAATATTTGTTTGGTATCTCTGCCTTTTCACTGTCACCCTCTGCCCACCCTGCCTCACTATCCCTTCCTTAGTCTTTCTTCACTCCCTGATGTACCTAAAAAAGGTTTTATCCCCCTTCTTAACTGAGTTGGCTATCTTTTCCTCGGTTCATGCCTTTGCTGTTCTGACTGCCTTGCCAGCTTCCTTTTGCTTTAACTGATACAATTATCTGTCCTGCTCCTTCTGTGATTCCTTGTACTTTCTGAATGCTTCCTTTTTCTCTTGAACCTTCACTGTCACCTCCTTTGAGAACCATAGTGGTTTCTTACATCATTTTGTTTTGTTTATTTGCATCACACAAAGGATTGTTACCTCTGTGATGGCAGTTTTTATTATTCCCCATTGATCTTCCACCCCTCCTTCCTGCCCATTTGCTAGTGCATTCCTTAGGCACTCACCCATTTTGGCAAAGTCAGCCCTCCTGAAGTCCAGTACTTTTGCCTTTGTATGGCTTGACTGTATTGCTGTGTTTATTGTGAACCATACTGTTTGATGGTCGCTAGTTCCCAGATGGCTACCCACTTCTAGGATCCTCTCTCCATCTCCATTTGAGAGAACCAGGTCTAAGATTGCTCCTTCTTGAGTGGATTCCAATACTAGTTGTCTAAGGCATGCCCCCTGTAGGGCATCTAGAATAACCCCACTCTTAGAAGTGGCTAACAGGGCATCTTTATATTTGTTAGCGCTAGGGGAGGACCAGTTTACATTGAAGTCCCCTAGCAAAATTGTCTCTGAACAATGATCCAGGGAGTGGATAGTGTCCAAGAGGGGGTCTAAGCTAGTGTTAGCTAGCTTAGGGAGTATGTAGACTGATGCTACCATCATAGTTTTGTTATGTGCTCCAAGTAAAATTTTTGTGATGTGGACCTACAAATCATTTTTAGGGTGAGGCAAGCTCGCAACACACAATTAAGGGTGTCTTTTAGGTAAATGGCACACCCTCCACCTTTCTTTGAGAGCCTATCTAGCCTAAAAACAGCATATCCACGGACAGAGATTGCTGAGTCAGGGATCTTAGGAGATAGCCATGTCTCAACTACTGATAGAATGTCGGGGTTGTGCTGCGTTACCCAGACAGTGAGGGAATCAGTTTTATTAGAGGAGACTGCAGAAGTTTAAACTTGCCAGGGAAAGAGTCCCAGCCCTCATGATGTTTCTTGTGCAACCCTGTGCAGGGCTAGGGCTAGGATGTACATTCCCCAATATGAGGAGGAGGAGCAGCATTATTTGGCATGTTAGGGGTGCTTTGAGGAGGTTCTTTCCAGATTTTAGAATATTGGGTTTAGAGTTAACTGTCAGGGGAGGTTGCAGAGGGGAGCAGAAACCTGTCATTAGGAGTGATGTGCTGAGAAGCATGGGGACATGCACCTCGGTGTGAGGCAGCAGCCAGAGGTGTAGCTGCATGGGTGCTAGCATTACAAGTATAAACTGGTGGTGACTACTAGTTTTAAACCATTGAGCTGATGGGGAGAAATCTAATGATATTGCAGGGGATTGGAGATGAGGTATATCACTTCCCCATCCGGGTTGTGTAAGGTGTGCCAGATTAAGAGGCACAATAATGGATACACCGATACATATCTTCCTATTTCTCACCTCTTCAATCTTCAATACCCTTTTGGGTATTCTTTTTAGGCTTCTTCCTAAGCTACCTTTAACCAAGGAAACTATTTCCATGAGACCTATATGGAGGGAACCCTCCTCTAGGGTTCCTTGTGTCGTACCCCTACAGGGTGGTAAATCCCACGGATAGAAAGGCGAACAGCCACATAGTATCAAAGTCACACAAGCATGCATCTCATCCCATTGCCTAAGCACAATTGGATGAGAAGGCCTTAAGCCTGAGGTTCAATGGTTGGAGCAACAATGTCACTCCCCCATCAGGCCTTAAAAGATCACTCCTCCTGGACTGTTCCAGGATTCGTTCTTCATTGCCCCACCATCCACCCCTCCTCCTCCAGTGGCTCCTCTCTCTTTCTCATGGACTTCTTCCTAAGGTACCTTTAGCCAAGGGAATTATTCCCAGGGCACCCATAAGGGGGGGACCTCCCTCTAAGGTTCCTTGTGTCATACCTCTACAGGGTGGTATATCACACAGCTAGAGAAGTAAACAGCCACATTGTATCGAAGTCACATGAGCAGACATCTCAGGCAATTGCGTAAGCACAACTGAACTGAAAATAAGGTAATACTGTGTCCAGGGCACCATCACAATCACAGATGGCAAGCAGCTGACATAGCAGCTACAGCATCCATATTAAATTATCAGCTGATTTTTCTGATTGCATGCCAGTCAGACAGAACAGCATCCATTTTTATTGTTCACATAATTATTGAACAATAATATCTACTAGCATATTTACATCTTGCTGCTGTTCCTGTGTTGGATTCGATACATTTTAATAAGGTAGTATACTGGAATAACTTACTTAGAATGTTACACCTGATTTGCTAGTTTCATCATAGTATTTACTAGATGACTGCAGAGAATAAGCATTGACGTGTGCCATTCTCACCACAGTACCACAAGTGATAGCATTATCAACCAATATGCCTGTCACACTAGCAGTAGTGGCTGATGAGATGGTGTCTGTTAATATTACAGGGATACCTTATTTTTATCTCATACTGCCATAGTGTATCAGTCTAGGTATCTGTGCACATTCACTATAACTGCCATAACTTACTCTGGATTACAGTAACTCATGAGAATCACTGCACATAAATTGATAGTCAGTATGGTAATAGACACCACTCAGGAATAGATTAACATTAGTCTCAGATGTTATATTAGTGTGAGCACTGTCAATTTTACCAATGGATCTAAAATACCCAATATCTGTTTTAAAAGGTGCATACACAGAAGATGCAGCACAGGGAGTATTGTCACCTAACTTCAGTTCCTTGTATAAAGAATTATAATAACTCCCAGCAAATGTAACATTTTGCTTCACTGCAACCTGAACCATTATCAGGGGCCCAGTGGGAGAAGGATGCCAGAGTCTGTTTTGTTTTTTAGATATTTATTTATTTATTCGCTATTGGTAACTGTGTGGATGCACTAGGTGTAAGAATGCTTATTTTCAGGCATGACCCAGGATAATACAAGTTTCAATACATGAGTATACATGTGACACAGCACATGAGCACAGTGAGGAGGGAAATCACATACAATCAACTTTGAGGTTAGAAGAAACATTGTTCAGCATGGTTCAAACATTACAGTTTGGACAGTCAAAAGAAAACGAGAATGTAGAAAAACGTGAAAAAACAGGCATTGCAAAAGAAAAGTATATACAATATACAGTTATACAATAAGTGCCGTTATGTTGCCATTGACTTGAGTAGAGTAGAGACAGGGAGTAGAGGGAAGGGGAAGAGAGGTGGGAAGCAGAGGAAGAGGGCAAGATAAGAGAGAGAGAAAGCATTAAAGGAGGGTTATAATAGAGGTGGAGAAAGGTGTCAGTGGAGTAGTTTACCTAGGGATGCAGAGGGCAGGTAGAAGATATGGTCTAAGGTGGACGAAAGCAAGTGCATGGGCTAGCAGCACGCAGATGATCATGGTGAAGTTTCTTGAAACTAGCATGGATGGGAGTTTGCCGAATAGTTTGAGGTATGGAGTTCCAGTATTTTGGAGCCATTATGAAAAAGCACGTGCACCCATATTGGTTTTGGATCTGGGGATATGGAGAGGGCCTTGGTCAGCAGATTGAAGCCCATAGGAGAGGTGTTGTGAGTGAAGCAGAGAGGCATGGGATTGGGGGAGGCCTAATCTGGCAATATCATCAATTAGAGAGCCACAGGACTGGAGTTGATGGGCAGAAGGGGAGGGCCATTTTAGGTCAGCATAGAGCTGTCAATGGTGTTTGTATCGTGGAGATGCAGAGGCACAGTGGCAGAGTGTTATAGGTAGTGTCCCATTTATGGAGGGTGTACTTTGTGGCAGATAGGTAGGTGACTGAGCCATAGGTCAGGGCTGGAAGCAGAAAGCCTTGTGCCGCAGCTAGTCTAGCTGATAGAGAGAGGGCATAGCTAGTGTAGTAGGCACCTCCTATCATAGCACTGACAGATTTACAGATGGTGGTAATGTGCAGGTCAAAATCCAGAGATTTGTCAAGAAGAATGCCCAGATATTTAAAAGAGCTAGCACTAACCAGGTGGGGAACCATCAGCACATGATATTTTGAGGGAGTTTTGATTAGCTTTAAGTCTGTCAGGAGAGCCAAAGAGCATGGAGTATGTCTTGCTTGTATTGAGAAACAAGGTTGTTCTCAGTTAACCAGGATTGAATACTTAAAAAGTCCAAGGCGTGGTTAATGTCCAAGATATTTCTTGCACTGTGGTGGTATAGTACCCCCTACCTTCCCACAGCACCGAGAGATATCCTGATCTGCCCCATTATCAGGGGTCTGGCTGGAGGAAGGATGCCAGACTCTGTTTTATATATATAAAGCATCTCCTCCCTGCAATGAGAGATATCCAGACTGATTCAATTTGCAGAAACATGTCAGGCTCTATTTTTTTATAATATAACTATAAGCCCCCTTCCCAGAGTCTAGGGATATGCCAGCTGGTGCAGATCAATCAATCAATCAATCAAGCTATTTTTATTTAACTAGGTGAAAACACCATTGAGTGAGACTCATTTACAGATGTGAGAGGGGGTGGCTGTACAGCCAGAAAGCACAGTCCAGAAAATAAATATGCTCATTACCTAGTTGTTGGATGTTGCGAGATGGCTTTGCATGCAAGGGGAGCAGACACTTAGTTTCACTTTAGTGGGGATGCTGCAGGGGAGCAATGTTTGTTAACAGGCAAGAGCATGAAACTATTCTTATCAATTAAATCCAACGTCCACTCTAGAATCAAAAGTGAAACAAAAACGAATGCAACAGATAAAATTAATAATCTATTCCATGGAGTGTGGGGTATGGCACAACGGTGGGAACAACTTCGCAGGCACAGAACCTGAAGTAAGTCTGCAGCAATCTCTTTTTCCAGCAGATTGACTTTCTTTCATGCAGCAATTCCCCTTGAGCCAGAAAAAATACATTCCTGACAGCAGCACTTTAAACAGTGTACCAAAGGAGTATACTTTGTCTTAGCAGCACTTCCTTTACATATTCCTTGAACATTACACTTTCATTCACCAGCACATTTACTTAACTTCTTTCTCTTGGTCACTTAAATACTTAATCTGAGGTAATAAACTGAGGCAGCGCAAGATGTTTCTGCTGTCCCGGTCTCATGTCTTGTCTGCCTGCTAAAAACAGGGGTTACTTTAAAACAGAGAGCACTTTTCTTTCAATGGTGGTGTTACTCCTAGCACAAACAGTACCACTGAAAACCCTCCTGCTACCCAATCACTAATGCCACATGCCTGCTCCGGACATCCCAAGGAGTCTCATATATCCCTGGTGATCCTGAAGACCTGAGGCACTTTCCACTCATGCAGCAATTCCAGTTCAGGATTGCCTTCACCCAGGGGCCTGGCTGAAGTGCCACAAGGAGCACCCAGGGGTCTGCCACCCCACATGGGATCCCAAAGAGCCACTCTCCATGCAGAACTGCTCATGCCTCCATAGGCTACACCACCTCAAGAGCCCAAACATTACAGCAGCCCTCAGTCCAGGGAAAGGGGACAGGCTGCCACCACTGAACCCCCCAATGATCCAGGCTGCCACTTCTGGACTGTGTCCCAGACCCCTTCTGCCATAACAGGCCCAGCCACAGACAACTCACCGGTTCTCAGGCTGCACTCACCCATGGGTGAGAAGTTTACTAAATGGGACCCCTTCATTTGGCAGGATCCATTACACTTCTTACCTGGGCTCCAGCTCCCAAGGAACAGCACCAAAGGGATCCCATTGTTTGCTCCACAGCTTCCTCCAACTTGCTACAGCCTCAAACCATCACCTTCACCGGTCTTCAGGGAGGAGGGCCAGAGTGGCAAATGATCCACCCTGGCTCCACTGCAGCCCTCATGGCCTAACTTGCTAGCCAACCTCATTTCTCTCTCTACACTCTCTCTCTGGCTCCTTCTTGGTGCCAAAACCCTCTATTTATACTCCTCGTGGATGGGTCACCCTGCTGGCAGCAGGCAGGCCCACATCCCAGACCTACAGGCACCTTAGCTTTCTGTACCTAACTACAGAATTCAAGTAGTAAGCTTCCGAAGGGGTGCTTACATAACTATATAAAAAATACCCCACCAAACTTCTGTGGTGGCCAGATGAGGGGTGATGTTCATACCTTCTTCCAAGGAGAGGCAGGCACAATTTTCAGATGCAATAAAACAACTTTATTACTACAGCCAGTTGTGTCACAATGGAAAACAACCAGATACAGTATTTCAACAGTGATAACATGAAACAATTATATCAGAAACTTACACTCTAAAAGGGCCACCTAGAGCCCTACATCTACAGACACTGAAGGTAATACTCTAAACTCAACACAGTAACTAAACACCCTGGCCAGAAGCAACTAGCAATTTAGCAGTCCAAGATAAGGAAAGAGTCTGTTCAATGTAGGAAATAAATATGTCTACTCGAGCTCGAGCCTGGGTGTAGTAAGATACTTGGTCAACTGATCAGTCTCAATGGCCGGCAGAAGGAGTTGGAGAACAATGTTCATTGCATGGAACTGAAGAAACAGAGGATAAAGAAGATGAAAAGAGGTTGTCACCATAGGATGAAGGCTCTGGGAAGCTCTCATTGATGCAGGTGGTGAAGATCAGGAAGAAGGCCAGCCCTGAAGATGACTTTCCACCACTGTGGATGGTCCCTGGGAGGGTTGCTAACAGGTTGTTGCCCAGTTAATGACGGGCCTACTACAGTCACCTTAAACACAGCAAAATAATAACATGACATCTCCCTAACTGCATACCGCAGAGATAACCTTACTACTCTGAGCCAGGTTGTCTCCTAGGCTGACTACACAATGGTGCAGGCTAGCACTACTCTAGGTACTGCAGACTTTGACATCTTCTGCTGTGCTCTCAGGTGCTGGATGGCAGTGATCTGAAGGTGCTCACTGGCTGGGTGGGAAGCAAATGGAGATTGGTCACCAGAATGGAGGATGAAGCTGGATGCCGAATGATGCAAACCCCTGATGCACTGGCCCTAGCAGGGGTTAATTGGAGGTGCAAGAAGTATAAAAGGACTGCACACCCTACCTCAGGCCAGCCCAGGTATTTATAAAAATGTACAGGCTAGGCTTGGGTTGCCAGGCAACTGCTCAGTTCCTGGAGGAATGATTCAGTCCTAGGGGCAAACTCATATGGGCCCGGTCAGTCCTCAAGGATGACAGTTCGGCTCAGGAAAAGGTTGATTAGTCAATCACAGTTCAGTTCAGGGTAACCAATCACAGTTTGATGCCAACAAACAGTTTAGATCCCAAGGGATGAGTTCATTTAGGGAGCACAGTCAGTGTAGACAATTAGTTCAGGCCCTAGTCAGAATAATTCAGTGTCAGGGTGCTCAGCCCACAGTCCAGTTCATGGGCCAGCAGTCTTCCTGCATGCTTGCTGCAGCCCAGCAAGATTTCTCCAAAAATGTACCCTGTCCCTTTAAATATCCATAGCCCAAGCAAGGACTACCCCCTTTTGCTGTCCTTATTAATATGTATGAGGGCCTGCTACCTTGCCCTTAGTGTAGGGCCTATGCTTTACTCCACCCTCCTACTAATATATATGAAGGCCTCTGCCCTCACTGAGTGTTGGCCTGTGATCCTAGCCCTGCCCCAATTAGTATGTAGCAGGTCAATTTTTTACCCTCTTGTAGAGCCTTGTATTCCCTGCCCTGCCCTCCGATCACTATGGATGAAGGGTGAGGCCCTTGTGGCTAGCCCCACCCTTCTAGCACTTTCCTATGGGCCTTTGTTCACTAGCCCTACCCAATGCTGATATTATGAATTTTCCAATGGGCTGTATCCCACTGACTTGCCTTCTAGTGGCATTCTTTGTGCTAGAAAGCATAACAGTACTTAAAGGACTCCTAGCCAACTGTGCCCCTCCTCCCCCTAGTACCGATTAATGCCAAATTCCAGTAAAGGCTGTGAGCTCACTATGCCCCTCCTGTCCTGTTCCTATATGTCTGGTGCAGACTTGACACCAAACCCATCCACCTGTGGCTTCTAGTCTGTGGATCCCTTCTCTTTTCCTTACATGGGTGCTTTGTTGCATTATTCCCTCCTATAGTGCCTGCAGCACTAAATCCAGCCAAACTGGGCCCATGACCCACTCACCACCTGGCCCAGGATGGCCGCTGCTGCTGGGAAGGCTTGGAAGAAGGCTGAGGAGTCACTGTCCCACCTGGCTTCTCTGCTGCTCCTGTGGCAGGAAAGGTGGAAGTCAAGGTCCAGTGCACTTGTTGCTGCCCGAACCAGAAACAGCACCACACACTTTGGTCCACAACTGAAAGACATCTCTCTAACATGATAGATACTCAGCTGGGGAGGCTCTGTAGGGATCCACTGCTACTGTGCCGGGAGCGCTGCAGGTGGGCGGGAGGAATAGAAATGAGGGGGACACCGCCACCCACTTGATCACCACCAGAGGACTCTGCCTTGGTCGGGGTGGGGAAACACAGCACTGGACCCCAAAAGCAGGCACAGCACATAAGAAACAGGGAGAGTGAAGGGTAACAGGATAAAAAAACACAAAATGTGCAAACAGTGCAAAAGCAGGTAGGCCAACTTGGTGGCTGCAAAGGGGAGTACAGGAACTGAGTTATACACCGCGGGATGTGGAAGTCCATGATACAAACCTGGCTGCTGCTGGAGATCTGAAGGACCACTGGCTGCTGCTGGAGACCAGAGGATCACTGGCTGGGGAGGGGCAACTACCAAGGAGCCATGGACATGAGTTTCTGGTAAGCCTCGAGGCTTCCATGCCCATGCATTCTCAACTCTCTTCAGCTGCCCTGGACAACTGTCCGTCTGGCTATTGAGGAAGGACTTTTCTAGGCTGGGGTGTTCCTGGCTTCTTGCCAGGGGATAGGATCCCTCGACCTGGGTGCAACTCCCTTGGAGCTGATCTACAGATCGTAGGCTGGCCCATTGGGATGACTGGAGGCCCATCTAGGTGTCAATCTTGGGCCAAGGGAGGCAGGATGGTGGAAACAGAACAAAGAACAGAGTGGGAAAAACAGTAGGGAAGGGAAAAGAGAAAAAGATGGCTTAAAGGCAGGTTTAAAAGTATGGGTTCAGTGTAGGTGGGTGGGTGGGGGTTAACCATTTCTTGTGGGTCCCATGATCCCTGGCTGTTCCTGGGGTTCCCTCAGTTGCCTGGGTCCCTAACACCTCTAGTCTGATTTTTGTGGGGCCCCATCTTGAGCTTGCTTTGCTGTACTTTGGGGGCATTACAAATTTGTCCCCCCTTAAACATTCAAGTCCCCATATATGGGGGTTCAGCTGCCATTTCACAATTTCCAAAAAAAACCAAACATTTCACCTCTACAGAGCTATTTAAGTAGTCTGTTTGGAACCATTAATTCTTGACTGATCTGCTTTTTATGTTTTTAGCATATCAAGCAGTGTTAATATCTCAGAACACTCATAGCTGAATTAGACATGACACACTGACTAGGACATGGAGAGTAGCAGATCTCAATGCTCAGTTTGCATTAGGGCTCTAAATCAGACTTTACATTTCAAGGAGGAGACAATTAGGAAGCATACCTTTGGTAGTACGCTGTGACTGATGTAATGGTGGGTCAGCCACCTGCAGTTCCACCAATGGAGGTCCCTACAGTATGGTGGCTGGGACAGCTTGCACCCATGGCCACAAGGGAAGACTTCCTGGAGATATTCCTGGAAACCCACTGGATCTTCTTTCCTGCCTGTCCTCCAGTGTAGCATCTTCTAATTCAGGATTTAGACCTTTGGTTGGTTCAGATACTCAGAAGACACAAGGTTTGAAGAGATTTAAGTACACTATTTTCTGCCGAGAGGAGCCTGGTCCTAGCTGTATTTTGTAGACAGGGATGTCTGCATAGGGAATGTCCACAATTAGATGTGGGTCCAGTTCCTACTTGGTCTTTAACTTTTGGGTGTTGTGCATCCATTTCAGCAGGACTCTTTCTCTGATTACGAAGGTTTGGCTTTGGCCCTGTTGTCATACAGATCCTTCTGTTGCTGGTTTTCTTTATCCATCTGTTGGGAGACCATCTTGCTGGCCAGTAGTAGATGCTCATGGTGCTCTCATACCAATGCAGCTGTAGGGGTCCTTTTGGGTTGTGCTGGTACTCCCGAAATGTCCATGGGTAAGTAGTCATGGCTCCCAAACAGTAGATAGTATGGGGTGCCCTGTGGAGGAGCAGATGGTTTTGTTGTACATGTGACTAGCTCTGGCAGAATGGTGATCCATTCCAGATGTCAATGGTCAGTTAGGGACCTCAACATATTGATGATGGTGTGCTTGGCTCATTCGCAGAGTTCATTGGACTGCAGGTGGTATGCGGTCTTCTGCAGCTTGCGGCTTCCAGATAGTGCACAGAGTTCCTTGAAGAGTTGTGACTCGAATGCTTAGCCTTGGTCTATAAGGATCTGGGTCACATACCCATAGGGCTTAACAAAGTGGTTCCAGAAGACTTTGGTGGTGGTTTTGGCTTTTAAGTCCCTGATGGATACTGCCACTAGGAACTTACTGTATTCATCACATGGTCAGCAAATAAGCTTGGCCATCACTGCTTGGATCGAACTTGAGGTGGTCCATTATGACTAGTTCTTAGGGAGCTTTGCTGACTATGGGTACTAGGGGTGTTCAATCTGTGGTAAATAGGTTGCATTTGAGGCTGCATGCTGCACAAGCATTGCACCATTCGATGAGGTCTTTCTTCATGCCAACCCTGTAGAAGTGCTCCCGGAGATTGCTTTCTGTTTTTGTGCAGCCAAAGAGTCCAGACAGGTCTAGGAAGGCTTCTAGTGCAATTGACATGGCTTGTCTCTACAAGACGATTTGTGCCAGTGGTTGGTTGGTTTTGGGGTACAAGATTCTTCAGACCAGCCTCCTTTGCTGGATGGAGAGTCAGTCCTTGTGCTAGAGAAGTTTGAGGAGTTTCTACAGTGCTTACCATCGTGCTTGGGGCAACAATGTGGCTCCAGTCACCATCATCTCTTGGATTTGCAGAAGAATCAGACATTCTTGTTGGATTTGTCTCCACAAGGCCTTGTGTTGGAAGAGTGGAGAGGTTTTGGCTTCCTTGTTAGTATTCAACCTCTGTGGGAGACTCTGACAGCAGGCCTGGACCACTTCTGCCAGAACATTGATGAACGGTGGCATTTCTAGGTTCTCTTGAGTGGTTTCATTTTCTTCCAGTTTATCCTTCATTAGCAGTTGTGACAGGGCATCTGCATTTGTGTTCACTTACCCTGACCGGTAGCGGATTGTAAAGTTGAAATTTGCCAGTTGGGATGCCCAGCAATGTTTGAGGGCCTCTAGTTTTGCAGTGATCGGGTGTGCCTGTTTTTTTTTTTGTGTACATCACAAAGAGGGTCATTGCCAGGTAGTGCTTGAAATTCTCAGTCACTGCCCACACAAGTATTAGGAACTCAAGTTTGAGTCTGATGAAGAGTCACGTGATGACCCCGAGCACCAGGGTATAGTGCCATTTTTTTGTGGAGCTCTGCCAAATTAAATTTCACATTTGTTTGCAACTTGCTTTTGGATTACTGGCTTTGTTATTTTTCTTCCTTGGGTGTGCAGCCTTAGTTGTGTACTTTATCATCAATAGAGACCTTTTTGAATTGGGCTAGCACCCACACAAACCACCTATGTGCATGGCCTCTGAGTTTGTTTGTCATAGAGATTCTTCCTCAATATCAATACCCAGATGCTCAGAGACAAAAGAATCTGGTTTCTCACTTCTGGACAAAAAGCAGAGCAAAACACATAATGACATAAGCAGGAAGCGAGAAGGTATACTGGGATTTTCATACCGCTGTGTCTTTTGACTTCAATATGAGAGAATATCTCTGCAAGATGACAGTCTTTTGTTGATGGCATAGCACAATCTGAGATGGGACACCAGATTTACTGCCTGTTAATCTATGACATCCTTTCTGATGACCCAGGAATATTAGAGGAAGATCAACTAGGAGAGGCTAAGGAAGAATTGTTACTTGGAATCTGATGAATTGGCAGCTATGAAAAATATAAAGCATTTGATTAACATAGCACTCAGAGAAGCATCTTCTTTTTGAGATGGTTGATGGATGGAAGGTTAGCATATTGCGAAGCTTGAGCGGGAGAAGGCTGTGAGGAAACATGCTTCAAGAAACAATATGTTTCTAGCTCTGATACAAATGTGGCAAGCCTATATCATGAGATTTGCATTTCAGAGGAGCTTTAGGATCTGTCTCCGAAATGAGCAGATTAAGAGCATGATTGCTGGATGGCAGAGATGTTGCCATTATGAAATCAAACAGTTCTTAATTCTGGGCTGAGATGAAGGAGAAATACTGAAGTTTCCAAATCAGATGTAAGGCATGAGACAGTCAAACCTTTTAGTAGTAGTAATTTGCAGGTCTTTAGCAAGATGAATGCATGCCTGAAGAAGTCTGAGGGGAGCCCAGAGGACCTTATTCAGAAGATGAAGCTGTAGTATCGATGAAAGTGGAGGAGGTTTGATACAGACAGATGTGAGTCTGAAGAAGTCTGAGGGGAACCCTGAGGATCTTCTTTGGAATCTGAAAATGTAGGACGGTAGGAGGGGAGAAGGCACATGCTAGCAAACCACTTCATATTGCATTTCAGAGGATGAACTCCAGGAGGAGAAAAAAGATGGAGGTCTTTGTGTAATTGAAGCATGTCTGAAGAAGTCTGAAGGGAATCCTGATGACCTTTTTTGGTATCTGACAATGATAATGAGTAGAAGCAGAGACCATAGGGCCACTAGTGACTTCATAGTGCACTTTGAAAGAGTGAACCTCAAGTTGAGGAGCTCGAGACTATCATAAACCAAAGGATAATAGGGGACAGCATACTCTGTCCCAATTCATGGGTAGTGTTAATGCTGGTGATTTTGAGCAGAACAAGCCCCAGGCAGCTAATACTTAAGTGTGCTGCATGTGCTCAGCTTTGCTGGTTCCAGAATCTCCTCTGGTAGATAAAGCTGAGTCCTGAAAACTGTGGGTAGAATGTTAAATGTTGCAGAATCACCCTCTGGCAGATCAAATCAAGCCCTGGAGTGAGTTTGATGCATTATAGATGGAACACTGTTACAAAATCATAGGTCTGGCAGACGAAGGTGAGACATAGTTAGAATTAGATATGATGCAAATACTGTAGATTGACAGTTGCAGATGGAGTCTGGTAGTATTGCTGGTGAGGACTGTTGAGAACAGAAGAGGTAGCAGACTGGTTACTTAGGAGTAGACATGAAAGCAGAAGAACAGAATGTGAGCTCTGAGTTTAGGCTAGGAAGTTGAGCAAAGAAAGAGAAGGAGTAGTGCAGCAGAAATGCAAGGAGAAGGAAATGTATAGTGAGAGGGCAACACTATAGAACTATAGGTGGGGAAAAGAATATGCCTTGTTGTTTGAATTTATGATGTTGTAAACCTCCTTCTGTGTTTGTACAGCTGTAACAGATCAGTAGGCATCTCTTCATATTGTGAATGAGGGAGCATGTTTTCAAAGGACTATTGCATCTTTCAGACATGCTGGCAAGCTAATGTGTATTCAGAAGCTCAAAGATGATGGAATATCTGTTAGGTATAGCTAGTAACTATACTGACTGCGGTCACAAAGGGAGTCAGATTTTTAGCTGCAGAGAAAGGACCTGATTAGAGATGTCTGTTGCAGGCTTGAACAGAAATGTGAGGGACATGAAAATGCTAAAGTTCATTTCCTCGACTCTGCTGGGGCAGCGGAATTGCTGTTTGAAACTCAAAAGCGTGGACAGAGCTTGAGTGTAAAATCAGTGGTGACTTCCGGCAGCATGCCCAGAAGGAGGAGTCAGAGCAAATGGGGAACATGGACAGTGGATCCCAAAAAGAATTGGAGAGGCATCAGCAAGTGGTAACCCCCACAGACCCAAGGAGAAACAGGAGCCAAGAGGGGAGAGGTATGGGGGTGGTGGCAGAGGACAACTGCAGGAAGGGTTATGAATGGCCAGCCTTGACACTGGGGGGGGGGAAGTGGAACCGAGAAACTGGAGAAGGTGAAGTGAGTGATGCAGAGTGAGGCAACAACTTAAGTAGAGATGTGGAGAATAGGGAACCA
The DNA here is from genome assembly GCA_016271365.2 of Neoceratodus forsteri. NCBI lineage: Eukaryota > Metazoa > Chordata > Ceratodontiformes > Ceratodontidae > Neoceratodus > Neoceratodus forsteri. The sequence continues at coordinate 756,244,899 of CM028130.1, read as the reverse complement.
GTAGAGGAGGACCACAGCAGGAAACTAAGAATGCATAGAAGGAAAGGAGAGCAGACAGGAGATGAAAAGGAGCAAAAGCCCAGGAAGAGAGGGAAGAAGTGGGGGAACCACCAAGGAAAGGCCACAGAAGTGGCAGAAAGCAGCAGAGGAGCAGCCAGAAGACAAATGTAGCAAGCAGAAAAAACAGCAGACAAAAGAAGGAAAAGCAGGAATAGCTACATGGGCCACACAGTCACTGTGGTACTGGAAAAACTCTGAGTGTAGATTGCTGGGAGAGGCTGACTTTTATTGTGGTAGTGGGAGGAGTTAATCCCCCCCATTGGATCTTAGGCAAAGCCCTCCCTTAAGAAAAACAAATCCTGACAGAGCCACTATGGCTGCAAATGCATCAACTAGATAAAGGTGTTTCATGGGCTTAAACATATACATGAATTGCCATTGCATTCACTAACTGAATCAAAGTACAGTACATTGAGAAAGGGAAGATAAAAAAATAATGCCACCATCTGTATTACAGTTATTTATGTTTTACATTTTATGCTATGCACTGTTATAGCAACGAACTCAACAGAACCGGGCCATCATATAGATGAAGGCTCTGTACCTTAACTGCAAACACTGCTGAGGCAACTTTATGTTGTAACAAGGTGGAAGATAAACACAGTGTTGAGACATGTTTACAAAGATAGTTCATGTGTTTGATTTTTTTAGAAATTGTTATACAGTACACACACACATAATTAGTATTATATAAAAGTGCATATACCCAAATGTCAATGTAAATATTACACATTTCATTACAAGTTGTTCTTCTGAAGGAATATCTTACTGTACAAGGCCTAAGAAATGGGCGTTAGGTAAAAGTAAACTGGGGTAGGTGTGTTATTGAGGGCATTGCACAGCTTGCCTTTTATTGCTGCTCCACCCCAGGCACACACAATATGAAAATCAACAACCCTGTGGTATGAATCAACAGGAATGAGTTAGTATAAGGACAGAAACAAGTAGGAGACTGAGTAAGTGGGTAGACATGCACGAGTATGGTAAGTCAAATAACATTTCAAAAAGTCTCACTATTAGTATTAATTTTTACAAATGTGTCTGCACAGTTGACATTTTTTGTAAAAAAAACAATAACAATGGGAGTTATTCCACATAACACATAATTAAAGTGAGAGGAATGAAGGCAATAAAAAAATAAAACAATGTGGAATGGACGAGAAGTAGCTATAAAATGAAAGGGGGAGGTGGCAAATGCAGAGCTATTCCAGCAGTAGTAGGTGATGGGTTCAATTACTCTGCATCTCAGGTGGATGAACAGACAAAAATAACATAACATATATGATAATAAAGAAAAATAAATAAAATATAGCTCACTGCAGAGCAGATTTGCAGTATATACTGTATGAGCCAAAACAAGTTAAGGGATCAAGTGCCTGTCTTATAGACAGTAGCACTTTCCAGTACTTTCCAACATAATACCACATGAAACAGGAATGGAAAATTAAAGTTGCAGCTAGTGGAAAATAAATCCAATTGGAGTTCACAATTGAGCTGCAGAAAAAGAAAAAAAAAACAGTAAGATCACATCAGTAACAGTATTAGATACCAATATAGAAAAATTTCCATTGGACACTCCAGCTGCAAGAATATTCCACAGTCAATAAGATGCTTCCACCCCCCATCTCCATATAAGAAGTCCAATTACAGTTGTACTCACAATAACAAGTATTACTGGTGCACGATGCAGACAAATGGAAAACAAAACAATTGAGAAAAAATGGTTACAACACAAAAATATGTGTTCTTATCTGTGTTGGCTGGCTGCATGCATGTTTGTCGGTGGGCTTGGTGTGATATGTGCATATGTGTGTGTGTGTGTGTGTGTGTGTGTGTGTGTGTGTGTGTGGTGGCTAGGTTTCTGTTGGCTGGCTGTGGGGGGAGGGGCAGGGTTAGAGTGAGTGGCTGGCCCTGTGTTTATGTTTGTGTGTGTTGGCTGGTTGTGTGTGTGGGAGTGTTGGGGGCAGTGAGTGACTGGCACTGTTTGTGTGTGTGTATTTGTTTGTATGTGGGGGGGTGGCTGGGTGTGTATGGGTGGGGGTGGGGGTGTGCTTCACAGGTAGTAGTGGCCCAATAAGACTGTATGCGTGAATGCTAGTGTGAATGGATCTCTTTCAGGCTGGCTACCTTGATGTCAGTGTCAGTGGCTCAGTAGGTAGCACACTCGCCTCTGAGGCTAGGAGATCAGAGGGCTGTGGGTTCAGTTCCCACATCTGGCACTTGGGTTAATATCCCAGTACTGACACTGTAGTGCAGCATGAGAGAGGTGCTGCACTTCCAAGATGCCGTCTTTCAGATGAGACGTTAAACCGAGGTCCCATCTGCCTGGATTGGTGGTAGTTCAGGTGGGTGTTAAAGATCCCATGGCACTTATTGAAAAGAGTAGGGAAATTTCCCTGGTGTCCTGGCCAAATTTCCCTCATTCACTAAAAAAAAATACCACCAACAGCTTAATCTGGTTCAAGGTCAGTTGGCATTCATCTGTATCCCCCTCCCCTGAGTTGTACCTGAAAATAGGCAGGATTTGTCTAGTGCACTTACCTGGTCAACAAAAACTAAACAAATAAATAAATGTGTGTTTGGGTGCAGGAAGGATGGCTTGGTGTGTATGGGTGGGGGGTGGGTGCGCTTCACAGATCAGAGTGACCCAATTAGTCTGCATGCATGAGTGCAGGTGCCATCTCCAAGTGTGTGTGGGGGGGGCACCAGGAAAACATTTCCTTCCAACCCTTCTGCATTGTCATCATTGGAAACATTAAAAGGGACTGGCAACAGAACCAATCGGAGCTGTCATTGTCACTATCTGAATCAAAGGAAGTTTCAGCACTCTCACTGGGAATATCACTAGATACTAGAAGCTCAAATTGGTATGGTCGGATATCAATATCAAAGTTTAGATCAATGTTATCCACATCTTCAAATTCTTCAACTTTGAACATTGTAGATATTGATCACAGGCACACTGAAAACTTTGTGAACCAAGCTTTTTTTTAATACAACCATGCACAGCATGAACCAATGATTCAGGCCAGTGTGACATCACAGGAGATCCCTCAGTTTTCCTAAATAGCAAAGGGAATATCAGTAGACAAACAAACTCTTTTTTGTACTTTGGAAGCTAAATTCAAACATTAAAGTAAGTTTTTTGATTATAAAAGCCTATAAACTATCAAAATCTACCCTCAATTTCGGGCAAAATAGAACTTTTAAATGAGCTGTGTTTAAGTGTCCTTGGGTCATTAGCTTGGAGATCTGTAAATAGAGTGTGACTCAGAGTGAATGGCATGTTCTTGGAGATGGTAATAAACCTTTGAGCGGGTCTATGTGATAACGGCGAATGCCTAAAGGTGATCACTGTTATCGCTCAGTCAGAGTGCCAAACACATTTTCGGCACTCTGACAACCTCGGAGCACCAGCACAACAGCACCAGGACATATTTTTACTGCTTTCTGTGGGGGGCTGTGTCTCCCCACACCCCTCCTTGCAGGTGGTCTTTGCCCCCTGCACACCCATACTTAAGGATTCTCAACTCCGGGGTGCATGTTGGGAGGGGGTTAAAGCAGTAAAAATAAAAAGGTTCAGGCCAGGCACAATAAAAATTGCACCAGCACCCGGACCCAGACCTGGTACCTCAGCCACCCAGCCACTGGCCAATCCCTTATGCCATGATGCAGCTAGACCAGCAACCACAGTACCAGTCCATATAGGCTCTCCACACCCTCCCAACCCATGCTCACCATGCTCGCTCCCAACCCCCCCACACATGTACGAATAGTGACATCCTGTTGCCTAGTTTGCCTACCCCCTCATCTGGTCGCCCTACCTTGCTCTTGCCGTGAGTGGACTGCGTGGGAAAGGTATCACCATAATGGACGGCACCCTTCCTCATGCGCCCACTTCACTGGTTACCCCTTTCAGCTGTGCTTGTTTGGAGGTTCTGTTTCGGTTGCCATTTAGACCACGGAAAGATTTTTTTTGCCCGTTAACAGGAACATTGTTGTGAGACAATAGAACTGCACTTATATGTGAAAAAATCATTACCAGAGCTCCTTGCTGTAAAATGAAACACCATTCAATCTTTTTTTTTTCTGCATTTTATGAGTGCGGTATACTTGACAGCACTGCAAAGAAGATGGTCAGCTCTAACACTGTTGACAATCCTGGGGGTGTGGCTGAGCTCAGTTTTCATGAATAACAAAGGTAATATCAACAGACAAACAATTTCTTTTTTGGTACTTTGGAAGCTGAATTCAAATATAAAAAAAAGTTTTTTTGGTTACAAAAGCATATAAACTATCAAAATCTACCCTCAATTCAGGCAGAATAGACCTTTTAAATGAGTTGTGTTAAAGTGTCCTTGGGTTATTAACTTGGAGAGCAGTAAATAGAGTGTGAATCTAGAGACACAGAGCGGCATGTTATTGGAGATGGTGATAAACTTTTGAGCTGTGTTTGTTTGAAGGATCTGCTTGGGCTGCCATTTAGACCAGGGAGAGATTTGTTTTATCCTGTCAAGAGGAACATTGTTGTGAGACAGTAGAACTGCACTCACATATGAAATAAATTATTGCAAGAGTTCCTTGTTGTAAAAAGAAATACCATTCAGGTTTTGTTTTTTTTTGCATTTTATGAATGTGGTATACTTGACAGCACTGTAAAGGAGATGGTCAGCTCTAACACTGTTGGCAATGCAGGCTTCACTTTCTCCTCCTCCATAGGAGGAACGCTACCTCTCATGCACACAGTTCCACCTCTTTCCCTTCCCACAACCTTTACATTGCTGGTACTTCTCCCTCTCATATAAAAAGTCCCAGCTCTCTTCCGTCCCACTGACCTAACGAAATAAGCATGTGCCAATATTGAGATCCATGCTAAACATTGGCTCACATTGATTTCAGGGTGGAATCACAATAATGGTGGATTCAACTACTGTGTTCCACAGAAGGTAATTTATGCAGGGAGTCCTTTTCTCAGCAAATCGTCTGCAGGCTATGCCTACTGCAGCTGTAATAAGCCTGACCTCATAAGCCCACCTTTCTTATGTGTTTCTGAAGTGTTCTTTGAGAACCAGAACACAGAGGCCAGAGATGGAGTGATCAGATTGAGAGAAATGTTGTCCCACTAGTTTTACAATATTTTTTATTTTAATGTCATGCCTGTTTGAGTCCATTTGGATTTGAAGAAGCTGTCCGATTCTCCCACATAGCCTGTATGTATACACTTCTTGCACTGGATGTAATATACAACATTCTGGGATACACATGTACTGCATAATTCCCTTGTATCTTGAGTTGTTTGTTTTGTGGTGGTCTTGATAAAGTCTGAATTAGAAATGTGCTCACATGTCTTACACTTAGGAATATTGCAGGGTTTAGTGCCTTGTAGAGTTCTGTTGTTTTGGTCAGGTATATGTTTGCTTCTGATACTCAGGTCTGGTAAGTTAGGTGGCTGTTTGAAAGGCAGTAAAGGTAGTTGTTGGAAGTTAGAAAATGGCCAGACTGGATTCTGTATCCTGATTGGCTGAAACTATCTGCAACCTGGGCATCTATTTTTCAATAGATGCCCAGTAAAAAAATAAGTTCCAGTCCAAGTGGCACCTCACTGCGCAGCATTCCACAGTGGTGCCCAGCCTACTCTTCAATTGGTTGGATGCACAGAAGAAAATTTAAAATGCCCGCCACTTTTTCTCTCACTTAACAAGATGTACTGGTCTCCCCCATCTCAAAGCAAACAGTATTCACCTGCAACCACTCCCTCTTTTAAAAATGAAAATAAACACACTTCAGTAATCTTGTAGTAACAAACAAACACTCAGTAGAAAGTGAAAATAAACATTTTTCTTTTTTCTCCTTGTTCACTGTGGTCAAGCGTCACTGTTTCCCTTCCTCGCATATCTTGGTCGAATGTCGCGCGCCACACAGATACACCGCCAGGCTGGGGGAAAAAAAGAGAAACACAATTCTGCACCAAAATATAAAAATAAAAATTGACACAGTGTCCTACAAATAATGTTCACAGCACACTGCCTTTCTTCTTTAGGGATCAGTGTCAGTGTTTGTGTGACTCTATCTCATGGGGGGGCAGCAGTCCACCAGAATGCTGCAGGGAGGAACAACAGCACCAGAAACAGCCTATGGACTACTTTATTAATATATTTATTTCTAACACCTGTATTCATTTTTCACAGTCATTCACCTTTCTTTTAACAACTTCATGAAAATTTACAGAGATGGCCATTTTCGAAGGGCAGTAATATCCCCCAGGGTGGGTATTATTGGGAAATACTGGACCTTCTATGGGCTATAAAGCCATCCGCCTGCGGCATCGGGCGTCATTATGCTCCTGGGCGGTCTGGTATTTCTCAATAATGCCCATCCTGTCGAATATTATTGCTTAATACATTTCAAGGTATTATCCTCACTGAATATTGGTTGTTGGTCCTTAATGATTTTATGTAGGGGTTCTAGAACAAGGTTGTATGTAACAACCAGGGGTATCTGGTTGGTGGTGATCTTTTTTTTATATTGTAGTAGTCATTTTCTTGACGTAAGCATGGCACATTCCACAGCTCTGTCAATTTCTCTAGAAAAGTGTTCCTGTTCGGTAAATGTTTTTTCAGTATGGCCAGGTGTTTATCTTTGTCCTTCTCACTCGAACGGTGTCGGTGGTATTGAAGTGCTTGATTATACATTACAGATTTGTTAGTGTGCCTAGGGTGCTTGCTGTTTTTGTGTAGGTGTCGCTGCCTGTCTGTTGGTTTCCTGTAGATACAGGTCTGTAAGGTTCTATCTTTGATGGTAACTGTGGTGTCCAAAAAGTTGATCCTGATGTCGGAGTACTCCAAAGAAAGTTTAATTGATGGGTGGAGGATGTTAAGTTCGTGATGAAATTCTTTAAGTGTGTGAGTACCTTCTGTCCAAATTACAAATAAATCATCAATATATCAGAAATAAACAAGTTTTTTGTGTGTACTGTACATTGTTTCAAGAAATCCTCCTCCAAATTTGCCATGAAAAGTGTTGGCATACTTTGGGGCCATCCTAGTTCCCATTGCTATTTCCATAGTTTGAACATAATGCTTACTATTGAAACTGGAGCTCTTGTGGGTCAGAATAAATTCAAAAAGTCACAATGAATTTAGGGTGGATGTTGAGATGCTATCCTTTCTCTTTAAGGAAGTGCGAAATGCCATCAGAATGTGGGATATTAGTGTAGAGGGAGTTCACATCCATCGTGGCTCAGATGGTATTAGGTGGTAAATCTCTAAAAGCAGAAAGTTTATGCAAGAAGTGTGTAGTGTCATGAATATAGCTGTCTCTTTCTCTGATGAGTGATTTTAAAATGGTTTATATAAAACCAGAGATCCCCTCTGTCAGGGTACTATTCCCAGATATGATAGGTTACCCTGTATTCCCAGGTTTATGGATCTTGGGCAGCATATAGAATGTACTTGGCCTGGTTCACCAGGGATGAGATCAGGGGCTAGTGTTATAAAAATTGCAAAGCACAATGCAAAATTTTGCATTACACTTTGTGATTGCCCAGGTGTTAAAAAATGCTATTCACAGATGGAAAGCATACTGCACTATCCAACTGTGAATAGGGCTAGGAAGAGCCAGCAGTAATTCTATTACCCCTGCCTCAAACCCCACAAGCGCTGCCCTGACTTGCATCCCGGGTACATACTCATTGACACTGACCAACAGCTCAAAGTGAGCTGTCATTCAATGAGTGCATACTGTATACAGTACTCTCATTGAGAACTCAATCAACAGCCAGCTGTGGTGGAGAGAGGAGGGCTGTGCTGGTCACCGGCTTGGGTATGGGACCGGGGGAGCAGGGTGGTGGGGCACTGCCTGCTGGTGTGGGGGGGTCCTCTAGACCACCAGGGAATGGTTAATAATTCACTGTACAGGAGATCAGGGATAGGGATGGGGGTCCGGTGATACCAGGGTAATGTTTATATTTACTATACAGGAGGTCAGAATAGGGGGTTACACTGGAAACAAGGATATAGAATGTGAATGTTGGGCAGATGATTGGGTGGGGGGAGGAACCATTGGACACCAGGGAAATTGTGTTTACACATCAGGATGGTGATCGGGTGGGGGAAGGGACCACTGGACATCAAGGAAAACTTATATTTGTAATATCAGACAGTGAGCGGTGATCACAGGATGGGGTGAACCACTACTACCAGGAAAATTAATGTTTTTATATTGGGTGGTGATTGGCGATTGTGGGGGGACCACTACCACCAAAGAAGTGTTATTTGTCAATTGGGCCTGCAATCTGCTCGGGGGGGGGGGGGTGAGCACCACAGTACCTCTACCACCACTAGGATTGTGTGGAATTAAACCGAGGTCTGACTCAGCAGTATTTTCTCCATGCCAGGGAACCCTGCAAAAGGCCCTTGTAAGGATAAAATGTTTTGTGAATGGGACTGCAACAACATGCAGGTCCCCTTCCCCTCATTTGCACTGTGGCCCCTTCACACTTTGTCCTGGCACAAACCCAGTGTGAATATCACTTGGGCACAAAACCCAGTTTGCTCTGTGCAAACCAGGTTTACGCCAGGGCAAGGTTTTGTGAATCTGGATCCAGTTATTCCATCATGGACACGCTTAGAAAATGATTTGATAATGTCCCATAGACCATACAGTAGTTCTTTGGTGTATTGTGCAGGCAGATCACTAGTCAAGTTCCTGTAGTAGATGTGATCTGTCAATTGCTTGTTTTCTTTATTAGCATAATCTTAATGGTTTAAGATCACAATTGCATAGCCTTTATCGACTTTCTTTAGGGTATATGAGACCTTGGCAGATGCAACATCCCAGCTTAAAAAATGGAAAATTGAGTGCCCTAACCTAAAATGGAGGAACCTAAAGCTACAGAAACTTAAAATCTGTCAGTAGATAAGGACCATACAGCCCACCTAGTCTGCCCATTTCCCTGTTTGGTTTGGCAATCCCTACTCTTATCTGGACTGCCTTTCCCCCGCTCAGGTGTACAGCAGGGTGCCTTTATGCATATCCCGTATACTTTTGAATCCCCATACTGTTTTCACTTCCACCACCTCCACTGGTAGGCTGTTCTATGGATCCACCACCCTCTGTGTGAAAAAATACTTCCTAGCGTTCCCCCTCAGCCTCCTTCCATCCACCCTCATGTTATGTCCCCCTTGTCCTTGTGCACTTTCTTCTCTGAAATATGCTCCCGTCCTGTACCCTGTTTATTCCTCTAAAGTATTTGAAAGTCTCTATCATATCCCCTCTCTGTCTTCTGTCTTCCAGTGAATAGATGTTAAGTTCCTTGAGTCTTTCCTCATAAGGTTTGTGGTGCAGTCCATGTATCATTTTTGTTGCTCTTCACTGGGCTGCTTCCATTCTATGTCCTTCCTGAGATGCGGTCTCCAGAATTGAACACAGTATTCCAGATGAGACCTCACCAGTGATCTATACAGTGGCATCACCACTTCACTCCTCCTACTGGTTATGCCCCTTCCTATTCACCCCAGCATTCTGTTTGCCTTCCCCACTGCTTTTTTGCATTGTTTGAACAACTTCAGGTCATCAGATATGATGACCCCCAGGTCTCTTTCTTGACTTGTGGTGGCTAGAACCTGCCCCCTTCCCATTCCGTATTCCTCTCACGGGTTTCTGTGTCCCAGGTGCATTGTCTTGCACTTCTTAGCATTGAAACCCAACTGCCAAACCCTTGACCATTCCTCAACTAGTCTTATGTCATTTTTCATTTTATCTAGCCCCTCCTGTGTGTCGACTCTGTTGCAGATCTTAGTGTCATCTGTGAACAGGCATACTTTCCCCCTCCAGTCCCTCTGCTATGTCACTTATGAAGACTTTGAATAGGACTGGACCCAGCAGTGATCACTGTGGCACCCCACTGGTCACCCCCCCTTCAGATTTTATGCCATTTACTACCACCCTCTGGGTCCTGCCTTTTAGCCAGTATCCAACCCATTTGACCACTTTAAAGCCCACACCCAGATCCTCTATTTGTTAAGCAACCTTCTATGTGGAACGGTGTTGAAGGCCTTGCTAAAATCAAGGTAGGCCACATCCACTGACCCTGCCTGATCCACCACCCTAGTCACCCAGTCAAAGAAGTTGATAAGATTAGTCTGACAGGACCTTCCCTCAGTGAATCCATGCTGCCTTGGGTCTTTTGTTATGCTTTACTCCAGGAACTTCACTACCCTCTCCTTAAGCAGGGACTCCATCAGCTTCCCCACCACTGAGGTCAGGTTTAAAGGTCTGTAATTGCCCGCCTCCTCCCTATGTCCACATTTGTGCAGGGGGACCACCTCTGCCCTTCTCCAGTCCCCAGGTACTTCCTCATTCTCTAGTGATTTGTTGAAGAGGGTTGTTAGCAGACCTACTAGGACTTCCCTGAGTTCCTTCAAAACTCTAGGGTAAATCCCATCTGGCCCCATTGCCTTGTCCATCTGTACTTTCCATAGTTCCTCCAAGACTTTATACACCGTAATTGGGCTGGCGTCCTCCTCTCCCCCCTGAAACCTTTCCTCGTGAGTCTTAGCCCCTCCTCTGCCTCTTCCTTGGAGGAGACTGAGCAAAAATACTTGTTCAGTATCTCAGTTTTTTCAAGATTGTCCTCCATCCACCCACCCTCTCCTTCATTAGCCTAACAATACCATTTCTGGTCTTCTACCTCTTGCTAATATAACAGAAGAAGGTCTTGTCTCCCTTTTTTAATAGCCAGTGCTATTCCTTCCTCCGTTCTTGACTTAGTCCCTCTGACAGCTTTCCCAGCTTCTCTCTACTTCTCCAGATATTTCACCATGTCTTCTTCTTTCTGTTTCTCTTTGTGTTTCCTGAATGCTTTACTTTTTACTTTCACTTTCTTGGCTACTGACTTAGAGAATCACAGTGGCTGCTTCTTTCTTTTGCTTTTGCTAAGCAGTCTGACACATTGACTTATCACTCCTGCTATGGCTCTCTTGAGCCTAAGCCACTGTTCTTCTACCCCTCCCCTCCCCTCCCCATATCTTCTGTTGCCAGGGAAATTCTGAGTTGTTCCCCCATCTCCACGAAGTTGGCCTTCTGGAAATCTAGGACCTTAATCTTTGTATGGCTTTTTTCCGCCAACATGTTGACTCTAAACCACACAGTCCTGTGGTCCCTGGTACCAAGGGGACTGCCCACCTTAACATCCATGATTCTGTTCCCATTTGTTAGCACTAAGTCCAGTACAGCCCCCTTCCTAGTGGGCTCAACCACAAACTAAATTAACTAGGATGGCTTGGCAAAAAAACACAAAAGGGACAAAATGAGCATCTACAGAGGACACTTTCCTGCCTTCACCGAAGCAAGACATTGTAGCTTTCGTGAACAAGCACCATTGAAGAACTGATGAGGGAGAACAAACTGCAGCAAGTGGAACACTGAAAATTTGGAGATGACTCTCCACATTGGACATAGAAGTAAATGACAGAGAGGACATAGCAATGAAACTAGTCTTTTGTTGGCTGTGGATCCAAACCCACACAGAATAACAGGATGGCAGAGCGAATGAACATAAACTGAAGTGTTGAAAAGATAAGGTAGGTGGTTTGGGGGCGGGAAGACTGGGCCTCTGTGGGCTTGGGTATGGCCATACTGGACCTAGATCCATGCACTGGGACACAGAATGAAAACAGGTAATGAACACATGATATAGAGATTCAGCTTACATGGAGAGGTGCACTATATCCTGGGGAAAAGCACAAATGAGGGAAACAACCTGTTTACCATGGTAAAGGCAGTGGGTTAGCACCTTTATTTAAAGTTCAAAAATCTATTTGTGTTAACAGTTCAGTTCTTCAACAAATGCATTTTATTAGAACAATTCATGTGGCTACTGAAGTCGGGCTAGTGGATGGTTAGCATGGTGGTTTGTTCTTATAACCACGGAGTTGAAAATTATGTGGAAGTTTAAACTGACAGCTTTTGGAACTATTGAAGAGTGTGTACACCTGCCGTTGAATCTGTGAAAGTACCCTGCTTGATGTCACTATGTATTATGGAGCGGTTTGCATTTTAAAAAATGTGTTCTGATAAAATGTCATTTTGTGGTGAACTGAACTGTTTACAGAAGCCAAATTTTGAACTTTAAATGAAGGTGCTGACCCACTACCTTTACCGTGGTTAATGGCTTGTTTCCCTCATGAAAACAGGTAAAATCTGTTTTTTGGTGCAGAATTTAAAACATTGCCTTGGGGGAGGTCTCGGACGATTTCAATACTTTAGAGAACTTTGCCACAGCATAACTATTAGTAAAATGTGAGTGGCATAGATGGCTCAAGAGTTACAGCAAAGGGGGAAGGGCACACTGACACAGAGTACTGCTAGGTGATACAGCTGTATGGCACCATCACCACTTCCACAGTGGATAGACCCATAACAGCAGTAAAGTTAGGAGCTATATCAAAGAGCAACATGATCACTTCCCCCATTATGAGGCGGGTGGAGGAGGCAGCCAGGACACTCCTTAGACCCTTTTTAATGTTCAATATCTTTCAAAACACAAATGTTATGGAAAGTGGGAGGGGGTTTGATGTGGCTACAGGCAGGCTTCTGAGGGACCAGCTGCCTGTGAACTTTCGCCAGCAATGTGAGACACATGCTATACATCTTAGACTTATTGGACCCTTCTAAATCATGAATTTGTGGGACAGACATCTCCATATGACTTACTATGGTGGGAGGAGGGAAAGCAGAGGGGAAGTGGCTACTCAAAGCTTAGTAGCATAGGTGGATTGGGCCAACAGCACTGTGAGGGGATTTCTGACCTATGAATAGGGTCAGTCCAGTGATAGCCTGGTAAAGACTCTGGGCTCAAGTCACAAGATCAGTGCAAGCTGCGTCAATCAGCAGCCTGCATAATTTTTCAGTGTGCCAGGGACCTTGCACTCGATTCATTATCAGGAGGGGTCCCGGCACCACTGTCAGAGATGTAGTCACATTCACTCCCCTGCACAAAACAGAAGGCACATGGGAGGAGATTTGGAGAGGCTTGTAGTAGCCCCTAGCCCTTTGGATGCAAGCTTGGTAGCAGTCAGTGCCCATGATATGTGTGACCCCTCCACCCCATGGAATGGACATCAGCGACTGGGCTGCGGAATGCCATTGGGGCCAGATGGTGTGGAAGGGCAGGATGGGGCCTGATGAAGTAATGCCCACCCTTGCCATGCCCCATCCTGTGCTGCAGAGGCAGGACACTGCTTGGTGCATGCCACGAGTGCACTATTGTCTGGGGGTCCTGGTACAGGCCTCGGTACACTGAAAGTCACCAGGGTGTAAAGCACAGACAGGGAGGTGCCACTGCTGTGTAGCAGTGCACATCTCAGGTTGCCTGCATACAGGACGTGGCATGGTGGGACAGTGGTGGACTGGCTGGGTCACAGGCCAGGGTTGTACCTTTGGAGGTCATGCCATGGCCACCTGAGCCACCCGCCTACTTGAAAGGTAATTGTTGTTCCTGTACTGACTGTAATTATGCTATATGTCCTAAAGTTACAAGAATACTATGTATATATTTCAATATTCAATATCACAACTTGTTTAACCTTACAGCAATTTAAAATAAAAGATCACACACACACACACACACACACACGCACACACACTTTAAGTTTTTTTTTATCTTTTTTCACTATAGAATCACACGCACACACACACAACCGTACATGATTTTGACACAGAAATTTCCACATTCTCAATGCCCAATAGTCCCTTGAACTAGGGGTGTGTGAGTAACCAATATTAATTTAAGAATACATTGAATATTGGGATTTCTGAATAGTCATCCAAATAATGAATAGTTGCTACTACTTGAATTCAGGAACTATTAAGTTTTCCCACACTGCAGATGGCCAGGGCTAGTCTCCTAGACACCTTCCCTCATACCTATCCCCTTCCCTGAAGTTCCACATAAGATTAAAAAGTCATTTCCAGCTCCTGGCACCTTGCCAGGAGCTGAAAGTCTTTAATGTCACCCCTCTCCCTAGCCTGAGTGCCTGACTACCTCAAACTGGAAAAATCAGGTACTCCATCCTGTGCCCCCCCACTGCTACACTCCTCAGCCCACTCAACGTGCTAAGTAGCTGATTACTAAAGAGAGAGTGCATGTGGAGCCAGCATAAATGATCATGAAGGAGTGATGGGGTAGCAGTGTCAGTAGTGATGCTAGATAACCTTATTGGTGAGACTGCCTAGCATTACTACTGATGCTATGCAACACTGATGAACCAGGTTCGAGAGTTAAGCCAGGGCTGTTGAAGAGCCAGCCAGGAGGGAGAAGGCTGAGTGTCTGTTGGACTGCTCACTTTCTTTGGGTAGGGAGAGGACCTGGCGCTTGGCAATGTACTTAACCCCCAGTGACGGCTAGGAGTAAATGAGCCTGAAATCAAGTACTGAGGCTGGGATTGGTGGAGACAGTGAACTTCTGCATATCAGGTCTGGGAGCATGTTGGGCATTGTGCAGAGGTCATTGCACATCTGCCTCCATTGAGAGGGGGCCATGGGGGAACCACAAACAGGACAAAACCTTGGACAAGTAGGCATGAAGTCCGGGATCCTTGGAGGGACCCAGCAGAACAATATGAGGTATATCCCATTATCCTGTAGCTCACCCAAGGAGAATAAACAGAGCTATTAACAAAATAAAATCTGTACTGGGCTTGGGTGGGGGTACTGGATGGAGTAGCTAAATTTCCAGGTTGAGGCAGTTGAGCACTCAGGATGAAGGGGTTGTCATTAGAGACGCTGATGGCTCCTAACATTGTGTCATAAACTGGCTATAACTATTCTACCTTTTGTGGGACTATAGGGAAGGGCAAGTTGGGTGGTAAAAATTTAGACTCAGGAGAGAGGGTGGTCAGAAGACTAGCCATGGCCACCCAGGGAGGGGGAAGACTTTTTCTGCCATCCCACTATTTTGAAAACCAAATATCTGGGCCTCATCAGACTATTTGGTGTATGGTATTTGCATACCCCATCCCCTACTTTGTACATTCATCATTTTTGACCACCACTCCCTGTTGCTGAAACAGGGGTTTGAATCATAACAGTTTGTCAGTGTACAGAAAATGCATTAATAATCACCAAATGTGCATCCTTTGAAAAAAATTATATTTAACTTGTGCCTCCCTGATTTTGTTTATGCCCCCTCCCAAAATATTGCAACCTTTGATAAAAATTATATTAAATATGTGCCTGATTGCTGTTCACTCCCACCTGGAAGTAACTTATGAGACTTGTGCTGCAATGCCCATGGCAAAGGAGTGCTGCTCGGTAATAGGATCTAGCATACTTGTATATTTATAATTAATTTTCCTTTTTTTTTTACTGTATTGTGCTTTTGGAGTAGCAATAATCTTACCAAACCAACTGATTGTAAATGGAGAGGTGTACATGGGGCAAAGCCTCCGAATTAGATACTTTAGCCTATTGGAATGGAGGGTGTGAGGGGCAAAGCTCCCTCCTGAATATGCTAGAACCTAATATGAAGTGACACTCCATAGCCATGGACACTGCAGTGTGAGTCTTGGCAGTTACTTCTGGGTGGGGGTAAACTGCAACCACTTGCCCCTCATCTATCCCTGATTTGCAAGCCACACCAACACCATAGCGGTAATTAGATGCGCAACCCCCTTGCAAATGGAGGTTCCTAGAAATGCCACTTTAGGTTTACCTTAGCCTGATTTGTTCTGTCCTTCTCCCGCTGTCTCTCAGGCTTCTCCTGACTTGGCATCTAATTTTTCTGGCTTCCCAGGTCCTGTTTGCCCTCGTGTGTGCCCTAGCTTGCAGTCAAACAAAAATCCAGCCCCTCTGGGCTTAAACTGCTGACCGCAGGCTCCCGCTGCAAAAGTGATGCCTCCAGGGCAGCGGGAGTTGCGTTGGAGTGCAAAGTGCCTTTAATGTGGAGTCGCTTGTTTTGCGGTTGTCTCGGGGACTGTACCATGGTTCCCGGGATCCCTTCCACCTATTTGGGACCCGGTGACCATGGACAGCCTGCTGGGGGACCGCTCAGATGGGAATTAAAGGAGTTCTGACCGGGGCTCATTTGAGTATGCAAGTGCATGGCCCTGGTCATCTGAATAATGCATAACAGTGTATCTGGCTGCCTCCAGGGTAACTATGTTCAGCTCCAGCCGAAAAGTAAATAAATAAAATGTTTTACATAATGGAACTATTGCTGCTTGTTGGGAATATACTGTGCATATGGGGAATAGTCCTTAAAGTTAAAATGAGTACTGTTTCCCTGGCAATTCCAGTATCTGGGACTCTGTGTGTTTGCCTGTCAGCTGCTGCAAGGGGAGCTTGCATAAGTGCAGTAGTGACAGGAAAAGTAAAAGAGCCATGTTTTTCATCTGTGCAGCGACTGAAAGTACAGCCTTTAAGCTATAGAACTGTGGGGCAAATAATTACTTCTTTCTGGCTGCACCAGGACATTATTCAGGACTGTATCTAGTCTGCTATAAGGGACAGTGGGTTAAACAGTCATTGCCAGCAGTACAGCCAACTGGAATTGCAGCAATAGAAAGCCAGGACGTGCGGGACATTCACTGCATCTCATGGGTAAGCACCCAAGTGCTTATGGGGGCTTACAGGGACATTATTTTAAGCACAAATTCCACAACCCAATTGTGCCCCAAGTGTTCTGATTGACAGGTCCTTCAGCAACTTGGAGACATGTCACCCCATCCCTGCTTCCAATCAGGAGATGAGCTTGGAGCCCTATAAAGAGACAGTGTTGCCAGTTTGTCTGGAGATTCAGAGATGCAGAGCTGAAAGAGAGAGAGCAGCAGAGCAGGCTCCAACCTGCTGGGAGCCCCCCCCATGAGGGAGGGGCTCAGGCTCCAGCCATGCCTTCAGGCCTGGGCCACTTAATTCAAGCCCTTTCAGTCTTCAGAGGGCATTTGTTATTTTCTTCAGTTAACAGTTAACTAGTTACAATAATTGTGCTTTCTGCAACAACTTGTCTGGAGGTTGCCAGTACTGTCCTCCAGAGGCTGGTCCTCCCTCCCACGTGGGGGAAAGATGTGGACCAAAGAATCAGATGTCCAGCAGAGGTGAGAGTGCTGACCAGACCAGATGACATCATGTAGTGGTGAGAGCGCTGATCAAGTACCTCAGCAGTGAGAAAGCTGAAGAAGTTTTCAGGATGCCTTTGATTGCGGATGAGACCCGTGGAGCATCTGAGTGAATAGCCTCGTACCCCCAGGTGCAAGGGAGAAGCTAAGCAAGTAATCTTGGGGCATCCATGCTCCATTAAGAAATGCATACTGTTAAGTGTGAAGTATTGAAGTCATCAGTCTGGGCTACTAACCCCATAAGAGACTGCCTAGCTCAAGTAATGAATGCATCTTGTCTGTGGCCCAAATGGCTAAGTTGCAGGTGCAGCAAGATGCTGGGCTTAGTGAATCATATAAATGTGTAGCTATGGGTTAGAGTCCTGCCATTGTGGAGCTGTCTGCCAAGACGCACTTGCCACTTCATGAGACAGGAGGCCCTAGAGAATATTAATGTCTAAGATACCTTAAAGAGAATGTACCTGTGTCCACGTAGAATTTTGTCTAAGGGCACTTGGTATAAGTGTTAAATGTCTAGACGTGCTGGATAGGACTCCACTTGTGGATAATGTTCTTGGTATATAGAATGTACCGGATGTGACTGCCTGTGACTAAAGTATGGGATGTCATTGCCAACTTACTCTGGATGGATGCCTTTTGGTATATAAAGTACTGGATGTGACCATGTTTAAACTGCGTTTTAGGATGCTCGACAGAAGCTCTCATTGCATTGAATGGGACTTTCAAATATTGTGCTGAATGTTCTGGATGTAAGATCCACATAGTTTGTTCTGGAATGTTCAGAAGTCTGCGAGTGCAGGGCAATCCCTGATTTGTCTGCAAGTGCAGGGCAACCCTGCTTTGTCTGCTAAAGTGCAGGGCAATCTCTGCTGTGGTTGTAAATAGTAATTTACTGCTTTACAAAAATCTGTTTCCAAGTTGCCCCACCCTCAAATTAATAGCCGGACACCTCGACCAGCTGCAACTCCATCAGGCCTGCAACATCTTGGACTGTGGTATCTGTTTAACTAGTATGGTATGAGATTGCGGGGTTTCTGCTGTATTTGGGACTGGTACCAGTGTGGGTATTTTTAATAATTATGTTTAACATCTGATTTATCAGCAGCTAGATAGCCAGGGCTGGATGTCTTAAGTTGAACAGTAAAATGTGATTTATGTCTGCCTGTTAATATGTAGCCACCCAGCTGGAGGGTTCACCAGCAAAATCCAAAATGATCTCTGTACATGTGTATATACAGTAAGACAACCTCTACTCCTCCTGTTTCCCTTTCCTAGCTCCTTTATTACCCCTGAAATAAATATCTTGTTGTTGTTGTTTGAAATCCTGTGTGAGCATATTATTAGAGAGAGCCTTTAATTCAAAATGTGGAAATGTGGGGAACTGTGTATTGGGGCATGTCTGAGGAAGGTAACTGGTCACCGTGGGTGGTGTAGCAGCTCAGGGGACTACACCCAGTACCATCTCACCCACGTAATGCACCCTGAGTGGAGACACGGTCAAAGTTTTTAAAAAATTATTAGCTAGTGAACCCGAACCCCTTAGCCTATGTCCAGGGTAGTAGGCAGGGGTGTAACACTGGGGGGTGGTGCCATCCAGGGGTTACAGATGCTTCCTTGTACAAGTTATGCACATTTCCAGAACAGACTAAAGATTAAAAGAAAACATTTTTTATTCACAGAAAGAATTGATTGAATGAGTAGCCAGGATAATTTGTGTTGTACTTACTTTTTTGCTCCACGCTGGAGTTTTGTGTTGTAACTGGTACTGGATGGGCCTTTTGGAGTGAGTCCCTGCCTGGACTGGTGTTGCAGACCCTCTAAGTCCTCTTCTCTCCCTCTGGCAAGGTGAAGACCATCCTTCTGGGCTCCATACAAGCCACCACCTCTCTATTTTTTCTCCCTCTTCCCTGCCTCACTGGCTGGCCCCAGTTCGCTTGCCTTTCAATCTCAGTCCAGCCAGGTTGCTAGCACTGTCTGGAGTCTGGACCACCACAGTGGGCCTGACTGCCGTTACCAAACCAAGTCACCCAGTTGTTATTTTATTGTACTCAGTGTGCTATTGTGCATAGATTTATCCAGACCTCTGGCCTCTCAGCTTCTGTCCTGGCACATACCCTCTCTTGAAGTTCCTTCAGGCCTGAACTGTTCTATATTAGATTGATCCACACCTAGCCTTCTGCTGCTGTCACTACTACAAAATGATGATTGGCACCAAGTCCCAACAGCAGCAATACAGCGTCTTGACATTGAGTTCACCTGCTGACTGGTTGCTGCACTGTAGGTTATGGTATAGAGCAGGAGCCAGGTGCATTTATCTATGCGTTTGGGTCTGAAAGGTTTGATGACTGTTTCGCATGTAAAAACCTGTGTAGAATTCAGATTTACAACTCTTGTTCATTCATAGTTGTATGTTTTTTAGGAAAATGCACTTCTTAAGAGTAACTAAAATCTTTACATTTATGTAATAGACTCAGTTTACTTATTTATTTAATCTAATTTATTTAATAGACTCGGTTTAGTTAGTTATTAATGTAATTTTTTTAATCTTTCTGATATGGCTAGCAAGACTTCTTACAAACTGCAGAGGTGCTGCATCCTACACACTGATCTAGGAGTTAGCACAGACCATGGAGACCCACTACCTTTTGATGATGCTCATTGGAAGAAAGTAGTTGATGCAAAGGAAAGGCGGTCTAGTCAAACATTGTCAAAGTACAGCATGGTGTGTCTTGAATTGCCTAAACATTACTCCAGCAACTGTGGGTATTATTATATCTGCTACAAGAACTTCACCACATATCAGAGTTCTGGTAAACTTGCAGCTGATGAAACTTTAAAAAAAAAAACATCATAAAGAGTTATCCAGCAAAATTGCTTTGCTCCCAGGTTCATAGTGCTCTATCTGAATCTGCAGCATCTACATCAGGCATATTTTTAAATGAATGTATATTTTGCAGATCATACAAGAAAAGGAATCCTAAGGGGTCAAAGGGGACTTTTGAATATGCTACAAAATGTGTAACTTATGGGGTAGCAGACAGCATAAAAAAGGCAGCAAAAGAAATGCACGATCGACAAATAGATATGATGGTAGGCAGTAATGACCTCATAGCCAAAGAAATGAAGCACCACAACAGCTGTAAGAACAAGTATGTAAAAAAGGCAGAATAAATAAAGGGCACCCATAGGCAGTGCCCTGAGTTTTCTGTGATTCCGCGGATGCGGCCAACCGTGGAAATATCCGCAGAATTTGCTGTCACCCGCGGAATTCGCGGCTGCCAGCGGAACAAACATCCTTTGCCGATGGAGGTGCTCAATCCCCCGTCGGCTTCACTGCCCCCTCTCTAGTGGTAGTATGCCACACTGTGAGCCCACTCCCAGCGTGGCAAAACATCCTTTGCCAATGGGGTGCTTCCAATCCCGCCAGCTTCCACCGCCTTGTTGCCTGGTGCCATGCTGGGAGCCCACCCCAGCATGGCAAAAGTCCCTCCTTCTGTCTTGATAAAAAACCCTGAAACAAAAACCTTCAAACGTTGCTTCTTTGCCCCTCCCAACCCACACCCACCCTCTGCATACCCACCTCCCACACCCCCTCTCCCCCACCTCAACCCATACTTACCTCCGGAGCCCAGCACGATGATCTTCGGTGGACCAGGAACACGTCTGCACTCTTCAAAGCTGACCACGAACTGAAGAAATGCCGGTAAGCTGTATAATGGCATAAATGGATTTTTTTTCAACTTTAGTGCATATCTCAGCCATTTCTGGGAATTTTTTCACCAAATTTTCAACATGGGGTTTTTGGGGCCCCGCCTCATGAACTGTGACACTGTTATTTCATTAATCAGTCCTGAAAGGTGGCTCCACAGTCACTGCACGGAACCACCTTTCCTGAATGATTAACAAAATGACAATGTCACAGTTCATGAGGTAGGCTCCTAAAAACCCTATGTTGAAAATTTGGTGAAAATATTACACAAAACGATTGTTTTACGAGCATGCGTTGCGTGATTCCCTCGCACACTCCTTAACTTGAGCATTTTAATATTTTCCTCCAGATTTCAGTATTACCATTTTACCCACCTCCTTATGAACAGTATAACTGTTATTTTCACATCTCACCGAAATGTGTTTTGCACATGTAGCGCTACAATGGCGGTTGGTGTGCAAAATCAATGTTCCAGACAGATTAATAAAATCACAGTGATACTGTTCATGAGCAGAGGTCTTGAACTGGCTATGTTGAAAATTTGGTGACAAACGCCCATTAAATGACTGAGTTACGAGCGTGCGTTTTGCAGTTCCTACGCACACTCGTAACTTCGAACATTTTTAATATTTTCATCCAGATTTTCACTATTACCATTTTACCACACCTCCTTATGAACAGTACAACTGTCATTTTTCACATCTCACCCGAAATGTGTTTTCGCACATGTAGCACACAATGACGTGGTCGGTGTGCGAAATCAATGTTCCGGACAAGTTAATAAAATCACAGTGACACTGTTCATGAGCAGAGGTCTTGAACTGGCTATGTTGAAAATTTGGTGACAAACGCCAATAAAATGACTGTTACGAGCGTGCATTGTGTCAGATATGGCAAAAAAAAACAAAAAGGAAAAACTTAGGGTAAAATGTGCCGAGAATTGCCGCAGAAATTGGTGTTGAGTGCCGCAGAAGTTCTGTGGCAAATGAGAACCCTGCCGCAGAACTTTGCTCCGATGTGCCGCAGAAAAATCAGGGCCCTGCCCATAGGTACAAAACGTGAATACAGTCAGCGGAGGGACAGTCACCAGGTTGCCTTTTCCAGACTTGTTAAGTATGAGCAGTGCATCATGGTTAATGGGTATCCTGTGACTTTGGTGATGGCGATTGGGTGCCTACTGAAAGGGTGAATCAACTGTGGTACCTGTCAATGGGGTGACTGGGGAAGGTGGGTGACCAGATGGGGGGTGTGCGAAATAGTGACATCCTGTCACTACATGCCTATACGGCGGGGGGGGAAGCGATCACGCTGAGCAGGCTGTGGGAGGGGATGGAGGGGTTGTAGGGGGTGGCACCGCTGTGAGCTGCATAGCTGCCTCTGTGGTGTGGTGGGTGAGTTCAGGGCTGCGATGGGAACGGTGCTGGATTCAGGTCTGGGCACAGCTGCTTTCTGTTGCGCCCAGCCCAAATTTTGATTTTTTCCACGTTTACACCCCTCCAACATGTACCCCCCTGGAGTTGATAATCCTTAAGTAGGGAGGTACAGGGGGCACACCCCCAGTATAAAGTGGAAATTCCCAACTCCCCAGAGCCGTTTGTCTATGTGCCGGGGAGTACATCGACAAAATATTTTTGGGGCGATTGTCATTGTCAGATAGACCCTTGTTAATGGAATGCAAGAAGAAAGTACATGGACATTCTGATGGAGTGTAATGGGTGTCAAACAAATTATGACCCACAGAGCTTGCAGGCAAAACTGGTGGATCACTTCAAAGATGATGTCATATTTGATACCAAAAGTAGAAAAGCGGGTACAGTCATCAGGCCTGCTAAGAAACAAGCTTAGCGGAGGGAAGCACAAGCAGCACAAGCAGCTCAACACATAAGAGGACAGTTGTTGGAATTCCTAAAGGTATAGCCTCATAATAAAATGAAAGTTAAAGCTGAAGACTTAATAGAAGAAAATGTAAAACTACCTCCTGTTCTTCAGACATTCGTACGTATTGTACTCACGGGTTCATCAGAATTGGCAGTGAATGACAGGAGAGGGTAATTCAATCTACTGCAGATGACATAGTGTTTGCAGTGTTAAAGGGAATAATCAAACCACAAAACACCTCTTGTTGGTCACGGATATTAAATCCATGACAGGCAGTAAGAAGTTTCAGCTATTTTGAACAGGTCTGTTCACTGTGTCAGCTACCATGTTGTGAGGGAACTCAAAACTGCAGTCTCAATCAATATAATGGCAAAGAATATGGCTACACCAGATGGATTGCTCATATAGCCAGGTTTAACCACTGCTTTTGCTTTTGACAATTATGGTGAGATGACAGAGACACTTGGCGGTCATGACACTTTGCATAACAATGTGGGTATAGCATACCAAAACATGCCATCCAGTACTGATGAGACAGCTGTACCCAAAGAAAAGTCTGAAGAAGTTATGACAAGAACACACATGGATGACCAAGCACCAGCAAGAAATGAAACACACAAAATAGAAACAAACACAGATAAGCAAACATCAGAAGTTGATGCCCATGATCAGGCAGGACCATCTTTAACACCAAAGAGCAAACAATGCAGAACATCAAAGACAAAGGCTGAAGATTTTGATGAAGACTATCTGCCAAGTGTAAAGAAGTAGATATTGCAGCCAGAGGCACAACAGGAACAAGACACTGTACCTAAGTGCATTCAAATGTCTCAGAGGAAAAGAACTCTAGATATTGGCAAGAAGGACATCTAACCACACACATCTGGAAAACCAAAAATAAGACAGTATCAATATAAGATGACAGAATGCTCTGAACCAAAAACCTCAGACAAGCTAAGAGAAGGGATGTTGCCTGGATGATATATTGTGCAAGTGTAAATGCTACTCCAATATGGCATGGATAGAATGCCCTTGTTTCTGTAGATGACCTGCCACAGCAGATCATATCATACATGGACCCTATAGGAAAGCCTCCTACAACACTTGATGTAGTGCAAGACACCATGAATCCTGCTATCAAGGTTCTGGATGGATGCCAGGAGGACTATACGTCTATTACTTATGACTTGGCCATAGCAAAACCTGCACTACAAATTCAGTCCACAAAGTTCCTGGAATATGACAGACTTTTCATATGTTTAGGACCATTCCATATAAAACTAGCATATTTCAGAGGTCTTGGATACCTCCTGAATGGTTCTGGTGGAGACCGCATTCTTGTTGAAAGTGGTGTATTGGCACTGGGATCCCTGAATGGACTTCTTCAAGGAACATTATTCATTTTGGCAAAGAGGCTTCACCTGATGCTATCAGTGGCATTCAGAATGAAACATTTGGAGTGCTTTATACAATATAAAGATTTGTCAGACTTTCCAATTTCAAAGCATCTGCAGCAGCTACTTAATGACCCTCACCTTCCTCAGTGGTGGACCTAGAGAATACAGCTGAGTTCAAGACATTCATGAAAGCATATGAAGCGTTCTTGGATTCCAAACACCACGGTGAGCATGGTGCAACTGCCCAATTCTGGCTGCAGTACTGCAGTTGTACCAACTCTTCTGCCATTCCATCAGGACAAATTACTTGCCTCTCTTTGTATATAGCTTGGAGAAGATGATGAGTGGAAGGTCTCTATGCAATAACAGGGTGCGACTATTCACCAGCGTTCAAAGACAAGGGGAAGGTGCATCCTCTAACAATTATGGAAAAGAATACAGAGTACACACAGGCATTTGGAAAACTGGGATGTCCACATTTGTCTAAAAGAAGCTGAGGATACAGTTGAGAGCTTTGTGTGTACCTTGTATGGACAGAAAGTAAAGAGTGTCAACACAGCCCACTACAGTATGTTCAACGTCAAGTATTGACTGAGTGACAAAGAAGCGCCCTTAGAAAAGATCAAAGGAGCAGATGCAAGCTCGCTGCCGCCATGCAAATCAACTCTGACACAACACATCTACCTTGCAAATTACATTTTATTGCTATAGAAAAATGCAGACAAATGTTTTAAACCAGCTTTTAGATATGATTATACTGTATTTATTGTTTTATACTGGTTTTATGATACTCATCTTGGTATCCTTTTTGATTTGTATTCCCTGCACCTTTTTATGTTAAGATGTTCAGAGCCTCTGGGATTGGGCACTCTATAAATAAACTTTGCCTTGCCGAACATCAACACAGGGATCTCTCGTTGGAGCCTAATAACTTAAACACAACTTTATTTTAACTTCAGGCCTGGGCACAGTTTTCTGGCAGAGTTCTGCCCAGGACCAAACCCCTAACTTCGATCTATCTAGCTAGCTAAATAAATACTCCTCAAAGCCACAGCTCAGGGTACTTACAGTACAGCATTTCAAATGGGGGTTCAATAATCTGTTTTTTGCTGTACCTGGTAGGTATCAGGTTGGTGCACCACAGTAGCGTGAGTTAACTTGAAGAGGTAGCAGGATGCTGGTCTTGACCTGCCTGGCCTTGCTGTCTTTGCTTCTAAGGCCTTTGTAGACAGTGTTCACCAGGCAGGCCTCTCACTGTCTTCATCATTGGTTGTTGTCTTTCTTTGGTCTAGGGACAGGGCAGACAATGTTCTTCAGACCCCTCTGTTGCACACCCTGAATACACAATTAACTGTGGGGCTTTGGTTCAGTCTCTACCCTCAGTACTCACTGTCTCTCAGGCTTGCTGCAAAATGCAGTCTCCAACAGCACTTATACCACTGGGGGGGGGGCACAGTAGTTCAGTCTTTGCCCAAGGTTGCAGTGCTGTTCCTCATAGGCCACACACTTATAGTCTCTGCTCTCACACTGCAGCCCTGTCACTTTCATTTTCTCTCTTCAGTACAACTTCCAACTTTCCCTTTCAGCAGCAAACTTCCGAAGTCCACTGCTGCTGCAACTCTCTGATGTCCTTCCGTTGCAGACTGCTCTTCCAGTTGCTCTTGCCTGTTCTTTTGCTTGAGGCCCAAACAGGTCAATGACTACTGGGTGCAGGCCCCAGGCTGGATAGCTCAACCAGCAGTCTCTCCTGCAGAGTGGACTCTCTGAAATCCCTGGTTGATCTCTCCTTTTGGTGGGCATGCAGTCCTAAGTATAGTGTACTCAAAGTCCTCTCCTGATTGGCTGCATAACGTCCTCGGCTTTTCCAGTACCCTTAAACTTTCCCAGCAGCCCCCTGTGTTTTACAAGCATATGAAACTGCCAGCAGAAAAAGGCCATTTGGTCTATTGAGTCTGCTTGATTTTGCAGCTAGTACCCCTACTCTGCAGCTGGCTCTCCCACCCTATCCCCTCCTCCCATGACCCTCCCTTTTGCCCTATCTCAGCCCCTCTGGAAGCATCCCACTGTTTAACAGGCCACAACCTCTGACGGTAGTGCATTCCACTCTGCTACCACCCTTTCTGTAAAGAAATGCCTCCTCATCTCCCTCCTAAATCTTCCACCCTCCAATCTCCTGTCATGACCCCGAGTGTCTCTCCCCACCCTCCCCTTGAACAGTCCCTCCTTGCCTGTCCTGTTTATTCCTCTCATGTACTTGATCTTAATCATATCCCCCCGTCCCACATCTCCTCCAGAGAGTACATGTTAAACTCCCTCAGTCTAACCTCATATGGTGACACCCCCAGACCCATGATCATCTTTGTTGCTCTGTGTTGCACCCCTTCCAGCAATCGAATGTCCCTCTTTAGGTAAGGGCTCCAAAACTGAAAGCAGTACTCCAGGTGGGGTCTGACCAGTGATCTGTAGAACAGCAGAATCACCTCCCTTCTCCTAGAGGTTATACCCCTTGCAATACAACTCAGCATCTTATTGGCCACTTCTGCTGCTTTCCTACACTGTGCTGAGTTGCTCATTGCTCCTGTAATTAGCACCCCCAGATCTTTCTCCTCCTCAGTCACAGCTAGCTGCACCCACCCCAGATAGTAGTAGTTCTTTGGATTCTTTGCCCTGAAATGCAGCACCTTGCATTTTGTGGCATTGAAACCAAGTTGCCAGGTGTCAGACCATGTCTCCAGCCTTGTTAGATCTTCATGGAACCCCTGCCACCCCCTTGATCATCCACCACTGCTCCCATCTTGTTGTCATCCACAAATAGACTGATCTTGCTATTTACGCCTACAGAGATGTCTGCGATATATACCCCAAATAACACTGGCCCCTGCACTGACCCCATGTGGGACCCCGCTTATCACTGCCCTTGGGGATGATAATTAACCTCCCACCACACCCTCTGCTGCTGTCCCTTCAGCCAGTTCTCCACCCAACCCACCAATTTTGGCCCTGCTTCTGTGCCCCTTAGCTTACATGCTAGTCTCTTATGTGGCACTGAGTCAAATGCAAGGCAAGGCAAATTTTATTTAAAAGGACACCCAATCCCGGAGGCTCTGGGCACTGTACATAAAACCAACAACATATTCATAAATAAAAGAATTATAAAACTACTATATGCTTGCACAGGAAATCAGCAAGTAAAACACAGAGATATTATAATAGGTTAGTCTAAGACAATATTTACAATACTAGGTTGGGAAAGGCCTGCTCAAACAAGAAGGCCTTGAGATGTGCCTTGAAAACCTCCACCGAAGGGGCTTCCCCTATTGCTGCAGAAAGCGAATTCCACATAACAGGGCCGGTGACACTGAAAGCTCTATCGCCATCTGTTTTTAACCTCATCCTGAAAATCGCTAGGCCCCTTGAGGAGGAATGGAGGGAGTGGAATGATGCAGCAGGTATAAGTAGGTCCACCAAGAAGCCAGGGCCCAGGCCATGCAGGGCCTTAAAGGTGAGCAAGTCCACCTTAAAGAGGATCCTCCACCTGACTGGCAGCCAGTGCAGTTCATGCAGCACCGGGGTGATGTGGCAATACTTACTTTGCCTCATCTGCAACCTTGCAGCTGTGTTCTGCACCAGCTGAAGTCTGCAGAGAACACCTCCTGAGACCCTGAGGTAGACTGCATTACAGTAATCCAGCCTGTTTGTCACGAAGGAATGCACTAAGGTAGGGAGGTCCAGGGGAGAAACCAGGGCCTTACTGAAATCCAGGTACAGGACATCCACTGCATGCCTTTTGTCCATTTCCCTAGTCACCCAGTCATAGTAGTCCACTAGGTTGATCTAACAGGATCTGCCCTTGACAAAGCCATGCTACTGACTGTCCTGCACCCAACTGACCTCCATCAGGGTCGCCAGCCTCTCCTTTAGGATTGTTTCCATCAGTTTCCCCACTATGGATGTGTGAGACTCACTGGTCTATAGTTCCCTGGGTCACCTTTGGGACCACTCTTATGGAGTGGATGCACGTTAGCCATCCTTCAATCCTGAGGTACAAGCCCTGATTCCAGAGAGGCATTAAATAGGTCTGCCAATGGGCCTGCCAGGACCTCTGTCAACTCCTTCAGTACCCTGGGGTGTATGTCATCTGGTCCCAGTGCCTTGACCACCCTCACTCTCAATGCCCTTAACACATCTAGTACTCTACCTTCTGTGATTTCCCCATCTGTCACCCCTCCCCCTTTTATCCTGTCCCCCCCCAACCTTAGGTATTTCCCCCCTTTCTCTTTGGTAAAAACCAAGCAGAAGTTGTCATTAAGTGCTTCTGCCTTCTCGTCCCCTTTTTTCACCCATCCCCCCTCCTTCCTAATCTTTATTATTTGGTCCTTACAACCCCTTTTCTCCCTAATGTACCTGAAGAAGTCTTTTTCCCCCTTTAATTCCCTTCACCAGCCTGAACTCCTTTGATGCCTTTGGTGCCCTTACTTCCCTGGTCACCTCCTCTGCTTCCTTCAGGTTCTGCTCCCTGTCCTCCCTCCTCCCTGTTCTCCTGTATCTCACCTATAGGAGATACAGCCCCCACAGGTTTTGTAATCCTGTGGTGCTGCCATCATTATCTATCATTTGCCCAAACTGTTCAGCCCTCTATAGTTATTGTTAACCCTTTACCAGGTCACACATTTGTTCCCCCAATGTCAGAGACATAATGAGGCTGATCCCCAGCTCCACTGCCTGTCCTGGAGTTGGGATAATATTAAAATATTGGCCATAGTCTAAAACACTTCCCAGAACCATGTATCCTTTAAAGTTTTGGCCCTGGTGGCCATGTATGCACAGAAGACAACAGGCAACCATTTTCCTTGTTTACGTTTGGAGGCCCGATTCTGCTGCACTATAGGACCACCGAACCTGCCACTGCAGCACCCGCAGACACAAAAAGAGCTTACTGACCTCAGTCCCCTCCTTCTATGGAACCAAGGAAGCAGAGGATTTACAACAGCTGAAGCCATGAAAATAATGTGGGTGACAGGTTCAAATACCACCAGGGTCCACTGACAGGACACCGGTGGAGGAGCGGTGGACTGGAGCCCATCAGATAAGCCCATTGGTGGACTTACATTTATATTTGCAGATTTCAGCTGCTAATGTACAACATATGCCTTGTGTTATCCCGTCTCCTGAACATGATAGGTGTCATTTTTCAAATCCCTTCCAAAATTGTTTTTCACAGTTGTACTGCAAAATCAACTTATGAATGGGATTTTCAAAATTCCACCTGTCTTGATCATAATGTTAAGTTATAAAATGACTGCTGGAAATTTGGGGTCAAAGTGTGGGAGTGCACTGAAAACTAGATATTGCCTCTCAGTTGGCCCATCCTAAGTAAATACAATGTAAAATGTGTAATAGCAGGACAACACTAAAAATGAGATACTGCATCTCGTCTGGTCTGTCCTGGGTAAATATATAGTAAAAATGTGTGTAAGCAAGACCCAGTACAACAGTATTGTAAGCAGTGAATGCTGGACATTGACAGATGCTTATCAAATTTCTGTCCTGGACAGGAAGATGGTGGCAAAGTTTCACCCATGTAATTAAACTTTCCATTAGAAAGTATCTAACAAGGTCTTTCATGTAATTCTTGGCCATCTCAAACGAAGGCAGTCCCACAAACTTCAGGTTAGTTTTTCTGATATTTTCTAACAGGTTTCCTATTTTACTTGACTTGATTATACAACATGGAAGTAACGGATTCCATTTGAATCTACTTTACGGTCTTTCTGATTGCAAATACCTCATGTGGAATTCAATGCCTTAAAACCCGGTGGCAATTAGATAAAGATTGACTTTGAATTTCTGTATCACTTGCATTATGGAAGAGCAAGATTTATTGACTGTTTCAAAGAAGTTTGTCCCTGGAGTATGTAGTTTCATAGCTATAGCTGATTCCTACTGTTGCTAAGCAAACATTTCTCGAGAGCGGAACCTAGCAGTACCTGCCACTGCAGGTGCTGCAACCCTGAGCTTTTGTCAGGGTTACCTGATCAGTTGGCATTTTTTTTATTTATTTAGATCTTGGATTACAAATACTTTTGAGCTTAGAGCTCTTTTACAAAGGTTCCATGTCAGCAGCATAATACAACAGGTCAACAGAACAAAAAGTATGGCAAAACAGTATACATACAGAAAGGAGATCAACAGATTTACAGACTAAACAGGGTATGGTAAAATAATTGTAAATAAGAAAAGAAAGCAATAGTTGACATTCACAGTGAATTAAAAAATAGAAACGAGTAACGCTAAACAGTTTCATGCACAGGAATGCATACATTAAATTGAAAATCAGCCAAAACAAGTTTTGTCAGGTACTGGTAAAATCATAAGGTAAGTTGAAATCAGCTAACAGGCCTTGTCAGGACAAACGGTGGGAGGGCATTAGGTAGAGGGCAGGAAAGGTGAAGGGGAAGGGTAGCAAGGGGGAGGGGATGTCAGAGATGGTGCTAAGGAGATTTAACAGTAATCAGGTGTTAGGGTTTTAAATTGCCAAAAAGCATTTAGCGGAAACAGTCACAGGAGCGAGAGGCAGAGAGTAGTCTCTGTAGCTTGGATTTGAAAGGGCCCAATTTCTCTTTTCATTCTCTCACTCTCTCTTTTTCTCCTTTTTTTTTTTTTTTAAAAAAACTTTGGGTTGAAGTTGCTCTGACGAAGCCATCTTAAAAGCAGTAGTAGAGCCGTCTTTAATCAAAATGAGTTGAGAGCAAGATGAGCACCTAGTAAAAGCAGTCACTTATTGCTGGCCACCTTGCCCCCCTCAAACAATAAATTTTGCTCTTTTTCATGGGAAAATGGGGGTAGATTTCTACAAATTTGACATGAGCAGAATTCTGTAAAATTACAAAATTGTGTGGCATTTCACTTAAGGTACAAGTTTGTAACTCTGCCGAACACTTCTCACAGTCAAACAACACCAATGTACATGAAGAATTGTATCATTTGCACTGGGGGCCAAGTATGACTTTACATGCCCTCAGCAATACCATTAATATATTGAAAAAGAAGAATGATTCCAGAATACAACTTTGGGGAACTCCATTCAGGTCCTTGTCTACATTGCTACGGTACCATATCACTTAATGCAATGAGAGCTGTGATCACCCAGAAAGATGGGACTCAAAACAATGCAAGCTACTCTCATAGAATCCAGTAGCACTGACTCTCCATCATTATAATCTGTAGTTTACTGTGAAATCTTGGAGAGGTACACACTTTAAGGACTGCACCAGATACAAGACATGCATCTCTATCCAAGCAAAGATCATTGCATGTTTTAATTATTCCTATGATGTCACTGAGAAATGAGTCCTAAAGAGGAACTATGTGCTTTTTTTCCCATCCATATATCACATACAGTACAGTGGATCTGGATCACTAGTTTTTCTATATCCTAGACCACAGACAGTATAGTTTCCAATTCTACAGCTGACATTTATTTAACATCTCAGATCCAGTTTTTACACTATAAAGCCCAGTTCACAATCACTTCTGATTACCTTAATTCCCCTCAAAAAGACTTGTATGTTTCTGGGTTGCATAGGGTTGCTTCCCTCATAAGGCATGGGACAGGGTGGAATAGGACCCTGTCCCCGTTGTTATGGAAAGAGTTTGAATGCAGGGATCTGTTCTATTATCTCCTTTTCTGTCTGGTTGTGCAACCAAATCTTCCTGTGAGGCCTAGGATTTGATCACTCCGACAGTCTTGCAATTCTTTGCCTCTCACTATCTCTTAGTCTTCCCTTGCTGTTTGTCTTTTCTTCCCTTGCATATTTGCTGATATAAAAATAAATGCAAATCATTATGTGAAAATGTAACTGATATTGGGATCCCTTTGGTTAGAAATGATATAGTGTTAATTTTTGAAATGTATATAATTATAGTTTGAGATGATTGCAAAAAGCTATTGGAAACTCAAGAGGTTACCTGAGTGCAATTTTTAAGACTTTTGCAGAAAAGCTGTGAAAAAGGGGCCTCAGCTCTGGAACACTGTGTTCCTGCCAGCACCTACCTGAACTATATTAGAACACTTTAGAAAAACAGGATGCTTGTTAACAAGGGAAGTTGTTGCAAGGACTTATAATAGAGCTGAGCTGCAATTGCTTGAAAAGAAGGGACACAGAGATTGAAGGAAAACTCAGATGGACTTTTTCTGATTATTTGGCCTTTGTAAATAGTTATACTGAACAACTGTATTTGTTATGTTACTAGTAGTATAAATAAATACTCTTATTGTGAATTTTACAACTGCTTCTGGCTTTTTCTATGCTTCCTGACACATGCCTTGACGACAAGGCAAAAGTACTACATTTTCTGTCTGACTTTAAAAATGGTTTGGAGGATAATTTGATTTTTACCTACAATCTATGCCACTTTCTGATCAAACAAAAACTTATGATTCAAAGATTCCTTAAAAGATTATCCACAATTACCTCCCTATGGCTAATGGCACTAAAATCTTGTACAAGTTTGAAAAAACAGCCCTCTATATTTTTATTATCAGACAACAAGTTCCCATGATTATTTTACACTCACCAGAATTGCTTATGTAGAGATTTCCCATTCACTGCTTTGAAAAACTGTCAGAACATGTTTTCTGGATTTCATAATGCATTTCAAAAACTCTGCACAAGAAAGGCAGCTCACCACAAGATACCTTGAGGATAAAACAACATAGCACAGAGTTACAATTGCATGCCAAATACTTATGTGAGATATTGAAAGCACTGACTGCAGGAAGGGCTGTCTTAACTTGTTCTTAGATGAACAGGTGGAAAATGTCTCACGTTCTTGACATGAATAAAGTCAATGAATCTGCCAAATAGCCCAAAATGAATGTTAGCCTGCTGCATAAACTTATGGGAAGACTCTAATGATATCCCACAATACACCATTGGAAGGCCACATGTAAAGTGGCTCAGCATGTAAAGTGGCTCAGCATGAGTCACGAGCTATATCCTCTCTATCATTGATTACGGCCTGATTGTCTACAGTACAGCATCAGACTCTGTGCTCAGGAGGGTGCACATAGCTCTCAACAAGGCCTGCAGGCTCATACTGAATGGTGATCGAATGACCCACACCTGTTTCTTCTAAGAACAGACACACCTGCTGTCTCTTGGGTGCAGGACTAAATCCCTCACATGCCTCCTAGGCAAAAAAGAATTACTGGGGAAAACCCCCCTGCACAGCAGACATCTTCTCCCTCCCAAGCTCAGAACATAGAACCAGAAACAGAATGCGGGGGGGCCTCACAGTGCCATTCCGATGCACAGCTCTTGGACAGTGTACCTTCTCCTACAGAGCCCTCTGTGG
The DNA here is from genome assembly GCA_016271365.2 of Neoceratodus forsteri. Classification (NCBI taxonomy): domain Eukaryota; kingdom Metazoa; phylum Chordata; order Ceratodontiformes; family Ceratodontidae; genus Neoceratodus; species Neoceratodus forsteri. The sequence goes on along the minus strand of CM028130.1, from coordinate 756,211,384 downwards.
CTTAACGTGGTACCCAAGTCCATTCGGAACTCCATTAACCTGTCCAGCTTCAAATAAGACTTTAAGCACTACCTAATAATGCACCTGGGAAACAAGAACCCGGGGGAAGAATACACAATGGGTGGGGAGGTAGTAACAACAACAAAAAAGGAAAGGGACCTGGGAGTAATCATATCAGATGACCTTAAGGTTAGCAAGCAATGTGAGAAGGCAGTAGGGAGGGCTGGGGGTATACTGGAATGTATAGGGAGAGGCATCATCAGCAGAAAACAGGAAGTTGTTATCCCTCTGTACAGACAGTTGGTGAGACCCCATCTGGAGTACTGTGTCCAGTTCTGGAGACCCCATCTCCAAGGACATAGACAGGATAGAGGCAGTACAGAGGAGGGCAACTAAAATGGTGCAGGGTCTGCAAGAGAAGCCGTATGAGGAGAGACTAAAGGAGCTTAATATGTATACCCTTGAGGAAAGAAGGGAGCGGGGTACATGATAGAAACTTTTAAGTACCTCAGTGGAATCAACAAAGTCCAAGAGGGTAGCATCTTTCAGAAAAAGAGACTTGCAAGAACAAGGGGACACAATTTAAAGATAGAAGGAGGGTGGTTCAGGGGCAATGTGAGGAAGGATTATTTCACAGAGAGGGTAGTGGATGCATGGAACAGCCTTCCTGAGGAGGTTGTGGGGTCTAAAACTGTGGAAGAATTCAAGAATGCATGGGACAGACATAAGGCAATTCTTGTGGAGGGTAGGAAGAAATAGGCTGTTGGTTAGCTAGGATCTGCGGCTTATCCTGTAGGTAGGGAAATGGGCAGACTAGATGGGCCTAGCAGTCCTTATCTGCCATCAAAGTCTATGTTTCTATGTTTCTATGTTTCTATGTTACCTGACCTCCAGCTCTGTATGCACCTGCTTCTCCAACAGCTGATAGACTCTGGATGACAAGGCCTGGTTCTGCTAACAGCAACTATTCTCAGCACAAGACAGAAGCCACTCTCCCAAAAGCTCCTTGACAATGCTTCTGAATCACTCTAAGGGGCTGCTCCTGTACACCCCATCCCCCCTCTTCCCCTTTCCCTGTCTCCACGGTAGGATGGGTCTCTGCCTTCCTGACCTCAGCCCTGTCTCCTTGACAACTTTTACTAGAGGCTCCCTTTCTCCCCTACCAAAATCCTGTCCTTTCTGACCCTCTGCCCAACCTAACCTAACCTAACCTAACTTAACCTAACCTCTAGTGCCTCTGCACCTTACCTGCACTTGTAATCAACTAAAGTTGATGTCCATATGCTGTATGGTGTTTTAAATGCCTAAGAAACTCCGTAACCTTTTCCTGATTTTTGTGCTGTTCAGTGTCTCAAATGTCCTAAAACTCTGTAACCTTCTTGATTGAATGTCTATACCCTGTTCACATGATGTGGAATCTTTGTAAAAGTGCCTTGGCTCAAAGGTTATTTTCCAAATACAAAATAAATAAAAAATAAATAAATAAATAAAATGTAGCACATTCACCTTTGAGGCTGGGAGATCAGAAGGCTGTGGGTTCTATCCCCACACCAGACACTTGGGTTAAATCCCAGTACTGACACTGTAGTGCAGCAGGAGGGAGTGCTGCACTCCTGAGGTGCCATCTTTTGGATTAGATGTTAAACTGAGGTTCCAGCTGCCTGTTCTAGTGGTAGTCCAGGTGGATGTCAAAGATCCCATGGCACTTCTCAAAAAGAGTAGGGGGATATTTTATTGAAAACACATCATAACAATCACAGGTAACTGAACAGGTTACATCAACTTTTCAAGGAAAACAGGACAAAGGGGGATAAACCATACAGAATTCAAGGAAATGTATTTATGGTAAAACATACCACTCCACTTTATACAAAGCTATCTGCTCGAATCTATATACAGAAAACAGATTTTTTTGAGTGATTCAAATCTTATCACTTAAGCTTAATAAAAAAGGACAGTCCTTTCTATAATTTCGTGACTTTGTCTAAGCGGTGAAGATTTAAGTCATTATTATCCACCTTATCTAAGGTTTGTTTACATAAAATGGTGAAAGGTTCATAATGCATAATGCATTGCTGCAACACCTACTGACAGCCAGCCTGCAATAAATAATATTTTAAACAACATAGGAAGACTGCTAGGGTTCCCCTGTAGTATCCCTTAAATGTGTTGGGAAAAATGCCTAATATTAATGACTTATAAGTAATTTTTGTTATGCATAGTAATCACCATTTGTGAACCGCCTATTTCCACAAAAGGAGTACATAGGAACACTCAAAGAAGAAGTGGGCTGATGATTCCTCTATGGCATGGCATGTGTTATAAAGACAATACCTATCTTGGACTGCTTTATGTTTTAGATTCCCTCTTAGCTTTAACCTGCCATATACTATGAGCCATAAGGTCTCCCACATGCTGGTGGGGATTCTCTCATTGTTCAGCTGGGAGATAATCAATTTATTATGGTGTGATGGACAACTATTAAATTCAGGTTCTGAGGGATGGAAGGCAGTCATTATCACCTTATACAGTTAGTACCCTGAGGTTTGTACAATGTGATGTTTTGCAATCCCCCACTTATATAGCCTTTGAGCTAAGGGTTTCAAGTAGTCTGGTAACCTAAGGCAGGGGCTTACTTTAGGGGGAGTATCAGTGTAGAGCTGGAGGTACTCAGCTAATGTGAACTGCATCCCTACATATGCAGGGTAGTAGGGGTGTTGCAACACTCCCTTAATATATTGGGAGATGAAATGGGAGTAAAAGAAGGAAATAGGGTTAATCACACCTAGCCTGCATTTATTTCTAGGAAGATACGTAAAGGCTCTCTTAATGGTGTTGAGGCAGTTGCCCCAGAGCATCTGGAAAAAGGAACTATAGAGTCTAGTTTCAATTGTGAGGGGAGGAAGGAAATCATTGCAGTGTAAAGATGTCCTGGGATTATAAATTTTTTATCACTTGGACTCTTTTCAATTTGGAAATCCTCCATAGACTTTGACAGCAGATAAGGACCCCTTGGCCCACCTAGTCTGTCAGCCTTTTCATCTTGCCACTTCAGCTTTGACTGAACTGAGGGCTATATCCCAGTTTTGAAAAGGGATGTTTCAAGGCCCGAAAAGAATCCCTAATATCTTTAATGGGTCTGAGGATATCTGAATAACTGAGACTGATACGGGGAGGGGCGGTTCCCCTCAGTATAAACCTTTGCACTTCCCTAGGTTCAACGTGAAGTTTGAAACTCCTGAGTATTTGTTTTGTTCTTGGAGGAATAAGAATATTTGGACAGGAATTTCAAAGAATTGGCAGATGTCATTTGCTTATGCCTGAGCTTTTAAGGGAGGGAGCACAAGAGGCCTGGGGATACCATCCCATGGAGCCTTGTAAATTAAGCTTCTTAAAAGGGCATCAATAGAAAACACATATAGAAATGGGCTCGGAGGCACCTTGGCCTACTTCTGTTGAAATTTGGAAAGCCTTGGTTATTTCACTTTTTATACTGAGGGATACTGATGCAGATGAATACAACAGTTTTATCCACTGTATAAATAGAGGGGGAAGACCGTACAGTACAAGTCACATTAAACTGTTCCACCAATGAGTCGGTTTAGCATTGTTTTTTCACAGTCGGCAATACACCGGCAACTCATAATGCTTTATTTTTCAATGCTTAACGGGCTGAAGCACAATGTTTGTAAAATGTGTTTGCAGTTCAGTTGGTATGCATCTGCAATCCTGTCATAATGCTATCCAAAACTGGGTTTTAACTCTTAAGAAACAGTTTGTGCACAGCACTAAACTGGATCCAGCAACACTTATGCAACTCAGTCAGAAATGCTACACCAACTCATTGGAGGAACAGTTCAATGTGACTTGTAGTGTAGTATTCTAATGTGACAAATAAGAAGGGATGGTAAACCCTGTCAAAGACCTTTTCTGATCCAACATTATGATGGTACTCTTCTGTTTTGGGGACAAAAGTGAGTCAATGGAGTCCCTAATTATCATCAGGGTTTGCTTGATTTTCCTATTAGGGGCCCCACAATATTGGGCTGGTTGAATGAGAGATCGTGCCATACTGTGTAGTCTTCTATTTAATATTAGATATTTGATTTTGAAATCCGAGTTCAGGAGTGTTCTAGGATGCCAGTTTGAATTAGGGTTCTAGCCCCAGTTTTATAAAGAAAGACTATTAACCCAGCTGTTAAATAGGAGGGGACCATTTGTTTGGAAAATTAAGAAAAAAATTCACATCAACAAACAGCGACTCTGAATGGGAAGGCTTTATAAAATTAATAAGGGTGGCCATCCAGGCCTGGGGATGTCCCTGTTTTAGAGTATCTAATAACATCCTTTATTTAATTTGATGAAATGGGGCTAGAGATGCAGGAAAATTAAATTTCACTGGTGAAATTCCAGTGAAGTCGGCAATTTCGTCATATGAAACATTTCGCGTAATTGTGCCCTTTTGGTGAAATTTCACCTGTAAATTTTGGTGAAATTTCGCTGTCAATTTTGCCGTTTGACTGCACATTTCGCCACATGTGTCAGGCAAAATTGGGGGGGGGAAGCTTATCGCATGACTTTCTCTCTAGCAGACTGCTGGTCACATGGATGACTGCACTTAGGTAGGAAGCCAGACTAAATCTACTTCCTTTAGAGCTGTTTCAGCTAGGAAGTAGGAAAGGAAAGAGAGTAGGAGCGCTAACTTCATTAAAAAATTAGTGGAGTGTGTGTGTATGTGTTGTGTGTGTTTGCATTTGCAGCTTATCTGATTTCTGATGTTTGTTTCCCATTAGTTTAAAAAATAAATATTTTCAGTTAGTGGTTTTTCTTCATTTTTATAGTTATCTGTCTTTAGTATTGTGTGTGCAAGTGTGTGTAAGACTCCCCTTTCTCTTTTTTTGGGGGGAGGAGAAGTAGATAGAGATAAAAATTAAGGAGACTTGTGGGAATGGGAAGAAAGCAGCTCGACCACCCCAACCCAGTATCCAATTAATAGGTGGGCCTTTGTGTCTGTGCCCCCCAAACAGCAGCAGGAGCATTTGCCCCCCACCCCCAGCAGGAGAATGTAGCCCCCACTCCCCGTGAGCAGCATGAGCCCCTTGCCCCATCCCAGCAGCAGCAGCAGGATCCTTCTGTGGCTCTCACCCTCCAGCAGCAGCAGCAGTAGCAGTAGGCACCTCCAGATGCCATCCCCAGCTGGAGCATGCACCCCCCCACCTTCTCTGAGCAGGAGCATGATGTGCCCACTGACCATGGGACATCAGCTGTTGCCACTCTCCACAGACAGAGTCATCTGTTGTGTGTTTTTCTTTTAGTAAAAACCCAAATGACAGCTCCATCATGATCTGCACCTTGCGTAGCAGATCAGTGAGAAGGGGCAAGACTGGGGGTCATTTTGGAACTGGTGGGCAAAGGAGCCATCTGCAGCACCACCATGCTGCAGATTGGCTTGAAAAACAAAAAAAAGGTTGCAGCAGATAGAAGGGTCCAGGGTGCAGCTGAGCTGGTAGTAGAAGGTGAAGGGGGACAGCAGGAGGCAGGGGCCAGAGGTGGGCATAGGCACCACAGCAGAAGGCAGCAGCAGCAGGAGGAAGGTGCAGAGCCCCCAACACCCTCATCCCAGAGACACAGACATCGCTGGGTTCATGGTGGGGACCCAGAACAGCCTGCAGCTGCCCCAACGCCAGCACCAGCAGCAGTGAGTGATGACCTGAGAGCACGGCACAGAGAGGTGGGAGCTCTGTGCAGTAAGTTCAGTGATTTCCGAGAGGAGGTCAGGGGCACCAGAGGAAACTCCTTCAGGAGCAGGACTACAAGTTTGAGCTTCTGAAGGAGCTGAACGGTGGTGGCAGGGCAGAATGTGTACCTGGCACCAGTGCAGTGTAATGGTCAGCCACCAGACCAGTCAGTGCTGCACTGGCAACAACCTTTGTTTCTTTTCTTTCTCTTGTCCTTGCTTTGTTACTGTCACTCTTCCCTCATATGCACCCTCTAAAATTAATAAAAATAATAATAAAGAATATATACATGTATATATATATATATATGTTCTGTCCTCTTCTTCTATATCCTTTCATTTGTTTCTGCCCTCTTTGTCTTCCAATCTATATCCGCTTGTTTATTTTATCTTTTCCAGTTGGTTTATGCTCCCTCCATTTCCCATCTCCTTTCATACAGTATATGAATATGAGTAAGTTTGTCCTCCTCCTGACTATGCAGGTCCCTACTCCCCAGTTCCCACCTCCCCGTCCCACTGTTGTACTTGTAGTACCATGCCCATAAATTGTGTACCTTCCTACTTTTATCTTATTCCATTTTCCTTTATATGTTTCCTCCTTGCTCCTTCTATCCTATTCACAAATGTCAAGAATAAGCATTTTACTATGAAAAAACATATTTTCCAAAGCTATGTGAGAGTGAATCTTGGCTCTACTCATGTAAAACAAGGCCCTCACGTAAAGAAATGCTTCCCAAAAAATGTAACATCAAAATGAGACTGAAATGCGCTGTCAGACCTGATGTTTTATGGTGCTCCACCAGCAACCAGACATTAAAATGCTGTTTTGGCCACAGTTTACAATTGTCTTTAGGCTCTATCGTGTTTCTGCCAATGCAGCACAGGCAGTAAATGTCCAGAAATGTTAATAGAAAAAATGGTACATTAAATTGGAAGTGGAATCTGGTCTTAGCCATTATGTTTTAGGGTGCCCTTCACCAACCAGACAATAAGTAGCTGTTTTAGATCCTGTTTACACAATATTTCTGCCTGAAACTCACTGCTGATAGCTCACAACATGTCCAGAAATGTTTCCCAAAAAATTGCACAGTACATTGAGAGTGAAATCAGGTCTGAGACACGCAGTTGCAGGCTCACACCCACCCTGCTGACCCAAATGTGCTGTTTTCTGCAGGTTTTAAATGCTTTTTGGGCCTAAGTGTGTGGCTGCATGTTCAAATCATGTCCCACATGTCCGCAAATGTTGCCAAAAAAAATTGCACGGTACATTGAGAGTGAAATCAGGTCTCAGCCATGATGTTTTATGGTGCCCCACCATCATCTGGACCAAACAATGGACTCTGGTCCACTTTTAAAATTGCCTTTAGGCCCTCTCTTGTTTCTGCCACTGCAGCACAGGACATAAATGTCCAGAAACATTGCAGAAAAAAATGGTACATTAAATTGGAAGTGGAATCTGTTCTCAGTCGTTATGTTTTAGGGTGCCCCCTCCCATGACCCAGACATTAAGTAGCTGTTTTAGGTCCTGTTTACACAATATTTCTGCCTGAAACTCACTGCTGCTGGCTCAAAACATGTCCAGAAATGTTTCCCCCAAAAATTGCACAGTACATTGAGAGTGAAATAAGGTCTGAGACACGCAGTTACAGGCTCACACCCACCCTGCAGAACCAATGTGCTGTTTTCAGCACTTTTAAATGCTTTTGGAGACTAAGTGTGTGGCTGCACATTCAAATCATGTCCCACATATCCAGAAATGTTTCCAAAAAATTGCACAGTACATTGAGAGTGAAATCAGGTCTGAGACACACAGTTACAGGCTCACACCCACCCTGCGGAACCAAATGTGCTGTTTTCGGCACATTTTAAATGCTTTTTTGCAGAGGCAACAAGCCTTTGTGTGAAGCAAATCAATAAAACAAAAAGAAGGAAAAAAACACTATGGTTCTCAAAAGAGGTAGCAGGGACAGTTAAGAAGAAAAGGATAGCATTCAGGAAATATAAGGAAACACAGAAGGAGCAGGACAGAGAACTTTAACAGTTAAAGCAGAAGGACGCAGGGAAGGCAGTCAGAATAGCAAAGGCACAAACTGAGGAAAAGATAGCCAACTCTGTTAAGAAGGGGGATACAACCTTTTATAGGTACATTAGGGAGTGAAGAAAGACCAAGGGAGGGATATAGAGACTTAATAAAGGGGAGGAAATGAGGGCATAGGGTGACAGTGAAAAAGCAGGGATACTGAACAAATATTTCTGCTCAGTATTCACAACAGATGAAGAGGGGGAGGTGCCTAAACCAAACAAGGGAGAAACTCTGAATAGGGGGTTGATACCAGTCCATTCACAGAAAAAAGGGTTTTGAAAGAACTCTTGAAACTGAGGGTGGACAAAGCAATGGGGCATGATGGGATTCACTCAAGAATACTAAAAGAACTAAGGGTAGAACTAGTAACACCACTGACTACTCTCTTTAACAAATCATGGAAGGATGGAGTGGTACCTGAGGACTGGAGGAGGGCAAATGTGATTCCACTTCACAAAAGTGGGAGCAGGGCAGAGGTAGGAAACTACAGACCAGTTAGTTTGACTTCAGTGGTAGGGAAAATGATGGAATCACTTCTGAAGGAAAGAATTGTTGAGTACCTAGAGGCCAGTGGGGCACAGGACCCAAGACAGCATTATTTCACAGCAGGAAGGTCATGTCAGATAAACCTAATAGATTTATTTGACTGGGTGACCAAAGTAGTAGACCAGGGAGGGGCTGTGGATATGGCCTACCTTGATTTTAGCAAGGTATTCGACACAGTCTCACGCAAAAGATTAATATACAAGTTAACCAGCCTTGGAGTGGGTCCCAAGGTGGTAGCCTGGATAAAAAACTGTCTGGACAACAGGATGCAAAGGGTAATAGTAAACAGAGTCCACAATGAAGAAAGGAGGGTAACTAGTGGGGTACTGCAGGGTTCGGTACTGGGACCGGTCCTCTTTAATATCTTTATAAGTGACATTGGAGGGCACCTGGAAGGAAAGGTATGCCTCTTCACAGATGACACAAAGCTCTGCAACAGAGTTGATACACAGGGTGGGGTGGAAAGAATGAAAAGGGACTTGGCAAGGTTGGTGGAATGGTCAAATACGTGGCAGCTCAGATTCAATGCAAAGAAGTGCAAGGTAATACATCTGGGAAACAAAAAACCAGGGGAAGAGTACACAATGGGGGTGAGTTAATAACAACAACAAAAGTCAAAAGAGACCTAGGAGTAATTATATCAGATGATCTAATGGTGGGCAAACAATGGGAGAAGGCAGTAAGGAGGGCTGGGGGAATACTGGGATGCATAGGGAGAGACAACAACAGTAGATAACAGGCAGATGTTATCCCTCTCTCCAGACAGTTAGGGAGACCCCATCTAGAGTACTGCATGCAATTCTGGAGACCCCATCTCCGCAAAGACATGGAGTGGAGGCTGTTCAGAGGAGGGCAACCAAAATGGTGCAGGGTCTGCACCAGAAGACATATGAGAGACTAAAGTAGCTTAATATGTATACCCTTGAGGAAAGGAGTGAGAGGGGGGACATAATAGAAACTTTCAAGTATCTCAAGGGAATTAACAAGGTACAAGAGGGTAGTATCTTTCAGAAGAAGAGATGTGCAAGAACAAGGGGGCACAGTTTGAAGATAGAGGGGGGATGGTTCAGAGGTAATGTTAGAAAGTATTTTTTCACAGAGAGAGTTGTGGATGCATGGAACAGCCTTCCTGAGGAGGTTGTGGAGTCAGGAACAGTGGGAGAATTCAAGAATGCATGGGACAGGCATAAGGCAATTCTAGTGGGGGGCAGGAGGAAGTAAGCTGTTGATTAACTAGAATCTGCAGCTTATCCATCAGGTAGGGAAATGGGCAGACTGGGTGGGCCAAGCGGTCCTTATCTGCCGTCAGTTTCTATGTTTCTACGTTTTTGGGCCTAAGTGTGTGGCTGCACATTCAAATCATGTCCCGCATGTCCAGAAATGTTTCCAAAAAAATTGCACAGTACATTGAGAGTGAAATCAGGTCTGAGACACGCAGTTACAGGTTCACACCCACCCTGTGGACCTAAATGTACTGTTTTCTGCACATTTTAAATGCTTCACCTGAGTTCTTTTCTTCTAGGTTGCTTGAAAGGACAGAGTAAATAACCTTACCAGAGCAAGGAAAAGGATCAAGGCTTCTTTTGGCTAGGTAGAATTACTGTGTATTGTTATTTTTATGTTGTACTCACAGGGATTGTTACTGTTTGTTGCTAACATTTTATTGCTTTATTTTTTCTCCGATTCAAATTGTTATTTCTGGGTATACCTTCTGTTGCATTATTACAGGGTGTGCCTACAGGTGTGTGCTTACAGATTACTGCTGTAATCTTCTGATTCAAATTGTCTTTTGAAAGGTATATCTTCAGTTACTGCTTTATTTTTCTCTGTAGCAAAGTGTTTCTTACAGGGTATATCTTCTGTGGAATTATTACAGGTGGTGTTTTACAGGTTGTAAAGTTTAATCTATCATTAGGGTAAGCTTTTAGGGCTACTGCATTTGTTGCTGGCTGACTGTTTCTGCTCTTATCTCCTTGTTTCTTTCATCTGCGGTTCTTTTTCGGCAGGGAAAGGGCCCAGCCACCCACCCTCATCCCCAACCACCCCACTCTACACTCCTTTTATAGGGTAGCACAGTCGTGACATTTTCTGTAGCAAAGCAGGAAGGAGCAGATCAGAAGGGTATGCACACAGTGACCTCATTTACAGGGGCACTAGTAATTTAACTTGTTATAACAAGTTATACAAAAACAAACAAACAAAATACAAAATCAAACTTTTCCTTTCATTTTCTTCCTTCTAATTACTCTGACCAGGTTATAAACCCAGCAACTTATCTGGAAACAATATCATTAACTGCAGGTACTGTGGAACACTTTTCAGAAGGGTGGTTTTACAGGATATAGGACACTGTCCTACATGCTGAGCCATTGGAGATCTAAGGGCGCAGCTCCAGGCAACATGGGCAGAGATTGCATGCCTCAAATTGCATATTCAAGAGGAAGTATATTATAAGAACAATCCACCATTCCCCCAACATCCAACAGAAGCACCTTGACCACAGAGGGTAGTTGGTCTGGGAGGCTGGCAGGTGGTTAGGAGGGGCAAATTGGGTGCCCCATCACTCGGTGCTCTCCAACATATCACCTCCACAAACCATATAAAAACTACAAACAGGTATCTGCCTCTATGTCCGAAATCAATCAAAGGGGCAGAGAACACTGCAGAGAAGGACACTGCAGCACAGGAGCTAGCGCAATAAAACTGGCCCGAAACAGGAACCAAAACAAAAAAAGGAGAAAGGAAATCCCAAAAACTTCTGATCATAGGAGACTCCATGTTTCAGGGAGTTGATACATATCTCCAGCCAAGGGTAATGGTCAGATGTGTCCCAGGTACATCAGCATGGAGAGACACTGACTGCATTGCTAAAATTGTTCAGGAAGCAGAAGAAAACATTGACGTCCTGGTACACATAAGGACTAATGATCTCGCCAGTCGGTCAGTTGTGGAGACCAAGGAACACCTGACCAGGCTGGGTGGCAAACTGTCATCCATTTCATCTGGCATCTCCTTCCCTGAGATCCTGACAGTCTAGGAGAGGGGGAGAAGATGGACGGAAGGTCAGAGAAGGGGAGACAGGGGAGCTCAACATGTGGCTCAAGGGCTGGTGCCAGGAAAAAGGACACTGTTTTGTAGGGAACTGGCAACAGTTTTGGGAGCGAAAGTTCTTTAAATTTGTTGGACTGCATCTGGCAAAGGAGTGAGTCAGTGCATTGCAGCAGAAGTTTGACTTCTTTGCAGAATATTTAAACTAGCAAATGGTGAGAGGGGTGCAGCACCCCATACATCGAATGGGAAGAACACCCCTCCCGCTTCAGTTAGTGGTCAAACAAAAGTTCAGCATGTTTGTAGTTCATTTGCATCACCTGGTAAGGAAAAAGGTCTGGCTCCCCATACCAAGCACAGGGGAAATGCCAGACGTCACCCAACAACTAACACACCGAAATCTGGCCAGTGGAAAGTCATGTACACTAATGTTCACAGTCTGGGAAACAAGATCCCAGACCTGCAGACAATAAGGCCAGATTCTAAACTGGACATAGTAGCCATTAGCGAGACATGATTTACCAGTAACCACACTTGAGAGACTTCAGTACCTGGCTGTGCACTGTTCATAAGAGACCGAAGTGCCAAAAGGTGGGGGGTGGAGTGGCCCTTTATGTCAATGAAAATATCAAAGCTACAGAAATTCAGAATACACATAAGGAGCCAGAAGAGCTGTGGGTCACTCTGGAAACAGGAAATGGGACAGCCATATGAACTGGGGTTGTGTACAGGCCTCCAGACCAGGGGGAGGACATAGATACAGTACTGCTAGAAGAGATACAAAACACAACAGCTAAAGGGGAGGTTCTGATAATGGGAGACTTCAACGTGCCAGATACAGATTGGTCAATACCAGGAGAAACACCTGCCAGAACTAGACACATGGTGAATTTCCTGCAGGGGGAAGGACTCAAACAACTGGTACAAGAACCCACAAGAGACAGGGCTATCCTAGATCTAGTACTGACTAACAGGGAAAGGATCACAGATCTCCAGGCAGAAGGTCACCTAGGGGCTAGTGACCATCACTTGGAATGGTTCAATTTGGCCACTAGAACTAAATCATCCTATTCCAAGGAAAAATATGGGACTTCAGAGGAGTTAACTTTGATAAGATGGCCAACAGAGTTAAGCTAGCCGTGGCAAAAAGAAATACAGGGGAAGGGGTACAGGCAAAGTGGGCAAGAATTAAAGATGTAATACTTGAAGCAATATCCCATTTTGTTAGAGAGAAAAGGAAGTGCAAAAGAAGAAGGAAACCATTTTGGTTCTCAAAAACAGTAGCAGAAAAAGTCAGAGCCAAAAGTCTGGCCTTCAGGAAATACAAGGGAATGCAGCAGGATGAAGATAAGGAGGCATACCAAACTTCCCTAAGGGAAGCAGGGGGCAGCAAGGCAGGCAAAGGCCCAAACTGAGGAAACACTAGCATGAACAGTAAAAGAAGGTGACAAGATATTCTATAGATACATTAGTGAAAGGAGACAGTCCAGCGGAGGTATTGCTAAGATCAAAGGAGATAAGGGGGCACGTGAGGAGGAGGACCATGTAAAAGCATCTATCCTAAATAGATACTTCTGCTCAGTATTTACTGAAGAGAAGGTAGGGCAGGGCCCACATCTCAGCACCATGGACACAGGGGGGAGGGAGGTGTGCACTAGTCCCTTCACAAAAGAAAGGGTCATACAAGAGCTCGAGAAGCTCAGGGTGGACAAGGCAATGGGACCTGATGGCATACATCCCAGTGTACTAAAGGAGCTAAGGGTGGAAATAGCAGAGCCATTATCACAACTGTTTAGTAAGTCTCTGAGCACAGGAGAGCTCCCAGAAGATTGGAGAAGGGCTCATGTGGTCCCGCTCCAGAAGAGTGGTAGCAGAGATGAGGCACGGAACTACAGACCAGTCAGTCTTACCTCAGTAGTGGGCAAGATTATGGAGGCACTCCTTAAGGAAAGGATAGTGCAACACCTGGAATCCATAGGAGCACAGGATCCAAGAAAGCATGAGTTTATAAAAGGAAGGTCCTGTCAAACTAATCTCATAGGTTTCATTGACTGGGTAGCCAGAGTGGTGGACCAAAGGGGGATCAGTTGATGTTGCCTACCTTGACTTCAGCAAAGCTTTCAATACAGTTCCACATAGAAGATTGATTAATAAGCTGGGTAGGCTCGGGGTGGGTCAGAAGTTGGTCAATTGGGTGGCAAACTAGTTGACGGGCAGAAAACAGAGTGGTGGTAAATGGTATACAGTCAGAAGAGTTGCAAGTCACAAGTGGGGTATGTCACGGATCAGTCCTGGGGCCACTCCTCTTCAATATCTTCATCAGTGACATTGCAGAAGGACTGGAGGGTAAGGTTTGTCTGTTTGTAGATGACACCAAGATCTGCAGCAGAGTAGATGATCCAGATGAGGTGGGCAGAGTGAGAAGAAATCTGGATAAACTTGCAAAATGGTCAGAAGAATGGCAACTGGGGTTTAACGCAAAGAAGTGCAAGATCATGCACATAGGGAAGAGAAACACTGAAGCCACCTATAGGCTAGGAGGGGAGTTGCTGGCAGTCACAAGGGAAGAAAGAGACTTGGGCGTCATCATTACAAATGACCTGAAATCATCCAAGCAGACCACTAAAGCAATAGGTAAGGCTAGAGGGATGTTGGGATGTATTAGTAGGGGGGTATCACTAGTTGGAAGAGGGAAACAATAATCCATCTTTAAAAGACACTGGTTAGGCCCCATCTGGAGTTTTGCTTACAGTACTGGAGGCCACACCTTCACAAGGACATTAGCCAAATTGAGGCAGTCCAGAGAAGGGCAACCAAAATGGTGCAGGGACTGCATCAGAAAACATATGAGGACAGATTAACGGAGTTCAATATGTATACCCTAGAGCAAAGGAGGGAGAGAGGTGATATGATCAAAACATTCAAACACCTTAGAGCAGCAGTACTACGGAAAAAAAAAATTGCGCTTTTTTGACAGTTTATTCCCTGTGCCCTGCTAATCATATACCTGGTACTCTTTCTCGCCAGCATTGTGCTATTGCCAAGTAATTTGCTCAGTTATCCTCTGCTTTTGTTTACATTTCTGCCACTAAGCATGTTGCACTGGAACCCCCTCTGCTGCCAACTGCTCATGTGAATGACTCGCAGAGACATTGGGAATGGTCAGCAGAGGGTTCCCTCTGCTGTTGTCAAAAGACCTGATGTGACCTGTAGAAAAAGTGTAGTCAGCTGCCATATTTGTTGTAGTGCTACAACACTTCAAATAAATTGTAAATACCTAAAAAACTAAAGACGACTGGAAAAAAACATTTACAAGTATGGAAACTGGAACTTTGGCCGCATGCTTACAGCCGAGAAACAGAATTTTGATAGATCACTTCCTGATTTGGTAGTACTGCTGCTTTAAAGGCATTAGCAAGGTGAAAGAGTCTAACATGTTTCAATATAAGAAAAATAGCTGGACAGGAGGGCACAGCATTAGATTAGAGGGAGGCCGATTAAGGGGTAATGTGAGGAAGTTCTTTTTCACGGAAAGGGAGTTGGATGCATGGCATGGTCTACCTCAAGAAGTGGTGAATATGAATACAGTGTAGGGCTTTAAACAGGCATGGGATAGACATAAGGGAGTAATACAGATGAGAGTGAATAGATAGGCCATTGACAGAGCAAAGGCTGATGGCACATTCGTAATGCAGAAAAAGAAATGGGCAGACTGGATGGGCCTTGCGGTGCTTATCTGCTGTCAACTTCTATGTTTCTGTGTTTCTATGTTTTTGGGCCTAAGTGTGTTTTATGGTGCCCCACCACCACCCGGACTAAACGATGGTCTTTGGTCCACTTTTACAATTGTTTTTAGGCCCTCTCTTGTCTCTGCCACTGCAGCACAGGCAGCAAATGTCCAAAAATGTTACAGAAAAAATGGTACATTAAATTGGAAGTGGAATCTGGTCTCAGCCATTATTTTTTAGGGTGCCACCCACCACCCAGACATTACGTAGCTGTTTTAGGGCCTTTTTACACAATATTTCTGCCTGAAACTCACTGCTGGTAGCTCAAAACATGTCCAGAAATGTTTCCAAAAAAATTGCACCATACATTGAGAGTGAAATCAGGTCTGAGACACGCAGTTACAGGCTCACACCCACTCTACGGACCCAAATGTGCTATTTTCTGCACATTTTAAATGCTTTTTGGGCCTAAGTGTGTGGCTGCACATTCAGATCATGTCCCACATGTCCAGAAATGTTTCCAAAAAATTGTATAGTACACTGAGAGTGAAATCAGGTCTGAGACAGGCAATTACAGGCTCACACCCACTCTGCGGACTCAAATTTGCTGTTTTCTGCAGTTTTTTTTTATGCTTTATGGCTCCACACCACCACTTGGACCAAACGATGGTCTCTGGTCCACTTTTACAATTGTCTGTCGGCCCTCTCTTGTTTCTGCCACTGCAGCACAGGCAGTAAATGTCAAGAAACATTGCAGAGAAAATGGTACATTAAATTGGAAGTGGAATCTAGTCTCAGCCATTAAGTTTTAGGGTGCCTCCCCCACCACCCAGAGATTAAGTAGCTGTTTTAGAGCCTGTTTACACAATATTTCTGCCTGAAACTCACTGCTGCTGGTGCCAAAAAGGGCCAACAAGTCCAGAAATGTTTATCCAAAAATGTGACATCAAATTGAGACTGAAATGTGCTGTCAGTCCTGATGTTTTATGGTGCCACACCACCTCAGGGACCTGAAAAGGGGTGCCAACATGCAGAGAAAATGAATTCCTCCTGCAAAATGCTGCTGCTACTTTTATGTCTTTCCTGCTGCTGCTGTGTTTCAGCTGATTTATTTATTTTATTTATTTAGTTTTTGTTGACCGGGTAAGTGCACTAGACAGATCCTGTCTATTTTCAGGCACGACCCCAGGGAGTAGGATACAGATGAAAGCCAACTGACCTTGAACCAGATGAAGCTGTTGGTGGTATTTTTAGTGAATGAGGGAAATTTGGCCAGGACACTGGGGAAACTCCCCTACTGGCTGCCTAGTCACCGTCAGTAGGTGTCTCGCTGATGTCACGCTGCATGATGGCAGCACTTCAGCAACAGCACTCGGAGATGGAGGTCGGTAACAGTACGGTATCTGATGCTACTCTGTGTACAGCCTTGCAGGACTCACCCAGTTTGCCCGCGAACATTCCCTCGCTGGAAACAGCACCGGAGGAGAAAATGAGTGTCCAGGAGTTGGCTGGGGATATTCCAGCGAGTGGGAGTTTGCTTGGCGAGGAGGTAATGGAGTCGGCAGCATTAAACCCTGCTTCAGTGCATTTCTCTCCGATACCCGGAAATACATTTGAAACGAGCACCTCTACGGAACGATTTTCCCAGGAACTGATGCTACAGAGACTGTTTCTACCACCGGACTCCGAGCGTCACAAACTGTGCAACGATGCTTTGGACTACATGATGAGGCTCCACAGGACTTCTCTCTGGACTGGTCTGAAGATTCAGCTCTTACAGGAGCGGGCTGGCGAAAGACTGATTCCGGTCATTGGATTCCTGATTCTGCCTGGACTACCTTCTCATCGGACTCTTCGTCTTTAAAGCATACCACCGATTCAGAGACACTGGGCCCAGGTATTTCCACACAACATTCAGACATTGCACCTGAAAGCGCTGTAATTACTGAGGGTGGGGAGAGTACTTTGGCTTCTTTGAAACCAAATACCTCCTTTAATAATTCTACTGGGACTCATGGGGATAATGCTGAAATGTTATTACAGGAGGGGGGTAAAGGCTCCCAATCCAGACCTCCTATGTCAGAGTTATTTAAAAATAAATTAGAGCAGGCCCCGAGGTGTAATGCTGTTCGGATACGATATAAAGGTGGTCTCCCAGAGCATCCGGATAGGTATTATGTTTTTAAACAGCTTTTGAAAATTTCTATGGGCTTTTCCCCTTCTGACATTTATGCCTTAATCCACATTTCAGGTGAGGATTCGTTTGACATTAGTTTCCAGACTAATATTCACTTAGACAAATTTTGGGATAAATACGCTATTCTCAAAACCACACCTGTATGGACCCCTTTTTTTGCTATCCCACTTACTAGGCCACAAATCCGTTACATTACTATTATGTTTCATAATGAAGGGGTAAATGTAAGTGATATTTATCATTGGTTACAGTCTAAATGTGACATTTTGAGTCCGCCTGAGGCATTATTAGATTCTGAAGGTATATGGACTGGGGGCTGGAAATTCGAAGTGAAACTTTTTTTAGTCAATTCTGAAGTTGTGCATCTTCCCAACAGTTTCTTTTGGGTAAAGATAGGGAGTCTGCTTTATGGCGGTCAACCCAGAGCTTGCTACAAGTGTGGAGCTAAAACCCATATTAGTAGTGTCTGTGGCGATTGAAATGCCCTTATGTGGAGGTTTTGGTCATTCTCTAGATATGTGTACTAACATCTTTCAGTGCAACCTCTGCGATGAGAAGGGCCATGCCTTTCATCAGTGCACTTGGGCTCGCAGAAATTGTACTGAAGGTTGGGATCAGGATGACTTATTAAAAAAAGCCCATGCAAAGAAACAGGGACCTCTTGATAAAACTGCTTCTATGCCCCCAACCCCTCAGGCTGTAGATCATTTAGTCACTCCTAAGACAACAGGGACTGGTATTAAGGAACCCCATACTTCTGTAGACAGCCACGCTACTCCCAAACCTCTCGCCTCCAGTAAACAGACTTCTGGCCTTTCCATGCCCCCCCCTTTTGAAACAGTCAAGAGCAGACGCCTCACTAGAGCCTCTATGAAACAACCTCCTCTAACCCCATTACCTACAGAAAATTTTTTCCCTACAAGATGATCCTAGGGAGTCAGATCTTGAATCTGATACTTCTCATGTGTCAGACCTT
Source organism: Neoceratodus forsteri (assembly GCA_016271365.2). Taxonomy (NCBI): domain Eukaryota; kingdom Metazoa; phylum Chordata; order Ceratodontiformes; family Ceratodontidae; genus Neoceratodus; species Neoceratodus forsteri. The sequence continues at coordinate 756,193,069 of CM028130.1, read as the reverse complement.
ATTACTGAAGACAAAGATAGCAAAGCAACGGAGTTAGCAAAAGAAAAGAAAGGAAAAAAAGGAAAGAAAAGGAAAGTTAGCCAAAAACATGGCCCTTGACACCTTAGCTCCCCATGACCATCTTGAAGCTAGCATCATACAATGTATGTAGTATAAAAACATTTCAAAGACGATTGCCCATTTTGATGTATTTGGGGTCTTTGAAACTTGATATAATTCTTTTACAAGAGACTCGGGTGACGCTCTCTTGAAACCAAACAGCTGCAAAGGAAATGGATTTGGGGACCTTTCCTTTTGGACCTTTGGTCCAGATATTGCGGATGGTCTTGGGGTATTATTTGGGAATACGCTTTTAAAATATCTAAAGTGATAGATCTTAGACCTGGTAGGTTGTTAATTTTGGATTTTTTCGTGGGGACTTTTCCTTTCTACTGATTAATCTGTATCGCCTCAGACGAAGTTATCTCGGATAGAGATCTCAAGACGTTAAACCCTTTTGCTAACTAGAAAGCATATAATTTGGGGTGGAGATTTTAACTGCTCCTTAGACATTAATATAAGTAAACAGCTTGGAAAAAAGATATATTGCGATACTAATTTTCTTTACAAACTTATCAAGGATTCTGGTCTCCAAGATGTTTTTAGAAGTCTACACCCACAGGGCGGTGAATCATATTTCACACATACTTTTGCAACTCGTATTGATATGATTTTTGTTTCTCGATATCTCTTTCCAAAATCTTGCTCAGTCACACCTACTGAATTTTCTGATCATTTTATCTTACTTGGCAATCTCTCACTGACACATATTCCCCCTATTTTCTCCTCTATCAATTGTCGGTGGAGGTTAAACACTTCCTTTTTACAGGACGCACACTCTTTTTCTAAATTAGAAGTTTTTTTTTCCGCCAAATTTTCTACTATGGATCTCTTTGACCTTTCCTATGATTGGTGGGTACAACTGAAGGGTGAAATTAAATCCTTGTTCGTTAGGTGGGGCAAAATGAAGGCAAATTCAGAGTATCTTCAATATTTATTACATAGAAATCAGTTGTACAAATTGATGTCCTTACCGCCTAAAGACCATTACTTAGTTCATTCCCAAATTATGACAATAAAGAAGTTAATGAAAGCTTTTCAATACGATAGGGCTAAATCTTTGGATTTAGAATTTAAATATGGAATTAAACAAAGTCCTATGTCTGATCCTTTCCAGGCCTGTAAAACTCGTCTCATTAACACCTTAATGACAGGACTTGTTAATTCACAGGGGGAATTAATTACCACCGATATAGGTATGTTGTCTGTTATTCAGCAACATATACAAGAATATTTCTCGTCTTCGACCATGTTACCTATAGAAACATTTCCGCTTCAAAGATTTCCCACTTTACCTAAGCTTCCAGATGATCTTTTGCAGTCTCTGGTACTTCCTATTACTTCATATGAAGTTGCAGGGGTTATTAAAAAGTTGAAGACTGGAACTGCTCCAGGTCTGGATGGCATACCTAATGAGTTTTATAAAACTTGCTCTAAATATATGGAATTCTTTTTGCCTCCAGTTTTTAATTCTGTTTTAAATTCAATCTCAACTGATAAAACCTTGTCTATTTCTCTTATGACCTTTCTACACAAAAAAGGCGATAAAAGTTTGGTACCTAATTGGAGACCGATTAGTTTACTAAACACCGATTACAAGATTTTAACTAAGATTCTGCATAATCGCTTAATAAAGGCCGCAAAAATCCTGATTCATCCAGCACAAACTTGCTCTATACCTACTAGAACTATTCAACAAAACCTTTTTTTTGATTAGAGATCTTTTTACCACTTTATCACAAAACTCTCTAGATCCTGGGATTATAGTAGCCCTTGATCAAGCCAAAGCTTTCGATACGGTTTGTCATTCCTATTTGTATTTTGTTTTGACTCATTACGGTATTCCGGACACATTTGTTCATTGGATAACCAAACTATATAGTCAGGCAGTTACTATACCAATTGTGATGTTCAGTTTCAAAATTATTGGAAACATTTAAATTGGTTGGATACAGGATAAACTACACGGTTCTATATAAATGTTGTTTAGACTTGTGTATGTTTTGTTAAGATTTTGTTTTAGAATTACATAAGAATTCCCCTACTCTTTTAGTGGGAATGAGATAGGGGTTGTGTGCCCATAAGGATTGCTTTTGTTTGTACTCCATGTATACAGTACTACTTATTTCTGTTTTTTGAATTATTGTCTTATGATTAGGTATGAAGTCATATGTTTTGAATATTTTGATTTTAATTTTTGAAACAATTCCCCTACCCTTTTAGTGGGAATGGGATGGGGGTTGATGTATACACTATGGATATTCTATGTTTGTGTTTCATGTATGCTGTAATACTTATTTCTGTTTTTTTTTTCTCTTTTTATAATTTTGTATGATGTAATACGATTTTGTATAATTTTTCAGTTTTCAATAAAAAATTCCCCATCTCTTTCAGAAGGGGGACTCTCTGGCTGTGAGCCATGGCCACTTCCAATGGAATGCCGGTAGAGCAGGACATCCCAGATGGAGGGGAGAGTACTTTTCTTGAGCAAGACAATTTAGAAGATCCGGAAGTTTTTATGGTGTTCTTTCTGATTTACAACAAGTTGGAGACCCGGAGCTATTAAAACCTGAAGATGACCTAAATTTTCTACATCCCGAAGTTGAGGTATCCAATATGACATTTGCCAATGGTGAAATGAACACAGAGTTTCTGCAAGAATTACTGAATGCAGAAAATAAAAGCCATTTATCAGAGAAAGAGCGCTTGACTGAGCAGCTTACCCACTTGAAAGAAAATGCACTGACTGTCAAAACACCTGGTCCTGTTTGTCATCGGGCCTGCATTCCAGGATGACGTGGCTGCTCCTACATGAGCTGAAGGGCCAGGTAAGTCTGTTAAACCTACTTCTTTACAAACTGCTCCTACTATGGAGGATTTGGCATGTCTGGCTGGCAGTAATGGAGTGCTGAGTCATTTGTGCCGGAAGCTGGAAAATCCTACTGTGCTGAATATTGCAAGTCCAGAGCAACTCCATAATGGTGCAGCGGGTGAAATAATCAAGGGTGAAACAGTGAGAGGTGTGGCATCTGCTAGCCAGGTGTATCTTGAGATACCTAAAGAAGACTCAAGCTTAAACCTTTCCAAAACTGCTGGGTTCATCTTTTGAGCGGTAGCAAAAAGCTGCACTCTCTACAGAAAAACATGCTGCAGTAACTTATCAAACTTCTCCCTTGAAACAAGAGGGTTTAACTGTATTCTCTTTTTCCCATGAAGCTGATTCTAGACCGGGGATGAGAGAGGGCATTAAGACCAAGCGTACGGCCTTAATGTCTGCTAATAGAAACATCTGTGCTACAAACCCACATAAGCTAGAAGGGCCTGGACAAGAGCCCCTACATTCTGAGTCCTTACAAAATTTAAAATTAGAGAAAGGTGAACTGATAGTGCCCACAACAACCCCAGGAGAGATCTGGTTTCCCCCAGAAGGCATTAAGTGAAGCAGGTTGGACGCAGAATAATAGGGGTGCTGGGATTCCAACCCCAGAGTGGGACCCCACGCTGAACTTCACTGAAAATTCCCCTGACTGGAGACCTAAGATCACATATTCTGCTTTGCATGTAGAGTTACAAGCAGAAAAATATAAAGTTGATTTGACATTTAAAGAACAAAATACAAACTCTAAAATTAAGAACTCTGCTTAACAGCATTTGGCTAAAGATGCTCCCATCCATGTGGAGGATGTTCCACAAGTACCTGGAGCTACAAGCAAATAACTTCTCTCTGAATTTTTTAAAAAAATTAGAAAGGAAGCAGCCCCAAGGAGGAATGTGGTGTGCATAAGGTATAAGGGAGGCCTAGAAGTCCGTTCTGACAGGCATCATGTAGGCAAAATACTGTTAAAGGACTCCCTAAAATTCTCTCCAAAAGAAGTTTTTGCCTTCATTAACATTTCTGGAGAGGATAACTTTGACATCAGTTTTCAATCTGCTTATGGTTTAGGGTTATTTTGGAAAAGGTATAACCAAGTGAAATTTTCTCCTACATGGACTCCCTTTTTGGTTATCCGCTTAACCAAACCTTTGATTAAATATGTCACTGTGATGTTCAGAAACGAGGGGGTCCATGTAGAAGACATAACTTACTGGATAAGCCAGAAATGTGATGTACTGAGCCCTCCAGAAGCTATATTGGACACAGAAATGTTCTGGACTGGGGGATGGTGGTATAAGGTCAAACTGAGGCAGAGTCTGGAATTGAACATATTCCTAATTCATTTTTACTGGGATGGGATAGAGGCATTTGTTTTTACGCTGGTCAGTCAAGGGCTTGTTATAAATGTGGGTCCAGAACACACCTATCTAGCTCTTACAACAATCCCAGGTGTGATAATTGTGGAGAGATTGGGCATATTGCATTTCAATGTGCAAATCTGACTAGGTGTAACCTGAGTGAAGAGATAGGACATCTCTGTTTTCACTGAATGCTCTTGAGCAGCAAAAAATAAGGCCACTTGTTTAAGTCCTGATCTTCTCATACAGAGCGTGTAAGATTCTGTCTCTTCCAGGCCTGCCCCTCCTTTAGGTTCTGATCCTCTGATCAGAACTCCTTTGGAAGATCCACCCCACATGCCTCCTCTGAGTTCAGATCTTCCTTTAAAAGTAAAAGCAGAACCACCACCTCCTTTCTTCTCCTGTATCTATGCCCACAGATTCCTCCTTTCCTGTATACTATACTGACCCTGCAGAGGTAGTAGCTACTACCTCTAGTCAACCACCTTTTACTGCTGTATCTGTACACAGATCAGCTAGAAATGTGAAAGGGGGACCAGTCCCATCCCCAGTAGAACTAGACTTGAAAAATCCCTTCTCTATCTTACCCACCCAATGAGGGGATACTGAGATGGACCTGGGAGATTCAGATTCTCAGTCTACTAAAATAGAAAACAGTATCCTTTCACAGAACAAATCAGATTATAAGGGAAAGAAAAAGAAATGAAGGAAAACAGAATCTTGAAGTTGACAAAATTATGTGAATGGCTTCTTTACGCGTAGGCTCATTAAATGTTCACAGCTTGTTAAACTATAAGAAAAGAAGTGTAGTATACAACTATATTCATGATGCACTAATAGATATCTGTTTTTTGCAAGAAACCTGAATGTACACCAGTGACCAGGCAATGTTTTTCAAAGAGAATGGGTGAGGGGACCTTCTTATTGGTCTGTTGGAACAGCTACTGCAGATGGTATAGGTCTCTTATTTAACTCTTTTAATTTCAAGTTGGTCAAACTGATTGATATAGTTCCAGGGAAAGCTCTAATATTAGATGGGGTATGGAAACAAATGCATTGCAGATTAATTAACATCTATGTTTCACAGATTAAATCTGAATGAGTAGCCCTTTTTAACAGTTTAAAGCCTTTTCTACTCACTTCATATACAGTTTTCTTCTGTGCAGATTTTAACTGTACTGTAAAACCCATTTCCGGTAAAATATTGGCACAAGGAAAAAAGTATATTGTGATTCAAATGCTTTACGGAAATTAATAGACACTGTAGATCTCTTAAATTGTCACACACAGCAAAACTCTGGACCTAAGTTCACCTTTCATAAAAACAAGTTTTCTTCCACTATTGATTACATGTTTATTTCCAAAACCCTATCTAATTTTCAGTTTCCGACTGTAGTCCCAACTTTTTCAGATCATCTATTATTGCTTGGTTCCTTCTCTACTTTTCCAGAGAATTCAAATATTAGGCCAAGATGGAAACTAAATTCATCCATCTTGACAGACCAGGAGGTGAAGGGCCAAATAGTGGATATCTTAACAGCCAGATTATCTGTTAGTTTTTTATATGATGATTTAGGGGATTGGTGGGCAGTTTCTAAAAAGGACTTTAAACATTGCTTTCTGAAAAAAGGCAAGACTAGGGAGAACATCAAATTTCTAAAATATCTGCAGCTTAGGCATCAGCTACAAAATTTATATTCTGTAACTAACACCTCTAAGCTTGATTATACAAGCCATATTATAAAACTCAAAGAAGAATTCATAAAATATCAGTATGATAGGGCACAAAGTATGAAAGGTATACTTCAGTATGGGATAATGAGAACTCATTCTGAAGATCCATTTGAAGCTTTCAGGACATGTAAAAACTCCACTTTTTTAGAATCTTTAACAAAAAAGGAGACATAGTGACCTCTATAGAAGAGATACATAAGGTGATTAAAGAATTTATGTTGTCTCATGTTCCTTCAAACCCTCCTTCAGAAGCCACCATAAAACAATTTTTAGCCTCAATATATATCCCTAAAGTATCAGAAATTGAAACTAGCTTAACACACGCAATAAATATTTGTGAAATTGAGCAAGCTATCAAGACCTTAAAAAATTGTATATCACCTGGATCTGGTGGTTTGACAAATTAATTTTATAAAACCTTCTCAAGACCACTGTCCCTTTGTTTAGAAAAAGTATTTAATTTTTTCATTATTCACCATATTTCTTCATGGTTTACAGAAGGTTTATTGATTCTGTTATTCAAATCAGGTGATAAACAGTCTATAGAAAACTGGAGACCAATTACACTTCTGAACACTGATTACAAAATATTTGCTATTATTCTTAATAATTGAATAAAGAATTATACAAACACAGTTCAGTTCAAGTTTATTGTTCAGCATATTATACCATCACAAATTCAAACATAAATAACCATATAAAAGGACACATAATAAATTATACATGATAATTTAACATTCAATTAAAAAAATACTTTAGGTTAATAAATAATTACATTCATAGCACCTAAAATTCTTATGACATTAGATCATCAAATTTAGGTTATTACACCTTCTCTTAGCCAAACAGGTACTGTCCTGTACTATAGCAATCAATCCTACTCTAGCCATTTTTCCATAAATGATACATTAATATGGTTTATTACTAATTAGGCAATCCAACATACCTTTGCCTAAATCAAGGGATTCAAATGATAATCTTTAAGCTCTATATATCTTAAGAAGGAGGCCACAGGGACAAGCACATTCTCTTCCTGAGTTTTCAGTAGAAATGTTAGTATAGAATCCAGTTAATAATTAAGTCACTGAATTATATTGCCCAAAAGAAAAGAACTCATTTTTTCATACAACGGACAAAACATAACTAGGTGTAATAAATTATCCTGACTTAATCCGCATTTGCAGAAGACATTTTTTCTTTTCTCAAATCTCCCCTTTTTAATATTGCTTGAAAAACATTCAAAGTGAAATCTAGTAAATGCTTTCCTATGTTTTGGGTTTTGTAAAATATCCAAGTATGAATCTAATTTATGAGATCTTTGTTTTTGGCCATCCACTGGCAGACTTTAGACAATCTGATGATCTCCAGGTCTTTTTATACAAATACATTTCTTATCCTAGAATTGACTTGTTCTCTTATTTGGGCTAAAGGGAGTCTTAAACAATCTGTAATCATTGACAGTAAGCCTAGTGGTTGGATTATTTCTTCAACTACTTTCATACAAGGGAAAATTATTTGTGAGTGGAAATATGTTATATCTTCCTCCAAACAAATCCGAGGGAGCCTTTCCTGTTTCATTCTGAACACACTTAGCCAATAATTTACTAATCTTTGCTGAATTTGACATTCTACTGAAACCTTACCAATCTCAATCCTCACTAAGGAAGATGGGGCAGTAATTGGTAACCCCAACATCCTTTTATAAAGCTTATTCAAGCAAAAATTGAGTCCCATTGTATTATTGTAATTAATGCCCCAAATCTCAGCTTCATAAAGGAGCTGGGATTTGCTCTTGGCATCAATAACCATTACGTTATCTTTAATGAAATTCTCTAAAAACTTGTAGAAAAAGAATAAAAGAGCTGGGAAAAACTTCTCTGCTTTTAACTTAGTTTCTTTTAGATGTTCGTGCCAATTTCCTCTTTGGGTAAAAGTTATTCCCAAATAACAAAAATGTTTCACTACTTCCAAGCTATTATGATTAATGTAATATTTATAATTACTCTTATTTTTCCCAAAAAACAATACCTTGATTTTATCATAGTTAATTTGGAGATCTGCACTGGAACTTTCCGCATAAAATTTATCCAAACTTCTTGTCATTCCTAAATGGCCTGTAGAAAGTAAAGTCACATCGTCAGCATAAGCCAAATAGGGAAGCACTCTTGCTCCTATCTTTGGCATATGAAATTTTTCATCATACATTTTATTTAGAACAGTGCAAAAATACAAATTAAATAACAGAGGTGCCAAAGAGCAACCCTGCTTAACCCCTATATTGGAGCCAAACCAATTACTTAATTCACCTCTAGTATTATATCTAATGCTGACATAATTGTCCTGATGCAGCAGCCTTATAATTTCCAGTAGTGAAGAATCTACTCCAAGATCAGACAGTCTTTCCCAGAGAAAAAATCTATTGACTTTGTCAAAGGCTGACTTAAGATCTATAAATGTACAGTAAAGTTTTTGCTTTCTGGCCACCCTGTATTTATTTGGGCTGGCAGTATAGCCTAGAGGTTAGAGGAAAAAGGTGTAAATGAACTTGATACATCCAGCAGACCAAACCTGAGTTTGAGTCTCACACCCTCCACTTGCATACTGTGTGACTCTGAGAAAGTCACTTAATCACCCAGTGCTCCCAGGTCGCCCCTGAAATCAAGCACTTGTGCCTAGTGAGCCTTACCCAGTTACCAAAGGCTAAAATAAAATAAAAAATATATAAGGTGAGCCAAAACAAAAGCTTGGTCAACAGTTGCATAACCTTTTCTAAATCCAGCCTGTGATTCATCAAGTACATTATTGGCCTCTGCGCAGCAGTACAATCTTTTATTAATTATTTTTGTAAATAATTTCCCCAAGTTATCAAGTAAACTGACTGGCCTATAACAGCCCGGATCTCTTTTATCACCTTTCTTAAATATTGGTACTATAATACTTAAGTTCCAACTTTTTGAGACTATCCCTGTTACCCAAACATAATTAAACAATTTAAGTAAGAAAGGAATACAATAATATTTGGTCCTAATTATAGCATCCAGAGGGACCCCCATCTGGGCTGGGAGCTTTTCTTCTTTTAAATGAATTCATTACTGTCTCTATCTCTCTCACTGATATCTCGTTATTGGGTCTATGTATTCATTCCCTAATACCTATCTGTTTTAATTTAATGAGATAATCAGGTTATTCCCTACAGAACATTTTTTTATAATAGGATTCCCAGATACTAGGTTCAATATATGTTTCTATTTTATCATTAATTTTAGTACCAAATCTAACAATGTGCCTAAACAATTTGTTATCTTTAGATTGAACTGCCCATTTAACTCCTACCATAAATGTTTGACATATTTTCTTTTATTATTTACTAATACTGACTTATACATTTTCCTTATCTGATTCATTTTTTTATTATTTTCCTTGCTCGCATACCTTTTTAATATTCTAAATTGTTTATTAAGATGTTTCCTAGCTTGTTTACACTCAATATTATACCAGGGATGGCCTTTTCTTTTACCTCTAATCTTAACCTCTTTTGTTATTGTATAGGCTACTTCATTTATAAGTTATATTCAATATTAATTGGTTATCAGGGACATTATCTACAGCTTCCAACAATCTCATTAAAACTCCTGTATTTTGTAAAATGCCTTCAAAATGTTGGGCTTCAATCATATCCCATTCTAATCTTTTCCTTTTTAGCTGGATCAATAAATGCTATGCAAACACAGCATTGTCACCTTGGCAATTTTGTGGTCTACCAAATAGGAGAATACAACAAGCTCTGATGATTATCAGAGACCTCATTGATCATATGAGGGTACAGGGAGGACAAGGGTGTATCATTTCAGTGGACTGGTATAAAGCTTTTGATAGGGTCTCATACCCCTTTCTGTTTTTAACCTTAGAAGCATATGGTATTCCAACTCAAGTAATACATTGGCTGAAATCTTTACATTTTGGAACAATAATACATCCAGTTATTAGACACCAAATTACAGAAGGAGTCTTAATACAGACAGGAGTAAGGCAAGGTTGTCCCCTCAGCCCTTTATATTTTTACTTTGGACCTTTTGGCCTGTCTTATGACTGACACCCCTAAATGGGTAGGAATGGTAGGCCCAGATAAGAGAAAAGCATTTCACATGACTGCATATGCAGATGACATCTGTGTATTTTTTAAAGATTATACCCAAAGTCCCCTCTTTCTAAATTCTATGACTACTTATTTGGTTCTTTCAAATTCTAAACTGAATAAATCAAAGAGTAAAAGGCTTTTTATAGGAACTAATGGTCCAGACCCAGTCTATATAGAAGGGATATTACTATCTTCAGAGCCCCTTAAAATATTAGGTATCTATTTTGGACCACAACATTTCCTCTCTTTTAATTGGGAGTCAGTATTAGCCCAGGTGGATTCCAAAGTGCAAAGATGGAGGCATTGGAGGATAGCCAAACTTAAACATATACGAATCATTAAACAATTCATTATCCCCATTATTTTATATATTGCTATGATTTGTCCACTTCCATTACAGTTGGAAACAAAGTTATATACCCTATTTTTCCAAATGTTATGGGGTAATAGACTAAACCCCATTAAATAACAGTATACATATTTAAAGAAGGAAAAAGGAGGTGTGGGAATGATAGACCCTGTGGTTTTCTTTTATACCTTATTTTTTTCCCATTCCTTAAAATGCGGCCTAATGTCTGAAGAAGCAATATATTCCTATTGGACCAAAATAAACTTATCAGGGTACATTACCAAATGGCAGACTACCCCCCCCCCCGAAACTAAACTGTACTATTCAAATTCCACAATGGTTTATCCCAGCTGCAAAAAAATTATGTAAATGGGATATAACACCGCAACAAATTATTAATAATACAGGGCCCCAGTTATACACAGTAGTCATGTCTTCAATACATCTGACTGAACCCTGTTTTAAAAACTGTCCATCCTCCCAAAATTCAGGAGTATTGGTACAATTGACCAATCCAAGAATTCCTATGCAGATGGGGGAATTTTTGTGGTTAGCGGTCTATGGCAGGATTAACATTAGAGGAAATGCTAAATATAAGGCTAAATCTGAAAGGAATTTCCATATGAAGCTTGCATAAATAGAGAAGAAACTATGGAACATTTTTTATTTCATTGCTCCTATGCAAAATCTTGTTGGAATTACCTTGCCACCAAATGGAATATGGGTTGGTTAAGAAATAAAATTTATAATTTGGTATTAAGGCAATACCATAATCTAGGAACTGTTTATTCCAAGAATACATTGATGGTCTTTTGTTGCTGTTTAAAATGTTATCTCTGGCAGGCTAGATGTAAGTGGGTATTTTATCAAAAATGGGTGCCTCATGAAATAGTGGAAAATCTGGCAGAGGCAGCTATGGAAAAGGTGTACATTTCAGATGTAGCTATTCATACATCTAAAAAGGTTTTCACTTGGTGGAAAGAGTTTTCTCTGTTTATTAAATATAAATGATTGCTCTTATTGCTAACAAATAGGTAGAGTTTAGATTGTAATGCACTATTGATTTAACTAACTGAATAATTTGTTGAATTGTTTTCTTTTTCTCTCTTTCTCATGATTATTTGTATGATTTAACACTGCTTTTCCATTTTTGTTCCTTTCAATTATGTTTTTTGACCTTTGTGTTACTTGATGTTATTTTAATAAAAAATTCCCTACTCTTTTAGTAGGGGATGGGGGGGAGGGTTTGTTTTCAGTTTAGGATTTCACCTTTTGGGGGTTAAGCACTCATTGAAAGCAACCTAAACATTGTTTGAATATAATACTTGTTTGATTTCTCTTATTTTATGATTTTTGGATTTTTGTGTGAATTTAACACAGTTTGTTATTATTTGTTGTTAAATATTTAATAAAAATTCCCCTACTGTTTTGTAGGGAGAGGGACGGGGTATGTTTTTCATTTCAGTTGGGGATTTATGGTATGTTGTACTGATCGTGTCTGTTTTTTCTTTTCATTTATTTTTTTTTTAAATTCCCCTTTTTTCCTGGCGATACCACCGTCTGCCCTCCACCCTGGTCACGGCCCCCCGGAGACCTCCACCACCGCCTATAGCTGCTGAGGACCCCGGTCACCCCCGGCTTACCCCTCCCGGAGGGTGGGGCTGCAGGCCACCTTCGTGACCCCGGAACTGTGACTGGTTGGGGTCCCGCAGTGGCAGTGGTGAGGCGAGGCTCTCCGGGGAGGGCTTCATCCTACGGTGGTCCCACCCACCATTTTTCCAATTTTCCTCCCAGAGGAGGTGGGGACATGCAATGACACCAGCGTCTGCCCCGCCTCCCCACTCCCACATCAAGCATCGGTGGCGCTAGATCTCCTGGCCTCCACCAGGAGTCCTCAGCGCTCTGAGCGCTACCCACACCCTCCCCCCAAAGTAGGAGAGATGTCCATTGGACACTCAATCCTACTCCCCCCGGCCGGCCCTCCGACGATCTGGGTCCATTCCCAAACCCGGGTCACCGGCGTCGCAAGCGGAACTCCTACCGCTGCGCCGATGGGCCAGCCTTTTTCATTTATTATGATTTTGTATGAAGTAATACCATTTTGTTTGAATGTTCTTTTCAGTTTTGAATAAAAAAATTCCCCTACTCTTTTCAGGAAGTGCCATGGGATCTTTAACATCCACCTGAACTACCACCAGAACAGGAAGAAGGGACCTCGGTTTAACATCTCATCTGAAAGATGGCACCTCAGGAGTGCCGCACCCCCTCATGCTGCACTACAGTGTCAGTATTGGGATATTAACCCAAGTGCCTGGTGTGGGGATAGAACCAGCAGCCTTCTGATCTCCTGGCCTCAGAGGCGAGTGTGCTACCTGCTGAGCCACTAACACTCAAATGACCCACAGGTCCCTCTCCTGGCTGATGAAGACTAGCTTATCTCCTCCTAGATAGTAATCCTCTTTGGGATTGTTTCTGCCTAAGTGCATAACTTTGCACTTTTTGACATTGAATTTCAGCAGCCATGTTTCTGACCACTCCTCCAGATTCTTCAAGTTTAAAGTCATACCCCTCACACTCTCAGGGGAGTCTACTTTGTTGCAAATATTGGTTTTGTCAGCAAATAGACTCACTTTACCTTCCAACCCATTTGCAATGTCTGCTATGAACACATTGAAGAGTAAGGGACCCAGTACCAAACCCTGTGGTACCCTGCTGGTCACCTCCCTCTTAGCTGAGAATGCCCCGTTTACCTGAACCCTCTATGTTCTTCCTCTTAGCCAGCTACTCACCCACTCAACCACCTCCCTGCCCACCCCCATGTGGTCCAACTTCCTTACAAGTCTTCTGTGTGGAATAGAGTCAAAGGCTTTGCTAAAGTCCAGAAAGATAACATCTACTGCTGCTCCTTGATCTGCTATCCTTGTAACCCAGTAGAAGAAAACTACCAGGTTAGTTTGGCAAGACCTACCTGCCATGAACCCATGCTAGTTTGGATCTTGCTGCCCACTGGATTCCAGGTACATTATGATTCTCTATTTCAGTAGTGTCTCCATCAAATTCACTACCACCGACTTGAGGTTTACTGGACAGTAATTGCCAGCCTCCTCCCTGCTCCCTGCTTTGTGGAGTGGGACCACTGTTGCCCTTTTCCAGTCCTCCAGTATGGTCCCACTCTAGTGATTTGATGAATATTTCTGATAGGGGTGCTGCTAGTACACTCCCCAGCTCCCTGAGAACTTTAAACATAGAAACATAGAAGATGATGGCAGATAAGGACCACAAGGCCAATACAGTCTGCCCATTTTTTCTACCTTATGAATGTGCCACAGGCCTGTACTGTGTCAATGGCCTATCTAATCATACTCACTGTATTGCTCCCTTATGCCTATCCCATGTCTGTTTAAAGCCCTGCACTCTATTCATATCCATCACTTCCTGAGGTAGGCCCTTCCATGCATCCACCACCCTTCTGTGAAAAAGAACTTCCTCACATTACCCCTTAATTGGCTTCCCTCTAATCTCATGCTGTGTCCTCTTGTCTTGCTATTTTTCTTATATTGAAATGTGTTAGACTTTTTACCATGTTAATGTCCTTAAGATGTTTGAATGTTTCAATCATATCACCTCTCTCCCTCCTTTGCTGTATGGTATACATACTGAGCTCCATTAATCAGTCCTCATATCTTTTCTGATGCAGTCCCTGCATCATTTTGATTACTCTTCTCTGGATTGCCTCCATTGTGTTAGTGTTCTTGTGCAAGTGTGGCCTCCAGTACAGCACACAGTACTCCAGATAGGGCCTAACCAGTGTCTTGTAAAGAGGGATTATTACCTCCCTCTTATGACTTGTGATACCTCTACTAATACACCCCAACATCCCTCTAGCCTTATCTACTGCTTTAGTGGTCTAATTGGATGATTTCAGGTCATCTGTGATGATGATGACCAAGTCTCTTTCTTCCTTTGTGATTGCTAGCAGCTCCCCTCCCAACCTATAGGTGGCTTCAGGGTTTCTCTTCCCTATGTGCATGGTCTTGTATTTCTTTGCATTAAACCCCAGTTGTCACTCTTCCAACCATTTTGCCAGTTTATCCAGATCTCTTCTCATTCTGCCCACCCCATCTGGATTATCTACTCTGTTGCAGATCTTGGTGTCATCTGCAAACAGACAAACCTTACCCTTCAGTCCATTTGCAATGTTACTGATGAAGATATCAAAGAAGACTGGCCCCAGGACTGATCCCTGAGGTACCCCACTTGTGACTTGCATCTCTTCTGACTGTATACCGTTTACCACCACTCTCTGTTTTCAGCCCGCCAACCAGTTTGCCACCCAGCTGACCAACTTCTGACCCACTCCTAGCCTACCCAGCTTATTAATCAATCTTCTATGTGGAACAGTATCAAAAGCTTTGCTGAAGTCTAGGTAGACGACATCAACTGCACCCCCTGGGTCCACCACTGTGGTTACCCAGTCAAAGAAACCTATGAGATTAATTTGACAGGACCTTCTTGTTGTAAACTCATGCTGTCTTGGATCCTGTGCTCCTACAGATTCCAGGTGTTGCACTATCCTTTCATTAAGGAGTGCTTCCATAATCTTGCCCACTACTAAGGTAAGACTGACAGGTCTGTAGTTCCCTGCCTACTCCCTGCTACCACTCTTGTGGAGCAGGATCACATGAGCCCTTCTCCAGTCTTCTGGGACTTCTCCTATGCTCAGAGACTCACTAAACAGTTCTGATAATCACTCTGCTAGTTCCGCACTTAGCTACTTTAGTATTCTGGAATGTATACCATCAGATCCTGTTGCCTTGTCCACCCTGAGCTTAGCAAGCTGTTGTAGGACCCTTTCTTTTATGAAGGGACTTGTGCACATCTCCCTCTTCCCTTTGTCCATGATGCTGAGCTGTGGACCCTGCCCTATCTTCTGCTCAGTAAATACTGAACAGAAGTATCTATTTAGGATAGATGCTTTTACTTGGTCCTCCTCCACGTACATTCCCCCATATCCTCTTTGATCTTAGCAATACCACCTCTGGACTTTCTCCTTTCACTAATGTATCTATTGAAAGTCTTGTTCCTTTTCTTTTACTGTCTGTGCTAGTGTTTCCTCAGTTTTGGGCCTTTGCATGCCTTACTGCCTTCCCTGCTTCCCTTAGGGAAGTTTGGCATGCCTCCCTATCTTCATCCTGCTACATTGTCTTATAGTTCCTGAAGACCAGCATGTTGGTTCTGACCTTTTCAGCTACTGTTTTTGGAGAACCTCCTTCTTTAGCTCTCACTTTTCTCCCTAAGACAATGGGATTTTGCTTCAAGTATTGCATCCTTAATGCTTGCCCACTTTGCCTGTACCCCATCACCTGTATTTCTTCTTGCCAGGGCTAACTTATCTCTGCTGGCCATCTTATCAAAGTCAGCTCCTCTGAAGTCCCATATTTTTGCCTTGGAATGGGATGATTTAGTTCTAGTGTCTAAACTGAACCATACCATGTGATGGTCACTGGCCCCCAGGTAACCTTCTACCTGGAGACTTGTGATCCTTTCCCCATTAGTCAGTACTAGTTCTAGGAAAGCTCTGTCTTTTGTGGGTTGTTGTACCAGTTGTTTGAGGCCCTCCTCCTGCAGGGAATCCACTATGTGTCTAGGTCTGGCAGATGTTCCTGCTGGTATTAACCAATCTGTATCTGTCATGTTGCAGTCTCCCATTATCAGAATCTCCCCTTTAGCTGTCATGTTTTGTATATCTTCTAACAGTAATGTGTTCATGTCTTCCTCCTGGTCTTAGGGTTGCCACCTACCCGGTAATTTTCCGGATCGTCTGGAAATCAGCCATCTACTCCGGTTACCCAGTTTTATGCCCTTCGGGTCCGGTAATGAGGGCTGAGGAGGACAGCTGTTACAATTTCCAGGAACAACACCAGTAGCCTGCCTAAACCACAGGACCGAGGCAGTCGGAGCAGACTCCAAGCACAGCTGCACAATCACAGCAGCCGCATGGCTGCAGATTCCATCCCCCCATTCCAACTTCCCCAGCCAGCCCAGACACAGTAAGACACCAGCAGCAGTACTGCACATTTTGTCACTCATTACGTTCACAGACTAGTTGTTCACTTACTGTCTATAACTTTACGGTCTCCCTTCAGGCAGCCTCCGACTCCGAAATCCCTCCCGAATGCAGGCAGCCAGCAGCAACGCAGATGTGTCTCCCGACTCCAAATCCAGTCTCACGGCTCGCCTGAATCTCCTCTCCATTCCAACTCCTGAGTCCACTGACCCCCATCACCCCACCATGCAGAGACGTCCGCACAGACCCACACAGTAGTAGAGGAGGTTCTCCCCCCAAGTCCGTGGCACGCCTTCCATCAGCCGCCCAAGGCGAGCCACGAGAACAGTACAGTAACACTCACTCACCTCGCTCCCTCCTTCAGTCTGTACCGGGCGGTCGTTGCCGTTGGGTCAAACTGTCTGACTGTCTCCCCGACTCCTAGGCTTGCTCGGACTCGTCGCTCGCTCCATCTGCCGCGCCACCTGCCCTCTGTGCTTCGCTCCTCCAGGACTCCGACTCCAACAACCTAACCCTTACTAAATGCACAGTGCACTTGTTGCTTGCAGCAGTTGGAAACTTGCACTGCCTGGACTGAAGAGGAACTCAAAGGGTTAGGAAGCAGGAGGCTGACTAAAAACGACCTGAAAGACTAGGATAGCAGCCAATCAAGAGGAGAAACTTATGGCCAATCAGCAATAGCCATGGGTAGCTGAACTATGATTGGTGAACAAATCACCAGCGATTGGTCCGTTAGGAGGACCAATCATTGTGATCATCGTAGGTAGTGTAGGGCGGGAAAAACAAACAAAGGCATCAAAGGACACATTGCCCTATATTAACCCTTGGCTGCCAGGGTAGGGGCACAGCATTGGAGTTGGAGCCTTGGAGAAGGAGTCGTGGAATCCAGAGAATGAAGAAGGAAAACCAGGAACTTTTACTGCCTGCCATTGTCAGATGATAGGAGGACTTCCAGGCTGACTGTGTGGGAGCTGAGCTGAGCAACAGAAAATCAGAACCAGGACAGGAGCCAGGTCAGTTAGATAATTGGATTTTCAGAAAATTTACCAACCAGCGGCAGCAGAGTGACTCTGACAGCTTCAGCACTAAGGTAAGCTATATAAGTCTCAGTCTTTTAGCCAGTCTAGTAATCACTCAACGTCTCAGTCAGGTGGATAGGGTACTAGAAAAGTTAAAACACAGGCAGCATTAGCCTAGCTTAGCAACTGTCTGTAATGTATGTGACTTAAAAAGTATTTTTCTGTGATATGTATGCTCTTTCTTTGCTCTGCTGACAGTCTGATTTAATTAAGTAAAAGTAATGTCTATCATTTTATTTACTGAAATCGTAACTGCAAACAGCAATATTTATGTTAGGCTCAGTGGGGCTGACAGTCTGTTATTAATTATACTTAATGGACCATTAAGTATAATTAATAACAGACTGTCAGCCCCTGAGCTAATATAAATAATATTGTTGTTTGCAGTTACGATTCCAGTAAATAAAAACATAGACATTACTTTTACTTTTACTTAATTAAATCAGACTGTCAGCAGAGCAAATGGTTGACAGTCTTGCTTGCCAGCAACAGTGGACTGGTGTCTGTTATTATTCAATGTTTTTTTGTCATACGTGATTATACCTTAGCAGCAGCAACAACATACTAATTCTCTGGTATGCTACGCTAAATAAGTCATTTGTTATGGACATCATGATTATTGTAACAGTTTTGTCCATGCTGCATTTAAAATGTATGTGAGAACTGTGACATCATGATATGATGTATAGGAACTTAGGAAGTGATATTACGTGGTGGTCAAGGGCAATAAGCTGTGAACCTGAAAACCTTGGTTTGACCCCCATTAGTGACTGGACTTTCTTGTGCTCCCAGGTTTAACCTGGAAACAAGCTTCAGCTTACTGTGTCTCTACCTCTTCTGGTGAAATAATTTCCCCTTCCCTTCCACACATCAATTACAATTATTGGAATCAATTGTGTATTTTTCCATGTCCACAGTCCGGCCAATCCTACTCTGGACCAGAAGGTTGTGGGTCCTCATCCTACACTGGGATTGGATTTGCACCTAAAAATCACTGGCATCTGAGTGCAGTATTGGGGGGTGCTGTACAGTACTGCTGGGGTGTGCCGTCCTTTGGATGAGATGTTTAACCGAGATCCCTTCTTCCCAAGATCCTGATGTTGTTCTGGTTGGTGTCCAGGTGGAAGTAAAAGAACTCAGGGCACTCTTCACAAAAGAGTAGGGAACATTCCCGGTATCCTGGCCTACATTTCCCTTCCCATAAACCAGTTCAAGTGCACAAGTGCATAATAATGAAAAAGAATCAGCATTTATATAGCGCTTTTCATATACACCCCTTCCCATACACATATGTGTGTGTGTATGAAAAGCACTATAAATGCTGATTCTTCTTCATTATTATGCACTTGGCTGCTGTCACTGTGATATATGCAATGCACTGTGTGCCAGTTGGAAGTTTTAGCAGTTCCTGTTTTCTACTTTCCAGTGATGGACTACAGTAGCTCCGCAGTGCTGTCTACTCTGTGAGATGCTCATGAGGCACCATGTGCCCATTAATAAGACATTGCGTGGTATAATGTACATATACATTGTCGGATGTTTGTTATTTTTGTGATGGTTCGGTGGAGGGTGAGCGATCTTCTTTATGCACTGACTTTTCTATTGATGCTGATGTCATAATTACATTTTCAAAGCAAGTACAGCAATATCACTAATAAAAATAAAGTACAGATATTATGAGTGTATAAAGTTTGAATATACATGCAATACCCATACCCTGTTGGTATTACCATTGCAGATGTTTTGAAGTAATGCAAAATAGCGATAACTAATATTAAGACAGATTCGTGGCACTCTGCAAAAGGGCTGCAAACTCTTTTTTTAAGAATGATAGACAAATATCTTGTACAACTGCTCCATCATGCTACAATCCACATACCCACTGCACTGTAGCATGATGCAACAATACTAATGATCAAGGTAGAGCCAAAGCCTGTACTGAAAAAAATTGCAGCATAACCTGGAAATTGGTTAAGGCCAGGCAAAGGCCAGGCAAAATCAGTATGCATTACCTCAACACATCATATATGGCTAGGGGAGCATTAGTGGAAAGCAGTGCCACCGCGGCAAGGTCCTCCCCATGGGCACTGATTTGTTATTACATTGGCCTTACACAGGATGGCAATTAAAGGTTGTTTATGTTTGTACTTTTAGTTAACTTGCCATCACATGTCTGTGTAACACAAGCGACAGTGCAACGGTTGGTTTTCGTACGGTGACTCTGAGGATGAATACTTTTGGAAAGAGAGCACGGGCTTCAGAGCCACAAAGCCATGCCACCAGTGGGAGCCCAGCAAAGAAAGCCAAGGGGTTCTGCAATTATAATAAAGCCTGGGAGCAGAACTATTCGTGGGTGCGGTCAGTACCATGCCTAGAGGGAGTGGCAAAATGTGCATCCTGCGGCACTGTCTTCACAGTGAAATGGGATGGTGAAAAGGCTTTGAAGACTCATCAAAAGTCAGAGAAGCACCAGCAAAGCCTGCAGACTCAGAAGGAGAATCTGTTTATGACCAAGTTTATGCAGCCACGGACCACAACAAGTGAGAGCTTGAAGATTACTGCAGCGGAGGTAACATCAGTGTACCATGGAGTGAAGCACAACCACTCTTATTTATCCATGGACTGTGGAAGCAAACTGGCACAGACCATTTATTCAGACTCTGCCATTGCATCCAAACTGAGCTGTGGGAAGACCAAACAGAGTGCATAGTCACCAATGTGTTGGCGCCATATTCGGAGGAACTTATCTTACATGACCTGGGCACATCCTATTTTTCTGCAGCTTCAGACACCTCTAATAAGGGCAACAAGAAAATGTTTCCTGTGGTTATTCAGTACTTTCATGAAAAGCATGGAATTCAGCAGAAACTCCTGGACTTCTATGAGGACCACAACGAGACTTCTGAAGCCATATTTAATCAAATTAAGGACTGTCTTCATCAGAAAGGATTGCAAATGCAAAACCTGTCCAGTTATGCTGCAGACAATGCTTCAGTTAATTATGGCAAGCACCGCTCTGTGTTTAAGCAGTTTAAAACAGAAGTGCCACACATCATCTCTGCCAACTGCTTATGCCATTTGCTACACAATTGTGCAAGGAATGCAAGCAAGACCCTTGCACGATTTGATGTAGAAACTTTAGTGTTAAAAATCTACAGTGAATTTTCATCTTCTGCCAAGAAAGTTGCACAGCTGAAAGAGATGTTCGCTTTTGTTGACCAGGACTGGAAGGAGATTCTGCAGCATTGAATAACCAGCTGGCTGTCATTCCTTCCTGCAGTGGCAAGGCTTAGGAATGTTGGCCAGCTATAAAAACTATTTCATAAGTCAGGGACCAGATGAATGCCACCCCTGATATGGAAATTTGTTGAAGCTGATGAAGATGGATACAGTGATAAAGATGCTGTGTCAGAGGCGGAGTGTTACCTGCATTTTATGCATTACGCTCTACAGCTGTTCCATAAGTCCATTGCCAAGCTTGAGAGCAATAGCCTGACTGCTCCAGAAGTGTATTGTGTAATGCATAATTCATGCAATGAACTGCAAAAAGACTTGATGACATGTTCTTTGGTTTTAAGGTGTCATCAGCTGTAAAGGACTTTCCCTCAACTGTCAAGGAAAGAGTGTCACAAGACTGTAGTGGGTTTTATGTCCATGCGCTAGCCTATCTAAATAAATGGTTTGATTTTGAAAATAGCCCTTTCAAGGCAATGCAACTATTCTCTTTGCAACGTCAAGCTACCTGGGATGAACTGTATAAATCTGTAGAGACATTGAAGCTGCAAAAAGAACTTGCAATGGATGGACTCTACTCAGATTACAGTACACTGACTGCAGCATTGCCTTTTTTAATAGAAATGATGGAGAAATCTGTCAGTGACCGATGGGTGGCCTTTTTCAATAAAGCGCCTGAGTGCCGGACACTTTACAAAGCTGTTCAGTTTGTGTTGTCTATCCTTGCCAGTAACAGCTTTGTAGAGCATGTGCTTTCACTCACGGGCAATGCATGGACTGATCAAAGAAACAGAATGCTAGTGCCCTTGGTGAAAGCTGAATTACAAGTAAAATTAAATTATAGCTTCACATGCACCCAATTCCATGCCTTTGTTAAAACAAACAACAAACTTCTTGAGGCTGCAGTCAAACGAAAAGTACACTTTTAAATATAAAGTAGTGTGATCCTTCTGGACCAGAGATGACAGCTGAGATGTTTAATTTGTTGAAGCCATGTTGTACCACTACTTGTAGTTTTAATGCAGTTTGCACAGTTTTGATTGCTATTTAGTAAAGAAAGTTTGCTCATTTTTATTGTCTGTGCGGTGTCCTTGTGTTCTTTTTTTTACATATAAATACTCTTTGTAATTAATTAATGCATATTATTCACCTCATGTAATGTTATGTATGCAGTTTGCACAGTTTTGCACAATTTTTATTGCTTGTAATAATAAAGTTTGCACAGTTTAATTATCAGTGTGTGCAGGTGTTCTTAAATCAGTGGGATTATATTCATTTGAAGTGCCCCACCCCAGTAAGAGACCAATTAGGCATTGCTTTTTGTAACAACCCACCACAGTATAGGTGACTGTACCTTAAATTTGACAGCCAGACCATGTGACATGAAGGAGAAAAGGGGTGTGGCCAGAAACAAAGGGGTGGAGCTTCGGGCCAGTTGGGGTCGGAGCTTATCAGTCAGGTATTCGTCCGATTCAAAGGTGGCAACCCTACCTGGTCTGGAGGCCTATAGACAACCCCAGTTCATATGGCTGTCCCATTTCCAGGGTGGCCCACAGTTCTTCTAGCTCCTTATGTGTATTCTGAATTTCTGTAGTTTTGATATTTTCTTTGACATAAATTGCCACTCCCCCCCCTTTTGCACCTCAGTCTCTTCTGAACAGTACATAGCCGGGTACTGAAGTCTCCCAAGTGTAGTTACTGGTGAACCATTTCTTGCTAATGACTACTATGTTCAGTTTAGCCTCTGTCATTGTTGTCTGCAGGTCTGGGATTTTGTTTCCCAGACTGTGGGTATTTGTGTACATGATTTTCCATTGGCCAGATTTCAGTGTGTTAGTTGTTGGGTGAGGTCCGGCATTTCCCCTGTGATTTGTATGGGGAGTGGGACCTTTTTTCTTACCTGGTGATGCAAATGAACTACAAACATGCTGAACTCATGTTTGATCACTAGCTGAGGGCAGAGGGGTGTTTTTCCCGTTTGATTCATTGCTGCTGCACCTCTCTCCCCAATTGCTAGCTTAAATATTCTATAAAGATGTCAAACGTCTGGCCCAATGTACTGACTCCCTCCTTAGTCAGATGCAATCCCTTGAACTTAAAGAACTTTCACTCCCAAAACTGTTGCCAGTTGCCTATAAATGTGTGTCCTTTTTCCTGGCACCAGCCATTAAGCCACATGTTTTGCTCCCCTATCTCCCCTTCTCTGACCTTCCATCCATCTGTTTCCCTCTCTCAGACCAGTAGGATCTCAGAGAAGGAGATGCCAGACATAATGGATGACAGTTTGTCTCCCAGCCTGGTCAGGTATTTCTTGGTATCCACAATTGACTGGATGGCGACATCATTAGTCCCTATGTATACCAGGATGTCGGTGTTTTCTCCTGCTTCCTGCTTGATTTTAGCAATGCTGTCAGTGTCTCTCCAAACTGATGTACCTGGGAGACATCTGACCATTATACCCGGCTAGAGATAGGCATTAACTCTCTGAATCATGGAGTCTCCTATGATCACAAGTGTTTTGGATTTCCTTTTGCTTTTTTTTGTTTTGGTCCCTGTTTTGGGTGAGTTTTATTGTGCTAGCTCCTGTGCTGCAGTGTCCTCTGCCCCTTTGTTTGATTTCAGAGAGAGGGGGAGATACCTGTTTGTAGTTTTTATATGGAACACACTGGCAAGCCATGGAGCAGAGATGTTACACAGCTGCATGTTTGCAGAGTGACAGCTCAATGGTCAAGAAGATAATGAGTTAACCCCTAGGCTGCTGAAAGAACTAGAATGAATCTATTAGAGCTGGACAGACTGCAGCTTTCAAAAGTTCAGGATCCATTTGTGAAACACTGGCAAGCTGTGGAGCAGAGATGTTACACAGCAGCGTGACTGCAGAGTGTGGTCAAGTCTAAGGCAGCAAAGATGTTAAACAGCAGCATGCTTACACACACACACACACACACACAATTCCCTAGTGGCTAACTCTGGCAGAGGGTTTCAAGCTCTGTTGGGCATTCTGAAGGATACTTCCAAATGACCAATGGAAGGTTTCTTGATTTGCCATTTTTAGAGCTACAATCTGATCCCAATAGGACTGTAGGCTCCACCCACAGCCCTAAAAATGAAACTCCATTTACATTTAAACTGATGACATATGCTACCTATGAAGGTATCATGGTAAATATGATTTGTTGGACAGATTTAAAAAACAGTATATAGGTATTCCAGCCAGTCATCAAAGGAATTTCTAAGTTCCCTGTATCATGTAAATCCTTTTGTTTTCAATTAATCAAAATCTTTATTTAACCAGGCAGACACCATTGAGCAAGCTAATTTTCAAGATGGACCTGGACCTGGGGTGTTTTGTTTTAGAAACATAAGCACTAACAGGACTGTCTTGAAAACAAGGTTGTATAACCTTAATGACATGATTAATACCTGTATAAAAATAAAAAATAAAAAATTATCTATCTATCTATCTATCTATCTATCTATCTATCTATCTATCTATCAATAGTGCACAGTCTTCAGGCAACAGATCATGTGCCTTTACCCACCTGTCATAACTTTCTTTGTTAGCTCTGTTCCATTTGGCTGCTGCACCAGTGGCCAACTTGTATGCACAATTTAATTGGTCTTTTAATTTTTTTTACATATTGCAGATAAGTCTCTGCCCTAGCTCCACCAGCATAGATACCAAATCATTTATCTACATGGAGTCTGACTTCTTGGCCCTACATCAGGCTGTAAGGAGAGAATCCTGCAGCATCATTTTTGGTGCAGTTGTAAGCATGGACTAATGCACTTACTTGCTGGCTCCACTTACTTTTGTTTTTTGGATCTAAGATACCCAACATATCCAGAAGTGTTCGATTGAACTTCTCAGGCAGTGGATCACCTTACAGGTGATAGTGGGTGGTATGAGACTTGTTGATCCCCCATAAGAACAAAAGTTCTTTTACAAGATAGCTTTCAAAATCCCACCCTTGATCTGAGTGTATTCTTCGGTGGGCTCCGTAAAGCACAACAAATTTTTCAACAAGGACTTTGGCAAACGTGGAGGTTTTTTGATCCCTTGCTGAATATGCTTTGGCATATCTGGAAAAATGATCAGTGACTACCAAAATATTGAAAATGTTCTTGGAGTCAGGTTCCAAACTGAGGAAGTCTATGCACACTAACTCCATAGGTACACTTGTTACAATGTCAAGCAGAGGGGTGGCCCTTTGGGGTAAGGCTTTCCTCTCTACACATCTGCTGCAGGTTTTACAGTATTGTTCCATGTCACTCCCCATATGTGGTCAATAGAAGTATGCACAAGCCAAGTCAAATGTGATCTCACTTCCTAAATGTCCCATATCATTGTGCATTGCATGGAGTACCATTTTCTTGAATTTGGCTGGCAGGACCAATGTCAGATGAGGGAACCTTTGTGTGTCTTGGATGACTATGTACAACAAATTGTCCTTAAGCTTAAGTGTTGTCCACTCTTGCAGCAGCAATTTCATAGTTGGATCTTCTGTGACTATTTGGGTGGACTCACCACCTTTTTGCAGGGTGCTGACAATGTCCTTAATACTTGGATCCAATCTTTGTTCTCTTTGCAGATCTTGGTGGGTCAGTTGTGGCATTGTACTTAAAACTAGAGCAGCTAAGTTGCAATAGACAGTTGAAATAAAATTACTGGGAGCATCAAGGCTGTCTGCAAGACTGGTGGTAGTTTCTATAAAGGGCTAGTTATCTGTGTACAACCTTTTGCACAAAACCTTCATAGTCTGTTCTGGGATTCGTATCTAGGCTTGTTTGTGGATGAGGCAACACATCTGCATCTATATGATTTAGTCCAGGCCTGTATTCCACACAATAATCATAGGTGGACAATTTATTTATTTTAAAGTTTTACCAGGAAGGCACACTGAGCAGAGTACTGCTCGATTCCAGGTGCGTCCTGGGGGAAGGGGAAAATAGAGACAACCATAATACATAAAAGTACAATATCGCAACACAATATATGGAGGTATGTACAAAACATAGCTAAGCTAAACATACATTAAAATTGTTAAATGCATTAATTAATTCATAGCAGCACTTGAGATATAGCAGTTATGAGGCTTGTCCCTCCTTTAGATATCTTGGGGTCTGACTGGACCAGCATCTCGACTTTTCTGTACACATCGATGCAGTGAGGTACCTCTGTACTTAAAGGAAAAGTTACATAGACCAAACATGGATTAATTCTGAGATTAAAGAAGACTAGAGGATTAGTACAGCCAAGAATTATTAACAACTTTGGTAAAATTACATTTGAATATAAAGCCACGGTTAGTTGGAATGTACTTCTGATCCAATTAAGAGATGAGGAAATGACAAGTGCTATGTTTAAGGCTGCAGTAAAACAGGAATATCACTTTCAATGTGAATGTAATGGGGTCAAATTAGAGTTTGGGGTGTAAATTCTAATCCTACCAGGAGGGGTTACAAAAAATGTTAGTTGGTACTGTAATTGTAATTGTAATATTATAACGTCGATGGTATATATGTATTATCTTTTGTAGTTGATGTCACTATTTGTATATGATGTACTGAAATTTTTTTATTTAAATGTGATAAATTTACACAGGTTCACCTTGTAAATAGGGCATACCATAGTCCTAATGGTGTTATACTGTATAAATACATTTTACTACTACTACTAATCCAGGAACAGGATCAGTGTCAAACTTGTCAGTAAGCTGGTGCAAGGCTGGAGTGAATATACTGTTTTCGGGCACTTCTAGCCATACGTACATGGATTGGAGAAGTACTCATTTTTGAGGTGACTGAGGTTCTGTGATGAGGGCATTTGCCGGGTGCTTGCAGGGAAGGAGTTCCATAATTTGTGCATTCAGTGTCTGAAAACTACTTGTCCTGACGACGAGAACATACGTAGTATAGACAGGAGTCAGGTGTCAGCATTTCTCATGGAATATGGAAGAGGAGTATGGGTCGTGAGCGCAGTCTCAAGGTATGGAGGCAAGGGCTGGGACCAGTACTTTGGATGTGAGCTTGGTGCAGTGGGCCTGTCAACGGTCATGGCACAAAGGCAGATTTAGAGACCTATAGAGGTCACAGTGGTGTGAGAATGGTGGGCTGTAAGTGGTGAATCTGCAGAAAGAATGGAAAAGGGGGTCCAGTCTGTCTAGGTTGGATGTGGGGAGAGGCACTGCAAACTACATCCCCATAGTCGAAGATGGGGAGAATCATTTTCTGTTTGAATACCCTACAAGCTGACAGGGGGATGCAACCATGATTGCGATAGAGAGCACCCAGTTTGGGGTGAAGTTTTTTGTGGATTGCATCAATGTGTACAGAAAAGTTGAGAGGCTGGTTCGGTCAGACCCCGAGATATCTAAAGGAGAGGCAAGCCTCCAGAGTGGTCCCATCCAGGGTGTGGAAGGAGGGGGTGGCTTTAAGCCAAAAGAGTGTCTGCCTCATGCCGAAGGTCATGGAGACAGTCTTTTTTGGTACTGAGGAATAGCTGGTTTGTGCAAAACCAGAGCTGGACTTCACTGAAATCCTGCTACAACTCGGTCGCTACATCAGC
This sequence comes from Neoceratodus forsteri, assembly GCA_016271365.2. NCBI lineage: Eukaryota > Metazoa > Chordata > Ceratodontiformes > Ceratodontidae > Neoceratodus > Neoceratodus forsteri. The sequence continues at coordinate 756,165,568 of CM028130.1, read as the reverse complement.
AGTTGAAGGGCCAGAAGAACACAAGACTGTGTCTCCCACATACATGAGTATGGATAGGCGATGGGCAGGTCATTTAGGAAGATGGAAAATAGGATCATGCTGAGGACTGAGCCTTGGGGGACTCCGGTGGTAAGTGGGCGGGAGGGCGAGGTGGAACCACCGATTCTGATGGATTGGGATTGGCCTACCAGGTAGGAGTGGAACCAATCCAGGACTGGAGGCCTTGGCAGATAGCCCAGAAATGGAGAGCTTATCTAGCAGGAGAGCAGCAGAAACTGTGTTGAATGCCTTGACCATTTTGACAAAAATAGTGGAGGTGATGTGACCCTTGTCCATGCCATCCAAGATGGAATCGGTGATCCGTAGGAGTGAGGTGGCTGTGGAGTGGGACTTTCTGAAGCCAGACTGGTAGGGTGAGAAGAAGGAGGAGGAGTTGAGAAAGGAGGAGAGTTGGGGAGAGAACTAGTTTCTCTTGAAGCTTCACCAGAATGGGGAGGACGGTAGTTGCTGGTGACAAAGGAGTCACTTTCCTTTGGGAGTGGGATGACAGTAGCATGTTTTCATTCTGAGGGAATTGAAGCTACAGAAAAGGAGAAGTTGTAGAGATCAGCCGGGGGGGGGTGGCAATTGCAGGAGCAGCTAAGTAGAGCATCTTGGAATCCAGCCTGGTGGGGCATTTGCCTTTGTTATGGTTTAGGGAGATCAAGTCTTTTAAAACTTCCGAGGGTGAGTCTTGACAGAAGGAGAAGGAGGGGGAAGAAGGGGCATGGGCATGTGTGGCGGTGGCTGCGGTGGGGGGTTTGGGCTGGAAAAGGGGGGAGTGCAGACAGCAGTATTGAGGTGCAACTTGTAAAATAGGAATTAAATTTGTTTGCTACTGCTAGTGGGTCTGTTACAGTGGTACCACCTACATTCAATGCAGGTGAGGGAGGCTGAGAGGGTGGGGGAGAAGAGGGATTTGACCACTTTCCAGAATTGTGCTGGTTGGTTTATATTAGCCTGGAAGGAGGATTTAAAGTAAGATGCCTTAGCCTGCCTGATTTGTCTAGTGCAAACACTAAAGTGCCTTTTGTAACCCCGTAGGTTAGAGTGTGGCATGAACTGTGGTGATGCAAGGCAGTGTGACACCCAAAAGAGAAGTCTGTAAAGAAGGTTCAGAAACAGACTGATGTTCCGGGGGGTATCCTGCCTCAGACCCTATGGGGAGGACACACCTGTGTGACACCTGTTGTGCAAGATGCTTATTACACATTATGCATGTTTTCAGGGATACATTCCACTCCACCAGGTGAAGATGACCAAGAGACCTGAATGGACTATGCTGCTTCTTTTGTGCAGGACTTGCAGTGTTCAGAAGCTGAAAAGTGGAAACACCTTGGAGAAAGTCTCTGAGGCTCAGCCCTAGATACTATTCGTTCTCTGAGGGCCACAGACCCAAGTGCTACCACACAAGAGTATCTGGCCTTATTAGAAAATGTGTTTGGGAGCACTGAGTCTGGGGAGGACCTTATTATTAAGCATATTAGCCTTACAGTACTTTTGAGGAACTATGTTCAAGCCCAGTGGCTGTAGATGAATTCTTGCAGCTGGACACCTCTCTGCAGCATGACAGACTCTGGCAGCTTGTCACCTTTTTGAGTGTTTCATCATGGGTGCTGGAGCAGACCAGTACTGGGGTCCAGGGACACATGCCTCACCCCACACATACAGGCCTCCAACTCTCAGGGGGAGATGATGGGTAATGCCTGACTGTGACACTATCTGGCCGATTCCCCACACCATCCTTATCTGACAATGATTCCCCTCCTGACATTCAGGAATCACATAGTCTTTTCCTTTCTGTGAGCTAGCAGATGTTGTTCCATCCAGAAACAGATCTGTGCCACTTCCTAGGGCTTGAGGTGGCAAACAGTCTTTCAGTTATTTTCTAAACTGCAGGTTCAGACCACAAACACAGCTTTGGTTAGTTCAAATTGGATTTCCCCAGACAATGAGAATTTTCTGTACATGTCTCTGGACTCTGGCTGTTTAAATCCAGACAAACAAGGACACAGTCTAACCCGCCTTACAGGCTGAGGGCTTCTCCCAGATTGTTTCAGGTTTTAGCAACAATGCAGCTCTCAGACATACATTCTGGCTTTTCAGGTTGCAGAATGTCTTGGACAAACTCCTAGAATTTGGCTGTGGAAATCTTAGGCTGACTTCCAAACTTTTTACGAACCCAGTCTAGGTTCCCATTCTCACAGAGAGCCTCACGCTGAACTGCTATAAGCTGATATCTCCCCAACAGTCTGAGGAGAATATGGCAACATTTTTTTTGAAATTCAAAATTTATTGAAATACTGCTGGCACAATAATGAAAACAGTATCTTACAACTGAAAACCTGTGACAGAATTTTGCCACTTACAATGTAAAGCCAGAACATGGATAAGACTTTTGTTTTTTTTAAAGTTTACCACCTGTATTAATTACTATACCCTCCCTCCCCTACCACCCCCCACCCCCCCATCCTGCAAGAATTGAGATAGATCCGCTCATCAGGGTATATGCCAGGAACAACAAGCCCAGCCGCTGTCAACTAAGTCTGGAGCAAGTAGATTGCTAGGAAGGGGCTCCATATCCGCTCAAACTTTGAGAGGTTACTGCGTCTCATCGCACTGAATTTTCCATATTTAAATTAGAGAGTAATTCTTGTAACCATTCCGAGTAATTAGGTGATGTATTATCCAGCCAGTGCTTTAACACTATTTTCTTGACGGACAATGAAATTAAGGCCATATAATATCTTCGAGCTTTGACATTGATACCAATATAGTCACCCATCAGGCAAATTTCTGGGGTAAAGTAATGCTCAATACCCAATAGAGGATCTGCCTTGTATTTAATTTGGTCCCACCCTTTTATCAATGGACAGTCCCAGAAGATGTTTAGTAAGTCTCCATTGTCCTGAAGACACCGGTAACATAACTGGTCCATTCTGCATCCAATTTTATACACTTTGGAAGGGGTCCAATACAGATTGTTTAGGAAATGATATTGCATGATACGTAGTCTATCCTGGGTGGTGTACTGGTACATATGTCACCATATTACATCCCAGTTCCGCCCCGGTCCCCAAACCGATCTGACCAGTATTTAGGCTTGTTGTCGGTGCCTGCATAAACTAGGTCAAACAGGGCCTTGAACCTTGAAACCGTGACAAGTGCCCCAAACCCTGTGGGCTAGGAATCAAACCATTCCCTCATCTCCTCTCACTTTATTTATTCCTGAAGCTCTCCAAGAGATGTTTGAGTTGATATACTCTGAAAGTCTGATTAGGGCCTATGTTATACTTGGCTTGTATTTCTATAACTGAGAGGCACCTGTACCCTTGCATAATATCTGCAATTTTTGACCCTTTCAAAAAGAGAAGCCAGGATTCGCAGATCATTTTCCCCCCATCCTCAGGTTGGGGTTATGGCATATTGGCTGGTGTCTATCTGCACACGGAGTATAACGAATGAAGGCACATAACTGAACATGCGTGCGTAAGGAATCTTTTATTGGAGTGGCTGCTAACCTAGGGGGGAGAGTTCTTAAGGGGAAGTGGAGAAGAGATTTCGGGTCCACGCCCACCCCTCTTATCAATTCCATTTCCAAATTAACCCAGGGAGGTACATACTGCAATAGCTCCAAGTCCCTAGGGGGCTGAAGCCACCGTAGATATTTACAGAGACTACTTGCCCAGTAATAGAACCCAAAATGCGGTAACCTTAGTCCAGCTTTCTCCCTGTGGGCAGCAAGTTTGTGATCAGCTCTATGGGGAGATTTACTTCTCCAAATAAAATCCGTGATAATTGAATACAATGTTTTGTGCCATTTTAGTGGTAACCATACATTGAGCATGTCAGGGATAAAAAATCCTCGGAAGAACGTTCATCTTTATTATGTTAATCCTTCCCCAGAGAGAGAGCAGAAGCCTACCCCATCTGTCCAAGTCCTGTTTTATGGTAACCTTAAGGGCGTCCAAGTTAAGTCTCACTATTTTGGCCTCCGACCTTGTCAGCACAATACCCAGATACTTCAGAGTGAGTGGGGTCCACTGTATACCCAAATCCAGAATGTCCAATTTGTAAACCTTTGTGTTAAGGGGGAACATCTGAGTTTTTCTTACGTTAATTTTATAGTTGGATAACTTACCATAATTCGCAATAGCTTCAAGTAACGCCGGCACTGAGGTTCGGGGGTGGCTAAGATGCAGTAAAATGTTGTCCGCAAATGCCGAGATCTTGAGCTCCTGAGATCCAATTTTTATCCCCATAATCCTAGGATCCATCCTAATTGTACACAGAAGCTGCTCTAAGTATAAGTTAAACAAAAGGGGGGACAAAGGGCAACCCTGTTTGGTGCCTGACAACAGCGGAAAGTTTGCTGAAAATACCCCATTACAATAAATTTTTGCGGATGGGGACCTATACAGGACAAAAACCTTATTGATGAAGAGGGATGGAAAGCCGAATTTCTCCATAGTCAGATACAAAAAACTCCAGTCCACTCTGTCAAACACCTTCTCGGCATCGACAGACAACAGACCATATGGGATTTTACTATCCTTGGATATTGAGAAGATGTGGGCTAGTTTACGGAAGTGGTCTGACGCCATTCTACCATTCATGAACCCCACCTGGTCCTGATCGATTAACCAAGGAAGGACCTTGGCCAATTGACCTGCTAATATTTTTGCTAGAATTTTAACATCATAATTAATTAGTGCTATGGGCCTTTACTTTGGGACCTTATCTTGCTCTTTCCCTTCTTTGGGGATGAGCACTGTCAGGGACTCAAAGAGGTAGTTGTCGACAGTTCCAGAGGTAAGGATACTTTGGAATAGTCTATTTAACCCTGGACATAACTGGTTCTTAAAGCGTTTGTAGAAATTTGGAGTGAAACCATCCGGTCCCGGGGCTTTGTCCGACGGGAGCGTCTGGATTGCACTTAGGATTTACGAATCTGAAATGGGGGAGGAGAGCATCTCCTTCTGGCCTTCTGGTATCTGGGGAAATTTACAGGTGGAAAGGTAAGCCCTTACCCCCTCACCACTTGGCCTATTGGGCATAGGGCTATATAAGTCTCTGTAATACTCCTCAAATTCCTTAACTATCTCATGGGGGTGGTTTTAATGGACCCATCTTTGAGAGAGGATATACTTTGAAAAATTCTGGAGGTTTCTGTTGCTTTGAGTCACATAGCGAGAAGGTGACCTACTTTCTCCCCTTGATCTAAGTATAAAGCTTTTGTTTTATTAATAGCATATTCTGCTTTCTCTCTCAGAATCTCATCGTATTGGTGCCGGAGTCTGACTAAGTTCTCCCTAATTCCCGCCACTGTGCTCTTAGATAGTTTACATTCTATTTCTCTAATCTGGGTTAGCAACTGTCTGGCCCTACTTTCTCTCTTTTTCTTTCTCTCTGCTGCAAGCTTAATAAGCCCCCCCCAACACACATTTCAAAGCACTCCATTCTATATCACCCCTTCCCTCGAGTTCTCATATTGTGCGATTCTCCGAGTTATACTATCTTTAATCTCAGCAGTGTGGAGAAGTTGATTATTCAGTTTCCAGATAGTTTGCTTGGGGATGTTAGAGGCAACGTTAAGGGTACAGCTGACCATGGAATGGTCCGAGATGATCCCCGGTACTATCTTACTATCTATCAGTCCGGGGAGCATGCACTGGCTCATCAAGAAGTAGTCAATACGCGACCCGGTTTTATGGACCTCCGAGAGGAATGTGTACTCCTTTTTGGAAGGGCTTAAAACCCTCCACAGGTTGCAGAGACCCAGGTTGTCCAATAGGTTCCTGATGGCTCTCTGAGCTGGAGAGAGACCCCTATCGCGCTTGCCCTCTCTATCTAATTCTGGATTAAATGCTAAGTTCCAATCTCCACCCAGCATTATAGGAAGGTGGAGAAAGGGGGCCAGAACCTTTAGAAGTTCCACAAAAAAACTGGGTGAGTCCCTGTTTGAGCCGTAAATACTACCCAACACAATTCTCGTTTGATTTATACGACCCACTACTATTATGTAACGACCCTCAGGATCTGCTAGTTTATCCTCACACAGAAAGCGAATATTTCTGGTTATCAAAATAGTGACTCCCTTACTAGCAGTACTATCCCCTGCCGCATATACCTGACCCACAAACTGATGCCTCAGTACAATAGATTCCCTCTCCAATAAATGTGTTTCTTGCAAACAAATTATCTGGCCCCTTTGCAACTGTAAGTGTCTCAGTACCTTGTATCTCTTCAATTTCTTCCTCGTCCCTTTCACATTCCATGTGATAAGTTTGTATATACTACCCATTGTTCATGTACTCCGTATAACGTCCGAAAATACTAGACCACGCCAGAGCTCCTCCTTTCACCCCTGGCACTCCCTGATGAGCAGATCCATCCTTGCAACTACCCTTTAAACCACATTTAACTCCCCCTTCCCCATTTCCATCCCCTTTTCTAAGTCCAAAGGATCCCCTTGTTAACCCCCTAATCCCCCCCACTTCTATTGCCTTAAACTTTAGTATTACCCCATAGAGATTTCCCCCCCTCTCCTCCCACCAACAGAACCTCCTTTCGGCCCATGAATTCCCAAGCTGCAATCCTCCCAATCACCCTTCAGCCTCCCCCTCCCTGAAACGACTTGTCTGAATACCTATCAAATGAGGGCTTAGCCTATTACAATATCCTTGACTGACTCCTCCCAATTATCTAAGACTATGACTTGAAACTGGAATAAATCTCCCCAACATCCCAACTTAACTTTCCCCACATCAAAACTGAACTAGGCTCTACTTGCCATCAGGACTAGTTATTGAGCTGTATGGTCAACCCAGATAACACTGGACTGAAGAAACACTGATCTTTGCTACCCCCAAAGAGAAATTACCCTCCTAGCCTCCCCCTAGTTGCGCTTCAAATACTCCTGAAGTGAACCTCCCAACCTCCAACAACATTTCTCAATCATATAAGCCACCCTAGGCTTTATACAGTCCCCCCAACATTAGAAACAAATGTCAAGTAGGAAACAATCCAGAAGATCGAGTCCCCCTAGCCCGAAATCAAAATATCAGTCAGGGGAAGAGAAAAAAAAACATAAAAAAAAAAAAAACCCTCAGCCCACAAATAAACTCCCCGTAGTTTGTTCCCTCTTGACACAGATGCTCCCCCAGCAGCCATATGGGGAGACTCCTTGATGAGAAGAAAGGGGAGAAACAGAAAAAGGGAACAGTGCAAAGACAAAACTGCTTGGTAAAAGGGGAGTGGAGCCAATCAGCCTTTCAGTTCTCCTTGTCCGAGGCTCCGACTGGACAAAGTGATACAGGAGCTCCCTCTTGTGGTTAATGGTTGGAACACTCCAGCAGTCCACTCGACACAGATTCCAGCTCGCTACATACAGCTCAGTTCTGTTTGCAGTCCCCCCTCCATCTTGGCCCTCGGCAAACAAACTGTAACATTTGGGACCACAGGAAATGTCACCTCAGTTCTTTCCAAGGGCTCACAAAGTGTGATTAAAGGAGCTCCCACAGCCTCCCGAGAGCATGGCAACCGAGTCCGAGTTCTAAAGAGAGCCACCAGCAAAGAGACGTCCAGGTCTGACCCGGAATCCAGGGTTATTAAGAGCGAGAGAGGCATTTCATCAGCATTGCAGCATGACGTGTGGTAAGAACTGACATTCACTGCTAACACTTCGATAGCTGGTAAAACGAGCAAACAGGGCATAACGTTGAAATACCTTAACAGACACCACCCAACCCCCGCTTTCCAGGTTGCTCTAGGGTCTCCTCAAGACGAATATTCCCCTCTCTTACCAGTTCTCCCAGATAATAAAATGGGAAGCATACACACATATAACTAAGCTTCATTTGAGAGAGACTTCACCCCGCATTAACAGATATATAGTCCCAGATGGTTACCAATTCAGGTCAGTGGCTCCCTTCGTGCCCCTGGCTCATCGTGACTTGGGGAGTTCCTGGATCATTACATTCTTCCGATTATCTAATTAAGTTTGATTCCGCATCACTCTCCGGGTCACAACTATTAGGGTAAAGTATACTCCTGGTCACTTCTTCTTAAACAGTTCCGGGAGGGCTTCCTGCAGCCCCTTAGCTGCTGACTGGGCATCCTCAAAGCTGGACCACTGGCCGAATAAGGACACCTGTAGCCTCGCAGGGTATCCCATTCTAAAGCGGATGCCGGTGGCTATTAATTTGGTTATGGTTTGATGATATTCTGCTCTTTTTTGGGGCACCGACAACGGGAGATCCTGGGTGATCCTCAGTAAGGCACCTTCCCATCTCACCTCCTTGAGTTCCTTTATCTTTGCCAGTACAAACTGCCTCTCCTGAAAATTTAGGAAGCGAAAAATCAGTGTGCGAAGTGGGGAACCGGCAGGAGGCATTGCCCGTAGTGCCCGGTGAGCCCGTTCAATTGTATAATTCTCACCGAAGGGCGTAGGGCCAGCAATCCGGGTAAGGAGTTTTTGGACGAATGCAATTGTATCGGCTCCCTCTTCTTTCTTGGGGAGACCAATCACAATCATATTGTTCCGTCTGCTCCATCCCTCCAAGTCCTCAATTTTCAATTCCATTTTGCTAATTTTTTGCTTCAGGTGAACTAATTCCGGCTGTTGCTTTGCTACCCATTTCTCCAGGGAGGCAACCTCGGTCTCCGTATCTCTCGTACGGAGAGATAAATCCTCTAGGGCCTGTGTCACTGCCTTCAGCTCTTCCGTCACCGAACATAATTCTGCCTGAAAGGGTTTGAATTCTGTCAGAAATTGTGCTAACATCAGAGGTTCCCTCTCTGGGTTACAGCTTTCAGTTTCTAGGCCTCCTGTCGACACAGAGGTCCTGGCTTTCTTCAACAAGGCCTTAGCCGGGGACACCGGCGGGGTGTGTTTTGGTGGAGATTTTCTCATCTCTGCCTCCATCTGCCCCCAATTTCAATGCAGGGTGTTCTAGCAGCCTCCAGGTAAACTAATCTGAGCCAGTCCTCGATATTGATCTTCAGTAGCAGTTTAAAATAGGCTTGTAATGGAGCAGGAGGCTGGAGCAGTTCAATCAGGCAGCTACCATGGAACTTGCATCACGTGATTCATCAATATGGCAACATTTGATTGGTTGGCACAGCTGTCCATCTACAAAATTAATATGGATTAGGTACACTTGACACTTGTTTTGTCACTAGTAATGGTGCCAAGGACATGTGCTGCTCCCTACCCAGGTGCCATAGCAGCTATCTTTTGCACTCCTCAGATATTGATTGGATAAAGGAAGGTCAGGGGTTACCAAGATAGCCCCATCAAAATAGTTTACATGGAGTCTCAACTTTAAAGTCTTTTTTAAGGGCTTTTGTATCATTTTAAAAGTTAATGTCCACATGCCCCTGTTGGTGTCCCTCTCTTCTATTATCCAATTGTGGAATGGGCACTAAACGAGTCTCCCTCCACCAGTTGCTAGCACCATAGCACTGGGTCCCCTGGTGACAGGCAAAGAACAGATTCACTGTGCAGCCTTGGCTCTTCTTAAAGCAATAGTATACTTAAAGAGCTGCTGACGCCTTAAACATTATGTGCAAAGGTTTTATTTTGCTGTTTACTGCTTCAATATTGTAATAAAGATTTATCGAAATCTGTCTGTGTGCCTGACTTTTATTTCTTTTACTGTAAATTCCATTTATTTACCTTCTAAAAAGTGTAAATTTGCAGCATTCCTGCCATCTTGTTTTGACGCTTTGAGCCCAGCTGCTGTCTGTGCGCGTTGCAGAGGGACGTCATTAGGTGCTTCAGACCAGACCAATGGTTGACAGCTAACCCCCATTGTCCTGCTCTTTGATTCCTGTTGTCAGAAGTGAAGCAGGGGCTAGTACTTTGATGCAGTCTACTATCCACCAGACTAGTTGGACACTGTTACACACAGTACTGTTCAACACAACCTGTACAGCTAATATTTTTGTACATTACACTTAATTATACTGTGTAATGTTCAAAAATATTAGCTGTACAGGTTGTGTTGAACAGTACTGTGTGTAACAGTGTCCAACTAATCTGGGGTGTTGTCCAACTTGTTTTTAATTTTAACCTGGCTGTACTTGCAAATTGTTTTCCAGAAGGAACAGTGCTCCATAAGGCTGTACTTTTGGTTTTAGATGAGACAGCTGCTGTCTGTAACAGTGCCCAATGGCTGCCTAACTACTGTGGTGTGTTGTCTTGTTGTCTAATTCTTTTGGTTAACCTGTGTACTTGGAAACTGGCTTGCAGAATGAACCATATAACCATCCTTTGCTATGAGACTACTACTAGTAGACAGCTGCAATTCCACATACAGCTTTGAGTAGGAACCCTGTAAGACAAATCTTATTAAAAAATACTGTAAAAAAAAACAAAAACTGCCAACTACTGTATATTCATATTTTGGGTAAGCCTGATCTACCCACAAACCTACAAATAGATGGAGTACTTACTGTGTGATGGTTTACAGTACAGTGGCTTCTTTTTTAACTTTTAATTTATCCATGCTTATTATAAGACACTTAACACACCAGAACAATATTATAACAAAGAGCATATACATAAAAAAAAATAAAACTGAGTCAGACACAAACCCACTTGCAAACTGCTTAAAATATAAAGGGTGGAAGTGGGGATCAGCTGAATTACTGCATATATGAAGCACACCTTCTTTAAGTTCTTGCTGTTACCGAATCCACAGATAGCCTTCTCATCGCACCCTCCTGCCTAGGGGCTAAAAATATGGACTGCACATTTTTAAAGTAGGTTGCATTTTATAACTACAGTATTTTATAACTACTGTGTCACTGAAATGCTTTACATTTTTAAGGCATTTCATTGGTATATAGTACTTATTAAATGCAACCTACTTAACAAATGTACAGTCCATTCCATATTTTGGGCCACTGGGCAGGAGGATGCAACAAGAAAGTAATCTGTGGATTCACTAATTTAAACTACACAACATTTTGAGTGATCCTGCCTCCATGTGGGACTTCATCATCTAATAATGTGAGCCTGCCAGGTAAGAGCATGTTGCTGAAATAAAAAAGCGTGTGGGTATGAAATCCTTGCCGTTTACACAGACTAATTTCTGTATTCCTTAAAGCAGTAGTACTTAAGAAAAAAAAATGTGCACTTTTTTGTCTGTTTATTCCCTGTGCTCTGCTTATCATATACCTGGTACTCTTTCCCTCCAGCATTGTACTATAACTGAATAATTTGCTCAGCTATCCTCTGCTTTTGTTTACATTTCTGCCACCAAGCATGTTGCACTGGAACCCCCTCTGCTGCCACCTGCACATGTGTATGACTTGCAGGGTCATCGAGAATGGTCAGCAGAGGGTCCCACTGCTGTACCCAAAAGATGTGATGTGACCTGAAGGAAAAGCACAGCTGAAAAATATCAGTCGCCATATTTATTGTAGTGCCAGAGCAATTCAAATAAATTGCAAATATCTAAAAAAGTAAAGATGACTAAAAAAACATATTTACAGCTATAGAAACTGGAACTTTGGCCACATGCTTACAGCTGTAAAGCAGAACAGTGATAGTTCACTTCTTGATTTAGTAGTACTACTGCTTTAATAAGCAGTGGCTGCTCATATGAGTTGTATTGCTCTCACTGTGTTTTGTTTTGTTGCATTCTGGGAAAACCTGGAACACTGAGGTCAGCCATGCTTAGGGTGAGTTTTTTTTTAAATTCAAAATTTTTATTGTAACAAACCACATATCAAAAACATAGTACATAAGAAAAAACATTTTGTTCTTTCATAACAATTGACATAAATTGAATCAAATAACTTATTTCCTCCCCCTCCCTCAAAGAAAACCTCCTCCCCCACCTACTAACCCCCCATAGTACTACATGTCCTCAAGGAAGATCTGCTCACCCAACATCATCCCTAATGCTACCTTACTAAATCCGGTTACACCTGGGAAGGTATAGCACCTGAAAACGACTCCAAATCTTTTCATATATGTGGAGCCGATTATCCCTTCCCACACCTAATTTTTCCATGTTTAAGTTAAACAACATCTCCTGCAACCACTCCACATATGTGATTGGGGAATAAGTCATCCAATATCGCAAAACTACCTTTTTAAGTGAGCCTGAGATCAGAGCCATGTAAAATCTACGCTCCTTAAACATGATGCCAGAATAATCCCCTATCAAACATATGTCTGGGGTAAAATACTGATCAATACCCAACAATGGATCTACCCTCTGCTTAATCTCGTCCACAACTGCTTTATCAGTGGACACTCCCAAAATGTGATACAATCTCCAACTGCCTGACGGCACTGGAAACAATTTGGTCAGGTCTCGACCCACTTTATGTAGCTTGGAAGGGGTCCAAAATAGGTTATTCAAAAAATGAAACTGCATCACCCTCAACCTATCCTGCCTAACATACTTATACATATGACTCCAAACACCCTCCCAATCCCGCTCTTGTTCCCCCAAACAACTAATCCAATATCTAGGCTTGTGATCAATGTCCACAAGAACTTGATTGAGAAGTGTCTTATATACTCTGGAAACCGCGTGTGGTTCCCAAACAATTTGTGCTAATGACTCAAACCAATTCCCATCTACTCGCCCTTCCTGAAGATTGATCATCACCTGCAGTTAAAATGAGTAATTTGGTATAATTTGAAGACCTGCTTAGAATCTATATTGTACTTTGCCAGGATTTCCTTTATTGGGAGTATACGGCCATCCCCATTAAATCCTCAATTCGTAATCCTTCAAGCTGGGGAAACCATCTACCCAATATCATTTTCCCCCCAATCCTCAAATTGGGATTTTGGCAAACCGGTTGATGCTTGTCCCTATCCGGAACATAACCTAACTTACCACAAATCTGTCTATGAATATGCAAAAATTTTACTATTGGATTAGCAACCAATTTAGGGGGCACTTTCTTGGGAGTGGAATAAAGCAATGCGATCGGATCTATCCCTACCTCCCTAATCGCCTCTATTTCCAATCTAACCCAAGAGGGAACATAGGGCAAAGACTCAAGTATACTGGTGGGTACCAGCCATCTCAGATATTTGCACAGATTACTTGCCCAATAATATAAACCGAAATGTGGAAGTCTCAATCCCGCTCTCTCCCTGGGGGCTGCCAACTTACTATAGGCCCTGCGGGGCCTTTTCCCTTTCCAGATAAAATCTGAGATTAATAAATGTAACTCTCTAAACCATTTTAGGGTAACAATACATTAAGCATATTAAGTGGATAAAAAATTCTAGGCAGAATATTCATTTTAACTATGTTAATCCGACCCCAGAGAGAGAGAGCGGCAATCCACTCCACCTTTGTAGATCCTGCTTAATAATATTTCTAATGGCATCCAGATTAAGTTTAACTAATTTCTGATCGGTTCTAGCCAAGTAAATACCCAGATACTTCAAAATATGCGGAGTCCATTGCATGCCCATTTCCAACACTTCAGACCTATGCACTCTCATATTCAAAGGAAAAATTTGGGTTTTCTCCACATTAATCCTGTAATTGGACAGTCTACTATATTCTCCAATGATTCCATCACTGCCCGAATTGAGCCACCTGGCTGAGTAACATGCAACAAGATGTCATCCGCATATGCTGAAATTTTGAGCTCTTGCGACCCAACTCTAATACCCATGACCCTAGGATCTAATCTCATTTTAGTGAGGAGAGGTTCCAAGTATAAATTGAATAAAAGAGGCGATAGGGGACAGCCCTGCCTAGTGCCAGAATTAAGAGAAAAACTTGCAGAAAATACTCCATTACAATATATTTTAGCTTTGGGATCCCTATATAATGCGAACACATGGTTAATAAACTGGACCGGAAAACCAAATTTCTCCATAGTAATGGATAAAAACTTCCAATCCACTCTGTCAAATGCCTTCTCTGTGTCCACCGACATCAAAACACATGGGGATTTACAATCCCTGGAAACAGAGAAGATATGAGACAGTTTACGCAGGTGGTCTGATGCCAGCCTGCCCTTCATAAACCCAACCTGATCATGATGAATTAACCTGAGCATGACCTTGGACAACCGAGAAGCTAGGATCTTCACCAGAATCTTAATGTCGTAATTAATCAGAGAGATGGGTCTGTAACTTGTAACTTTATCTAGCTCCTTCCCTTCTTTCAGAATAAGCACTATCAAAGCCTCAAATAAATAGCCATCCACTGTGTCCAAGGTCAAAATACTCTGAAATAATCTTTTTAAACCGGGACATAACAGGGTCGCAAAACATTTATAAAAATTGGGTGAAAACCCATCTGGACTGGTGCCTTATCATTGGAGAGCGTTTGAATTGCCTCCAAAATCTCCACTTCAGAAATGGGAAATGAAAGCTCTCTCCTCTGAACTTCTGTCACCTGGGGAAGATTACAAGTAGATAAGTAGTCTTCCACTTCTTTCGTACTAGGCCTAGGGGTCATAGGGCTATATAAAGCCTTGTAGTAGTCCTCAAACTCCCTAACAATTTCCATGGGCAAAGTTTTAACCGACCCATCTACTCAAGACGTGATACTCTGGACTATTCTAGATGCTTCCACAGCCCTCAGCCGCATAGCCAAGAGCCTACCTGATTTCTCGCCTTGGCTCAAATATAGCGCCTTGGTTTTCTTAATCGCATATTCTGCCCACTCCCCCAAAATCCCTTCATACTCATGACGCAGTTTAATCAATAGCTCCCTGGTCTCCTCTGGCGTATTCATTGACAGAGCCTTCTCTATGTCCCTGATTCGTGCCAGCAAAGACCTAACCCTATCCTCCCTCTTTTTCTTCCTTGCAGCCTAGCTGAATAAACTCCCCTCTTAACACACACTTTAGAGTACACCACCATAAGTCACCTCTAATAGTTAAATGACTATTCTCTGTCTTGTATTGTTCAATCCGACGTCCGATATACTCCCTTATTTCCGTGGAGCGAAGTATTTGATTATTTAACTTCCAAATAGTCTGTCTGGGAGTATTAGGGGCCAAATTGAGGGAGCAACGAACCATGGAGTGATCTGAAAAGATCCCGGGAATAATATTACTATTCACCAATCCTGGCAACAGCCCTCTACTCACCAAAAAATAATCTATCCTGGATCTAGACTTATGAACCTCTGATAAAAATGTATATTCCCTGCATGAAGGGTGCATGCTTAGGGTGAGTTTGAAGGTGCATCCCTGATTTATGTGGAGTCTGGAGAATGCTATGCTTTAAAGAAGTCTGGGTAAGTCACTTTCCCCTCACTGAGCAATGTTTGCCTGACTATAGAACAGATGACCGATCACTCAGTCATGACTGTTATAACTTCACTTAAATAAAAAGAAAGAAAGAAAGAAAGAAAGAAAGAAAGAAAGAAAGAAAGAAAGAAAGAAAGAAAACAGCATCTTAACAGCTCATTACTGTAAAATGCATTATTGTAATATAGTTAGTCAAGGAAGACCATGCAGGCAAACTGTCTAGTTAAACAATTTATGTAGTCTGATGTTGAAATTTTCTCATTCTACTAGGCTGACCCTGTGTCTGGCACAGGATGGTTTTATAGTACTGCTGAGGGTCAAGAATCAGACAACACTGTTTGTGTTTCCTTTGTCAAAGTAATTTGTTTGAATTCCTGACATTTGTGGAGTGAGTTTCAAATGGCAGAACAAGCACTTCGGTAAGATAAAGTCAAAAACTGTCAACCAGTGACCCATGAACCTTTCTTTACAATTTATTTATTTATTTATGAGGTCTAGGATTACAATACCTTTGAGCCAAGGCTCTTTTACAAAGGTTCCATGTCACAGACATCATTACATGAAAAGGCAAGGAAAATCAACACACAATGGTTACGACATAATAACAAAAAATAGCAACAACCAATGGGGGGGGTGGTGTGAGTACGTAGGCAGCCAAAGGCATTTGTCATGCGAGAAGGTAGCTAGTAAGTAACTAGTAAGTGCATGTAGTTGTGGAAGTGAGAAGGGAGAGAATCCTGAGGAGTTGGCTTGAAGTACAGAAAGGAGAGCCAGGTACAGAAGGGGTACAGCAACAGGTAAGGGAAGTCGGGGTACTGAGGGAAGGTGGGGGAAATTAGAGGGTTTAGGACAGGAGGAAAAATCAGTGGACTAGACCCAGAAACAAATGGTTTGATACCTTTTATTGGACCAACAAAGATGTAACAAAAGAAAACACTGACATCTCTGTTGATCCAATAAAATACATCAAACCATTTCTTTCTAGATCTGATCTTACAAGGACCCATACAGCTACTAAACCAAGTCTGTATGTCTTACAATGGTGGGAAGATCAACAAGGGTACAGATGACTGCTGCCTTCCTTTGATAAAACTTGTATTCCCCAAATGTTTCTGTAATTGCACTTTGTTAGTGCTGAAGCAGACTTAAGTATCAAAACACATTTTGCTGCCACATAAACTGAAACGATAGGTATAGAAAAGGTGCAAATTGTCCCATGTATCCTTAAATGGACTATTAACTACAGTGGCTGGGAGGCTAGGATAGGTTTCCAGTGTATGATGCATTGCTTTCATTCTAAATGGATTCTGATTCAGATGTGTACATAACTTTGGATATTCCTGCAGCACTGATTATAAACCTAAGTACCTCCTGGCCCCATCTATACCCCCATGTCTTCCCGCCCTAAACTGTACCATTCTCCTCCCCTTCACTTTTACCCCCACACTGCCGGGTGCTTCTCCACCCCCTACTACTTCTTCCCTCCCTAACTGACTGAACCTCCTACCCACACCTTCTACCCTTCCTCCCCTCATTCCCTATCCACCACTCCCCTTCTGCTCCTATTCTCTCTTCCCTTTCTTATGCTGACATCCTGCTCTGATTCTGCACCGCCCCTCACCCCCTTACTTGACACCCTCAGTTAATACTTCCCATTACTGGCACTGCCAGTATGCTAAAGCCTCCCTCACCAGTGACAAAGCCTACCTTCTGGGCTGATTTTCAGTATATATATTCTCTCTCTCCAGTTTGTCTTCTCACTATTACCCCTCTCTTCCTGAGCCTACCCCTCCCCTTGTTCAGCCATTCTTCCTCCCTTTTCTACAGCTGCATTAGGCAGACCCTGCAGACATACTGCATTGAGAAAAGGACTCCCTGCATAATTACCTTCCAAACAACATGGTAGAGTGCTAAAAATAGTGTCCTCCACTGAAGCCTCATTACTACACTGCCTGTGTTTGTATTGGATTTAGAGAGCACTATTTTTCCTCTGGCTCATATTCCATCCCTGCAAGACATCAAAGGAGGCAGAACTTTGTATAAGGGCATGACCAGGACACCTAGATGGACAGGTTTGGGGAGAAGGGCAAGCAGGTGCCACCCAATAAGGGCAGGCAGGTGTTCCCAGGGAGGAGGAAACTTGCATCCAGGAATAGGGAGGAGATACCTCATCATTTCCACCTTTCCTAGGTTGCAAGAACAGCCTCAGTAGGAACAGTAAGGTTTTTGACAAAGAAGATACAAAAAGTAGATCTTGGATCTGCCTGCATCATAATGTGATATAAAACAAGCCTGGTGTTCACTGTAACCAGCTTAATGTTCCCCTTTCAATAATGATGTACTAAATTATCACCTTACTTTGTCACTGATGAATATCCATATTGTCTGAACTTCTTATCCTAAAACAGTGTCTTTACAATATAGAAAAATGCTGTATTCAAAGTATAAAAAGAGAAAGCACCAATTTGATCTGCATTTTAAATGCAGTTGGCCAAAACTGTAACTATAAAAAGAAATAAAAAATATTTTTTTCACTTCAGTTAGGCATCCAATATCAAAAATAATATTTTTAGCATCTTGCCATATATTGTAGTGTGGTCAACTACTGAAAACAATGTGTAGTACAGGACAGTCTGTGTGTAAAATTAGCACTGTGCTTCATGCCACATGATCGGTAGGGGGACAAAAATGCTGAAATAAATAAAAAATCTATCAAGGGTGATGATTTTTCTCAAATAACAGTAAAAGCACAGTTACTGACACAGGCAGGATCATTAATTTGCAGGGGCCATTGCAAATGCCAGAATAAAAACAAAAGGAAAAAAGTATACCTGTATCACTTCAGTTAGGAAATATAGGGAGACTCTACAGTTTTAGGGTAAGTTAGTCCATCTTGACTTATTTGCTGCATATACATCTCAGTTGCTAAGGAGTCCTGACCATGTTCACCTTTCCTTAAGCCATGCTAGCTACAGTATGTCTAGCACTAAAACTGATGGGAAGGTTATGCCATTAGCAAGAATCTCTTTAAATACCTTTTTTTGGCAAATTGAAATCTCCTGCATAGTGTTTTAACTGGCTTGCCTCTGGCTTGAGAGAAGTTAAAGGAAAACTCCACCCATCGTGCAAGTCTGGTATGTCTGTGATTTCTCTGAATTTGCTAAAAAAAACTATCCTGCAAATTTTTAGTCCCTCCATAGGAGACATCAATAAAGTAACTAACTACTACACACACACACACACACACACATGCAGCAGAACATGAGAGATACATCGTCATTTCTACCTTTCCTAGGTTACAAGAACAGCCTCAGAGTGAACATCAACGTTTTTGACAAAGAAAACACGGAAAGTAGATCTTGCATTTGCCTGCATCATAATGTGATATAAAACTAAGTCTGGTGTTCCCTGTAACCAGCTTAATGTTTCCCTTTCAATAATGATGTATGGTACTAAATTATCACCTTACTTTGTCACTTATCAATATCCTTATTGTCTGAACTTCTTATCCTAAAACAGTGTCTTTACAATACAGAAAAATGCTGTATTCAAAGGCCCAGATATTCAAACTGCGCCCAAAAAGTGTGCAATAGCAGGAGCAAGTGCAAGTCCATTGCGTCCACGTGCAAGAGGTGCAATATTCAAAAACTGAGCCGGCCAAGATGCGCCTACAGCCGACGACTGAATATCACACCACCTGTGCCATAGCGCAACTAAGGAGGGGAAGCTGAGCAGATCTGATGCGCCATAGTGCAACAAGGGATGTTCAGCTGAGCAGTCCAGAGGTGCCATAGTGCAACCAGGGATGCCCCCCAGCAGCAGGGCAGCAAAGCAACAGCACAACCAGGGATGCAGGGGCCCACCACCTATGCCACAGATGGATAGAGGAACACACAGCAGAAAAGACATCATCCCCCAACACCCCAGGCACTGCACAACTGGGGGATGGCTGGCATAACCACTGGCCCATGGAGTCAAGCAAACAACCCACAGCTGGGCCATGGTGCCCCATCACACCCCCTGGCAAGCTGTGACCGGCACACAAGGAGGGCCAACCACCCAGGGCCACACCATCCCCCCAATGCAGAGCACACCCTGCACCGTGACCCCCAGACACCCTGCCCAGGAGCAGTGTCAACCACTGCAAGATACCCCATGCATGCCACCACCCCCACTGTGACAATGCAACCCTGTGCACCATAGAACCATGCAAGGCAGTGCCACCATGAGCACCCATCAGTGGGTGGCAGCACACAGCGATGCAACTATGGCATACACAGTGCCACCATGCACAGCCCCTCTGAGGTACAGCTGAGAGACTGACCATGCATCGGCACATGAGGTACCCCACATGTGACAGGACATGCCCCGGACCCCACCACCAGTGGTACAGCACCCTGTACACCCTCTCAAGGACACACCCCGACCCAACACTGGCCACAACAGCCAGCGCAGACACCCACAGTGATGCGTGGAAGCATGTACCACACTGGATGCAACGTAGTGCATGGACAAACACCCACCCATACCCAAGGGCACAACAACACAGGGACGCAGTAGCAGGGCAACCAAGCTTACAGCATGGGCCCATGGAAACTGTATACAGACGGCCAGCAGTCCTCCATGGAACAGGAGTGCCAGCCATCCTGCCCAGGCACTGTGGACCTGTACACTGCCATCATTTGCCCAGAGCACAAGTCACAGACAGTGGTGCACATCTCCTGCAACACACACAAGCCACAGCATGGAGGTGGGACAACAACTGCGGAGGCCACAGTGTCACCCAAGGCAGACATGCACCACACCAGTGACAGGAGGCAACCCAGCATTGTGACGGGTACAGTGGCTGCCTTGTATGAACAGCCACCACTGACATGCCAG
Source organism: Neoceratodus forsteri (assembly GCA_016271365.2). Classification (NCBI taxonomy): domain Eukaryota; kingdom Metazoa; phylum Chordata; order Ceratodontiformes; family Ceratodontidae; genus Neoceratodus; species Neoceratodus forsteri. Next base: position 756,145,393 of record CM028130.1, on the reverse strand, counting down.
CAGACCATGCAGGTCACTGACATGCAAGGGTGTCAGCTGCACAGGCCATGGATGGGCTGACAGGTGCACCATGGACACAGAGCATGCACCATGGACCACTGCACACAGTCATCCAGTGCACAGGGAACAACACACACACCACAGACACTGACTGATAGCTACTCCCACACCATAGTCACTTCCCATGGACACACATACATACATATGACTGCACCACCCCTGACGCCATGCAAACCACTGCAGCTGAGCACCTATAGCCCACTGCAAATCAGAGACCACCACAATATTCATATCAAAAGATTTGTAATCAAAAATATCAAAAAGAACTATTTACAAGACTATGTACAAATGTGTGTGGGAGGGCCACAAACAAGGTGGGGTGGGTAGGCAGGGTGAACAAATGGGACAGGAAAGGAGGTGTGTAAATAGTGGTAGGGGAAATCAGGGCATAGGGATGGTCACTGGTAGCCCCGTTCCCCGCTCCGGCTGCTCCACCTGCTGTGTCTCCACTGGACACCCAGCTGTTCAAACCCCCGCAGTATGTCCAGCGATGCCCTCGCCACTGTCAAAATCTACCGAGGTGCCTCATGGACAGCTTGCAGCTGGTGGATGCCTAGGACAAGGGAGCACAGTCAATAGGTGTGAATGCACAACCCCATAAAGCCCACCCACTGTGCAGGCATATGGCTGTGGGACATGCCCATGGGTTGGTGTGTGACCACCCACAGTGATCACGTCCACAAGACCTGCCCACCCAGGCATATACAGTGCAGCCATATGGACCGCTACACATACCCACTGGCCAAATCCTGCACAGCACCACCATGGCTGTTTAGTGACATGGTTATGTGGTGGAAGGCAGTGGCACAGCTAGGTACCCAGTGCACGCATGGACCACCATCAATGCACTCCCAGACATGCAGTGTCACTGGACAGTGCTGACTGTAACAAGTTGTGTGGATGGCAGTGGTGTCATTGGATGGTGGCCATGCCCCGCTGCCCGCCCTGTTATACAGCATGCAATAGTAATCATGGATGTATGGCACGCACCATCATCAGGCCAGTCTCTCTGGCACTGTGGACCGTCACCCCTCCTACTGGCCCTGTCCTCCTGCTGGTGCCTCAGCTCCCTGGTCAGCCACCTCTCTTCTGGCCCTGTGGTGTAAACATGGAGAGTGGAACATCAGTACAATCCTGTATCAAAGTCCCCCTGCCTCCATGTGTGTGCAATCCCACCCAGCCAGACCCACCCACCCCACACCCTGATAACACCACCACAGCAAACACCAGATGGTCCCTCACCCATGTTCCGGACACATCCAACCATGATACCCATATGGAAGATAAAAGTGTGTGGATGTAACACCTACCTGGCCGTGGCACCGTGCCCCTCCTGGCATGTGTTCACAGGCGGGCAAGCAGTTCCAGTTCCCTCCTGCTTAGGTTGCCATAACTGTGGCGGCACTGCTCTGCCATTCACCCCCTTCCTGTGGCCTCCTCCAGGGTGTCTGCTACTTCTTCCCACACCTGGCTCCTGGACCTGTCCAGGGGTTCCTCCCCAAACAGTGGGCCATAAAGTGGCTCAAAAGTTGCCACCAGGTTAGCCAGTTCGATTTGGGTCCACTGGACAGCCCTCCTCCGCACCATCTCACTTGCTTAGTAGGTTCAAAATGGTGCTCTGCAGCATGGCTCCACCACGTGCAGATGCTGCAAGGTACAGCGCTGCCATTCCCTATCGCGCTGTCACCGAACAGCGTGATAGTGGTGCACCCATTCCTGATGCATGGCACCTAGGGCAAAGGTTGGGCACAGGGTCAAGGGTCTCTGGCGCATGGACAGGCACAGTGCCACTGAAACCCAATGTGTGTAGCGCAATTGGGTGCCTGTGTGCTACCTCCAGTAGCGGCCTACCGTGCTGTTGCCCCAGTGCGCTTATGATGCCCCAGTGCCACAGCACCATATAGGTGAACATCACTGTAGCACCACTGGCACAATGGTAACAGTGCCCTGCATTGCCTGCCATGCACAGCACGTCAGCAGCATGGCAGGCACCTGCATCAGCAACCTGGGCATGCGCAATGAGGTGTGTACTGCGCATGTCACATAACTGCACCCTTGGCTCAGCACATTCAAAAATTGCGCAAAGTGCAACAGCGCGACATTCAGCCATCATATGCAGATCAGCTTATCAGCCATTCAATGGCGCAGCACTGCAATTTGCATCCACTTAAAGTTGCACCTCACCTCATTTGCATGGGTTGCGCTATAAAAGTGCGATGTTGGGCTGCACTGGCCATAGTCAGTTACTGCAGTCTATTGGTGAGTTGCATGCTGTTTGGGAGTGAGGACTGTGGATTTTGGGACATGCGTTGGACTGCACAGTCACAGGTAACAACTGTCATTCTCACAGGCTAAATCATGATCGAGAGATTTGTGGGAGAGGAGGAAAACAGTGGTGGAAGGAAGAGGAGGAGGCCTAATTTCACCAAGGCAGAGACTGATGCCCTGTTTGAGGCCTACCTGGATCAGGAGCCACTTCTCAGTGGACAGCAGGAAACACCACAGGCCCATGCTGCTGCATGGGAGGACGTGGCACGTGCAGTGAACCTGCATGGCAGCCACCAGTGCTCTGTGCAGGAGTGCAAGAAGAAGATGGGTACAGACAGGAGGAGGATAAAGGAGAAAGTGGCTGCCATCAGGGCAGCACGAGCTGCGACAGGTGGGGGACAGCCGGAGGTGCTACACCTGACCCCACAGGAGGAGAGGGTTGCTGGAAACATGCAACATTGTGCCATTGAGGGCATTCTGAGTGGTGGCTTCCAGATGGGTGGTAGCCCATCACTGCATGGTAGGTCATGGTTTGTCTATTGGAGGGGGCAGGGTAGGTCACAGGCAGTAATGTGACTTTGTTTTCCCTTACAGATCTTGAGCATCTGCATGGGTGAGCAGTGGTGGGCTTGTCCACTGAGGCCAGTCAGATGGTGATGGAGGAGGGTCCATCCACCTCCACAGGTATACGTGGCTCAGTGTGACAGTGGGCCCGCCTGGCTGTCCAGACTGATGTTGTTGGAACAGGTGTGGAGGAGGCCCTGCCTGTGTCCCAGTGTGCCAGCATCCATGGATGCCAGCATGCTGTGACTAGGGCTGGTGCCAGGTCCATCACCGATGATGATGATGCTAACGCCATGGGCAGTGACACGTGAGTGCCACAGGATGGCCACACAGCAGGTAACATCACAGTCATGGCTGTGGGTGGTGCCACCGTGGAGGCCTGTGTGTCACCACAGTCCCAGCCTGTGCCTGTCAGCACCAGTGGGGCAGCACTGGTGTGTGTACAGGACAGTGGGACTGTTGCAGCCACTGCGGAAGCACCAGTGAGCCCTAGGAAGCGGCAGTCGGAGGGGCAGCATCAGCAGTCGGCCAATGGGCTTGGGGCTACAGGGTCAGGGGGCAGCATAAGTGCACCACCTGTGGACATGCCTAGACCTGGTCTTGGTGTGCAGCGCCCACCCTCAAGGGGTGCTGAGCATCAGGGCCACGAACACCCTGAGGGACAGGATGCCGAGGAGGCAGATGACCTCTTGGATGAGCACACCCGCATACTGTAAGCATCAGCCAACCAGCAGATGCGGCTTGCAACATCGGTGGATGCACTGTGTGCGGCTCTGGAGTGGACAGAGGAGCATTGCAGCAGAGACACCACTCTGATCCTGGCAGGGATGGACCGGTTGAGGGAGGATGTGACCGCCACGATTGACAGGCAGACACAGGCATTCATTGCTGTCAATGGCCACAATGGGCACACAGTTATTTGCCCATGCATCGCAGGCACCACGCAGTGCACTGTCCACCCCCTGTTCCTGGCATCATGTGACACCATCCTTGTTGACACCGGGTTCAGCTGTGGGCATCCCGAGCACGCCTGGCGTAGGCATGTTTGGTGTGCTGCAGACCCCTTCGCGAACACGGTCGCGTTCGCACAGTGGAACCCATGGGGGACCATCGATGCCACCCCATGAGGCCAGTGGTCAGCCTGTCAGTGCTGGCAGGTCTCGGTGGGGCCACCCACGCATCCGTGATGGCCAGGGCACTGTGTCACATGACTGACCTGTCTCCCAATGCAGCAACTGCCTGGTGCTGCCCTGTGTGCATTGTGTCATTTAGCGGGCATTGCACGGGTGGGTACCCGGCCCTGTACACAGACACACAGTCCATCTGCACACCCTCCCGGCTGCTGTCCGCAGTTGCATGTGCCCTGCATTGTGCTGTACACCAATGTGCAATGGTGCTCAGCATCTGACACACGCACAAGGACAGGCAGTGGGCGTGGTGGTCTGTGGACATGTGTGTGGCTAGGGGTGGCATTCTGGGTTGGTGTGCCTCCTACCCTTTGTGCATGTCTGGTACGGTGTGTGTGTGTGTGTGTGTCCATGTGGTATGTCAGACATCACCCATCCCTGGTGGTGTGTGTGGTTCCATGCCTGGCCACTTCCCTTGATGGCATGCTCCCCTGGTGTGTGTCCATGCATGTTTGTGCGTTGTGCCTTAGCCACTGGTGGTTGCACATGACTCCATGACTTACCTGGGTTGGATGAAGTGCTCCTCCGTGATGGTGTCCTGGTGCAGCTGTGACAGCCTGAGCAGTTGGGGGTCCCATCGCCCAATGGGGGGCTGCCCATCGCCATTGTCACTGGCATCCTCATCATCCCCATCGCTGTCCCCCTCTTTGATCTGTATGGCTATCCCACATACGCTGGCCATGTTGTGCAGGATGCAACAGGCCAGGAATAGCCTGCAGGCCTTTGAGGGGCTGTACTGTAGGGCACCGCCGGAGTTGTCCAGGCAACGGAAATGTGCCTTCAGCATCCCAAACACCCGATCGATGACATTACGTGTGGTGGTGTGTGCCTCATTGTAGCGTTGCTGTGATGGGGTCACGGGCCATGGATAGGGTGTGAGCAGCCAGGGATGGAGTGGGTATCCACTATCACCTGTGTGTAGAGGGTGGAGGTTAGTTTGGTGATCAGCATCGCCCTGACCTAGGCCATGTAGGCCACTAACCATGTCACCTCTGAGCATGCCCCCCAGGCCCTATGATTGTCCATGTGGTTTGCATACTCACCCACTAGGTGGCCAGTGGGGATATCCCCACTCTTGAATCTGTGGCACAGTGCCAACTGGTGCCAGATGAAGGCATCATGTGCTCCCCCAAGGTGCGTGGCACAGACGTCGATTATGCGCCCCCTGGCATCACACACCACCTGGCAGTTGATGCGGCATAGCCCTTGCAATTTATATATACAGCCCCCTCAGGGCCAGGTGGTGTGCGGATGGTCACATGGTTGCAGTCTATTGCCCCTAGCACACCAGGCATACGTGCTACCCTGTGGAACTCCTGTATGTTTGCTGTGCGCTCCACCGGTGTGCTGGGGAAATGGATGCACTCTACAGCATGTGGCAGCAGTGTGCTGAGGAATTGGGTGAGGTGGTGTGATATGGTCAACTGAGTTATGTCTGTGGTGTCCCCAGTTGGTCTCTGGAAGGTACACGTAACGAGCAAGCACATGCAAGCTGTCACTTTCATCTCCACTGACAGGGCATGGCTCTGTCGTGTGGATGCCTGCATCACATCACTGCACAGCTCACAGAGCTGCCTCAGAATTGCCCAATTCAGGGGGTACCGGCCCACGATCTCAGTATCACTGTACAGCTCGAAGCTGGTGTGGGCTCAGTACTGCCTTTTGGGGGCATACCGCTGATGGGCCCTTCCATGGCCATGCCCCCCTGCTGCTCACCTTCTCACCCCCCTCATTACTGCCTCCATCTGGATGGTGGCACTGGCGATGTCCCTGGCTTGTGTTCACCCCACCTGACAGCTGTTTCTGTAATCCCCCCACTGTCCTGGCTGCTACTTCCCCTGCAGTGGGAACACCTGACTGTGCTGGCCTCACTGCTGTGTGGCACTACTTCTCCCTCCTGCACTGTGGCTCCCCACACCTTCCCCCGAGCCTGTTGGTTCCAGGTGCTCTTTTCTGGCCTGCCCTGTGTGTCCCTGCTGCCCAGTTTGTCCTGCTAGAGTTCAGCCTCATGTGCCTTCCCTGTAGTGTTCTTGTGTCTCTCCCTTGCTCCCTTTTATTTTGGCTCATTTCCGATATGGCGCAACTTCCGCTTGCTCCCCTATTGTGCATGGCGCATGTTGTTGAATATTGCACTGCGCCATTTATGCACGGTTCCTCCCCCTTCAGTTGCACATACATTCATTAGCATTGCGCAGTTGCTCAGCATGATTTGGGGGCGCAACTGCCTTCTGCTGAATATCACAGAATGGTGCAGTTTTGGACTTGCGCAGGCGCAACCCTATTGCGCATGGCTTAACTCTTTTGAATATCTCGGCCAATGTATAAAAGGAGAAAGCACCAAATTGCTCTGCATTTTAAAAGCAGTTGGCCAAAACTGTAGCTATAAAAAGAAATAAAAAATATTTTTTTCACTTCAGTTAGGCATTCAATATCAAAATGAATATTTTTAGCATCTTGCCATATGTTGTAGTGTGGTCAACTATTGAAAACAATTTATACAACATGTGTGTGCCTTTTTTCAGAAAGATAAATAGAGACTAATGCATATGTAGGGGGTTGATATGCAGTTTTTTTACACACTCAAGGTGTGTGATATTAGAGAAACCTCGATAGTGAAGCTTGAGAGGTTTCACTAGTATCACACACCGAGGGTGTGTATAAAAAATTGCTTATCAATCCCCCACATATGTTTTATTTTTTACAATAACTGGTGCATGGACTTCTGGTGTAAAAGTATTTGGGTGAGAGAGAAAGCATGGCTCAACGGTGTTCGATTCGGTAAATTATATGCCTCAAAATCCACAAAGAGAAGTGGTTTATATGAAAAAAAATTCTAACCTGTCGGAGCTGAGCTCAATTGTTTTCTGTTTTAAGATACATAAGCCACCGAGTGTAGATTGACGAGAGCGAGTAACTCGGCAGCTTCAGAAGGTGAGAGTCAAGGGTGAATGACTGTTGCTATAGCAACACTCATTCACACTTGAATCTAGCCTACTGAAGCCACAGAGTAACTCGCTCTGGTCGGTCTATACTCTACGGCTTTTGTATCTTAAAACTGACAACAAATGAGCTCAGCACTCACAGGTTAGATTTTTTTTTCATACAAACCACTTCTCTTTTTGTGGATTTAGCGAACTCTGCTGGTTTGAAGGGTACCTCAAATCAGGCTTCTTTGCGCGAGACTATAAAAGTCGTATCAATCCGTGGGTTGATACGAATTTTTCGTATCAACCTGCGGGTTGATACGACTTTTAACAGCACGTGAAAATGGGTTGATAATGGGGGTCACCAGTTATTATGAAAGCAATGAGACATGAAAGGATGTGGGTTGTTGATTGATAAGAGCATGACCCCAGGTGCATTGTTAGGCACGAGGCACTTGTGCCGAGTGACTACAGCAGCTGGGTAGTGCTCTTATCAATCAACGACCCACACCCTGAAGTGTCTTATCACTCTTATAAAATGGATAACAACTATTTCTATAACAATTAAACAAAACCCTGGACACATTATTAAAGATTTAATAATAGTATGTTATTTTATTTAAATATGGTGAAAAATAGTCCCCAAACTTGGGTAGAGGAGTGGTAAAATTGAATGAATAGCAACTCACTGAAAAATGCTAAACCAGTGAGTTGGAGGGACAGCAATATATTATTTGAGCAGTTTGCGTCTGCCTCTACCTATGTAACTATGTTGTCCCACATTTTCTCTTTGTTTATAAAGTATTACTGTATTGCCTACTTTCTTTGTCCTGTTTTTTTTTTCTGTTTTTCCTTTCATTCAAGACATAGAATGTTTATCATGGAATGTTTACCATGGAACTCAAGGATTCAAAATTCTGCTCAGTTCTGCTGGTAGAATGTTACTCACCAAACATACTGTATATACAGACAACAAAGGCCTGTTTTAGAGCCAGTGACTCAATTATTTCACTGTCAGGCAAGCAGAAGAGATTTTACTGATGAGAAAGTAAAAACAGAAGGGGGATTTTTCACTGTTAGTAAAGAAAGAGTTGTAATGAAAACTATAAACAATACTTAATGTTTTTAATTTGCTTATATGTGTAAAGAGAGTGTGATGTTCAGGGAAACAACGTTTAACTAATTTTTTTTTTTTAAGGTAGTTTTATTTATAGGGCCCAGCTGAAGGTTTTTACAGTATAAAGGTAGCAGCCATGTTTGTGATGGAAGATCAGTTCTTGTTGCAGAGGGACTGATGGAAGATAGTTCTGGTTGTAGGAGGACATATTTGTTCATTTGTGATGTGGTTTAGGACCAGGCTGACTGTGTGTGTGTATATAGAGATTTAATGTACAGTCAGCTGAGGTCTCTTGGCCAATGAGATTTCTGGATTTTTTCTTGCCATTTTATAAAAAGGGATATCTCACTGACCACATGTGAGATATCATTTTTTATCTTCACAGTTGGGTATGTCACAATGGATATCTTGGCCAGTTGGGTATGTCACAAAAGGTTTGGAACTCATTTAGAATGTTTAACCTCAGTAACAGTACTAACCATATTTAAATGCAAATAACTTTAAAATGAAAAATGATAGCATTTTACTGTGAGCACGAAAGTTGTTCAGCACAAAAAGATCTACAAAATGAGTGATGTTTCATTTATAGCTACCTTTTATTTATATTTTTATAATTAACAAATAAACAGCAGAAAATGTATTTTCTTTTCACTTTTTCAACAAACAAATGAAAATAACTTTAAAATGAAAAATGATAGCATGGTACTGTGAGCACAAAGTTTCTTCAGCACAAAAAGATCTACAAAATGAGTGGTGTTTCATTTACAGATACCTTTTAGTTTTTTTTATAATTGGCAAAAAAACAGCAACATATCTAATTTGTTTCACTTTTTGCAACAAATAAATGAAAATAACTTTAACACTGAAAAAAAGAGAGACCCACAATTGTTGTATATATCAAAGATGACAGGACAGTCTGTGTGTAAAATTAGCACTGTGCTTCATACCACATGAATGGTGGGGGTGGACAAAAATGCTGAAATAAATGAAAAATCTATCAAGAGTGATGGTTTTCTCAAATAACAGTAAAAACACAGTTATTGACACAAGCAGTATCATTAATTTGCAGGGGCCATTACAAATGCCAGCATGAAATGCAAAAGGAAAAAAAAGTATACCTGTATCACTTCAGTTAGGAAATATAAGGGGGACTCAACAGTATTACGGTAGGTTAGTCCATCTTAACTTATTTGCTGCATATGCATCTTAATTGCTAAAGGGTCCTGACCATATTCACACTTCCTCAAGGCAAGCTAGCTACGGTATGCCTAGCACTAACACTGGTGGGAAGATTATGCCATTAGCAAGAATCTCTTTATTTATTTATTTAGTTAGTTTTTGTTAACTGGGTTAGGTGTGCTAGCCAAAGTTGACTATTTTCAGGCACAACCCAGGAGAATACATACATAGAATGATATGAGATTATACAATACATAGTATATAGTATAGGTACATAGCATATAGTACAGGTAGGTTAGAATACAGATCAAGTCAGACAGTACTCAAGATAATAAATATAGCTGTGCTGAGATGGCAAAAGTGACATTAGTACATGCAAATAACAACTAACAACTAACTTTAAATAGCCTTTTTTTGGAAAATTGAAATCTCCTCCATAGTTTTATATTTGGCTTGCCTCTGGCTTGAGAGAAGTTAAAGGAAAACTTCACCCAATGTCCACATCTGGTGTGTCTGTGATTTCTATGAATTTGCTAAAAAAAACTATCTGAGTCCCTCCATAGGAGACATCAATAAAGTAAGCAAATACTACCACACACACACACACACACACACACACACACACCAGAACATGAGAGATACCTCACCATTTCTATCTTTCCTAAAAGGAAAAAAAAAAAAAAAACTTACCGAAGTTGGTACAGAAATGGAAATTTTAGTCCTGTAAAGGACAACAACAAAATAATCTATGTGAAGAAGTTGGTAGGAAATACACAGAAGAGTCACTTATTTTGAGTTGATCAATGTAACAAGGAAATATTTTGGTTATGATACACTGTATCAGTAGCAGTAATGCAGTGAGCTAGTTAACTATTAGCCAGTCACTTTCAGTCCATAGATCCAGACTATGTGGGTCTGGTTTCTTAACAGTAATTTAAGATTGCTTATCTCCAGCAACCTCAGAAGCAAATGTTGGATGTTGTCTCCCCACATCCTCTCATCCCAAACTTACCTCCAGTGTGACAAACTTTGGAGGACCGGGAACACATCTACACTCTTCAAAGCTGACCACGAACTGAAGAAATGCCAGTAAGCTGTAAAATGACATAATTTTTTTTTCAACTTTGGTGCATATCATGACCATTTTTGTGAAACTTGGCACCACATTTTCAACATCAGATTTTTGGGACCCCATCTCATGAATTCAGTCACTGTCATCTTGTTATTCTGTCCCAAAAGGTGATTTCGCGGTTACTGCATGGAATCCCCTTTTGGGATTGATTAACAAAAAGACAGTGCCACTGTTCCTGAAGGGGGCTCCCAAAAAGCCTGTGCTGCAAATTTGGTGAAAAAATTCCAAAAAAATGACTGTGTTACGAGCGTGCATTGAGCAGTTTCATGTATGTTCATAACTACGAGAATTTTTAATATTTTTACTCCAGAATTTCAACATTGCCATGTTTTTCACTCCTCCTTATGAACAATACAGCTGTCATTTTCCACATCCTGCCCAAAATGTATTTTCACACATCCACCACATAATTGCATGGCCACTGTGGGAAGTCAATGTTTGGGACAGATTAAGAAAATCACAGTGGCACTGTTCATGAGTGACTGTCAAAATAACTATGTTACGAGCATGTGTTGTGCAGTTTCCATGAAAACTTGTAGCTTTGAGTATTTTTAATATTTTCACTCCAGATTTTCAACATTGCAAGTTTTGCACACCTCCTTATGAACAGTACAGATGTCATTTTTCACATCCTGCCCAAAATGTGGTTTTGCATATCCAGCACACAATGGCGTGCTCACTGTAGGAAATCAATGTTTGGGACAGATTAAGAAAATCATAGTGACACTATTCATGAGCAGAGGTCCCAGAATGCCTATGTTGAAAATTTGGTAAAAGAATTAAAAAAATGATGGTGTTACGAGCGTGCATTGAACAGTTTACACACACAAACTCATAACTTTGAGAAGTTTCAATATTTTCACTCCAGATTTCCAACATTGTCATCTCTTCACAACTCCTCATGAATGGTGCAGCTGTCATCTTTAACATTCTGCCTGAACTGTGGTTTTGCACATCTGGCGCAGAATGGCGTGGTCACTGTTAGAAAGCAATGTTCAGGACAGATTAACAAAATCATAGTGCCACTGTTCATGAGCAGAGGTCCCTAATGCTTTCATCAGGTGGGGGTTACAAAAAATCCATATTAAAAATTTATAGTGCAAATATCAATGAATGCCAGGAGTGTTAGGGGTTTCTAACCATAACAACCCACCCTGTGCAGACTGACAGACATCAGGGGTGTGCCTTTGGATTGCCAACTGTAATGCTCATGCCATTCCACCCCCACCCTGCAGCCAGTGATTGGCACTGAGGTGTGCCTTGCACTCTTCAGCCCCAGAGTTCACCCCATTCTCCTATACTGCACCTATTTCAGCATATATCCTTGTGGAATGGGGTGACTGTAAAGCCAAACACCCCAAGGCACACCTCAACGCTTGTCGGTGTCTGCAGAATAGGGTGAGGTAAAATGGCATGAACATTATGGGCGATGACCAAATCACATACCCCAATGCCTGTCCATCTCTGCAGGGTGGAGGTGGGGTTGACGTGAAGTTCAGTACTTCACTGCCATTCCTATTCTGCATCTGTCTAACTCCTGCATTTCCAATGCTAATACCAACAAGCAAACATTCGGCATTGACAAATGCTTGTTTCCCCTTGTGTTTTCTGTTGTGCTATCATATACTGCAACAATGAAATTAACCATCACAGTCAAAAATGTGTGCACTGGAAAAACTCAGCTGCCTGCAGAGTCCTTTCTTCCCTGACACACACACACAAACACACACACACACACATACACACACACAGAGGTTCCTGCAGTGTTATTAATTTTACACACTTAGCAGCAGGTCCAAAAAAAAAGTTAGTACAGCTGCCAACCTCCGGCAGTTACAGGACTACAGAGTCTGATCATGCCATGTTGTATTTTAGGCATGCTTTTTATGTTTGCTTGTGCGCATGTGCAAGAAACATGTGACAACTTGCAGGAGTAGAAGTTTGTATATGTGCTGTTGTGTTGTGGCCACTGCTCTGTGGAGCTTGTCTCTATGGTAACAATAAGTGACCATGCTGTCTATGACAGCAGTGCAAAAGTCTGCTATCAACTTGAAAGAATTTTGCCACTGCAATGATGAAGCACCCCCTCATTGCAGGGTGTACCTTGCCTGGTGCAACATTTCAATAAACATGGTGGCAGCTGTCACTGTTGATGTCTGCCTCTAGTCCCCAGAAAGTTGAAGTTGGTTGTGCCCAATCCTCCCTTTAGGCATGTCCCCTTCCCAGTTCACTTGCTGATGAGGAGCCCAATCCCCATCAGCATAATGGTCCCTGTCCAATAATTTGTCTGCCAAGGGAGAGCCCAATCCCCCTCAGCATCATGTCCCCCAAACAAAGACTCTTTCTTCTTTGCTGATGGGGTGCCCAATCCCTGTTGACTCCAGTCACCCCCCCACACAAAACACCTAGGTGGCATGATAAGAGCCCATCCCCAGCATTCCAGATGTCCCTGTAATAAAGAAAACCTTTCCACAACAGTTTTTTTTATTTTGTTTAACCTGTGAACAACAAAATGGTCCCTCATTGTCTGTGGTGCCCCCTCCCCCAACCTGCACCCACCCTCTGCGCACCCCACCTCCTTATCCACCCTCACCCCATACTTACCTCCAGAACCTGGTGCAATGATCTTCATTAGAGCTAGAACGTGTCTGCTCTATTCAAAACCAACCGCGAAGTGAAGATATGCTGGTAAGCTATATAATGGCACACAGTATAAGTTTGTTTTTTTTCAGCTTAGGTGGATATCTCAGCCAGTTTTGTGACTTTCAGCACCAAATATTCAACATGGGGTTTTGTGACCCCACCTCATGAATTTAGTCACTGTCATGACATTATTCGGTCCCAAAAGGTGATTTTGCACTTACTGCATGGAGTCACCTTTTGGGACTGATTAACACCTTTGGGACTGATTAACACCTTTGGGGACTGTGATCTGTACTTGATAATGTGCCAATGCCACACCTACATGCTCACAGCATACACCCCCCCAAAAGAAAAGTATGAAAACACGCTGATAAAACAGGTTAAGTATATTGAAACAGATCAGTTATGTAAGCATTAATGCACTACAGGGCATGGTGATAATGTGGATTCATGCACACCTTGGGGGTGCTGTGAGGCACAAGGGTGCAGCCAGAGTGAAACCAGCAGCAGGAAGCAGCAAGTGTGACTAGCAGCAGAATTTTGTAGGAGGAATTAATTTTCTCAGCATGGCCAATGGGCACCACTTGCCATTCTGGCTATTTCATAACTGCTACAATAATTGTGTCACCCTTCTCTAACAGTTTTGTCATGTTACATTTCTGGACTTCTAAGGCCTGTTCTGCACTGCATAGCACAGCAGAGCAGCAAGCGGCTACAAGATTCATTCTGAAAGCATTGTTAAGCGGTGGACAAAACTGCATTTTTTGTTTAGGTGGTGGTGAATAGCCTATTTAAATATTTATTTTTTTGTGCTCCAGTTAATAATATGCACAGTAGAGTCCTCCAGGGTCCTGTTGCACTTTGTGGGGTAGCGGCACTGTAATCTGGAATCATTATCCTCTTTGAAATGTGGCTAAACATAAATATAGCTGATCTCTCAATTGCAATACCAGGCTACATCCTGGCTTGTCAGGGCAGATCAGCCAGAGGTGGCGGAGTGGCCATCTATGTAAACTCAGACTTACATTTCTCTGTAGTCCTAGCCAAGGCTGAGCCCAATGCCTACGATCTTCTACTGGTGCAGCTGATGCTACCCTTCTCAATCCCTATTTACATTGCAGGAATATAGTGCTGGCCAGGTACACTGACAATATCAGTTACTGACCTACTCTCGCATTTGTCCTCCCTAACCCCCGAAGGCGAACTATGTATTTTAGGTGACTTCAACCACAACTGGCTAGCTCCATCCTTGAAGAAAGCCCATACTAAAATTTCCTCACTAAACATGTCGCAAACCATCATCGAGCCCACCTGCCTTAACCACAAAACTGGCAACCACTCACTATTATTTATTTTAGTTATGACTTTGATAACCGAGTGAGTGCACTGATCCCAGGGATCATTTTCAGGCACGACCCGGGCCATAACACATGACTCAGGGTGACAGTGGAGTACAAGGTAACAGTAATACACATAAAACAGATTTGATACAAGCAACAATAGTAAGCACAATATACAGGTTTGATGCATAGGTCCATCTGAGAACAGTGAATGCAAGGTTTCAGTATCGGACATGAGGAGATTTTGTACAAAACAAACAAATCGTAGGCACAGTGTACAATGTGTGACTGCATCATCCAGTGAGCAAGTAATACACAGAATACTCAGTAAAAAATATATATACAATATGTACAGGCAAGGAAGTCAAATGTTACTGTGAAAAATACAATATAACAGTTGTAGGCAGGGGAGTTGACTAGCGTGGGTAGGTGGGTAACCCCTGGGCTGGGGAGTTGACTAGTGTGGGTTGGTGCCAGACCCCTGGGAGCAGCGGCAGGATGAGTTTTCCAGGAACCAAACTTTAAGGCGGGACTTGAAACTGGAGCATGTGTCAATGGAACGGAGTTCAGCTGGTAGTTTGTTCTACTGCAAAGGGCAGCTGCAGACCAAGCTTCGCTACTTATGTTGGTGGATACCCTAGGAACAGCTAGAGGAGGAGTACCATTAGAGCAGAGGTTGTGGAGGAGCGTTCGGGTTTTCAGAAGGGTAGTTAGGGGGATTCTGGAGCTGTGCAGATGACATTGTCCACCATGCAGCAGAGGGCTAGGTCAAAGCGACCTTGCAGTGGTAGCCATCCAAGGGTATTATGGAGGGTACAGTGGTGCGTGAAGAACAGAGCCAGTAAAGAAAAGCGACAGGTGCTGTTGTAGGCAGCAGAGAGTTTAGCAATGGCAGTAGCTGAGGTCCTGGCATAAACAGGGGAGCAGTAGTCAAGAATAGGGAGAAAATTATCCTGGACAATGGCTAGTCTGGTTTCAGGGGTAAGGTATTGCCTGGATCTATAGGCGGCGCCTAACTTTTGATGGATCCTTATGACAAGGGAATTTGCATGCTCAGTGAAGGTGAGGGAGGGGTTGAGCAGTACTCCTAAAGTATTAGACTGGGCTCTTACCACCCACCCACACCGAGTCATCAATCCAGGCTTACTCACTGACTCCATGAGTGACCACTGTGCCATATACATAGTCTGGAAAATTTACCGCCCCAAAACCCCCCCTAAATTTCTCGTACAGCACTCCTAAAAATCCCTTGATCTCACCCTTTTACTCGATGACTTAGCCCTGGCTAACTGGGTAACCCCTTCTATAATCACCTTCATAGATGAAGGTCTCCAGCATTTCCAAAACACGTTCCTCAATATCTGGAACACACGTGCCCCCCCCTGCATCGCACAAAGGTACATGGCAACCACCTGCCATGGATCACCCAGGAACTCATAGCCTGCCCAAACGCACGCGACAAAGCATGGCGAGCATATAAATCTTCAGACCTCCCCCAAGACCTCTCCACCTACCAAATGTTACGCAACAAATGCACCAAAGCTACTCGACTAGCTAAAGCAGAATACTTCAGCTCCTCCCTCCAGACTAACTTAAACAGCCCATCCAAATTCTTGAAGGTTATTCACTCCCTCTTCTCTCCACCAGCTGCTAATCCCACTCCACTCCTACTTGTAAACAACACTACTATTTCGGATCCATGAGCTGTTGCCTGTGAGTTCAATGCATATTTCTCCTCTTGTGCCTCAACTCTTCTCTCCTCCCTGCCCAGTTCTGCTCCACATAGACCTACTTTAGACACTATGAAAGTACATGGGCCATGCCCCTTCGCCTTCAAAGATATCTCACCAACTGAAGCCCTTTATGCCCTATTGTCACTCAACCCCTCGAAAGATATATCCCCAGATGGGCTGGACACCAAGTTCCTATACCTTTCCGCCCCAGCAGTAGCAACCCAGCTCACCAACCTTCTTAACCTCTTTTTTGCCACTGCAACTGTTCCCCAGTCATGGAAGCACACTGTTATCATCCCCCTTTCCAAAGGGGGGACTCCGACCGCCACATCAAACTACCACCCTTTCTCCCTCCTTCCAACTCTTGCAAAACTACAAGAACACCTAGTGCTCACCCATGTTACCTCCTATCTTTCAACCTCCAATGTTTTCATGCCATTCCAGTCTGGCTTCAGGAAGGGTCACTTTACTGCCTCCTCCCTGCTAAGGTTCATGGACACTATCCTTTCCGGAATGGATAATGGGCTGACCACCTCGGTCTTCTTTGTAGACCTCGCTAAAGCTTTTGATACAGTCTACCACCTCTTGCTGTTATTGAGCCTTTCAGAAGCTGGCCTCTCTGTTTCTGCCACCAACTGGTTTTGAGCATACCTCTCAGGCTGAACTTAATCAGTAAGAATTGCTGATGTCACCTCCTCCTCCCCCCCAATGACAACTGGTGTCCCCCAAGGGTCAGTACTCGGCCCCATTCTACTCTCCATTTTTCTTAATGACCTGCCACTAATCTTCTCATCTACTTCCATCCATATGTGTACAGATGACCCAGTCTTATTTTCCACCTGCTCCTCCTTGGAAGAGGTAGCTTCCAACCTCCAGTCCAACTTTGACAAAGTTCAGCTCCCACCTGCTCTCCCTCAATGCTAAAAAAATGGTCACCATGACCTTTGGGACTAGACAACATCTGTCTAGGTCCCCCTCCCTTCCCCCCTTCCACACCATGGATGGGACAACTCTGGAGGATGTCACTACCTTCTGGTACCTAGAGGTATGGCTAGACTGCCACCTTTTCTTCTTTGAACACATCAATGCATTCTTAAAAAAACTGTGCCCCAAGCTCAATGCCCTCTATAGGAACCACAATAGCCTCCCTCTTGTCATGCTGTTACACCTGGGTTATGCCCCTATCATCCCACATACACCTCACACTGTATTCCTGGTCTATTGTACTGTAATACTGCTATTTTGCACTAACATGAAGATATGGGCACATATCATATAAACATGAGTGCTAGGAATGTGCTTTGCTGCTAAGATATGTTAATATTGATCATGCATGATTCATTATACCTCACTATAATACATTTATCTAGATTAGTTTGTCTTCCATAGATAATCCATATATAATTTACCTAATTACTGGTATGATGACTCTGAGGGATCATCAGGGATTATTGTATACTTATATTCTCATATAATTATATGTAGTGTGTGTATTGCACTCAGGCAGACATGCCACATGTAGTAGAGCCCTGTCATCAGTTCTATTTGTCTAAGCAAGCTGACACAGAGAGAAACCCTTTGTTATGTCTCTATGTTTTATACTGTATATAAGCAAGAAATGCTGCATGTAGTTTGAACCAGTCAGCATTTCTTTTGTCTAAACTATATTGCTAATGGAAGCATATTCTGTCTCATACAATACTGTTTAGTAATTCTGTCTCCTAAGTCATTATCTAATGGAGAATGACTTAGGACCAATACATATTGTTTCTCATATCTGTAACTATAAGGTAGTCTCTGTTGCTATGCTATTATCTGTAGTATATAGTTGTCTCCAACCCACTGTAGTGTTCTAGAAGAGCAGGGAGAGAGACAAGACCTTAGACAACCTAAGATCTACAATTCTGGAGATTATGTATATTCTTCATTCTAGTGGTGAGAAATCCATCTTCCTTGTGATTTTCTTTGTCACATGCTTGGCGTAAGTAGCACAATAAACTTTATTAGTATTCCTTGCTTGTTTATGAATGTTTCTTGGCAGACTCTGAGACACAAGAATCTGTATTATTATTATTTACCCTACACACCAAGAGTGTTTAGATTACTTAAATGGCGACCGTGAGGGGGGTCTGGATGTTTGCTAATTTTCATTTTAGTTTCCTCTGTAAATTAAAACACTGGGCAAGAAATCCCCGGTAAAAAACAAGCTAAAAGTGTCTTATGTTTACATTTTTGGTCTGTTGTGTGTTCCACAGTGCAGACAAAATAATCTCTTGGCAGATATTCAATCTTTGTTTAATGAGTTGTTGTTTTTTTTTTTTACTATTCTTTCTCTGTGGGAACACAGCTATAAAGGGATCCAAAACAGACATATAGACTGCTTTCTTGTGGATTCAAATCCTAATGGGTAAATACTCATCTAGGAGTTCACATATGCAAAAGTCTGTTTCTGTCCTGTTATGAACTTTGGTTGCAAAAAAAGGTTTTGATCCACAGCCAGCTAAGGGTTTCTTATCTTATATGACATGTCTAAATATATCAGTACCGAGTTGAGGCTGGATGTCTTAACAAGCCAAGCTGCTAACTGTAGTTGCTTTGATTTTGCTGAAGTAGCAGAATCCAGTGGTAGCCTTTGAAGAGCTATCATTGCCCATTATGAATAACTGAAAATGGTACCAATGATCCTGAAGGATTATTAATTGTAATGTTGTTTAATTGTTTGGATGCTTTTCTAAATGAAATATCTGTTTTGGAATCGGAGTATATTGCTTGCAAAATGGAGAATGCTGCTTTCAAGCAGGAAATTTGTTTGAAATAGGCTTCTCATACAGATAAGATAATTGGACTCCAGTCTCAATTGCTGGAGTGTCTCCATCTAGAAAATGAGTATCTCGTTAATGAAAGAAGCAGCACAGACCTATATGCCTTAAGAGACAATGCTGAAAAGGCAAAACTTGTTAGTAAAAAAGTTTTTCAAACGAATGGTGTTCTGGCTAGTAACACTGATTCCTTACATGTTGGAAACAAGGAACTTGGAGAAAAGTCTGATATAATTACTGAAAGAGTTAATGTGCTGGTATTTCAACACCAGACCTTGACTGAACAGCATGATTCAGTATGTTTTAATTACAGCAAACCTGAAATGAAGGCTTTAAATATAAATCATGACACAGTTTCTGTTGATAATAGACACATTTTACTAGATGAAAATGATTTGCAATCTAAAAAAATGCACTTTATAGCATGCTAACTCCTGTATCTGAGCAGTTCGAATGTAGGAGTAAAAAGTCAGATATGGCAAACTTGCACCATCAGCCAGAGGTATTGTCAGGGCATACTAACTTAATGCCCAAAGACCTTGCCTCTTCTCATGTTGAAGAGTTTGATTTTGAACACTCATAGTATGCTGTGGGGTGGACTAGAGCAAAGGCTAGCCACTTGTTTTTCTGTGATTCACAAAATGGAGAATTGTTAGAGTCTCAAAATGGTGGACACACATGTCATCAGGTTGTATCCCCAAGATGGTTGCTCATGGTCATGTGATGATGGTCATGACACAGTAATCCATGATGCCCATGAGGTAATACAAAATGGCAGACACCACACCATGGAGATTCGATCCTGCAGTCACAGGGACCTGTGATTACTGCCATAACCAAACAAAACAAACAAGAGTTTTTTGGCATGATTAATAATGTTATCAGTAACACTAGTGTTTCTGAAAGACAGAAGATTCTCAGTAAAAATGATGCTGATGTACTTTTGAATAAGGCTGATACACAATCTGTCATGAAGTCAGTGTCTGATGCTGCAGAAGAAACTTTTGCTAGCAATGTTTATGGTATTCGAGTGTCTCTGGATAAAGAACACATTGAAGTTAATTACATGAATTGTTATGATTCTTTCCTATGCAATTTAACATCAGCTTTCCCTGAGAAGACTGAATGTACTGCTTTTCCTATGCAGTTATTTAATACCTTAAGCTGTAACATTAAAAACAAAGTTGCTACCATCCAGCAACATTCCGGTGGGGAAACCCAGTTTACATTTGATGAGGAAGAGGACAACCCTGATTCTGAAAGCCCCATGGCTGTGATATTTTCAGCATCACAGGCCACGTTGGGGGTTACAAGTTTGATTTTTGAACTGGGGCTGACAACTGTTTCAGTACTATTTTCTCCACCCCTGATGGCTACTGAACCACAATTCATAGCTAGAGAACTACATGCAACTTGCACACCACTTTTCTCCACTGTGCAAGCACCCTTGATAGTGCCAGCACTTGCTGCACATGATACAGAACCCCCTCCATCAGTGACACCTGGATCATCCCATACTGTGGATGCAGTAGCAGGCACAAGCCAGGAACAGCCCGGATTATTCCAAGTACACACTATGGCAAGCACTACAGACAAGAAGGTATCCTAATACTGATATCATTGTCTTTTCTTTTAAGACCACTAACCATGGCCCCAGCATTGGTTAATCCTAACACAGTTTCAGGGCATTATTTTGAAACTGCCACATCAGATATAGCAATCTCATCAGGTTTAGCACAAACATGCAATGGACACATCAGACCCATTGCTTATGCATCCAAGATGCTTGCCCTAGTGGAGCTGAAATACAACTTTTTTTAAATGAATTTTTTGGCTACATACTGGGCAGTGAGATACTTTATGTACATCATTGGATATACACCCATTGTTCTGCATTCCAATCATTTGTCAACTAACTTTCTGTTGTCAGACAGAGTAAAAGATGACTCTATATCCAATGCCAGACTTACACACTGGTCTCTCATTTTATATGAACATGACATCACAGTCCTTCCTATCAAAACTCCATCCTTGTTAGCCCATGGCCTACAATTTGCAGGAGAAGGCCATGATTGTTCACTCCAACCCCCTGACCTACCTGTCCCAGTGCCCTTTCTGACAGAACCTCAGAAAATGTTAAATAACACCACTGTGTGTTATGTTTTGATTGATGACTCAGCCACACATACCAACGAGGGTCAGATAGCAGGGTTTGGAATTATTTTACATTCTGGTGATGACAGAGTGTGCATGGCTAGTAACTGCATCATCGTTATGTACGTTTCATGGGCAATGTTAAAATACTCCTGGCAAATAAAATGAAAAGCAGGGAGGTAGGAGTCTCCTAATTACTATAAATATTTGTTGATGGTTTAGAGAGCTGGAAAGTCCTTGAGAAAGACACAGCTTGTGTTAAGAAAAGAATAAAAATATTTTTCCTTACGTAAAATGATACCAGCACTCCACGAGAGGGTTAAGTGTTGCAGTCTGACAAAATGGCCTTGATCTAAAAGACTGCAGATACAATGCTTTTGTTATAGATTCAAATTGGGTCTGTTTCTCTCTAAACTGAATTTCTTTGGTAGAAGACAAACTTCTGTTCCAATTCTCTGATATTACCTCTGAGAAATACAGCGACTTGCTTTTGTATGTCACAACACTAACCAGTTTAAATACTGTACATTCATCAGGTTCGAGCATTTTGTATGTATATTTTTTATTCTCCAAAAGAAGGACCCTTATTTGAGGGCGGTGTATAGGTTCCTTAATAAAGGAACTGAGGAATAACTTCCAGAAATAACTCTTATAAGAAAGTGAAAATGACATTCACCTGTCCAGTGATGGCCTACCTATTTGGAACATTACTGCTATAACACTCATGAAAAATTACGGGTAATTCCCGAATACGGAGAGTAGATTTTATCTACTGTACCAAGTACGTGATACTCCAACTGGTGGACACCAGTGAGTCAATAAAACATTAGACAGACTGAAATCCTCTGTCTGGTGGCCACATATGAGAAATGATGTAGAACACTACATTAGTAACTGTTTGATCTGTGAACAGAACAATCCTATACCAGCTAGGAAAAATCCATTGTTTTCCCAGAGCCAAAAGGCCCCTGGAACAATATTCAGATTGACTATATTTGGCCTTATGCCAACCACTAAGAATAACTAGTTTGCACTAGTGATCACTGACCTATTTTTGAAACAGTTTAAAGCTATCCGAAAACAGAACAACATAGTCAAAGTGATTGCAAATGTCTTGGTAAACCAGCTATTTACTAGGTAGGGCATACCCCTAAAGGTAAATTCTGATTACAGGGATCTGGCTTTATAGCCTAAGTGATGCAGGAAATTCTGGATTTGTTATGGGTAAAACAAAAGTTTCATATCCCTTACAACCCACAGTCATCAGGACAGGTGAATGTGCTAACAGGCAGATCAAAGTTATGTTATAATAAACTAGTTCAGAAAACCCTAAAGGACAGGAATTCATTATTGCCTTTACTCCTTATGGCAATAAGTGGGACACCCTCTACAGGTACACAGTGTACCCCATTTTTGAAATCATGACCAGACGGTTCATGAGACTCCCAGAACATTTACTTCTGGACCTGTGTACTGCCATTGCTGATGGAGCATCAGTAGATAAATATGTTACCTCAAACAAGACATCCAAAACGTACACTTGTTTGCTGCACAATGTATGGGCAAGGACCAACAACAGGCCTTGACCCATTGTAAACAAACTCAGTCCAGCAGTCTACCAAGTTAGACTGCCTCACAATAACAGTCATTGATAAATGGCTACATGCCAATCAAATGAACCTGTTTAAAGGAGGTTAAATTACTTTTCCATACTCCAATTGGAAGAAAAGTACTAAACTATGTTTTTTTTTTCCTTTTACTTTTAGGTTCCAGGGAGAGAGAGAGATGCTTGCTTTTGTGCTTATTATTCTTTTTAGAAGTATAGATCTTCTTACAAGCCCAAACTACACATCTTATTGCAGGAAAGAACCAATGACCTAAACCTAAACAAATTGTTGAGGCAGAACACCTCACAAGCCCACATGATTTAACTGTATCCTGTGGAATTCACACTAAAGTCCTAAAAGACAAGTTCATTGTCCAGAAGGGTAGTGAGGCCCTACTGAATGTTATGATCATTGCTTTGGATCAATTCTAGCAGATAGACTTGATCTGGACTCCTGTTTACATTTTATTGATAATCAGGAATTTTGCATCAACATTTTTATGGCAATACAAGTTATTAGACCCTAAAGGTTTTTAACCCAATGATGCCCCATAATTTGTGACACTTAATACTGAGAGCCCAAAACAGAACCCTGGCCCAACCAGTGGTCTAACAGCCACTTCCAAACCAGGTACCCTAGTTAATAATGTGCAGCTTATGCACAACCCAGTGATTTTAAATCTCACCCTTTAGAACTTGGAATGATTTGTTATATGTTTCACAACAAACATTTCCCACTTTTTTTTTCATAATGATGTGATTGAATACCCTGGCAGCATACCAGGTACATATTAATGGCCCATATACAGGGACTGATAGCACCATACACACACACAGGTTTTTTACATCCTGACTGCTAGTGGTACATCTTATGACTGTAAAGCTACCCAAATGCGCTAGGCATCTTGTTTTTCTTTTGTATAAAAAAACCCCCACAGGTTTAGATTCAGGCCTACTTGGCTCTGACATATGTATTTGAAATAGGGCTAATTCAGTCATTATTCAAGCACATATGTTAAAGGTTCATGAGGGTATGAAAAATAATATCATAACCCCCCCCCATTGCATGGTATACATGATTTTGCTTATTAAGAGTGATTTACATTTACAATATTAAGGATATTATGAAGGGATTTGACCTGACAAATGTTCTTGTTAATGAATTAATTTCTGCTCACATTAAGGAAGCAGATGAGCATCATATAGCAAGGAAAGTCCTTTGCACTGCCCACAGTTATTATGTTCTTACATAATACAACCCTTTGGTTATCTCTTCCGGAATCTGGAATTAGGATACATCCTTGATCTCATACATGACAGATGTATGGCTGAGTGGTATTGCCACATTTTGTACTTCTATTGCATGTGTTAACAAATGCTTATTTGAATCTGACACAATTCCCTTGTCAATGGCAAGAAACCTTGGATATGTCACTATACACACCAGTATTGCTACAGTGCATGTTTTGAAACTTATTCCTGCACAATCCAGGAAGCCATGTTTGTGACTCTCACAGTGTCATTGCCGCATTTTCATCTGGCAACATCCATCTCTGATCGTCTGGCAATTGTCTATTCTATTGGTCATCTTGATGGGAACTTTTATCATAAAAAGGTTGAAACTACCTCCTTTCTTTGTTTACCATGAGGTCTTGGAATAGTGACTGGCTCTGAACTTTGAATATCTTATCTGAAAGGAGCATCACCTTTTATGCAGAAGTGACATCTTCCAACTTTTTTTACCAACTTGAGAATGCTGGCCTAATACCTGAAATTAGGCTTCCATTTGTGAACTTTCAAATAAACTGTATCTGGTCCAACCAATTAAGATTCTACAATCAAGCTCATTGTTATGCATATTATGAAGCTATGTTTTTTTTTTCCTTTTACTTTTAGGTTCCAGGGAGAGAGAGAGATGCTTGCTTTTGTGCTTATTATTCTTTTTAGAAGTATAGATCTTCTTACAAGCCTGGGGTAGAGGCAATCCCCTAACTTCAGCAAGAAGACTCTTCTTCATTTGATCTACAGTCAAGAAATCCATTTTCTTCACTGCTTGTTTTCCAAGCCTGGATGGCACCTCATTCAAACTGTTATAAACTTTTACACTATGTACAGCCATGTGACCATCTTCAACTGAACACTGTTGCTATTTTATTATAAAACTCAATGTGCAATCTAATGCACCCCCTGCTGAAGCCTCTGAAAATACTGCTGCCTCCTGAACATTTTGATCTACTTTTGGAAAATCTGAATGCATCAGATCTGAACTATGACTCTTCATCTTACACTTAAAGAAACCTTGGATTTATCCCTGAAACTGCTAGTTGTTTATGGCTTTGTGGACATTGACATTCCGTGTCCTGTTCAACTTACCAACTGAAAAATGCCATCCTTCAAGGTGGTATATTCTGCTGATGTGGAACATTGTGTGGTGACCAACTATACATTCTTCTGATATGGACTAAAAGTTATGCAAAGTGAAAATTTCTAACTTCTGTTTTTATTCCCTAAACAGGTAATCACACTTGTTCCCATCCCGGAACCAGATATCATTAAGTCTAGTCCTAACTATCTTGATGCTGTATCTCAAGTTTTACTTATTTTTAATATCCATACAGGCAACTTAAGTTTGTCTCTTCAATTTCTTCCCAATAGGACAGATACTCACCTGATACATATCAATATTTACTGATTGTTTTGATATTGGAAAACCCCGTTGAGAAGTTTTATTCCAAATGTTTCTAGTAATACACGGTTTACTAACATTTTCCATTATAATTACATTTTGTTGTTTAAGGAAAACCCTGAAATACCTGTGTGACCAGTTAAAATGTTCTCTGTTTGGCTTGTACCACAGGCCTGTAGACAAATGATGCCTAACCACCATCTTTTTGTTGTGTTGCCACTTTTACAATTAGGACAACAAAGAGGGGACGGTTAAGCCAGGGCTATGCCCCTATCATCCCACATACACCTCACCTACACCTCACACTGTATTTCTGGTCTATTGTACTGTAATACTGCTATTTTGCACTAATATATTGATATGGGCACATATCATATAAGCATGAGTGCTAGGAATGTGCTTTGCTGCTAAGATATGCTAATATTGATCACGCATGATTCATTATACCTCACTATAATACATTTATCTAGATTAGTTTGTCTTTCATAGGTATTCCATATATAATCTACCTAATTACTGATATGATGACTCTAAGGGATCATCAGTGATTACTGTATACTTATATTCTCATTTATGCAATATATGTGGGCAGATAAACAGTGGAATAAATTAATTAATTCTCACTGATGTGGGATAAACAATGATTCTAATATTTATTCCAGACCCTGCCATCAATTAACCACCGATTATCCCACACCCTGCCATCAATCATCTTCATGCTGTCTGGACCTACTTTGCCTAATACAGTCACTGCTGCAGCCTGTCCCCAACAGTGCTGCATTTCAAACAACCACTCACTTCAAAAGTAACCTCCAGCTACTACTCATACCAGACTGATAGATGCAAACATAATTTTTTCACACTGCTTTCTCTACTTTTTTCAGGTCACAAATTCAACTACCATGCTGCAGTCTATTCCCCCACCTCCTCGCTTGCTCACTTGCTCAATCATCACACCAAACATTCATCAAATGCCACTCCTCTTTGTACTTGGCAAAACAAATTCATACCCAACACCAAGAAAACAAACCCACATGCACCCACTAACCTCACAAAACTAATGCTGTCTCCTCACACACATGCTCCATTTTCATTTTCTGTTCTTCTCTGACACTGCTCATTTTACTCCCAGACATGCTACTTATCTTTTCTTATTCGCGCTCACTCAGGTTCACCCCACCACTGAAATTCACTCCCGCTGCTCCAACCAAATCAATGCCATGTCGCAATATAATATTTTTTCCTTTTTAACAGGTTTAAAACAAGAGGCTACATGCCTCCACTTAATCCACCAGTCCTGATGACACCGCTCACTTACCATAGCCGCCATTTTTCCTTTCTTTTTTAAAAACTTGAACACTGCACCAATCAGCAGTGACGTTACGATGTCCACAACACCGCTTCTTTAGCAACCCTCTTCAGACATACAGCACAAGAATACACTACTACAAAATAGACCATGATGCAGAAACAAATATAAACAGAACTAAACAAAATTTCAACAAAATAACTTAAGCCAAAAGACCCCAGCCTATTGCATAAATGTAACATGTGATGGGGAAGTGTTGCATACATGATTTATCTTCATTTGAGCAGTTTGACCTCGGGCACATCACTCGTGGCTTACGCCACTCGTGATGTTACCCAAGGTCAAACTGCTTTCATGAAGATAAATCATGTATGCAACAGTTCCCCAATGCATATTCCCTATATAATTACATGTAGTGTATGTATTACACTCAGGCAGATATGCCACATGTAATAGGCTCTCGTCATCAGTTCTCTTTGTCTAAGCAAGCTGACACAGAGAGAAATCCTTGGTTATGTCTCTATGTTTTATACTGTATATAAGCAAGAAATGCCGCATGTAGTTTCAACCAGTCAGCATTTCTTTTGTCTAAGTTATAATGCTAATGGAAGAATATTCTGTCTCATATGATACTCATTAGTAATTCTGTCTCCTAAGTCATTCTCCAATGGAGAATGACTTAAGACCAATACATATGGTTTCTCATATCTGTAACTATGAGGTAATCTCTGTTGCTATGCTGTTATCTGTAGTATATAGTTGTCTCCAACCCACTGTAGTGCTCTAGAACAGTGGGAAGAGAGGCAAGACCTTAGACAATCTAAGATCTACAATTCTGGAGATTATGTACATTCTTCATGCTAGTGGTGAGAAACCCATCTCCCTTGTAATTTTCTTTGTCACGTGCTTGGTGTAAGTAGTATAATAAACTTTATTAGTACTCCTTGCTAGTTTATGAATGTTTCTTGGCAGATTCTGAGACACAAGAATCTGTATTATTATTATTTACCCTCCACACCAAGAGTGTTTAGATTACAGTGCAACGTGATCTAGTGCAGAAGATGATCCCGCCTTTGTTTGATTACTGTGAAATAGTCTATAGTGCCACACCCAAGGCCACCTTATCTCAACTGGACCCCATCTTCAATGCTTTCTGTCGTTTTGCTCTAGATGCCCCCCCGCACCCACCACTGTGATCTCTACCGTTCCCTTGCACTCCCTTCTCTCGACAGTTGCCGCCTTCTGCACTGTACCAAATTTGCTTCAAAATTCTGGCTGGATTCCCTCCCATCCTACCTGTCAACCTTGCTACTGCCAATCCTCACCCCTGCTCATGCCCTCAGGTCCCTTGACTCCCGTCAATTACTAATCCCTAGGCGCGGGACCAATGTAGGCCAGGCTGCCTTCTTACACCGCTTCCTTAAACTCTGTAATGATCTTCCCCCTCAAATTTGCCTCTTCTCCAGCACCATCTCTCTATTCACCACCCTGGAAAACTACCTCACAGTGAACTGCTCCTGCACTTGACACCCACAAGTGCCATTTCAACCCCTCCACCCACCCAACTGCTTGACCAGTGGCACCTAGCTTGCACTACAGAAGCTGTCTTATATATGTTTGTCCAACTCTGCACTTTTTGTTTCATGCTTGGTCTCATCCTGCCCCAATCTGCGCTTAGTATTCTAAGTTGTATACTGCCACAATGTTTTACTATATGTGCTATGTGCCTCACAGACATGTTTTCTATGTACTATGTTCCTAAATGCACCAAGTGTTGTTCTACTGTAACTTGTACAATGTGACTTGATAACCTGACTTGATAACCTGCTAGTTATCCTTCCTCTGTACCCCCGCCCCCAGGTCACACCGGGAGACACACTCTTTTTGCTCAGTGTGCCTTTCCTGGTGAAACATTTCAATAAATAAATAAAAAAAATATTCAGGGCATACTTGCAAACCTGAGGGCATCAAAAGTTACTCCAGAGCACTCTCCTATGTATCTCACCACATGGCCAGGCATCAATGTGACCCCAAGGGCACCACTGCATCCCCCTGCTCTGGAATAATGATGGTGGTGACATACATGTTCTAAAACATGTCAAAGTAGTCCCAAAAATGCACCACAAAACATGAATAATCATTCAGTTTCTGGGGGCTGTGGCTCCCAGACCCCCAGCCTTATGGGGCCCGACCTTTTAGAATTGCATGCCTTGTTAAAAAGGTAACCACACCACTCATGATCACATATTTTCTTTTTGAGTAGAAATTGTTTTTGGACTCACAGTGTTACCTTTTTGACTCCTCTAAGGCACCTGCAGTACCACCATTTAGTGAGTGTTATGCAGGCTCTTCCAAAATGCTGTTCTACAGGTTCAATTTTAAGACTGCTACTCCAGTTTTTCCATCAATCAGATGTTAGTCATTAGCAGTGGCTATGGACATATAACAATTGCATAAAACACTGATAATGGCAGAATATGGTGTCATGTTTCTGTTAAAAGGGTAAGGGTACGCTGAAAACTAACAGTGCACAGTGAGGTGAAGATAGATAAATGTGATTAAAATAGGAATGTATTTCTATAGTTCACAAGACAAGGATAGATGCATGCATGAAACCGGCAGTTTTCTTATTGTAGCACTGTCTGTAATAAAGTGGTTCTGAGAGTTGATCACTTCTGTTACATGCAGTTTCTTTACTATATTAAAGTGGGAGCACAGCAGTTTTTTTAACTGCAAGTATATATCTGTACTTTTTGGAATAGTGTATAAGGACTATTTTATCATGATTATTTCAGCAATCGATCCATTTGTGTTCATGCAAATGGTCACTGCATGACGCACATTTTAAAACTGCCTTCCAGCAGTAATAGAAATACCACTTCTCTCAGTGCATTTTAATCCCTGCAAGGTATACATATTTTAAAATCAAGGTTGGAAATGAGAAAGGAAAATGTGGCCCACGGGATTTGAACCTCAGACCTCTGGTATGCCGTTCTAGCACTCTAAGCATCAAGCTACAGGTCCACTGGTAAAAGGATCTGAGGAATTCCTTTTTTTACAGCTCCACTCATTCCTTGATTTAAAAATATATATACATTGCAGGGGTTAAACTGCACTGAGAGAAGTGGTATTTCTAAAATTGGTTCCTGGTTGCAGGATTGCACAACACTAGAGAAAGGAATGTGTGGAGCTGTAAAAAAAGGAATTCCTCAGACACTTTAACCAATGGGCCTGTAGCTTAATGGCTAGAGTGCTGGAATGGCATACCAGAGGTCTGAGGCTCAAATCCCGGTGGGCCACATTTTCCTTTCTCATTTCCAGCAGTAAAGAACTTATTATGTTCTTTTTTCAGTTTTAATAGGGACCTTTTTCATCAATTATTTTATTTCATATGTGTGCCAACTTTAAACAGACTGAACTTGAGTTGGGTCTGCATTGAAGTTAAAGATTGAAATGTTTTGCAGTGCCTGGGGATTGAAAACAGCAGGCAGCATATGGTTTATATTCCTCAATCATTTCACTCTGAAGGATTTGGGGGTGACTACTGGCCATGGCAAGCGTTCAGCTTAACCAGGAGGCCTTAGTTACTGATGGCTCATCTGGCAGAACATCTACTGGGCCATTATTCAGGGAACAGTGGGTACAAGTCCCAGTTCTGTCACACTGGCAAAGCTGCTTGCCAGGGTATTAAAAGCATTGTCATTAAAAAAATGTTCCCACATTAAAAGTTTTATGATGAATTTATTTTTGTGCATTAAAAGTTTTTACATGATTCTTTTATAGAAACATAGAAACATAGAATTTTATGGCAGATAAGGACTGCTTGGCCCATCTAGTCTGCCCATTTTCTTGCCTATTAGATAAACTGCAGATCCTATTTATCCAACAGTCCACTTCCTCCTATCCCCTACTTGAATTGCCTTTTGTCTGTCCCATGCGTTCTTGAATTTCCCCACTGTTTTTGACTCCATGACCTCCTCAGGAAGACCATTCCATGCATCCACCACCCTCTGTTTGAAAAAATACCTCTTCACATTACCCCTGAGCTGCCCCCCCATCTTCAAATTGATGCCCCTTGTTCTTGCATATCTCTTTTTCTTGCTGCAGAGGGCAGAGAACTGCAGCACATTAATGATCACTGAGAAAGGGGACATTTCTTCCATCCTCACAACATGTTGGATTGTGTCACAGTGGCTTCTTCCACCATGAAACAGTCTGCCTATGTTTTCCCTGCCAATCACAGCACTGCAATCTTTTCTGCAATCATCTCTGGCTGTGCCCTGCTCCTCCCCACCCCACCCCCTGCTCCACCCAGCTTCTCCCTTTCCCTACTCCTACCCACCCCATCCCCGCTCTGCCCAGCTTCTTCCTTCCCCGCTCCACCCCCTCCTCTTGGCCTTAGGTGCACCGTAGATACCTGTGCTTCATCCAAACAACCATTTATTTGGTACTTAGAAACCAGCTGGCAAGTAGTGAAAGCGACAAACAAATACAGTACTGATGGGAAACTATGCATTTTGCAGTGGTCTAACAAATACAATATTAATGGGAAACTATGCATTTTGCAGTGATTTAACAAATGCAATATTAACAGGAAACTATGCATTTTGCAGTGGTCTAACAAATGCAGTATTAATGGGAAACTATGCACTTTGCATTTACCTTTAATCAGATGTCTCTCCAAAGCTTTGCAGACCAACTGGAGTATCAACGTTAAGACACATGTTTCTTAAACGGAGGGTAAAAAGTAGTAGTTTTCTATCCTGAAAACCTATGCTACTTGTCATCCATCAGCCTTTACTGTGGGGTGAGTCATGCATGGATTTCAGGTTAAAGATGTCTAGGACCATCCCCTGTGGTACCCTTGCTTTCCATGCCAACTTCATATAATACATTATTACACCTGTTATATTCCATCAGAAGCAGGAAATAGAGCTGCAAAAAAAGTGCAGAGCACCAGTAGGACATGCACAGAAAGGAGACAGGTAAGCAGGACCAGCGAAGAAAGTCCTCTGACATATAGTTATCTTACCAGCAGGTTAGTAACCTGGTATGTGTCTCTGTCTCTAGAAATCCTTCAGGATTGCTCTGTAGCTTGTGGGTTAGCATCTAGATGGACAGCACATAACATAACCATGATCTGATTTCAGATAAGGGCTCTACTTTGTGCTCCCTTATCTTCAAGATTGTTACAGGGTGATGGGGCAGGGATAGACAGGTAGCAGCTACCTCATATGTTGGAATTTGGAGGAACACATGGGGTCCCCAATAACTCTGTAGGAACTCCATCACTCACATGGGATTAACTGAAGAAACCTTAGTTTAAAAATTGAGCCCACACCCCAGCTGTCCCCACATCTTCAAAAGTGTGACTCCAGCTAAAATGAGTCACTGGAGAATTGAGGTAGTTTATATCTGTGAGGCACCTGCTGCAGTCTTTTTCATTTGTTAGATGACCTGATCACACATTTTAATTTTTACCACTTTCTGGATCACTATAAACTGATCCTGAGTTTATAACACTACTTTGTTAGCACTGCCAACCTGCATATACCACTTGCTGACCTCATCACTGGATGCATGGGCTACCCTCATCACTTGATGCAAGGCCCCCCCCCCATCCCTTTCATTCACAATTTTGGACCTCGCTGTACTGACATATTGAAGCAGATTAAGTTCCCTACACCACTGGCTCACTCATCACTCTACTTGTCATCAGCTCAATAAATAACTATTGTACTGTACTGCACTGTAAAGGTAAAAAACAAAATAATGTATAAAAATGTCATATGAGTACTTCGTGAGCTAAGTGGCACAGCGTCATAAAAATGAGCAGATTCGTTAGGGAACTTAACAAGCTGTTGTTCTTCCCATTCAGTGCTGCTGCTGGATACCTTTTTATGTTTGCTTGTGCACATGCACAAGAAGTATTATGTGGCAGCTTAGGAGAGAAAAGGGTTGTGGAGGTGTGGCACTGTCACTGACAATGCCACCACTGCATTTGCGGGCTTGCTCCTCGATTCAATGCAGTGGCACACTGCTGCTGACACTAGTTCAGCAAGCATGCCACCAACTTGAAAAAAATTGGCTGCTGCAGTGAAGAAGTGCTCCATCATTGCAGAGTGTGCCTGAAAGAAACTGGCCACTGCAATGAGGGAGTGCCCTGTCATTGCAGGGCATGCCTTGTCTGCCAAGACTTTTCTATTCACCCCACTCCCTCTGTTGTCCATTGTGGGAGCAGGACAGAAAATAAACCCTCCCGCTTCCTCCTACTGCATGCTGTCCACCCCGCTCCCTCTATTCCCCATCCAGGCACCCATCCCGCACTGTAAGTTAACCCTTCACTCCCTGTCACTGCATGCTGTCTGCCCCACTCCCTCTGTTCCACCACCAGGACTGCATGTAAGCTCTTCCGCTCTCTCCCACTGAGTGCTGACCACCCCACTCCCTTCATTCCCTGTTCCAGCAACTGAGTGCAAGTAAACCCTCCTGCTCCTTCCCATTGCATGCTGTCCTACCTGCTCCCTCCGTTACCTGTCCCAGTAACTGGACTGCAAGTAAACCCTCCCACTGTGTGTTGTCCGCTGCGCTCCCTTCGGTCTCAGCATGTAAGCAGAACCTCCTGCTCCCTCCCACTGTATGCTGTCCACCTCATTCCCTCCATTCCCCACCCTGGCACATAATTAAACCATTCTGCTCACTCCCACTGCGTGCTATCCACACCGCTCCTGGTCCCAGCAGGTCATTCGACCCACCCGCTCCCTCCCACTGCATGCTGTCAGCCCTGCTCCTTCCATTCCCCATCCCAGCAACCAGATTAGAGAGAGAGGGAGGTGCCAAGACCACCCACCCCTCACTATGCAGCAACCAGCAACCATAGGCCAGGCTGCACCATCAGCCTGAGCCGCCGAGGGGGGCTGTACTGTCAACTACTTTTTATTTCTGCAGCTATTTCTAATCAGCTTCCTTCCAGCCACTGCTGCAGATCGCTGAGATAGAGTGGGACTGGAAGATGGCCAGTCGGGAGGAAAGGACCTGCAACCCACCCACAGCAACTGCAAGCTGAGCTGAGAGTACTTAGTCCAGCGAGGACAAGTACCATACCAGACAAGTCCAGCTAGACTAGCTGTAAGCTGTCCATAGATGGTGTTTTGTTTCCTACTTTTCCCTAGCACTTTTTGGTATCTCAGCTGGGCTTGTGAGGATCAATAGCTGCTATGCTAGGATTAGGAAGGAAGGAGGGAAATTAGAATTGACAAATAACTTGGCTTAGCAGTAGCACTGCAGTCAGTCAGTAAGTTTGTTTGGACTATATAATATACAGTAACACCAGTTGTGGAACTTGCAGGCATATGGATTATTTTTTTTTTACATAGGAATGGGCATATGAGGAACGGGTCAATCTTGTGTGTTTAGAGTAGAGATACTATACAAGTGGGATAAAAATAAATTGTCTTCTAGACTGTGGACATTTGTAGTGTTTTGCTGTCTCAACCTATCTGTGATCACTTACATCAGTGACATGATACACTGTACAGTTGTCCAGCTATGCAGACACTAAGTGGTAGAAAACAGTGACAGAGCTGAATCTCCTGCTGGAAAAAAAAAACAGTTGTCTACTAGTAAATGGTACTGGGAGCTCTTTGAGCATATGTTCCAAGTTTGTTCAAGCATACTGTATGTTCAATGTTTTTATCTTATGCCACATAGTTGTTTAATTCCTGTTGAACTATTGTGCCACCTGGTTCTATGCTCTTGCACATCATGCAGTTAGACTACTAACTCAGTTGTTTGAAAAGCAAAGGACCACTCACTGCATCCATAATGTTTGCGTTTCTTAGATCATTTACAAAAGAACACCATGCACAGACCACTATTATCAGATGGTGATTGTGTAAATGTGTGGTCCTCCAAACTAGCTTTCATTGTGAGTCCCTCTAGTATATAATGATTGTTGTACTTTAGTTTTTGGCACAGAGGCATTACTTGCTGCAGTGTGTGGGATAGACTTTTCTCTGGCTTTTATTTTTAGGTTGAAAAAATATGTTCAATGGTACAGTTGCTCCTTTTCTCGGAGGGGGCAGGGTATGCTCATACTTGCACTTGTTTTTGTTGATGTATGCCATATGGAGTAGCACCCCTTATAATCCCCATTTATAGTTTATGAATGAGCAAGGGCGAGCAGCTAATATTAAATACAGACAGTTGGATACAGACAGTTTGTAAATGGAGAAGTATGGCTTTCTCACATAGCTACTCCCAGCAACGCAGGTATTCTGCGTGAAACAGGTAGGTCAGTCAGTGTCAGTGCATAGTACATTGTAATCGGAGCTGTCAGTTCCTATATCTACATAATATTATAAGGATACTTAACAGACAATTCCTGAGTCTGTATTCCTGTGGACCCTGTACATTATAATTATTGCTGTTGCATACAGAGGTAGGAATTAACATTTACATCTGCCTGTTATTCTACACTGCTGCACATTATCGGTACATACATAATGGGCCAGATATTCAAAACTTTGCCCCGGGGCAAAATTAGCACTGCCTGGTGGGCAAACTTAGCCCGGAGCACAGAGCAAGCTATATTCAAAAGGAATAGCCCAGAGCAAACAGCTTCTGAATATAGCATGGGAATGAGGCCGGGCAAACTGGGGCTGGGTGTGCAGGGCAAACTTAGCCCTGGAATAAGACAGTTCTGAATATGGCAACCAGGAAGTGAAAACCACAACAGCAACACAGTGCACAGCGATGTGAAGGTAGGTAGAGATAACCTATGTGGCCAATGTGTGTGCCAGCAAATGCATGGATCCAGTACAGCTGCAGGCAGCAGTGTATGTGAAAGTACAGTGTGCAAAACTGTAAAATATTCCCCGAACTGTTAGCGCAGCGCTAACACATTTGCGCGGGTTTAGCGCAGGGCTAAACCGTTAGCCCGGAGCAAACACGTTTGCCCGGAGCTAAACTTTGCCATATTCAAAAGTGACATGCAAATGAGCCTACTTAGGTAGTCTGTGGGCAAACATCCAGATTAGCATCTCATTATGACCTGATTTGCATGCAGTTTGCACCGGGCTAACTGTTTAGCCCTGCGCTAAACCCGCGCAAACGTGTTAGCACTGCGCAAACAGCTTAGGGAATATTATACAGTTTTGAACACTACTTCCACATGCACTGCTGCCTGCAGCTGTACTGGAACAACACAGCATAGGCACAGATGGTGGTGGTGCTGCATACAACTGTCACATTGTAGGTCATGCTACAATGCACAGCAGAAACTACAGTAGCAAGGGGGCCAGTAGTGTGTGGACACAGCATTGCCTCTGGTGTGTAGGGCAGTGATGATGACTGCACTATACACAGTGAGAGGCCCAACCTGCAGGTGTTTACTGACAGTGGACATTACTGTTACGCTGTTGTGTGACCCACAGATGCTGTACCTGTGGCATGGGATGCTCACAGTGACATGTACATTTCTGGCTTTGTGTGTTGTGGCAGTTGTACAGCTGTGCAGTATGTGGCCGGGGGGGGGCATATATTATCCGAAAGGCACACTGGTGTTGGGGTATTCCCAATACTGGCCCATGTGCACTGCATGATGTGTCCCAGCCTTGTGGCCACATCTGGTCTGTGGCACAGCCTCGCCACCCATACATAATCCCCTCAACATCCTCCATGCCCACAGTGCTGCATGTGTGTGCTGGCATCTGTTGGTGTCCACAGATGTGTGGTCCGCCGGTGTGTGTGCTGTATGGCCACACTGCCATGCTGTCCATTGGCAGCAGGGTCACCACTTACTGCCTGGCATGGCTGGGACTGGTGGCAGATGATGGCATCATTGTGATGCCATCAGTTAGCAGCATGCTTCCTCTATGTTTGGCTTTATCTATGTGTCATATTTCTTTGTTAGGGTCGCGCAAAACCCGCGCTAAACCCGCGCAAACACCGCGCAAAGCCATAGTGTCGTGCAAAGCTGGTTGCCCAGGGTTAAGACAAGCTTTTTCTGGGCGGTAATGTACACCGCGCTAAGTGTCGCGCTAAGTCACGCAAAACCACTTAGCGCGGCGCTAGTCGCTGAATATACCATTGCGCCTGTATTCATGTCAGTTTGCCCCTTGCATACATTATAATTTTGCCCAGCGCTAATGCAGTTTGCCTGCACTATTTGGCCTTTTGAATATAGCAGACCCGCGCTAATCCCGCGCTAAACCTGCTCAAACGGTTTTTGCCCGGCGCAAAGTTTTGAATATCTGGCCCTCAGATTCTATTAACACCCTGATCATACATAAAAAAAACCCAGAAATAATTCTCATTCGCTTAAAATACATTTTTTAAAATACAACATAAATTGAAATTAAAGACCAGATTTTACCAGTTTGCTACTTCTGAGACAGCCCCACTAACATAAATTATGAATGAATGTGTTATGTGAATACATTCTTAATTAAAAGCAAGACCTTTAGATTTAATACCCAAATAAGTGCATGTTAAAATTTGATAGTACTGTATGTTAAAAAAAACTATACAAAAGAAATGTTCTATGTATGGAAATATGAGGGTATAAAGAAATGTTCCCTAGTATGAACAACTGTTTCATACATTCATACAGCATTAAATCTGTCTGGAGACATTTTCTAAACTATACTCTCAAACAGTTAAACTCCATAAACATTAAAACCTTTGGTGCTGTAACAATATTTTTTTCACAAGATAGTATCAATTGACAGAATTAATGCCAAAAAAAAATTAAATCTCTTGAGGACCCCCTAGAAAATGAGTTCATGCATTCTAAAATGTTCCAAGTTCAATAAAGAAAAACCGACTGGAATTACCCCCCCCAGGAAAGGATACACACAACCCCCTCCCCACAAAAACCAGCACACCATCCTCCTACCCTAACACACACATGCAAAGTTCTTCCACCCCTCACCTATATACACAACCCCCACCACAAGACAGCCCACCATCCCCCTACCTCCCCCATTGCCATAGTGTAGGGACCCCCAATCCAGCCCCAATCAGCATAAGAAATAACATAAAATCTGCTCCAATTTTCCATAGTGTAGGGAACCCCTGCCTGAGCACCGTTATAATTAAACCATAATTCCAGTCCCACTTTCTATAGTGTAGGCTTCCCCCCACACCCCCACCCTGGTATGCAATAAATCATCACCCCACACACCCTCATTCCCCACCCATGCCAGTGACTGGCACAGCCCTGCTCACCCTGCCATGGCCAGCCACCAACCAATCTTTACCAGAGTGCATACAGTAAATAATACACACTAATTGGTTGTACTGTTTACCGTACATGCTCTGGTACAGATCAGCCGGTGGTTGGCCATGGCAGGGTGAGCAAGACTATTCAATCTGAGGCATGATAGGAACAGGGGCTGCAGGATCGGAGTTACTGCATACCAGGGTGGGAGGAGCCTATACAACGGAAATGGGAAATGGAATTACGTTTTAAGTATTTGGGTGCTTGGGTGTGGGGGCGGGGGTACCTACTCTATGGAAAATGGAAGTGGATTTTATGAACATACAAAGAAGCCAGCAGAAGAAGGTCGTTTGATCTATCTAGTCTGCTTGTATTGCAGGGTCCACAGCTTGAGTTACTGTCCCTGCCCTCTCTCCCCACTCCTCCCATCCTCCCTACCCATGATCTTTACCTTCCCCTTTGCCTGTCCCATCCTCTCTTGAAGCTGCCGATTGTCTTCAACGAGATCACCTCTTCAAGCAGTGTATTCCAAGTGTACAGTACCCTCTCTGTGATGAAGTACTTCTTGATCTCCTTTCTAAACCTCCCACCTTGCAGATTAAGACTGTGCCCCCTTATATTATGGTTGCCACACAGCTTAAAGAGACTCTCCTTATCAACCTTATTTATCCCTTTCAAGTACTTGTAGGTCCCAATCATGTTCTCTCTCTCTCTCTCTCTCCTTTCCTCCAGGAAGTGCATGTTCAGTGCAGGACCCCACTGGTAATTCTCTGGTGCCAGGTAACTCTCCCCAACAACCACCCTCTGGGTTCTGTCCCTCAGCCAGTTTTCCACCCATTTGGCCGTCTTACTGGTACAATATTCAACACTGAAATCAACTTGATGTTAGTAGATTTGGGGCAGGGTTCACAAAGCTTTGCCCAGGGGCAAACTCAGTTTGCTCTGGGCAAACTGGGTTTTGTGAATGCCTAGTATTCACAAAGCCCAATTTTTCCCCACAAACTGGGTTTGCACCTAAGCAAAGTAGTGAGGAGGGCCACACTGTAAATGAGGAGGAAGGGATCTGCATATCCCCATCTCATTCACAAAGGATTTTCTCCATGCAAGGGACTTTGTGAAGGACCTTGCTGGAGCAAACTACTGCTGAAAAAATCAGGTGATAATCTGCACAACCATAGTGGTTGGCAAAGTTATTGTGGACCCCCCACCCCCTCTGGTCCCCGATCACCTACCCCATATAGCACAATAGTTTTTCATAGTGTTGTGGCCCCACCCTGATCCCTGATTGCCCACCCCATAATAAAATGATTTCTTTTCCATAGTGTAGGGTCCCACTCCATTGCCCCAATCACCCACCTGATATGACAATGAATATCATTCTGTAGTATAGGGGTCCCCCAACCCCCCACCCACTTCGGTGTTTACAGACCACCCTGCTCCCCCTGCCCCAGCATGGCTTCTGGATGGTGAGCAGCACAGCCCTCCTCACACCTCCACGGCTGCCCACTGACTGAACTGTCAATGACAGCTTACAGTACCTACTGGATCATAATGTTGCACGCTTAATAGCACATGACATTATGGCTAACCTGGGATAGTGCCGTAGGCAAGAACAAATGGTGCAATAGCACGTATACTGCTGTACACGTTATTGCACCATTCACACTTTCCCAGGGAGAAGATAAGACCTCGGCTGGGAGTGGGTTCCACCAAGCAGCTGCCGTAGCTCACTAGACTGAGCCACAGCAGCAGGAAACCAGGTGCTGTGTCTGGGACTGGGTTTGATTTCCAGTCCCAGAAACTTTTATTTTTTTGGGGACTTTGTGTGCTCTCTGTGTTAAACCCCCACCGGAGTTGAGAATCTTTAGTATGGGGGGGGGGTTATGCCTCATGGCAGAAATCACACTGTATTGGCAGCATGATTTTATCATGCAGCATAGTGTCTAGCGACATTATGACCCTGTGCCCTTACAGTATACACTACAAGCCCATTGGTTTTGGGCTTGTAGTGTATACCGTAAGCTGTCATTGACAGTTTAGTCTTCAGACAGCTGTGGAGGTATGAGGAGGGCTGTGCTGCTCATTGATCAGCTGCCGTGCTGGGTCAGGGGGAGCAGGGTGGTCTGTAAATACTGGAGTGGATGAGGGGTTGGGGGGAACACTACACTATGGAATAATATTCATTGTCATATAGGGTGGGCAATCAGGCAATGGAGTGGGACCCTACACTATGGAAAATAAATAACTTTATTACCAGGTGGGTAATCAGGTGATTGGACACCAGGGTTTGACACTACACTATGGAAAAGAAATTATTTTATCATCAGGTGGGTGATTGAGCGATCGGGGACCAGGGTGGGACAGTACACTATGAAAAGGAAATTGTTTTATTATTGGGCTGGTAATGGGGAGTTTGGGGGCTGGGGAGGGACTCTACATTATGGAATAAATGTTTTTCTTACCATCAGGTCCATGACCAGGGTGGGGCTGGGCAACTCTGGACTACGGGGGAATGTGGCTGCGTGAGGCTTTGCCTGCAGGGGGCAGTGCACCATTACATTAATGGTATGCAAATGAACCCATAATGGGCATGCTAATGGCCGTTAACATCTTGTATGCCCAATGGGCTCATTTGCATGGCTCCACCGGTGAATAACACTATTGCACCTGAGTGCTATTGGCTGTGGAGTTATTTTCCTGGCTGGCTATGGGGGCAGTGCTACTGAGTATTCCACTGCTTTTCCTTTGACAGCTCTGCCCTCACCAGCCCCAATTCACAGTTAAATAGCACACCATACTATCCGACTGTGAATAGCTCCACTGTTCACCAGTGCAGCTGAGAAGTGCAGCACAAACATTTGCATCCATTTTGCGCTCCTTTTGTGAATCTTGGCCTTGGTGGTGCATTCTGAAAGCAATGCATATCTGATTAACTTGGTACCTATTGTACTATACCAACATCTGAAAAAGTATGTATACACTGAACTTCACACATACAGAATAATATGCATTCATTGTTTTATTGAATACTATAAAAACAACTAACCAGTTAGTAATGACTGTTGAAATGTATCACAGCTTAACGTTATTCAGAATGGAATGGCAGAGACACCGCAAAAGAAGAACCACATGAGGATTTCCCATAATAAGACTTTTGCTAGTAACAGTACATCAACAACCCGTACATACTGACAGTTTCACAGTAACATTGCTGAAATAGGTTCTAAGCCAATTACATCCTTGTTTCGAAATTATCTGCTGTAACTTTCTGTTATAAAAGCTAAATATCAAGCTTCTTATTTCCCACACCTCCATGAGGGTCGGCTACGATTACCAATTTTGCTGGCTTCATTTAAAGGGACACTTTTATCTTTTGAAGCAGATTATACAGGTTTTAAACTTGCATATGTGTACAAGAAGCACTGTTGTTATAGAAAAACAGACATGGCAAGACATTTAAGCAATAAACCACAACAGGGTGTGGATTATGTTGGGATTTACTCATACCTGGTGTGGTTTATTCATGAGGCCACAAGCTGAGAGACTAAACCACACCAGAACTGGGTTAATCCCAGCATAACCCATACCCTGGAGTGGCTTATTGTGATTATACAATGTTCCCCTTCCCTTTTTGTAAATAAAAGTCCTGCCTGTAGTTCAGTGACCAAGTAGCCAGCCACTCCCACTTTCTGAGCTATATAAGCAGTTCCTCTAAGCCTCACTGTGAAGCTTTTTTTTTTTTTTTTTTTGCAGCTGAAGGCTCGCTGGTTTGTCCTCTGAGTTGTTTGAGCCTGGCTGGGGCCTGCCCTCCACTCCTGCTGGCCTCTGCAGGGATTCTGTGTTTGTTTTCCTGCTTTTGGTTTGCATTTTGCCTTTGGCTGTGTATGCTTCCTTTCTTTTTGGGGGCAGGGCTTTTCTAAGCTCCTAGCTTATCTGCTATTTTAGAGCTCATACTGCTGCTTTCAGTTACTCACAACTCAAATTAATTGCACTGCAATTGCAAACCTGTTTTGTGTGTTTCAGCTCACTGGCTGTTCCATGGCATACTCTATTACTGTCACCTGACTCAGATTTACAACCTAGCTATACAGCTCACTCATGCTTGTTCTAATTACCTCATTGCAGCAAATTCATTGCTCTGCCTGGTGACAGTGCTTTGAGAACATTTTGCCTCCTTTTATTTATTGCAGTTACAACTCAGTGTACTCATTTGTTTTCACTACTGCTGCACAGGCCTAATTGCTTCCTGCTTCTGCTTTGTTTACTCCCCTTGCTATTGTGCATTGTGCTACTTTGAGGTTAGCTGATGCTTCTGCTGAGACTATTAAATTAGCTTTATATATGCATGTGGTTCTCGGCCCTTCCATCACGTCCTTGTTTGTCCTACGGCGGGGACTGGGAGGTGTTTGAGGTGTCTTGGCCTCTGTGGCTAATTAATTCTGTTCTAAATCCTGTCTTCACTGCCAAAGCTCCTCAGAGTTTGTCACTTTGATTTGGCTTTGAACTGTCTGGCTGGCTTGCTCCCAATTCAGTGCTGTTGAATTGCTATACAGTGTAATATGCAGGTTTACCTGTCACTACTACTGCTTACTGACCTGTCAGGTCCACACTTGTTTATGCAACTGTTGCTTCTTGCTTATGCAAACCATTGCTTTATGTCTACTGTCACCCCCTCTGCTTCAGCGTGGGATTCTGCTGCACTCAATATGCATTCTACCCTACAAAGTCTCAGCACTCAATGCTCATTATGATCTTGCATGCCGTGCTCATTCAGTGCACCTGCTTTCAGCTCTCAATCAATTCTGGGGCATGCCAGCCATTCTATTCTGGTACAGGGATGCTGCAGCCAATGGTCTCACTCTGTATTTAGTCCACATCTCGAGCATGTCCAACTTGGGGCAGGGTCCTTCTCACCTGACCCATAGCTGGGGATGTCCCTGCCCTGGGCTTGGCTTTAGCTGCCTGCTACATGACAGCAGCTCCTGATGTAGAATTTAAGACTAGTGGTGAAGGGTGGTTACAACGACCTCTTTTGGCTGTAGTGTTCCACTATAATGGTTGGCCATTGACTTAGTGGTTTCCCTAGCAAGACACCTTCACTGCATTCTCCCTATGACTGCCTCTGGTTCACCTGGTTTGATTTAGGGTGGGCAGGCCAGGTGAGTGCCTCAACAGTAGTTACTCTCCTTCTGTGTCTTGGATGCACGTACTGTTGCAGAGTTTTCTTGCAACCTTCCACGATGTTCTCAATAGAGGGTCTGAGTGACAGCCTTCCTCCAAGTTGGAATATTTTACACCTCCCTTAATTGGTTTTTCCAAGTTGCAGCTGCAGAGCCGTCACTAAATAAACTATCCTAATCCTGGAGGGAAGGCGATCTAGGCCTTGGATCCCCAGATATTTCCTCCTCAGGGTTTTTTTTCCTCTCCTCCATTGCCTCAGGTCATAACACTTAGTTAGTATAGTTTTTTTCCCCTAGTTTCTTTAGGTAGGTTCCATTATTGGATGGAGGTGGAGGATGTCCTGCTGTTCCCTCTCCCCTTAGGGGATCCCTCATCTCAAGGCAAACCATTACTATCATGCTACGCAAACCTGAGCAGTCATTACGTTATCCAACTGAGCAACTCATTGCATTATCAACTGCCTCTGCTTTCTACTGCTACGTTACAGTTACTGCTCCTATGTCATAGGTACTGCTTGCTCATATGCTCGTGTTGCCTCCTTTTGGGGATGTTACATTTTTGGGGGGATTCCTAAGGTACCTTTAGCCACGGGAACCATCCCATGGCATCTCTAGGGGTGGAACCCTTTCTGAGGGATCCTTGCCTTCATACCCCTACAGGGTGGTAATTCCTCTGGAATAGAGAGTGTGAATGACCAAAACCAAACTAACACAGTTGCACAAGCATAACACTATACTGGCTCCGTAGTTCAGTGACATGAAAGACCTGCCTGTAGTTCGGTGACCAAGCAGCCAGCCGCTCCCACTTCCTGAGCTATATTAGCAGTTCTTCTAAGCCTCACTGTGAAGCATTTTTTCTTTGCCCCACCATCCTTCCCTCCTCCTCTAGTGGTAGCACTCTCTCCTTAGGGAAATTCCTAAGGTACCTTTAGCCACGGGAACCATCCCATTGCACCTCTAGGGGTGGAGCCCTCTCCAAGCTTTCCTTGCCTTCATACCCCTACAGGGTGGTAATTCCTCTGGAACAGAGAGTGTGAATGGCCAAAACCAAACTAACACAGTTGCACAAGCATAACACTATACTGGCTGCATAGGTCAGTGAATAAATCATTAAAGAAAAGTACAGTTTTTTATTACTTTTAATAATTTTTTAGTGAGTTCATGATTGCGTAAGAGATAATGGTTCCCTACTGGTAGGCAGAATAATGTCCCCTCTCCCCATAAGTGAGACTCTTTGTACATTATTCTACCCCAGTATTAAAACAACAATGTCCAAAAGGATGCAGTTCTCCCCACTCCACTTCCACCACAGTTTTTTTTTGTTTTGAAGCAGAGGAAAAGCAGAGAGCCACAAGGCTGGAGGGACAGCCTCAGTCACATGATACCCCTAAGGCCAAGAAGGATACCAAGAAGTGGAGATACAAATTAATGTAAA
Organism: Neoceratodus forsteri; assembly: GCA_016271365.2. Classification (NCBI taxonomy): domain Eukaryota; kingdom Metazoa; phylum Chordata; order Ceratodontiformes; family Ceratodontidae; genus Neoceratodus; species Neoceratodus forsteri. The sequence continues at coordinate 756,100,836 of CM028130.1, read as the reverse complement.
GCAGCGCACTCCCCTCACAACTAGAATGCCACATTCTTGTTTTGAGGCTTCATAAATAATCCAGTATATTGCCTCAGACTGGAGCTGTGGTTGTTAACAATTCTTGCAAGTTTATACCCTCCAGACTGCTTCAGTAACTGGAACACAGAGGCAGTTTCACACTTTCCATTCCTATAGAACAACAATGGTTTCCTTGTGCAGCCACGTTCCAAGAAACTTCAACCACTCCCCCATAACAAAACAGTTACACAGAAAGTAGTCATTGCCACATTCTCCTGCCATGCAGATTTTTTTAACACACTATATTTATTATTTTACATCGGTGCAGTAGGCATTGAGCCCATGGATGTCTAGACCCTACCCAAGGCCCAGTTGCAGTCTGCAGGGCTGCACTACCAGCATGTGAGATAGACCGGGATACGTAGGACTAGGAGTGCCCCACTGCAGTGCCTCCCATAAACCACAAGAGCATCATGGAGAACTAGAGCTCAGTGGCTACTCCTGGGGACTGCAGTACATTTGTATTCTTGCAGCCTGTCTGAACCCACAGTGCAGGGGAGCCAAAGTCAGGCCGCATATTAAGATCTGGGCACCCTCTTAATGACTAGGGGCCTGCCGCTGTCAGAATGGCCAGTGCTGGACTACAAAAGTGCTCTTACCAGGTCCAGGGAACTGGTAGCTGAGAAAGAGTAGGAGTGGACTGGACAGCAAGTTAGAGGAGGTGGGTGTAAACTAGGAGCAGTTATGACAAAAGAAGAAGAAAAAAGGTGAGGTTACAGTGGGTTCATTGTTGTAAGTGTAGGTGCTTTGGCAGCTTGTTTTTTTTTTTTTTGCTGATGGTGTGTTCAGTTTGCCATTTGAAGGTAATGGCTAAATGGACGTTAAAACTGAGGAGGCAGTGATTTGTTATTAGGCATGCACTTATGCATATCATGGGCAGTGTAATGGATCTGCATTTCAGTTGTCATTTGTAAATGTAATAGCCATCAGTTTTCATTTAATTACATTGCCCCCTTCCCCCATTCAGCATTACTGTCCCTTTTAAAAGATGTGTTTAGCGGAACATGATGATAGGAGTAGCACATCAGCTGCTAGTGTGGTTTTACAGTGGTTTAGTGGGAAAAAGAAGATGGCAGATTGAAGTTCTTTTTTGGGGGAGTCAGACTAATTTTTCTTTCAGATGCAGCTAACTGGCACCTTTTCCCATGGGTTATGCCAGGATTTACCATGGGTAAAAAGTGCCAGTCAGTTAATCAGATTAAAGAATTCTCAGACCCCATTGTATAATTGTAAATAACACTCAGACATTTCGTATTTCTTCAGAAAAGTATATTTTGGATGATCCACTTGAAATGTGTGCATCAAGTAACCACAATCAGGAATGACGCTGAACCACAGGTAAAATTGTTCATGAATGGATTCTTAATTTGGGTTCACATAATAGTCAAAGGTTCAAGATCCTACCATCCATGCCAGTGAGCCTTTCAAAGGTCTTCCCCTACAAAAATGAGCACTATATCATATTTAATTTTTTTTTATAAAAGTTGATGCTGTGCTTCCAGGCATGTACACTTGTGTCAGCTCTCATGCACATGACCGAAGCACTGCTTCAACTGTTTCAAACAAAATTATACGTGATACAGCACTCATTTTTTTCAAGGGGAACACCTCTAAATATATCACTGGCATGCACTGTAAGATCTTCAATCTTTTACTACTGTGTGACCTTAAATAATATGAAACATCTGGGGTTATGTAAAAATGTCTTGGCATGACAGTTTTTCTATAACAACAGTGTTTCCTGTAGGCACAGGCACTGGAAACTCAGTGAAAACAGTCTCAAAGGGTGACAGTGTCCCTTTAATTTGTACTTAGTACATTGTTGTTTTATGTACTTTTTAATAACATTTTACAAGGCTGCTAGCACCGCTACTTCTTACTACATTTTTATTACCACGTATCTAGTAGTGCATCATGGAATGTCCCACCACATATGTCACAGCTGGGAAGCAGCTGCAGTGGAGTTTTTAATTTAAGACAACAGTTACAGCTGTGAGTACATGTAGTTGCATAGTACAGGTGTGCTTCCACTATACTCTGGTTCTTGGTATAGTATCACTGAGAACACAACATGGAAATATAGTGTTACCAAGGATTCCATGAAGTCCGTTGGATTACAGATGGTGGCACTTTCCATACTGAGTGGTATCAATTCACATCTGCATATGCCAGACAAGCCCCCTTTTTCTACATTTCGTCCCAAGAAATCTTACCCATTACATGAGAAATGAAGGAGGTACTTGAGTGCCACACACACAACCTTAACATACCAGTGGTAAACCACGTGGGTGAACATGGAATAATAAGTTATTTCTCATTCTAAATGTAATGTTGTATCTCTTTCAGGCTACACAGTAATTACTTTCACTTTTATGAAAAATATTTTTTTTTCCCCTGTAGCTGGTCACAGAATATTTCACATATCAGTTCTAATCATGACTTAGCTAAAAGCAATAATTGTCATCATTCTCACCCTCCTTCTCTCCATCCAATCTTACTGCCGTTCATCATTTCACTCAACACATTGGGTTTATGTTGTTCATCATCCTGGTTTCATTATATCTTGTTGTAAACAGTATTAATATCCATGCATACATAAACTGTATAAGTCTACCAAAATTTACAAACTATTTTGGACTATAAATACTGCCAGTACAGAGACCAGAGGATGGAGTACTTGTGTTGAACTTTGAGATGGACTATTTACAATCTAGTTCTTTGAAGCTGGGGGGTTGGAGTAAGGGTAGTAATAGTCCCACAGAGAGGTCATGGTAGCTGTATGACATGCAGGTTCTGGAATGGGAGCATAATGCAGTTATCACACATTAGTGTGTGTTACTAATTAGTCAAAGGCTGGGTTCAAACCACTACCATCAAATGAGAGGCATGAGGTGATCGTGTCCGAGATACATAATGAAGTTATATACAAGGAAAGAGTGGGGTCTCTGGGGTCTTCTGATATGCCACAGCAGTCTGCATCACATTATCGGATGGCTGCATTTAATAGGGTGGTGCCTCTCACCTTTGATATCAACTGATTTCTCCTGTTTGCTTTAGATATCCAGTGGACTATGTAGCATCAACCAGGTGCACCACTTAGAGCACATCTGCAGCACCCCATTCCCTTGACTTACCCCATGCAACATTAAAGCTGTTTTTTTTCCACCTTGTCTGTCCTCCACCAAAAAAAAATACCCTAAGTAATCCAAAAAAAAAGGAAGTCGTTTATGATCTGCTTCTTTCAAACTACAATTTTCAATTGACTGCGCATACATGTATACACACACATCACTGCTCTCAGATTGCCACAACTGGCCTTCTGTTATACATTCTCACATGGTTACATCCTGGCCATAACATCAGCCACAGTACACCAGGGGATACACTGCTGGAGACGCACTATACAAAATGCTGCCAATGAGATCAGCAAGATAGGCTGAATATACAGTAAATAACACAGTGGCCATAATGCTAATTGTTGCTGTGCATATAGCATTAAGAAGGACAAATAGGTTTCATAAAAATGAACATGCAAACAACCCCACCCCATTTCCCATTAATACTACTCATATAAAGGTCAAACATACCAACAGGTCAAATTGAATTGCACATTCATTTAAAAGAAAAATGGTGCAACAGAAAACAATACAGATATCTGACAACATCAACTTTCCTCTAAATGTAGAATTATATGTGTGACAGTCATTTAATGAATGTTCATGTTTTATCCAAGTAATCTGGGCCTGTAGTTTGTTGTTCTAATATTCTTTTCAATGAACCTGCAGCTTGAGAAACAAAAAAGAAAACATGAAAGCAACTGTGATAAAATTGATGACGTATCAGAGTTGTGTATAATAACTGAGCTAGGAAAGCAACAAGGCATGATGAGGTATGCTTTGTCCAGAAATAATCACTCACCCAGGAATGTGGTGAGAAACGATGCCAAAGGCCAAGTGACTTCAGCCCCTGGAAGTGCAATTACCTCAGTACAGTGCATTCCTCCGGAGTGTCTTATAGTGGTAATATACTGGGCCCTCATTGTTAAAAATGCAATTTATTATTTTAATAACAATGTTAACATGAAGAAAGTGGATTTAGCATACACTAGTCTATCAACCTACTGGGACATAATGTAATTTACTGATTTGGTTCAGGTCTTTTGACCTACAGGAGATTCCATAGTTGAAGTTTTGTTTTTCCACTGCCCCATTCCCAGTGTAGTTCCTTTGCCCACCCCACCCACCCACCCATGGATTGCATTGCTTTAAAATAATCAAGTATATTATAAACACTTTTGTTTTTCATTTTAATAATAGCAATATGACATGACAAACAGTTATGTTAGTGTTCCCGTTAATTACCCCCCAGTGGCAATATGGCACTCAACTGCACCAACTGCCACATTACACCCACATGGGGTGTTAAGTGTGTCACAGTAACATAATCTTGGTCATCCCTTATTGCTTATTTCAAACATGTGCTCTCAGGTCTCAAAACCATTGATCCCCCCACCCCCAAGCTAAGTAACAGGCTCATCGCACACCACATATGAGTAATATGAGTGAAAGAGCAAATCAATAGGAAAATAAGGCAACAGTGGAAACCAATCCTACATTTCCATTTTTAGAGGATTGTGGGTGTGAGGGGACGACTTACTGAAGAAATGGTAGCATCACTAGTCCATAGGCTTTAATATCAGAGTCTGCATTACGCGTTGTAATACATAAAAAAGGGAAACAGAACCAGAACATAAATAAAAAGGAAACATTTACATCATTATGAAGAAAATCAAATATGTTGTGCATTTGTGGGCATTGTACACAGCAAGGATAAGTCCTGACTTGGGGGGACAGTGATTGGTCTGCCCACTTGCCACCCTCGCTTCGATTGGTGCGCCCTCCCCATAGATCTTTACAGCGTTCCCTGCTCTAACTGTTTGTTGCTGCTAAGATTAAGTTCTGAACTCAAATTTTTCTCCCACCCCCACCACCTCCTCCCAGGCCTCCTTTAAATACAGTTATGCTCCGCCCTTCCTAGCTCTTTTGCTGCACCATTGGCTTATTATTGTCTGCTGCCTCTCAGACATTGGTAGCTGAATGAGGCCATAAGCCTGATCCTTGTGCAAACATCATCTCAGCTTTTAGCCACCAACCTGATTTGTTTTTGTTTTTCTTTTTTCCCCTTTTTCCCCTTCTGTTCAAAATCTCACTTTGGGATTTGAGAGTGTAGGTAGGTGGGTCTGTTACATACACAGGAAAAGCACCATACCAATACCAATTTTCAGACCACAATCTCTGGTATTATGGCTTTCCTCACTGCTTTACTATTGTTCCTATTATAGAGCATGCCTTACAATACAGTGCACCATAAAGTATCACAATATAATCCAGATCTGCAGTGCACTGTCTCAACACCCTATGTTGCAACAGCCCACTGTATAACCATTATTTCATCAACCTCCTCCCTTCTAGCCTATTCCCCCCATTATGCCCCCTCCCCTTACTACTGCCTTCACCTATGACCATAACAGCACTCACAATGATCACTTTAAACTGTCACTTTAGTGGTACTCCCTCCTGTGCTACATATCATGGGTGGTCTCAAAGGAAAAAAGCCATCCTTAAAAGCTCCTTAAAGAAAATGCTATTACTGCTTCTTCTCTGCTCAGGTAATGTGGAGCTAAACCCTGCACCCCCAAAAATTACCTCGCCTACAGATTTTGCAGAGGCCACAGGACTTAAGATGATGTTGGTCAATATTCTAAGCCTGAGCAAAAAATTTGTATAATTGCAAGCTTGGGCTGCACATACCAACCCAGACCTTATCATAATTACTGAGTCTTGGTTAAAAAAGACTAATACTGACCAAGAAATCTCCCTTCAGGGGATACAAACAATTTAGGGCAGACAGGGCTTCTGTAGGTGGGGTGTGGTCATCTACGCCACATCCAAGTACTCAGTCACTAATATCAGCTGCAAATCTTTAGCCAAGGAATTCGAGATTGTCTCATTGAAGCTTCATCTCCCCTCTTCAGAATGCATTACTGTCATAGGTGGTTATAGGCCTCCATCTGGAGGCGATGAGGTCCTTAATATTCTGAAATCCATATTCTCAGATGCGAAAACAGAAACAATATTTCTAGGGGATCTCAATATGGATTGGCTAACCCCTAAATCTCATTGCCTTAAATCCCTCTGCAATGAGCTAGGTCTTATGCAAGTAGTCAATGAATCTACAAGAAACAATGTCCTAAATACTGCCAACAGCTCTATCTTAGATGTGATATTAACCACTCACCCACATAAGAATATCACACTCAGCTGTATTTCATAATGATATGAGCGATCACGGGATTGTAGTTTGCATAAGATCTCATATTAATGTCCAAACACAGCCCATCTTTATAACAAAATGGTCCTTTCGCAAGTTCAGTGCATCAAACTTCCTTTCTGACCTGGGCAGGATCAGTTGGCAAGACCTTTAACTAGCCAAAGATTTCAATGAGGCAGCCTCCACCCTTAATGCCAACCTTACTAGTTTGGTAAATAAGCATGCCCCCTTTATCAAAGTTAGGGTATGAAACAACTCTAACCCCTGGTTCACCCCAGATCTTAAGTCAGCCCTCACAGCCCAGGACAAGCTCTGGGCGAAAGCTAGACATTCCAAGAAACCTTCGGATTGGCAGGCTTTAGAACAGCCAGGAATACTTGTGTGAAAAGTATCCGTTCTACCAAAGCTAACTTCTACATCTCTATCCTTGAACAAGCGAAAGGAAACCCACACAAAATATGGAGGACACTTAAATCTATAGAAGGGCGGCCTATTGCCCCTTCCATTCCAGCAAAGATAGTCGCAAGTGGCAAGATAGTGGAAAATAAGTCCTTAATCCTTGAAGAACTTAACTCTTACTTTGCCACAGCTGGACTAGCTTTCGACTCTTCACCTTATGCTGGTACTGCGATGAGCCAACCTAATTTCCCTCCCAATATCTAGCACCGCATCTAGCCCATTTCAACTGTGTGAGCTAAATTTGAAAGAAGTAGAAGATTTTCTCCTTAATCTAGATATCAAAAAAAGTGCAGGGGACGATGGCCTGGAATCCTTCTTCCTAAGGCTAGGATATGCCCATCTCACTGCCCCCATTCTTCATATCTTCAGTCTCTCAATTACATCTGCTACTGTGCTGGAAATCAGCACACATCCTCCATCTGTCCAAATCTGGTGACCCATGTGATGTGAATAACTACAGGCCTATCTCCATCTTGCCTATCCTCTCTAAAGTTTTTGAAAAATTGATCCACAATCAATTAAAAACTCACTTGGAAACCTTCTCTCTCATTAACCCAGCTCAATCTGGTTTCCGGGCAAATCACAGCACAATCTCTGCTTTAGCAAAAGTAACCAATGACTGGGTCCTCTGCTATAGATGCTAAGAAGGTAACTGGAGCAGTCTTCTTGGATCTTAGTAAAACTTTTGATACTGTTGATCACAACCTACTAGTCAATTGCCTCACTAATTTGGGTGCCACATGCCATACTACCCAGTGGTTCTCTAGTTACCTAACAGGGAGATCCCAGAAAGTAAAAGCAGATGGCTTTTTTTCTGCTTCCTTGTCAGTTGTTAGAGGAGTCCCCAAGGCTCTATTCTAGGCCCTGTCTTGTTTTCATTATACATTAATGACCTTGATTCCAATATATCCACGTCCAATCTGCATTTCTTCGCAGATGACACTGTTCTGTATACCTCTGGCTCAACATTATCCGAAATTAAGGGGGTGCTTCAAGCAGACTTTGCCCAACTTGAACATAATCTAATAAAGGCAAAGCTTCTGCTTAATGCAAAGAAAACCAAAGCTATGATATTCTCTTGTAGTACCGCCACAGGTACCTCCCATACCCCACCCAAAGACTTTATTGTTACCACGTTAAACGAACCATTGGAAGTCATCTCTAAATTCAAATATCTGGGCATCTGGATCGACAGCAAACGCTCTTTCAATGACCATATCGAGGACGTTCCAGAAGGCTTAAACCAGACTAGGTTTCTTCTTTAGAAATAGGCCCCTCTTCTCCCTTGAAACTCGAAATAAGCTCGTCCAGGCCACTTTTCTCCCCCTTCTTGACTATGGTGATGTAATTTACTCCTCTACTACTCTCGCAAACCTAAGTAAACTGGACATCCTCTACCACTGTGTGTTATGGTTTATTACCAACTCCCCTTACCGTTTGCACCACTTCAACCTATACGCAGTTGTTGGATGGACATCTCTCAGCACTAGACGCTTGCTCCATGCTGGTCTTTGGACCTTAAGCTGCTCCTGCACAAATTACCAAGTTATCTATCATCTCTCATTAGTATTTTGCATAGTGCATACTCTCTAAAAAAATCTGATTTCATTCTGCTGGACATACATAGATACATAGATACATAGATACATAGACAGTGTCGGCAGATAAGGGCCTATGGCCCACCTAGTCTGCCCATTTGAGCTTGTAAGTTCAGTTTGTTTTCCTAGAAGCCTATTTCCCCTTACCCCTGACCTCTAGAATTCCTTTATGTCTATCCCATGCATTCTTAAATCCCGTGATTGTTTCAGCCCCCACCACTTCCTCTGGCAGGGTGTTCCACTTGTCCACCACCCGTTCTGTGAAGAAATTCTTTCTCATGTTTCCTCTGAATCGTCCTCCCTAGGACATACCTAGGACATGGACCTCCTTTGGTAAACGTGCTATTGCGCATGCCCTTCCCTGTATTTGGAACCAACTACAAACCGTGCTGAAACTAACCAGCACAGTTTCAATTAACTTCTACAAAGTGCTAAGTGCAGCTAAGATAAAATATATCTGCAACTGTCATTAAGCCCATTCTCATCCCTATGTGTGCCATACACATTCTGTGTAAAACCTTAATTTCCCTTATTCATGCTAATTACTTATTGCTTGCACTATCATTTAATCTAAGACATTATTTCATTCTCCGGCTTCTGACTTTATAACTGCTACCTTTACTGCAGCAATCCCACTCCTGCTCCCCTTCTCCATCCTACTCTTGGCTCTGTATATGTATAAATTACTCCTCTCACCCTATCAAGCCTTGAATACCTCCCTTACCCTATATTTGCTGTTGCTGCTCAATTTACTAAAATGTATGTATTGCAAACACCAGTTACCATGCCTTGTATTGTTAGTATACTACCTGGAAATGTTATCACTTTGTACCATTTGTTGCTCACCACCTATTGTCATCCGATATTGTATCCCCGTATGTAATATCTTGCTTGTATTAAGTGTTCACATGCATACATGTTATATTATTGTCTATCAAGTAATTTTATTTATGCATGTTCATTATCAGTGTACATGTCACAGGACCTCCTGGTGAATGAGCTTGCTCAATGGAGTTTTCCTGCAATAAACTTGAACTTGAAACTTGGAAAAAAAATGACCACAAGACACAAACTTGCCTTTTACCAGGCAAAACCAAAGAACTGCATATTGGAACAGGAAAAAAATTGGGTGGTGGCACTATCTGTACAGTAACAGTCAAGCATATTGAAATAAAATAAAAGTTTCTATAAAAACATAATGCCTCTGCTTCATATACATGAGACCTTGGACCCCCCCCCCATTTAACACAATATAATATGTATTTACTAATGTATTGCAACACATGTGGAGCAATTACACCCAATGTCCCATTCTTGCCTCAACTGACAGAATTTCTGTTGTGTGCATAAATCCTTATGATGTGTTCTGGGGTCTGGTCTTGGTTAAAGATAATGACAGCACAAAAAAGATCATTATTATAATAATAAGAGCAACCATCAAAGCATTGAAGCCCTTATACTGTGACATCTGCAAGGAGTATCGCCTACTGTCGCAGAGGGACAATCAATGTGTAGAGACATGCAAACACAGGGCATTCTGTCATGCATATCATTATGAATTGTCCAACTTGTAATGGGCTGACAAGTACAGGAGTAGGCACAGCAGGGATTTTATTATTTATATTAGGAATAGTCACATGTGAGGGTAGAAGACATGAACAACATTAATGATGCTGTTCTATCAGATCTTTGTGTCATCTGCAAAGATACATACTTTGCCTTCCAGAGGGACTGGAAGGAAAAGTATGTCTCTTTGCAGATGACACAAAGATCTGCAACAGAGTTGATGCACAAGGTGGGGTGGAAAGGATGAGAAGCGACTTGGCAAGGTTAGAGGAATGGTCAAAAGTATGGCAGTTTAGATTCAATGCTAAGAAGTGCAAGGTAATGCACCTGGGAAACAAAAACCCAGGGGAAGAGTACACAAGGGGGGGTGAAATACTAACAACAACAAAAATGGAAAGGGACCTGGGGGTAGTCATATCAGATGACCTAAAGGTGGGCAAGCAATGTGAGAGGGCAGCAAGGAGGGCTGGGGGAATACTGGGATGCACAGGGAGAGGCATCACCAGTAGAAAACAAGAAGTTTTTATCCCTCTATACAGACAGATGGTGAGACCCTAGCTGGAGTACTGCGTGCAGTTCTGGAGACCCAATCTCCACAAAGACATAGACAGGATGGAGGAGGTCCAGAGGAGGGCCACTAAAATGGTGCAGGGTCTGCACCGGAAGACATATGAAGAGAGACTTAAGGAGCTGAATATGTATAACCTCGAGGAAAGGAGGGAGAGGGGGGACATGATAGAAACTTTCAAGTACCTCAAGGGAATCAACAAAGTACAGGAGGGTAGCATCTTTCAAAAAAAGAGGTGTGCAAGAACAAGGGGGCACAATTTGAAGATAGAAGGGGGCAGCTCAGAGGTAATTTAAGGAAGTATTTTTTCACAGAGAGGGTTGTGGATGCATGGAATGGCCTTCCAGAGGAGGTTGTGGAGTCAAAAACAGTGGTGGAATTCAAACATGCATGGGACAGTCATAAGGCAATTCTAGGGAGTGGGGGTAGGAAGAAGTAGGCTGCTGGTTAACTAGAATCTGCAGCTTATCCATTAGGTAGGGAAATGGGCAGACTGGGTGGGCCAAGCCGTCCTTATCTGCCGTCAAAATCTATGTTTCTATGTTTCTATCCAACTCACAGAAATGAAGTGTTCAGTGTTTAGATTGCAGTTGGGGGGGGGGTCCCTTACACAGCAACATAGTGAGAACTAAAGAATTGTCACAGAACATATATTGTCACTGTATCACATCATTGATTGCACTTAGAAATTCTTACCATTCTGACAATAAACATTCCATGCTGTCTTCTCCCTTGCTGCAGCCATCCTCAGATGTGCTGTCATGCTGTATATTTGGTGCTAATGCTGCCGCTTGCAAGCAGCTCATAACCATAGGGCTGAATGCTAGCAGTTGACAAAGCTATGCAATACAGCGCTGCAATCTCACTTCCCTCGTCAGTTGACATTGTGCAGATTAAATGAATTAAGCACAAAGGTTCTGCTTTCTACTATATCAGTGGTTTCCCTCAGAGCTACTACTGCTGGTCACCACCTAATGATGTCATTGCATGCGATGCACAGCACCTGGCAACGCATCTACTACCTGAAACAGCCAGTGTGTGACAAATGGGTACAATTCAGTTTCTGTTTTATATATATTTTAAAGAGTCCTCCTCCCCTGTATTTATTACTAAGGACATTTGCATGAATGCATGATCCTTATCACTCAGGGTTTATCTACCTCTACAGCTGACTCTCTACTTCAAGTAATAATCCTCTGTTGTGACATCACAGTTTGTTGCCATGGGAGTGTAATATCAGAAGCAGTGCATTATAACCTTGGGTAGGGAGACAGCAACAGGAATAGATGAACTCTTCAGGAACAAAGATCCTGTTTTCATGCAAATGACCTCAGTAATAAATAATAGGGAGGAGGGATACACAACTAATATGAAACACAAGCTGGACTGTGTCTAAATATTATGTGTTTGTAAAGTTCTCCTGAAACTGTCAGCTGATCCTTATGCACTTATACAATGTTCAACCATTTTTGTCCCCCAAGTGTGTCTCAGGACCCTCATCAATGTCTCTAGTGGTCCTTGGGGGTACAGCACACACAGACGACACCAGTCTTGAGCTGCAAGGGCAGTTTTAACACTGGTCACTGTTGCACTAATAGAATCTGTGAGCAGATTGCCAGCTTGCACGTTTGATCAGAAGCAGCTTAAACATGTACATACTGAGCTATGTGCTAGCTGTGCTTGCTCACTGCTAGCTGCACTGTACTGCCAAGCTGGTGGTTTTAACTATTTACACACCACAAATCCAGTCCCAAGCAAAGCATATAAACAGAGGTCAGTGGGAGAAATATAAGTGACATCACGAACCTGGACTGGTGAGGCCAGACTATTGGGAGGAAGACAAGGTCACACCCATGGGGGTGTTACATAAATATTGCAGATAATGCAACAATTACTTATTTTATTGAATTTTGGTAACTGGGTATCCCCACTGAGACAAGACAGTCCCTTTTTCAGTGACGACTCAGTAAGTGCAGTACATTGACAGTGCAATAGTTGACACAGGAAACCATTCAGGTTACAATGAGTATTTCCAAATGTATCTGACTCTACCCTGCTTACCACACAGTTTCTGTTTGTGACATTACAGTCTGTTGTTCTAGTGAGCACTATGATGTTACAAACAAAGTCACTGTGAGGTTAACAGGGGAGAGGCAAATGTTTTCATGTTTTCTATACAGACATCTTATATGGACTACCAAGATGTGCTGTAACTGCTAAAAAGGAACATCGGAAGTGAGAAAATGTATTGTCTAGCAAATTGTAACAGCTGTAACATGTTATTTATGAAAACACTTGCTGAGGTGCAGAGTTGTTCTTTAAAGACCCAGATATATGTGCAAACTTTTCAAAATATACAGAGTTTTAAGAAAGTGGGAAATAATTTGGATGTAACATGGGATGTGGCAACCACACAAAGCAAGAAGCATGAGTACATACAGTAGTAGAAAAAGTAAAGCACGAGAAAATAAACAATGAAGTACAGAAAAAGTAGATTAAAGCAACAATGAATAACAGAATATTTACACCCAGAGGATATTACACATTCCTTTGGTAGTGATTTATGAGAGAAGAGTGAGAATTTGATTAGAGGGCATAAATGCCAAGGAACTAGAATAAACGCAAGAACAGTTTTGGAAATAATCTAAGTTATATGTAGGCACTTGCCACTTCATCACTAGTACAGATATACAGGGAAAAAAATTGGATGTTGATGGCGATAATAATTCCCTTCTTACAGAACTGGATAGTGTGTTATGAAATTGTAATTCTGATAACAGAGCCCCTACTCAGAAAGAGATGATGGAAGACATCAAAAATTTAAGTTGGAATGTAGCAGGCTTAGGTAGAAAACTAGAAGATATTAAATGACTTGAATTTATCAGAAATTAGTCTATTATAATGTATGTACAGTGTCTATTAACCCCTGCTGTCAACAGTGTTGGGTAAGTTACTTTTTCTATTACTCTCTATTTATTTTAGAAACTTGATCCCAGAAGCTCTTTGTAGTCACTGGCAAGTATTGAGAAGTACTAGAAAAAGTAATACACCTGGCAGTTGTAGTTACTTATTTCTTTTTATACAAAAACAATGCAAACATAATAAAAAACTATAACTGATGACATGTATTTGAAAGTAATAGATTAGTTACTAGTTACTTTCAAACAAATGTAATCAGTTACAGTTAGGTATTACTTTTATATAAAAAGACATTGTCACAAACCCACTCAGCAGGTCAGCCCTCTACTCCCAAAGTGCCAACCTACGAGTGCAGTCTTGTGAACAGTTTAACAGAACAGGGTAACCTCTTGTCTGTTTTTGTGGGTTCAACTCTACCTTTGGTCTCAAATCTTGGAGGGATTCAAACTGTGAACCTCTTGCTTGCATACCCAATGCACAGGATCAGATATATCTGTCTTCAGGGGGCCAGATATCTTTGCCTATGGGCACCTAACCAGGAGTACAAAAATGAACCCTGAAACTTTAATAAATACCTCAGATTATTCTTACCTTTTCCAGTTTGGTATCACCATTCAAGTTTATGCCCAGTGTCTGCAGCAATCATATATACTCTATTTGTAAAGGAAAGAAAACAAAGACAGACCAAGTAAGCTATAAAAAGAGTTTTACTAAAATAGATAAAAATATATAATAGATAAAATACAGAACTTTTATTTCATTAGACATACAAATCTTTCAAAAGAACAAGGTTTTAAACAGTGCAATTCCTACTACAGTAATTAGATTTGTCTTTCTTTCTAAATATCTGCTTAAAGTGCTCACAGATGTTTCTTTTTCAGAGTCTAGATAAAAGTGTCTCTGAAGGAAAACAGAATAATGTTTAAAAGCTGGTTTTCCCCACCTATCTGCATGAGATCACCTAGCTCCTCCCTGTCAGAATATATAGAAAAGATGTCTATATAAAAACAATATGTCTTTTCCAAGTATAACATTCTGCAACCTCAGCATAACTCATGTTCTTCAAATGACATTTCTTTGATCTTAATCAGTATCCTCTCATACACAGGCATCACAGGAACATTTACAACTTTGTGCCAGTTTGCTAAACCTGGTTTCCCCTTCTAATGTCATAAACTTTATGATTTCTCTCTTAACAAGTACAGCTATAATTAACTTAGAAAAGTCTGTAATTAGCTTCTGGCCTGCCATGTAACACCTTGCATCTAAAACGTGTGTGTGTGTGTGATCTCACATGCTGTTTCAGCCTTTCTCATGGGAGACAGTCCTTACATATTTTTTTGTATTACAAGAAATGATCATACAGCATTCAGAACTGGCTGTCCATGTCACAGAAATAAGTAATTGCAACTGTAAGGTGTATTATTTTTTCCAGTACTTCTCCATCCTTGCTAGTGACTGCACAGAGCTTTCTGGAACAAGGTTCCAAAAGTAATAGAAAAAGTAACTCACCCAACACTGGCTTTCAATCAGTTTATAACCTGATAATCCCATCATTATGACATCAATATGCTGTAAACCTTGTTTACCTACAGTACGTCATAATGATGGGATTACAGGATAGAATGCACCACCTGTCAAAATTCTTGGAAAGGAAAGGTGATCTGCTGTTTGGAGATTTGTTCAGAACACACTCATTCCATTCAGACAGTTACAGACTCACTGCAGTGTAGATTGCAATGGCTTACTTTAGCATTTAATTGTTGAACATTCAAATCAGGAGGCATTCATAGCCAAGCAGGAGTACAAACGCACATTAAAAAAAAATGTATTTTTCCCCACTGTGGCTAGTTTTCCACACACTATAAAATTCAGTGCCTGCATAACAGTGGTCAACCATGCATGTAACCAACCCTCACAGTTGCCATGATGAAAGTAAACCTCTCAAGCTGCACTCTTGAGGTTTACTTAGTTGTCTTGGCAACTGCTTGAGGTGATTACCTTGTGGATAACCACTGTTTCTCAAGCATTATCCTCTATATAATATTGTGGGAAACTTGATTAGAAATAGCAGATCCTAATATAGTGGAAGAATATTGTGTGTATTATGTGCCAGCAAAGAGCTCAACTAAATATGGCCATGCAAGTGGTGGCATGGTAACCTTGATTGCAACGCATGCATTCAAGGACGTTCACATACTGGAGCTTGGATACCCATACTTACTATGCCCTATATTGGGGGAATGTACAAAGCAGTATGTGTTGGCATAAACATGTAAAGTATACCAAAATTGCAAAGAAAAACTACAAAGGAGGTATCTGAGAAGTTGTCACAAGTTTTAGAAGTACTGCATGAAATGTTTAGTTCTATTCCCATTTGTAGAATGGGGGATGCAAATGCTAAAACTGCCAATGGATTGGAAATATAGTTATCATGTTGGGGGATTGATGGTACACTAGCCATTCCAATTAGAAATTCTATGGATAAGAAAATCAATGAGGGAAAAACTATTGT
Source organism: Neoceratodus forsteri (assembly GCA_016271365.2). Classification (NCBI taxonomy): domain Eukaryota; kingdom Metazoa; phylum Chordata; order Ceratodontiformes; family Ceratodontidae; genus Neoceratodus; species Neoceratodus forsteri. The sequence goes on along the minus strand of CM028130.1, from coordinate 756,084,821 downwards.
TGAATATAGCAGCAGGAAATTGGCTAAGAATCCTTAATGGGAAAACTAGGGGGGCGTAATTGGTAATATTAAATTTCCCACAAAAAATAGTTTGAGTAATCGATATTGTTTTAATAGACGTTTCTCTTATCCATTGGTAAACCAATCTGTAGTGCTGGAAGAACGGGAGAGTGATCATTTCCCGTATCTGTCACTCTTGACTGTCCTATTAAGAGGCAAAAGACTTTTACCACAGTGACTGCAGGAGAGGCAGGTGAACATATGGTTGTTTTAAATAAGAAAATTATAAAATGGGATCCATTCTGTAAAGACAAGATTATAGCATCGTTAACTGAGAATGACGATATAGCAGAGTGGGTGTATTTAATAGAGAAAGGAAAAAAAATTATCCGTTTGTAATGACATATATATTTATTTATCTCTAACAATTTTTTGATGTTATAATAAGATTTCTAGGAAAGGGAGACAGAATACCATATCCTCAGGGGGATCTAAAAAAGATTGGTTGGTACGATGGTGAATGTGAGGGGCTAAGGAAATCAGATATAAAAGTTGGTAAATTTAGTAAAACTAATTACAACATAGACTCTAAAGAGGCATATATTAACTTTAAAAAATTAATACAATTAGTAATAGTAGAAAAAAATGTTATTCATAAAATAATGAATATGGATAACTCCACTGAGCCGAAGCTCCTTTACAGAGAGTTCCAAAGTGCCAGCTCCAGTTACAACATATTACAATATACATAAAGAAACAATGACCACAACACATTTTTACATCCATAAATATAACACATTTCCAAGACATCCACAAATACATATATCAAAAAACACAGTACTTAGCTAACAGGGTAGGCAATACTTAAACAGTAAATACAAATCATAAAAACTACCATTCCAATGTCCATTTTTTATTTAAACTAAACCTCCCTCATAAATGATATTATCAGTAAGCCATTTTTTTATTGGATACAACTGAAAATCCCTATCTTGAGGTCTAAACTTCCTCAGCAGGTTATTCCATAGGGAGGGTCCCATACTTAGGAAATGATTATCCCCCCACACCATTCTTCGTTTTGGAACATGACATTCTAGGCTATTTGCAGAATGCAAACCCTCAGCTGGGTTTTTTATATCAATACTCTCAACCAGGTATTTAGGAGCTTTCCCTGAAATACATTTTAACATAAGTATAATTGCACTAAAATCTCGCCTTTCAGATAAAGTGTACTAGTCCAGTTCTTTATACATATCCACTCTATGTGTCATTCTTGATGCACCTAATACGAATCTGGCTAATTTATTATACATGACATCAAGCTTATATACTTGCTCTTTTGAGGCACCCATATAAATCAAGTTTCCATACTCCAATATGGGTAATACCACAACTGTTACTACTAATTTTCTAATGCATACTATTTCTTACTCTATATAATGAACCTAAGCACTTTCCAACTTTTGTCAAAGTGCTTTCTATATGACTGTCCCATTTAAGTTTTATATCCAAGTATACCCCCAAATATCTATATTTATCAACTTGTTGCAAAATACCCCCTGAATATGTTTTAATTTGTAATCCATCTTGTTCTAATTTAAGCCCATTTCCCCTATGAAATACTATTACCTGGGATTTTTTTTCATTTAAAACAAGTTTGGATCTGAGCAAAAAGTCCTGCAAATAATCAAATGCCTATTGCAATACTGATTGAATAAGTTTCACCGAGAAATCAGCAAAATATACAATTGTGTCATCAGACTAAAGATGATATTGCACCCCCTGCTGTTCAAACCTAAAATCATTCATGTATAAATTGTATAATATAGGACCCAAAATGTATCCTTGCGGGACTCCTGAAACAATCAATTTCAAATCAGATGACCACTTCCTAATGGTCACCTGCTGTTGTCTTGAATCAATATAAGGCAAGACAAAGTTTATTTCTTCAGTGCCCATTCCCAGAGGCTCTGTGTGCCTTATGTAAGTTTATAAAAGGGAGTAAAATCATACTACAAATGCACATAAAACACAGTACACACTAAAACACCTGTGAGAGCAGTAATTAATGCCAGCCCAGTGGCACAGAGGATTGAAGCACTGGATGCCTTACCTTGCACTACACCAGCAACCAGGGTTTGGGATTGACCTCGGGTCACTGGAGTGCAGGTGTGGGGGGAGGGTGAAGCAGGATTGAGCATCCTGGTGGCAGCTCTCCTCTCCTCTCATGAGGGTGGTGGGGGTAGGTTGGCACCCCCCGGATAGTCCCACTCCCACCAGGTGGGATCCAGTAGGTAGCATAGGCAGAGAGAGAGAGAGAGGCAAAGTAATGGGAGGTGGAAGGGGCTGAACTGGCACCACGGGGTACAAAGCATGCCTCCACATGCTCACATGGCCATGTGCTGGGGCCTTGAGGGAGGGTCAGGGGAGAAAATCTAAAAAGAAAATGCATATGTGTCTCTGTTGCCAGTTGGCAGGAGGAGGTGATGGGGACCGAACAGCTATATAAAAAATAAAAGAGCAGAAATTAATGCAGATCAGCAGTCTTTGTCTCATATTTAAATAACTATAGCTGGGAATGCCAATGAAAAGAAATGGGTCTTAAGGCAGCTCTTAAACACCTCTACTGAATGAGCCTCCCTGATGGCCAGAGGAAACAAATCCCACAGAATGGGACCAGTGACACTAAAAGCCCTGTCGCCAGCAGTTTTAAATCTTGCCCTGGGAATTGCCAGGATGCCGCTTGAGAAGGAGTGGAGGGAGTGAATTGGGGCAGCAGGTGTTAGGAGATCAGACAGATAGCCAAGGCTTAGTCCATGTAGGGCCTTAAAGGTGAGTAAACCCACCTTGAAGATAACCCTCCACCTAACCAGCAGCCAGTGCAGTTCCCACAGCACCAGGGTTACATGACCAAACCTTGAAAGGCCCATCAGCAACCTGGCAGCTGCATTCTGCACTAGCTGCAGTCAGCGGAGGGTACCTCCCAAGACCCAAAGTAAAGGGCATTACAGTAATCAAGCCTAGAAGTTACAAAGGCATGGACTATTGTGGGCAGGTCCTCAGGTGGAACTTCGGGGTTTGATATAAATAGATGCTTACACAAAAGAAAATACAACTTAAAAAGAAATGATGGTCCAACTTGCAAAATGCAATAATTACAAGAAAAGTAAGTCTTTTGGGAATTTAATAACATATGGTACTAATAACATGGAAATTAACACAGAATGTATTATTATGTCCAAAAAATGGGTTGAACACTACATGTCCTTATATAGGCAAAGGTTAGAACTTAAGAACAAATAGAATAATTGATAGGTTCCAGTGAATTACAAGGCTGTAATTCCATCGAGAGGTTCCTATGTCCCCAGAACCTCAAGATGGAATTACTGCCGAGTGATTCACTGGAACCTAACTGTTATTTTTTGTAATATATGGATGCGAGATGCTGACGAGGTCTTACCTCTGGATTCCTTGTGGGATGGTTCCATGCTGCTTGTTCTCACTCCTCACTCACATCCCCCCCCCTTCCCACATGGAGTCCTGCTTCTCTCTCTCAAGAATAAAAAGAAAAGAAAGAAAAAAAAACTATGCTTTGGACACTAGAAAAGTTGGTGATTGCAACGATAGCATTACGAGGACCGGAAGTATAGTATTATTGGACTGAAGTATAGTATTACGGGGACCGGAAGTATAGTATTACGGCACTGACTAAGGTATTACAGGGTTTTTTTGTATGCTTTTTGGGGGTATTATTTTTAAAATCCATATATTACAATGAAGAAATAGGCAATATAATTGACCGATGACCAGCAGTAACTGAGGCAGAAGTGATCTGGGCTATTAAACAGCAAAGATCAATCAATCAATCAATCAACTCAATCAATCTCCAGACATTGATGTGATTCTGGTAGAGGTATTCAAATCAGCTCCAGAATGGTGGGTAAAGATACTTGCTCTGATATATACTTACATTAATAACAATCTTAAATTACCAACCTATTGTAATGAAGGATTGCTAACAATGTACCTTTATTCAAACAAGTTCTGGCAAGAGCTGCTAGGACAGCAAGTGAGTAATTTGGGATAAAAACATTTAAAATTACCAAAGTTATGAGCCTGAATTTGCAAAATGCAACATAGTCACATAAATGTGTTTAGTAATATTTTCACATCAAATTTTGAACATAGCCTTGTTATGAACCTGCCTCATGAAGAAAGGCAGAGAAAATGTGCAACTCCTGGCCTAAAGGTGATTTCGTGCAGGGACTAAGAAATCAACTTTCAGGATGCAAAAACACATTTTGGGCAGGAGCTGAAAAATGACAGCTAACACATTCATTTGGTGCTGTAAAGAAATGACTGCGTTAAAATTTGGGGTAAAAATACTGAATATTATCAAACTTACAAGCCTGCATTTGCAAAATTCAACATAGCCTCATCAATTATTATTATTTCTTTTTTTATATTTTACACCTAATTTAATACATATCCTTCTTATGACCCTGCCTCATAACCAAGGGCAGAGAACATTTTCAACTCATGTCTGAAAGGTGATTTAGTGCAGAGACCTCAAAATCACCTTTTGGGATATAAAAAAACAGTTTGGGCATGATTTGAAAAAAAACTGTCACATTCATGAGGTGCCATAAAGATAGAGACATGTTGTAAATTTGGGGTAAAAATGTTGAAAATTACCGAAGTTATGAGCCTGCATTTGTAAAATTCAATGTGAGCTCATAACTTTGTTTTTTTTAATATTTTTACACCAAATTTTCAACACAGGCTTTTTATGGACTCTACGATTTTACAAGCTCTGCTGTGGATGCAGCAAGGGGCACCACTTAGACCAGCCAGGAGGTAGTCTAAGTGGCTTGAGCCAGTGGGATAGGGTCAGACAATGGGTTTCTGGTGACCGAAGGGGCACAGGAGGTGATGTAGGGTAGTTGGGGAGAAAGCAGGGTATTAATGGGAGTGCTGTGGCACCTGGTGGGGTGCATTTGCAATTGTATATATTTGCGTATTGTACTGTTCTTTGCATTATACTGTACATGGAAAGGAGTGTCCAGGGACAGAATGTGGCAGGGCACCAGGAAGGCATAGCCATGGAAGCTGTACATTCTGTCCCTGCCCCCCCATACAGTACAATGCATATTATAGTACCATATGCAAATATATACAATTGTAAATACATCCTGCCAGGTGTCACTACACTCCCATTAAGGCTCAGCTGTCTCCCTAACTCCTCCCTTCCACCTTCTCTGCCCCTTCTTCTTCCAGCTCCCTCCTGTCCAGGCCATTCACTGCCACCCCCCCCATTCTGGACCCTTTCATGTTGCACCATGCGGGGGGGGGCTGGATCCCTGGGGCACTTCCTGCAGGTATGGCAACTGTCTGGTGCAGCTGTTGGTATGTGGCAAACCCTGGGAGTTTGGTGCCAGAACCCTGATTTTTTTTATAAAATCAGGCACAGGGTCCCTGGCACAACTGGAGCTTGCCACATCCCTGGAGTGATGCAACTTGCATCACTGTAAGAGATATGTGAGAACTGGGCCCATAATGTCTTGTGGCAGGTCCTTAATAGACTTTCATATCATGTGATTCTTCTCTAACCAAGACCTTCCTATTTATGGAAGACGATTTTTGGCCACTGTATAAAATGGAAGTTCTTCTGAGTGGCTGTTTAGGGCAACAGTCACAATTAAAACTTGTAATGGCAACAGCTTCTCCTGTATAAGTACTTAAAATGATTGGTGTATATGACAGTGAGGTTTACCACAATAAGTGATTGTGGACCTCCACCAAGATCAGGGATATGGTTGCTTCTATATCCACTTTATTCACCAGTGATGCACCATCTAGAAGTGAAGTAACCTGAATGTCATCCAAGGAAAGATTTTGTGATACCACATGTAGGGTAGAGCTGTGCAAAAGGTGGAATTCCATTGACAAAATTTATCCAAAATGCTTTTCAGAATTTTTCAATAAATTCTGCAGAATTGTAAAAGTCTTTAAATCAAAATTGTGGATTCATTTTATTTTGAAGATATTTTTTTTTTACTTTCTTTTATCTCCCCGAATCACATTGGGGACTATCCCCTGGATCGGCCCTGTTATGCGGGGTCTCATGCATTGCCACCTGCTAGCCTGCACCACAATCTTGGCTAAAGCAGGGAGGGCTGTGACTTTCCCCCATAGAGGGGTCCCTTCCCAGGAGGAATGGGGAGAGAGAGAGAGACCACATCACCCTTAAGCCCCTGCCCCTAAAGATGGATATTGTTTGAGGAAGCCAGGCAGGACCCCATCAGAGGCATCATCCTTCATGACTGGAGGGTATTTCTAGTGAGGTTCCCCTGGGACGCGGATGTGCAGTGACGTCTGCACACATGTGGTGCTGATGTCCACCATGTCCCAACCCTTCAATGGCTTCACTCTTGTGCCATCAATCTCCACCTGAGGACACTACAGAGTGATGCATCCCCAGGATCCCACACCAGGAAAAGAGAGCAGTCCACTGGATGCTCGATCATCACCTCCCCTGCCGACCCCCGGTGACCTGAGACTGTTCCCGAACCCAGGTCGCTGGCATGGTGCGAGGTATGGCGTCCAGTGCCTCAACCTTCAGCACCACCAAGCCGGACAATTTTTTGAAGATAAAGTATACTGCAAATTATTTTTCAACAGTAGGCAGAACTCTATTCAGCAGTTTGTGCATAATGGAAGATCACTAATCTGAAGCTTCAACTTCTCTTTTGGAATTTCAAAATTCCACTTCTGATAGGATTCCATGGAACTAGTAAAAATGTTGCAAAATTCCACTGAACATTCTGTCAAAATTACAAAAATACCACTGAGTACACTAATTGTAGGGCCAGCAATTGATCAAAGCCACCTAGATCTGATGCCACTTGCACATGCCTTTCTTAGGTCGAGTCTGTACTTTTGACGTACCATGCCAGCAGGATCACATCACTGTCCCACCCTTAGCCCATTGATGGCATGCATAGAAAACATGGTTATGTTTCCCACAGCAATGGCACTCCAGTTTTTTACCAAACGATCCTGGTACTTTTGGTCCATCTTTGTACATAGATCACAAGGCCTACATAATTCTGGTGCTGGGGCAGTCACTTTGCACCCAGAGCAGTGCATTAAGCTGGTGAGAATACTAAGTTGCCATCTCTCTTGATAGCTACAGTATCTCCACTACTTTTTGTTACAATATACCGGCTTCAGATAAATAAGCATTTCAGGATTGCCTTACTATACAGACCACACACCAAATAACCATGTAAAGAGTTGTGCAGGTCAGTATCAAACTCATAATGTTTGGCCAGCTTCTTCAATACTGTAACAAACTGAATAATTGACTACATCTCCTTCTGGTTTCATTTCAAATTTGAAAATACTCAGCAATCATGAGGGGCTTAAGGAAGAACTACAATTTCCTGATAGGGTTTGTCTTCTGGGTGGTCAGGTCCCACAGGATAATCAAAGTACCTGAAAGCTTTCTCGCCAATAACACTGAGCAGGGTGAGCACTGTGCATTCTTTTGGAATTGCACTGACCCCTACACAGTGCTCATATCCTCTTCACTGCCATCAACTCCTGGATAGGTCTACTTTACTGCCATAGAGACTGTCCATCCCCCCCCCAAAGCACTTCAGTTGGCCATCACCTCTTCGATCCTGTCACTAGTGGACTGTGGTCTGCTGATATACGGGGCTGAAGACAACACAGCCCTTCACAAAATCAAGCTGTCACTCAATAAAGCCTGCCAGCTACTCACTGGCTTGGGCTGCCTTACCCACACCTGCACACTATACTTCCTAGCTAACCTCCTCAACCTGGAGGAGAGGCTCACCTGCCAGTCATGCCTCCTGGACAAAAAGATTGTAACAGATGTGGCTCCTCCAGGTCTTTCCTCAATCATCTGCCAATCGCCCCCAACCTCTCCACCCATACACTACCCACCCCACCCTGCACATACCCAGAGTTAGAACATCCCTGGCACAAAGGTCCTTCCGCCACTATGTACCATCTTGGTTTAACTCCCTCCCTGTGTCCATCACCTCTGAGCAAAAAATTGGTCCCTGAAAAACCACCTCCTCAACTCACACTGCTGTGACTGTCCTGACTGAACCTCCCTCAAGCTCTTGCCAGTTCACTCCTGGTCTCTCCCTTCCTGAATTTGTTGTATGGGCTGAATGATACTACCTGTTCTCTGCTATGTTTGCCCCCATTTTGCGCATATAATTCCTCACCTAGCAACAAAGTTGTATAAGAGCCTGTACCATATATATTATCTTCATGTATATAGTTAATGTTAACCATATCCCAGTGTTCACATATGACTCCACACTTAGCTAATATATTGTATAGGTTCCTTGTATCATGTACACTATCTACATGTATATAGTCTGCATCAACTGCATTGTAGTACGCTGCCTCTATGTGTTTACTGTATGTCTACCTGCACTGTTTTGCAATCTGACCTGGAGCCTTTGTAAACGAGTCTCTGAAAGGGTTGTAATTCCAATTCCTCAAATAAATAAATAACTAACTAAATAATCTGCCCAAGGCTTAAACCCCTCATTTAATGCACCATGATGCCCAATAATGTCCACCACAACTCACATAAAATGCACTGATACAGTAGCCGAAAAACAAAAAATGGATAAACACCTGACCGAATACACAATACACACCTTTGGGTCCATATACACAATCATTGTCACCACTAGTGTTGTGTGTTTAAGCTAAGTATGCAGATAAAAAGGCGACAAACACACAAGTATATGCAGAGCAGGAGCTCCTTTTATTACCTGCTAGCTAACACAATGGGAAACAGGAAGAAGACAGAGGCATAGCCATCAGCAGAGAATATAGACAGGCCCCATTAAATGGTAGTAAAGCACCGTAAACTAAAAGTCAACAGTACATGACACAATTCTGGCTGTTAGCAGGTTCAGACCTATCTACAACTCCTAACAGCTAGATATGCAATTTGCATTATGCTTCGATCATGGGGGGGCTCAGCCCACATTTGTGAATGGTACAATCAAGTATTAGCACCAGGAGCATCCATATTCTCTATGACTCGTGGCACCACCTATAGTGAGAGTATGGGGCCTGACATTGCTCTTCTAGAGTGCAGAATGCGATATTTAAAAAGTCTCCATTGTATAAGGACCATGTGAAAGTGGCAAGGAAGTAAACAATTTCCCTTGTTCACTCCGTCAGAGAAAAATTCTTTCTGAAACATCTGTTTTTGAGATGATTACCCTCATTGTTAGGCTAGCTGAGAAATGGAGGGTACACAAAATATGATCAATACGAACATACAAAATTTGCCAGCAGATAAAGGCCTAGAGGTTTATTAAGTCTGCTCAAATGTGCTAGCACCCCTTATTCTGCAGCTGCCACTCACTCCCACCATCCCCCTCCTTTGACCCTCCTGCTTGCCCTGTCCCAGCCCCTTTTGAAGCAGTCCACTGTTCTTTTTTTTTCCATTCAAATTTTATTAAGTTTTGAATAGCAAGAATACATCCATCAAATAAGATACATGGTAATTACTACGTCAGAAATTAAAGATGACATAACTCCGGATGTATTCTCCTCCAACGTCCCCCTCAACCCCCACATTCTCCCCCAAAAAAACAGGAACCCCTACAACCCCCCACACACAGCACACATAATTCCGCCCTATAAAATAAGACTCAAAATATTCACTCCTTATCTGGTAACGAATACAGTGTATGTAAAGGACCCCAGATCCGGTTAAACCTAGGTAGCTTATTCTGAAGACTAGCAATAACCCTTTCGTTCTAAGATTAGCAAGTAACTCTTGTAACCACTCGCCATAAGTAATTTCTGAGGTATCTTTCCAATGCCTTAATAACACCTTTTTAACAGAGGCAGATATCAGGCAAATATGGTATTTCCTATTTCGTGCCGGAATAGTAGAGATATCCCCTAGCACACATATCTCTGCTGTAAACAAATCATCCAGCCCCAGCAGAGGATCCAAGTTTTGCCTAATCCTGGACCAGAGTGGAGCCATTTTGGGACAATTCCAAAAAATGTGGAGCAAGTCCCCGCTACCCTGCTGGCATCTGTAGCAAGTAGAGGAGGACACCATACCTAACTTAACCAGCTTTATAGGGGAGTAGTAAATATTATGCAATAGTTTAAATTGCATTAATCTAAGCCTATCTTGCAACAGGAATTTATGGCATGTACTCCAAATACACGCCCAGTCCAGTTTATAATCAGGAAAGTATGAAGACCAGTAATTCACCGGTGCAAGATTTAGGGAATGTACCCAGCTAAGAAGCGCCCTATATATACCGGAAACAGCATGAGCCTTTCCTGTTAAAGGCCCCATCTCACCATAAAAATCTGGAACTGTAGCAATAGGGGAAATTGTGCCCATTTTTTAACCAACAAATGACTCAGTTGAAAAACTTTAAATACATCAGCATGTGGAATTTGAAATTTATTCAAAATATCAGATGAAGTTAACTATCACCCTTCTGCCGATATTAAGTCCCTAACTAGACCCTCTCCTAACTGTGGAAGCCAAATACCCCTAATGGATCTACCATCCAGTTGAAGGTTGAGATTGCCTTTTAATGGCTGCGATGGATCCTTATTATGACTATATTTTAAAAAGATGCATAACTGCGAATGAACTCTGATGGATATGTCAATGTGGGAATTCCGGAGCGACATGGGCAGAGAGTTTAGAGTACAATATAACAGGGCCCTGGGTGTTAATCCTAGCTCTAGTACACGAGATATCTCTACTTTCAAACAAAAAGGGACATAATTACTATGTTCCTGGGAATCAATCGGTGTTAACCACCTAAAATATGTGTTGGCACGACTGGCCTAGTAATACAACCCTATATGAGGGATTCTCAGGCCCCAATCAATTTGTAAGCAACTAATTTATGATAAGCCAGTCTGGGTTTCTTATTATTCCAAATAAAACCAGCAATTACACCATGAACTTTCCTAAGCCATTTTAAGGGAAGCCAAGCATTTAACATACTTATAGGGTAGAACAAGTAGGGAAATATGTTCATTTTAACTAAATTGACTTTTCCCCACATTGATAATGGAAGCAAGGCCCATCTTTTAAGATCAGCCTCAATCCAAAGCAATAAGGAGTCTAAGTTTAGCTGAAACATACCAGCAGGGGATCTTGTTAAAGTGAGGCCTAAATATTTTATTGCATCTGCGCTCCATGCTAACCCAAAAGGGGTAATCTCAAGTTTAAAAGTTTTGTGATTCTAGGGAAATGCCACAGTTTTCCCAATATTGAGCTTATAATTGGCGACTTCACTAAACCCCTGGATAATATCTAGTAGGGCAGAAATAGAGGAGAATGGATAGGAAATCTGAAGCAGTAAGTCAACAGCATACGCTAGTAATTTAGTGGTATGCCCCCATACCTGAATGCCCTGAACCTCCTGTGCTTGCATAATCCACCTGATAAGGGGTTCTAGATATAAATTAAAAAGGGGCGGGGACAATGGACAGCCTTGACTGGTGCCCACAAACAGCTTAAAGGGATCTGATATTATACCGTTACAGGCAATTCTTGCAGAGGGAGACTTATAAGTAGAACCAACCCAAGAACGGAATTCCTGAGGGAAACCAAATGATTTCATTACCATAATCAGATATTTCCAGTGAGCCCTATCAAAAACCTTCTCGGCATCCAGTGAGACCAATGCCATAGAATGATCAGCCTCCCTGGAGGCCGAGAAGACATGTGCCAGAGTCCGCAAATGGTCCACTGAAGACCTCCCCCTCATAAATCCCACCTGTTCAACCCCAATTCATTTGGGAAGAACTTCACTAACCCGATCTGCCAATAATTCCGTAAGAATTTTAATATCCTGATTGAGAAGCAAAATGGGTCTATAACTAGACACAGAATCAAGGGGTTTATCAGGTTTGGGCAAAAGTACAATTAAGGCCTTAAACAAAGAGGCATCTGTAGCAGACCCACTTAAAATACATTGAAACAATCTCAACAATGAAGGGGTTAGTTCTTTAGAAAAAACTTTGTAAAAATTAGCTGAGAATCCATCTGGGCCTGGTGTTTTATCGGAAGGGAGGGAAGGACTTAATAACCCGGTCTATTTCACTCTCCATGATTGGTGCAATCAACCTGGCCTGGTGAAACTCCATCAGGGAAGGCAAATTCAACCCTCCTAAAATAACACTGAATCTTCTCCTCTGATGGTGGGTCACTCATGGCTCTGTATAATTCCTCAAAATAACTTCTAAATTCCCCCCAAATATCCTTAGGAGATGTTTTGATGGAGCTGTCCTCCACTGAGCGGATAGCCACCACAAGTCTGGTGGTATCCAGTTGCTTTACATGCCTAGCCAACTTGCGGCCAGCTTTCTCCCCTTGACCAGAATACACAGTCCCTGTTTTAATGATCGCCCACTCAGCCTGTTCACCTAACATCTTAAGGTATGAATCCTGCAACTGAATTAACTCCTTCCTATACCCTTCTGATGAGGAAAAAGAGAGACCACTCTCCTTTTCTCAAATCTGAGCTAGTAATTCAGAAATCTGTTTCTGTCTCTCTTGCTTTCTCCAGGAGGCCAGCCCTATAAGGGTCCCTCACAAGTAAGCCTTAAGTGCACCCCACTCCATATCAGGCTGGCTGGTAGAATTATAATTGAGGGAAATAAATTCCGTTATCTGGGAAGAAATAAACTCAACCACCTTCGGATCTTTTAGCAACTGATTATTCAATTTCCATCTACCCCCTAGTTAAGGAAGAGAAGGAAAAGAAACTGAACATGTAACTAAAGAAAGATTGGAAGGTGACCCAGGAACTATACTCGCATCCAGTATACCTGATATGAGAGTGTTCGAAAGCAGGACATAGTCAATCCTGGACCTGGTGCCATGTAACTGAGAGGTGAAAGTAAATTCCCAGCCATTCGGGTGGAGGATCCTTCACACATCACAAAGACCTATTTGATCCAACAATTCTCTCACCGCTCTTTGGGCAGGAGACAGTCCCTTCCTGATCGACCCAGACCTATCCGCAGATGGGTCCAGTACCAAGTTTAAATCCCCTCCTATAGTAACGGGCAAATTAAGAAATGGTGTGAGTACTTCCATAATCTGCACAAAAAATCCTGGGGTGTCAACATTAGGGCCATAAATTGACCCCAACACGATCTCCAAAGTGTGCAGATTACTCCTTATAAACACGTATCTCCCTAAAGTATCTTGGAGTATTTGAACTGGTTTAAATGGAACTGACCTACGAATCATAACCAACACTCCTCTGTTCTGAGTGTTGCCTTCCGAGGCAAACACCTGACCAACTTGTAACCTCCTCAAATGGTTAATTTCACTATTAAGTAAGTGGGTCTCTTAAATGAACATTATATCAGCTTTCATATAATCTAAATGCTTTAAAATCTTGTATTGCTTCAACTTATGGAGAGTTCTCTTAACATTCCAACTAACAAATTTAATATCCCTAGCCATTATTTAGCCATCTCTTCCTCTAAAATAATTAATACCGGACCCACCCTCCTTTTCCTGTGCCATTATGTGTGCTGTGCATCCCACCCTCTCTTATTCAATTAATCCCTAAACCCAAAACGCCCCATACCAAGACAATGAAATACTCAAAAACCCTTCATACCTTCCGCCCACATTCCCTCCCGATCTACCAATGACCATGACTGCTGTCCACCTGATATTACCACCTCCTCCACCTCCTCCCCTTCCACCCGACCTCCCCGAACCATCTATATAATATAATGTATTATACAGAACAATTAACTTTGTTATTTATAAGCCTTCCAAAAGAGAAAAGATATTCTACATGAGATGACAACTAGCTAGGAATTGTCAACAATGTAAAGAGGTAATAAAAGCAACAAAGAAGTAGTCATTACCCAGGCCACTATTTTATCCCATTTCCACAGGCTTACCAGAACTAATAAATGTACTTTATCCCCATCGTCAACTATCTAACCTTTTAAACCCAACATTAGCAGTACATTAACCCATTTCCCTTTATCTACTTCAGAGTAAACCAACCCCCCAAAACAGGCATCAAAAATTATGCAACACTCCTTAGTAAGAATTCTTAGGCACCCCGCTTAATGGGTAGAAATGTGGCCTGAACATTTTTTTATCATGCTGCCTATTCAATCACTAACATCACTGAACTAGGTGAAATTATATTGAAGTGTTCATAAACACTTAATAAACAGTCTCTGGCTCCCTCTAGTGGTAGTATAATGCGACAGCTACCAACAGCTGCACGCAGGAGTCTTAAACTCAGGGATCGTTTTATCCAGGATTCGCCACCAAATTTTTTAAAATTCTTAGAGCCAGCCAGCAGATCTTCAAGACTGAGAAGCAGGAACAGGCTTGTCCAAGACCCCCTCACATCCATCACCTAGATGACAGGTAACAATCGAGAGAGCAGTGACCAAAACAAAGTAGGGGGCGCAAGTTAGAGGCAGAAAATAACAACAACTGAGCATCCCATCTATTTTCTGTAGAATACTAGTCACTTCACAAAAACCCTTTTTTGAAGGCACATTTAAACTCACGCAGAAACAGGCTTAATTAATTACATTAAACACCTTGAAAATTGCCTGTTTAACAGCTTCAGGGATTTTTAAATAAGTCCGGGAGTGCCACTTTGAGAGCATCCAACGCTGCTTCGGAGTTCTCATAGCCACACCAGGATCCTGCCACCAATACTTGGAATCTAGCAGGGTAACCCATTTTAAACTTGATACCTGCAGCAATTAACTTCTTGACAATCAGGTGGTAAGATGCTCTTTTTTGCCGTACCGATAGTGGCAGATCTTGAACCACTCTCAGTTTGCCTCCCCATAGCAACTCCTTTATGTCCTTAACTTTCAGGAGAAAATGCTGTCGCTCTGATAATTTAAAGCGGAGAATAAAAGAGTGCAGCAGAGGGCTCCTATGAGGGGTAAAGCTCTCAAGCCGATGGGCTCTCTCTATTGTGTAAACCTGCCCAAATGGCAAGGGGCCAGCTATCTTTTCGACAAACTTCTGTGCGAATTTAATGGGATCACCCCCTTCCTCTTTCTCTGGCAGGACAATAATAACCACATTATTACAGCGGCTACGACCCTCTAAATCTTCAATCTTGACTTCGAGTTTAGCAATTCATTGCCTCATGGCAACTAAATCTGGTTTCAGCCTTTCGTTCCTTCCTTCCAGAGACCAAATACGAGTCTCATTGTCAGACGTTCGTTGTGATTAATCTTCCAGGGCATGCATTAGGCTTTTAATTTCCCATGTTAATTCTTTCATTTCAGCCTTAAAGGGTTGAAATTCCTCCAGAAATCTGGATAAAGTGAGCGGCTCTGCGTCAGCAGCATCTGCAGTCGGGGACTGGGCCTGCTGAGCAGCCGAGGCCTTGGATTTTATTAAGGCCTTCTCTGGGGAAGCAGGTGGGGTATGTTTGGATAAAGTTTTCCTCATTTCAATTTCCATCAGACCCGGCAAACCAGCGTATCTCTTCTCTCTGAAGTCCGCCTAAGTAGTAGCTATATGAGAAGGTGAAAGACCACTTTTAAAATGTTACAAGAAGGTCAGGTGGTCCGAGCTTTAGGAAAAGGCAGCTACTTAGTGCTCTGCATCATGTGATCTCCAGCAGCCCACTGTTCTACTGGATAACACTTCCACTAGTAACGCATTTCACCAAGCTACCACCCTCTCCATAAAAAAAAATGTCTCCTTGTCTCTCTCCCTTGAACCTTCCTCCCTCCATTCTCATATCGTGGCCCCAGGTGTCCCTCCCCTACCTTATTTTGGAAAGTCCCTTCATACCCATCTTATTTATTCCTTTCGTGTACTTGAAGGTTTCAGTCATATCCCCCTTGTCCCTCATTTCTTCCAGCGAGTACATGTTCATCTCTGTCAGCCTCCTCTTGTATGGTAAGTCCTCAGCCCCTGCATCATCTTTGTCACCCTGCACTGCACCCCCTCCAGCAATTTAATGTCCTTCTTCACATACAGGTGCCAGTACTGCACGCAGTACTCCAGGTGTGGTCTAACTAATGATCTATACAGCGGCAGAATCACCTCCCTCCTCCTAGAGGATATACCCCTTGCAGTGCAACCCAGCATTTTGTTGGCTTTTGCAGCTGCCTTCCTATATTACGCCAGGTTGTTCATTAACCCCATAATGAGCACCCCCAGATCCGTCTCCACCTTTGTTTTGGCTAGCTGAACTCCCCCCAGCTGGTAATTCCTCCTTGAGTTTTTTCCCCCAAAATGCAGCAACTTGCACTTTTTGGCATTGAATCCTAGTTGCCAGGTGTCCAACCAGGTTTTCAGCTTTGCCAGATCATCCTGCAACCCCTACCGTTCCCCTAGGTCATCTACAACCACTTCCAACTTAGTGTCATCAGCAAACAGACTGGTCTTTCTCTTGATGCACAATGATAAGTCTGCAATGAATATCCCAAACAACACTGGTCCCAGCACTGAGCCCTGTGGAACACCACTCAACACTACCCTTGGGGATGAGAGCTCCCCACCCACCACCACCCTCTGTAGCCTTCTCTGAAGCCAATTCCGTACCCATCTCACCAGCTTTGCATCCACCCCTGTACTTTCTAACTTACTTCCTAGCCTCCCATGCAGCACTGAGTTGAATGCTTACTGATGATGTCCAGGTACAGGACAACCACTGCATGCCCCCCCCTCCAGTTGCCTAGTTACCCAGTCATAGAACTCCACTCGGTTGGTTTGGCAGGATCTGCCACTTATGAAGCCATGCTGTCTGCTGTCCTGTAGCCCTTTGGCCTCCAGGGGGGTCACCAGCCTCTCCTTCAGGATAGTCTCCATCAGCTTACCTATGATGGATGTGAAACTCACCGGCCTGTAATTCCCTGGTTCATCCTTGGGGCTGATCTTGTGGAGGGGCACCACATGAGCCATCCTCCAATCCTGAGGTACACACCCTGAGTGTAGTCAGGCATTGAATAGGTCTGCCAAAGATTCCCCTAGCACCTCTGCCAGCTCCTTCAGTACCCTGGGGTTGATGCCATCTGGAGCTGGCACCTTGTCCACTCTCAATGCCCTCAAACCCTCCAGAAACCTTCCCTCCATGATTTCCCTGTCCATCCCCCCTTCCTCTTTCCTTCCTCCTCAGTTCCTGCCCTTCCTTCCCCCTTGGGTATCACCCCCTTCTTCTTAATAAATACTGAGCAGAAGTAATCATTTAACGCTTCTGCCTTATCACTCCCTGCTTCCACCCCTCCATAATCCTTACTATATGGTTCTTATAGCTTCTTTTCTCCATGATGTACCCATAGAAGTCATTCTCCCCTTTCTTAATGCCCTGTGCCAGCCTGAGCTCCTTGAACATCTTGGCTGCACTTACTGCCCTTGTCACCTCCTTCGATTCCTTCAAGTACTCCTCCCTGTCCTCCCCCTCCCTGTTTTGTTGTACCTCCTAAAGGTGGCTCTTTTCCACCTTTTCTCTCCCATGACCTCCATGCTTACCCAGCTAGGTTTCTTTGCCCTAGTCTTCAGGCACTGCACCTTGCTGCAAGTTCTGGTTGCCTCCACAATTCCCAGCTTTATGAGCTCCCACCTCTAGTTAGTGCCCATATATAAATTATACCAATACAAAACCTGCATACTACTGTTAGATCATTGTCATTCTAATAACTGGTTCCTTTGATTTTTTTTTTTTTGTCAGGCAAATACTTGTTGAACAGCCTAATGTTGTTCTTGTTTATTAACAGTGTTACTTTTTTCTTGCTGCTCTATGAATTTTTGTCTTTCTAGGTCAGTAGGTTGCTGAAATGGTGATGGTGATAAATGTGTCATTTTTTTAGGTGGGTAGAAAGGCATTAGTAGACTACTAGTTATTTTTCATTTCTTTCGGAAATGTGTCTTTCATCAGCCACACATAAGTTAGATTCTCGCTCGGCTCAGCAGTTTTAGTGAGGTTAGCACAATCAAGCTGACACTACGAAGAGTCAGTAGCCCTAGCATGAGAATGATTTTAGAATTTTTGCAAAAGGTACGTAATCAAACTCTGCTATACACGGGTGATTGTACACATGTCTCTAATCAGACCCCATTATACATGGGTGATTATACACATATGTGCATAATCAAACCCCATAATACACAGTTGTGTATAATCACCCATGTATAACAGTGTTTGACAGCTTCTGCCCACAGTTGATAATCATCACTCACCAGTTATTATAAAAAATAAAACATGGGAAAGTGTGTGTCATCTTGGATTTTATGCATGCCCTAGGTGTGTGATGCCTTGCTAAACCTCTCGAGCTTCACTATCTGGGTTTATGAGGCATTGCACACCTTGAGTGTGTATAAAACCCCCATTGCACATACTTCCCAGTGTATTATTCTATATACAGTATATGACAAATGGTCAAGGAAGAAAAAGAAAATACTGAAGTGGCATGATTAGAGCAATTTATCTCAAAGAGTCACTCATGGGCCACCTCTTGCCTGTTCCTATGGCTGCTACAACCACTCAATTACTCACCATCAGAATTCTGCTTGGTGCCCAAAATAAGGCACTTACTGTGGCATCTGTATACATCCCTCCAAAAGAGCAAGGGAGTGGTTTAAACTCTGCACTGCACTTCACACGTAACCAGCCACTTGGGTTGGAGTCAATTCTGATGGAAGACTTCAATATAAACTGGCTTGCACCTGAAAATCAGAGCATTAAGGACGCCATTTCTACCATAAATTTTCCCAGCTGGTTGACTCCCCAACCAGATCCAATTACAAAACAGGGACCAAAAGCCTTTTGGACTGGGTCCTAAACATTCATCCAGACCACATTACTAACACCACTGTCCTCCCGGATACGCTCAGTGATCATTCCCCTTTCATCTGCATGTGAACAAACAAATTTTGCAAACCACCACCACGGACAATTACCAGCAGAGTCCTTGCCCGGGGTCACCTGGAACCTCTTAAATCCCTTTTTAGAGTGCAAGACTGGTCTCCAATCTACAGAGTGAAGGATGTTGACACAGCACTCAATCACTTCATCAACACCTATAATTCTGCCTGCAACTCTCACACACCTCTAAAAACATGTAAAATCATAGGCCCTTGCAACCTCTTGCTCTCTGTAGAACTCCTAGCTCACATGAAAATAAGGGACCACCTCTGGCACTGTGCCCAAGCCACTGGCATACAATCTAACATCCAGAACTACAAAAGAGCATGAAATGACTGCATTAGGTCCATCCAGCTAGCAAAAATGAAACGCTATCAGGAAGTGCTTATTGATACCAGGGACAAAGGAAACGTTTTCTGGGATAATATTAAAGAAATGACAGGTAAAACCTCAAAATTGCCACCTACCATACTGGACTTAAATGGGATCACTACCCTTGACCCTGTAACTATTGCCAACACTTTCAATAATGCATTCACGGACCTCAGTAGTGTTCTCCCACCAGACTTTTTTGATGCAGATGTCACCTTGCCCACTTCTGATTGCACTCCCACACCTACTAGCCACCCCATTCTACTTTAAAGTTATCTCACTGCAGGAAGCCCATAAATACATCCTCAAGGCAACTGGTAAATCTAGACACAGCCGGGATTCCCTCGATCTTAAACTGTTATCCCTCACACTATAGGAAGTGCTAGTGCCTCTTACCTGGATTTTTAATCTCTCACTTAGCCTTGCCCAGTTCCCCAAGAGATGGAAATCAGTCATGGTAACACTGGTACATAAAAGCGGTGACCAGCCTCTCTACATGAACTACTAGCCCACCTCCATACTTCTGCCCCTCTCCAAGGCACTTGAATGCATTGTAGCCGACCAGCTTACAGATTATCTTGATAAACATAAGATCCAATGTACCCAACAACATGGATTCAGAAAAGGACACAGCACCTCCTCAGCTCTCATGGAATTCAGTGGTTTCATACACAAATCTCTGGACCATAGACAGATAGTTGGGACCGCATTTATCGACCTGACAAAAGTGTTCGACATGGTCCATCACCCACTACTACTGGAACAGCTAAGCAATGCTGGAATTTCAGCCGACTTTAATGCTTGGTTTGAAAAATATCTGGAGAACCACGTTCCACAAGTCAAAACTGCCAATGTCATCTCGGACTCTAAACCAGTTCACTCAGGTGTCCCACAAGGTTCCATCCTAGGCCCTCTACTATTTAGTCTCTTCTTAAACAATCTCCCAAGATCCTGCCCTGAACAAATCCTACTATATCCAGATGATGCTGTTATCTACACAAGTCACACAGACCCCACTCCTCTTGAAAGCCAGCTGCAACTCAGATTTGTATCAGTAGAGAAATGGTTCCGTGATCACAAACTGGTGCTAAACTATAACAAATCTAAGCTCATGCTCTTCAGCAGCTCCCACAATAAACACAGGCATCATCGCCTGACTATCTCTAACTACCTTGGGACCGCTCTTGAGAAGGTACAATACTGTAAGTATCTCAGCGTCACCACTGACAGCAACTTATCCTATGGGGTGCATATTGACAACATTGCCAAAGCAGTTAATACTCACACTGGCCTCCTCTACATGCACAGGAACTCCCTTACACCAGAAGCCTTAAGGCTGGCCATACAAAGCTGTGTTACCTCCATTATTGACTATGGATTGATAATCTATGGATCTGCCACTGAAACTGCCCTCCGGTGCATTTCTACTGCTCTAAACAAGGCATGTCACCTCATCTCCGGAGCTCACCATCTCACCCACCCTTGCAACCTCTGTGCCAAAACTGGTTGGCTCCAGCTCAAAGATCGCATCAAATATCAAACATGCCTGATGGTCAAGAAAATAATGCTAGGCCTCCTACCACCTAGAATTCAAGGTCTTCTCAGCCACTCTCTTAATACCTGCCATACCCATGGCTCTGAATCCCAGCTCTTTCTGGTCCCTCACTGCCGTACCTCCCAGGGACAAAGATCGTTCACCTACAGAGCCCATTTTTGGATGAATGCCATCAACTGTGTCATTTCCTCTGAATCCAAATTGGGCCATTTCAAATCCAAGCTACCGTGACTACTCTCTGCCACTCGTTCCTGTGACTGTTTCCACTAAACCCTCTTTGGCAATCTAAAACCCTAGTACTTGATTACTATTAAATCTCCTTAGCAACATCTCTGACATCCCCTTCCCCCTGCTACCCTACCCCCTTCACCTTTTCTCTCCTCTACCTAATGCCCCCCCCCCCCAGTCTGTCCTGACAAGGTCTGTTGGCTGATTTCAACTTACAATTTTACCAGCAACTGACAAAGCTTGTTTTGGCTGATTTTCAATTTACTATATGCATTCATGTGCATGAAACTGCTTAACATCACTCATTTCTATTCTTTAATTCACTGTGAATGTCAATTATTGCTTTCTTTTCTTAGTTAGAATTATTTTACCATACCTTGTTTAGTCTGTAAACCTGTTGATTTCCTTTCTCTATGTATATTGTTTTGCCATACTTTTTGTTCTGTTAACATGTTGTATTACACTGCTGATGTGGAACCTTTGTAAAAGAGCTCTAAGCTCAAAGGTATTTGTAATCCAAGGTCTAAATGAAAAAATAAATAAAAATTAATTTACACAAGTCTCCGATTGCTGTGGTCAAAATACTTTCACTGTTTGTATAGTATCAGTTAGCAGGTCCTGATAAAGAATGTACTTAACTGGTTGATTGCAAACATAAGGCCTTAAATGAAGTATAAAGAAATGTTCCGATAACAAGGCAATTGTTAAAGAAGGAATATCAGTCTTCATGCAAAGGAAAACAGATGATCATATGTTTTATTTGTATCACAGTTTTAGACTCACACACCTATTGTCATCCATCAATATTTAATTTTTCATTTTCAATACTTTTTTTATCATTTTAAAAATTGTGGTAACAATGAAGTTCCCTTAAAATTGTTCAATTAGAAAGATTCGCCCCTGTGAGGAACAGGTATTAATTTCAGCACTTTTTAGGTGACTAGAAATTTTCCTCTTCTAATACACACATATAAACACACATTACTCAGAGTATAAATAGGCAGGGGCATCACTAGCAGGAGGTGGAAGGTGGTGATGTCATTGTATAAAACACTGGTAAGGCCTCACCTGGAGTTCTGCATGCAGTTCTGGAGGCTACGCCTGCATAAGGACATAGATAAGGTGGAGACTATCCAGAGAAGGGCAACAAAGATGGTGCAGGGCTTGCACCACAAAACTTATGCAGAGAGACTAAGGGACCTCAATATGTACTTACTGGCCAGTCTTGTGGCGCTCAGGGTTGAGGCGCTGGATGCCACACCTTGCACTATGCCGGTGACCTGAATTCGGGAGTGAGCTCAGGTACTGGGGGTTGGCATTTGAGGGTTGAGGAGTGAGTGCCTTTGAGGTGCTCTCCTCCCCGGGAGAGAGGGTTGGGGATGGCCCAGCATACCAGCAACCCCCAGTGGAGACTGGGGCACTGCAGTATGCTGGGCAGCACAGGTATAGTGTGGCCAACGCAGTCAGGGTTGCCATGCACCAGTGTGTTGGGTGTGTGCTACACATGGGGGGAGACTACAGAAAAAGGGAAAACCATGGACCTTGAGGTAGGCAATTGCACCAGGCCCCATGTCCAATACTGAGTCCGACCTGTTGGGCCTTTCAGGTCCTCTGCCCGGACCGTAGCCAAGCAGTCAGGAATGTTGAATGTAAGTGCACCCAAAGAGGAGGGGCAGCCCGACCCCAGAGGGGTTAAGTTGGGGGAACCGGCTGTGAGTTGAGGGGGGGAGACAGGAGGCTCAGACGGGCAGACTTCAGGCCGGGCAGGATCAATTTGGATGCCTGAGAGAGGCCCCTCAGTCAGCGACTCAGAGGAAATAGAGTTAAAACAAATGTTGTACTCACTGGAGGACAGGAGACAGAGGGGGACATGATTGAAACTTTCAAGTACCTTGAGGGCATAAACAAAGTGAGGGTGGAGGACAGTTGCCAATGTAGAAAAAGTACTGCAACAAGGGGCACAACATGAAATTGAAAGGAGGTAGATTAAGAGGTAATGTGAGGACATTTTTCCACACAAAAAGGGTAATCGATGCTTGGAATAGTCTGTCACATGAGGTTGTGGGGGCAAGCACAGTGGTGGGGTTTAAGCAATCCTGGGACAGGCACAAGGGAAGCTTGAGAGGGGAGGAAGTGAAGAAAAGCCAATTGCCACATAGGGTCAGTGGCCATATACAATGTATAGGGCCTACGGGTAGACTGGATCGGCCTAGCGGTCCTTATCTGCTGACAATTTCTTTGTTTCTATGTTTCTAAATAACATTAGCAGATGATGTTAAAGAGAAATTCTCTACTACAATAAAAATCTTAGAAACACAAGATTAATACTAATAGTATTTTTACTTTATTGTTTTGTAGTTTTATTTCTTTTACTTTATCCTTTGCTTATTATACTAAATATTGTAGATAATGCAGGAATTATTTCACTGAGTCTTCCAAAATGCATCTGACTCTCCCCTGCTAACCACACAATTTGCAGTTTGTAACATCGCAGTCTGTTTTTAAGGCCAGCATGATGACTTAACAAAGCCATTGTGAGGTTAAGAAGGGAAAGGTAAATGTTTTCAAATGTTTTCTATGCAGATTTTTTTAGATGAACTACCAAAATGTGCTGTAAATCTTGGAAAGGAAAATTGAAAATGAAAACAAACAAAAAATGTTGGCCCCACATTCACAAGTCCCCTTCAACCTTGCACAAATGTCTGTGCTGCTCATCTGGGATGCTCCAGCTGAAAATAATAAGATATTCAGAAGATGTGCTCGTACGTGTCTGGCTGAATATCCCAAAGACTAGCAACAGCGCAGTGGGAGATGCACAGTGCAGCAAGTGACCTGAGCCCAGTGCGGGACATGGGAAAATACATGATGCAAAGACACTTGCCATTTACATACCCCAGGTATGTTCAGTTCCAGCTGTGCAGGGCTGCCCCACCATTACACAAATGTGAACAGGAGATACTGCAACCTATCAGGCAGGAGTGATAGACTGTTTGTGTGGGTGGGTGGACTGCATTGGTCTGGGTACAGTGCTATTAACCATAGCCATGAACATGGTCAGAGTGGGGTACAGGGGTCCACCCTGGACAGTGGCCACAGGGGTCTGCCTGGATATGCAACAGGGGAGTGCACAGGTTGACACAGTCTGATTGGTATATCACATGCATGAGATATGCCAGCTCCATAGGCAGTGTACAATCACCTGCAATGCCCTACTCCCATATGAGTGGAACATGTTGATGACTGCAAGGAATAGCAGTGTGCAGAGGGTGCCCAGGTACACTAGTGGGTGGGTTCCATGTGTGTGTACCTAAGGTGTACCATTGTGGGTGTGTGCCACAGGTTAGTCCCTGGCCTGTGCCAGACTGCCACCCATCCACCAGCCTACCTGGGCATCATTGTCCCAGATGACACCGTGGGTGCATGCCACCATCAGGTGGCACCCTGCAGACTGCATGGGTGCAGGCCATGGCCCCCGATATGTTTGCTACATTGTGGCTTTCCGCTCCACTGGTGTGTACAGGGGGCACCCAACAGCACTGGTAAGTGGCTGCTGGATGTCTACATCCAGGGTGCAGTGTGGGGAGTTGCTCACTGGACAGTGCTGTGGTGACACAGCACCTGTGGGTCAGGGTTCATCCATCCTGGCATGACTGTTGTGTGTGGGTGCCTGAAGCATGTCCTGGTGCACCTCCAAGGGCGGTCTCTAGATGGCTTGCCTGCAATTCTGTGGCCTCTCTGTGGGTGGCTGGCAATTTAGGCATGCATTTTCCATGCCTAACTCTAGGCAGCTCATCTCTGAGATGTGCAGCAGATGCGCTACACATTTTGGCTGTATATAGGGATGCATGTCACATTCATGGAAACACCCCTCTACATGCACCGCATACATTATATATGCACAATGGTGCATCTGGAGATGCACGACGCATCTCCCACTTTTTAATCTCATGGTTCTGCTCATTTTCTGAGATGTGCGATGCATCTCTGCTTTGTGCCCACCGTCTCCTTTGAAAATGTGGGCTGTATTCTCTATTACATTGTAACAGCTGAGACATTTTGTTTGTGAAAGCACATGATGAAGTATAGAGTTGCTCTTTAATGACTGGCTGTCTAACCCTTCATTCCACTCTCTTTTATTATTGACATGTTACTATCCTAATTAAGTACCTTAGCATATTGACTATGATTACTGTCATGACCTGAGATATCTTACTATGTATGTTATGCTTCTCCTGACATCTGTGTATCTGCCCTACTTGCTTCAAATTGTACTCTGTATGTTCTTTGATTTCCTGTACTCTCCCGGGTCATACCTGAAAATAGGCATGTGTTTGTCTAGTGTACTTACCTGGTTAACAAAAACTAAATAAATAAATAAAATAAATAACATTGGGCAACCTAATCCAGTCATTTCCATCTTTTCTAATGCACAAATGCATCATACAGTCCATCAGCTTTGTGTGAGATATAATTACTTCAGTTACATCCATGTTTAATGTACAGTTGTCAAATACATTACTGATTGCATAAAACCAGTACTAAACAAATGTACATGTTCACAGGGAGCTGTTCCTCAGCTGTGTTCCCAGGGTAGGAGAGCCAGTCCCTTCAAATTAATGTATAACCTTAGAGAACTCTGAAGGACCAAATATATTTTTATAGAAATGCCAAATAAATTACTAGATTTTAAGTTCCTCACCACATGCACTGACTAATGTATTTATTTTATGGTAGTCTTGGCAGTTTTTCAAATTATATGTTTCTCATGCAAACTTACAAGCCTTATCTTGCACCTTAGTTAAATCAGATAACTTGAGAGTGAACTTGTTACTGGCTAAGCCTTCAAGAGACCCTTTTTGTGGCCACATGGTAATTATAGATTGATTGAAGTTGTTCCAAGCTTCACTAGTCAATAGAATCCAGTTTCAGTTTGTATTTATGTCTTGACAGGAGGCTGGATTTCAATTTATAAGATTAATAAGATACCTTAGCTGACACCCACTCTTCCATAAAGTACTTACGTCCCTGGTTGTGTTTTATATTCAACATTAATACTCAGCTTCCTGGACATCTCATTAAGTTGGGTTTACCTGTATTACTCTTAGAAATATTTATTAGTGACATGTCTTACCTTACTTGGGTCTTGCAAACTGAACTGGCAGTTAAAGGATACCTAAAAAACATTTTGACAACAAACTATTAAAAAATCTGACCTCAAACAAGACTAAAGGAAAGGCTGCTAAATTTGTTAATGCTAAAACTACATTTATATAAGTTACCTAAATGTGGTTCCAAGGCATTTGAAAAATGTAAAATCAGCTTTCCAAGTTAAAAAAAAAATACTGCCTTACCTGCTTCTTAAAATGGTCGCCAAATGTGTTAAGTGATGACATCAGTAGAGCCGAAGTCAGAGAGCTATATTGCTCTTTATAGTGCTAACTAGTTCTGTTTTCCCTTTGTATAGAATTGTTTCATCAAAATTGTCAAAACCATGTACATTATTTAGATCAATACACTTGTTAGGCTATGGTTCTGTTCATTTCATTTACTTTAACATGCTGAAATTGTGTTTTAATCCAACCGACTTTCTCTTTGGCAAACCACGGTGCAGTACAAATCTTGAATAACCTGGTGTCTACCTGGTTATGGCAGATCCAGTATGCTACAATGGGGGGAGGGGTATGAAGAGGGTGTTGGGACTGTGTGCATACTTGATATGCACTTTTAACATTTTATGAAACTTTTATATTTTCTGCTATTATGCTTTTCTAGTGTGTTTTTGATGGAAACTACAAATGTAATCCATATTTTTGAATGTAAACATTTGTACAATCACTAAATCAGACCTCTTCAACAAAGTGAAATGCAGCAGCAGCAAGCGAGTACTTTACAATGGGAGGGGCGGTTTACAGCCGCACCCTTCACCACTCCATATATGCACCACTTGTTTGTAGCAAAGTTCTTCTGTAGTCCAATCAATCAAAAATATGCTATGCTTGTCTTGTCTTCTCGCCTTTATCCATGGAAATAATAATAATAAGAATCAGTATGTACATAGCGCTTTCATGCACATTGTATCCCAAAGTGCTTTACAAGCAATGCTAGACTGGTATGAAGTGACTGAATGAGTAGTGGCAGCCAATTCACACATTAATACCCACACACAGCCTTGGACAATTGCATGAACTGGTTTTATGGGAAGGGGAATGTTGCCCTGGACAATTGGGTCAGGAAGTGATCATAGTGCTGGCAGCCCAACATCTTATTTCTCACAGTGATCTGCTCAGATTTCTCCCCTTCTGTCTTCCCCCTTCCCTGAATATAGCAGTACCTTGCAGGAGTGGCCTTCGCAGTCCCCCTCTGGTATTCATTCTTACTACTTCTCCCCACACCTAAAACTGATGAGCTCATCACCCTTGTGCATCATGATTCATAAATGTAGGTAGTACAGTCCCCAGGTTTTTTGACATATCAAAAATAAACAAATCTTTCCAGTAAATCAGGCTGATAGTAGCAAGGAACAAGGGGAATTACAGGCTTTCCTATCCTTAAAAGATTAGGCTACCTTTGATTAGGCACTATTAAATGATGGGTGTGCACATCATTATGTATGCCATTTAATAGTGCATAATCATAGGTGGAATGGATCTTATATGGGTAGAAATGCCTATGTTTCCTCTTGTGCCCTGCTGCTATCAGCCTGGCATACCAGAAGATCATGTTTATTATTAATATGTAAAAATAACACGGGTGACAGTACTAACCACATTCATGATGCAGAAGGGTAGTGAACTCACCAGTTTTTGGTGTGGGGAGCAGAAGAGAAGAAGAAATGCCAGAGAGAAACTGAAGAGGCCATTCCAGCAGGGTACAGCTATATTATGGCTAGGGGAAGACAGGAAGGGGGATGTTTAGCAGATCATTGTGAGATCTGAAATGTAGGACTGCCAGCACCATGATCACTACCTGACTGTGAATGAAAGCAGCCAGCCATGACAAATACTCTGTGGCAAGACTGTACTTAAAGTGTTACTTGAATTTAGTGTAGGGAGATTACCCTCAGGTGGTGGTGGTGGTGGGGGGGTGTTGACATTTGTTAGGACAGCATTGAGAGAGCTGTGTATAGATCATTCAAGATTTAGAAGAGTGGTAGCCAACCAGCTCACATTGTGGAGAAGGGCACTAAAAAGTACTGGAGAAGCTTTGCAGGGAACTGTCCTGCAGGGTTCTACAGATCACAGGTAAAGGAGTAGACTGACACAAGAAGTCTGGTGGATTCACTCAAAGCATTAGTATGCCTCTCCTGCTAATAATATTGTTATCCATAGGAAGAACAGCCCTATGAGGGCAGGAACAACAGTTTTTCTGGTGAGTCCTGAGGCTTACTGCTTGGCCTTTCATGAAGACCCAATTGTTGGTTAATGAAACAAAACAAAAACACAACAGGGGAACTGTACATGCTGTCTTCACTGTTCAGAAGTGTGGTGATCAACTCAATGTTTACTGTGGGGGCAGATGTCAAACACTGAAAAAGTGGACTTAAGTGTGATTTGGGAAAGCTGATCCGGTGGCGCTGAAGGTTGAGGCACTGGAATTAAAGTTAGCATCAACTATAGGAGACAATAAGAAGAAATGTTTTAATTATATAGTTTCCTTAAAACAAAATGATAGAACATTAAGACCAATTTCTTCTGAAAATAGTTTAATAAATTCAGAAAAAGAAATAACCAACGCCTTTAATGAATACTTTTTAAGTGTTCATTAGTATAAGGACAGGATTCTGGCTGATTTACCCCCACAAGATAATTATCCAATTTTTCAAAAACCTGATATTACTGGAATTATATCACTTATAAAAAACAATAGTTCAGCAGAACCAGATGGAATACCTACAAAATTCCTAAAGGAAGTAAATCATCAAATAGCTGGCCCTTTAACTATGTTATTTAATGCCTCATTAAACTCGGGAGAATGCATTGAAATATGGCCAAAGTTACCCCTGTACATAAAGGTGAAAAAAAAATGACATAACAAATTACAGACCAATTAGTTTAACATGTGTACTGGGAAAAATTGTAGAGAGATTGTTACAAAAATATATTGTGAATCATCTGAAAAGCATCTCATTTTGTGATCTAACACAACATGATTTTGTTCCTGGTAGATCATGTCTTACTAATCTCATGAGCTTTCTTGAGCCTATTAGTGCAGCACTGGAAAAAGGAATGCCTATAGACATAGTATTTTTAGATTTCTCTAAAGCGTTGACTCAGTTTCACATAAAATTCTGATCGACGAGTTAGTTACACTCCAACTTCATCCTAATGCAATTCACTGGGTTAATTCATGGTTAAAGAACCGTTCCCAAGGTGCGACTATAAGGGAATATGAATCAGCCTGGGGAGAAGTGATAAGTGGTGTCCCACAGGAGTCAGTCTTAGGACCTATGTTATTCAACATTCTATTATCACCTATGCAAACATTGCCTGGGGTATGGTCTTGCAAATATGCGGATGATTGCAAAGTTGGTGCAATTGTCCATAATGAAACAGCAGCAAAACTATTTCAAGACAATTTGAATTTCTTGGCAAACTGGGCAGATGAACATTTACTATCATGTAATGAACAAAAATGTATAGTGATGCATCTAGGATCTAATAACCTTAGTTTTCAATATAAATTGAACAATATTCCCTTAAAAGAAGCGATAAACCACAAGGATCTAGGTATCTGGATTTCAAATGACTTAAAATTCGACTATCATGTTAGTCAGACTACAATAAAATGTAACCAAATAATTAGATGTATCCTCAGATCAATTAGAAGTAGAGAGGCTGAAGTCATTATTCCCTTATATTCAGCACTGATTCGTCCCCATATTAAATACTGTTCTCCATTTTGTGCCCCATATTCTATCCTGGGAAAAAACAAGATGGAAAAAGTTCAGAGAACGGTAACAAAACAAATTAAGATGGTAAAACATTTGAATTATCACAACAGATTAAAACATCTGAATTTATACTCTGTTGAATATAGGAAACTGAGAGGTGACTTGTGTTTAGCCTTTAGAGCTACTAAAGATAATGCTTTTCTAGAATAAATTGGGTTAACAAAAAACCCTGTAACATATAACATAACTAGATCTCATAATATAAAACTAATAGAAGAAACTTTTAAAACAGTAAAAAGAAGCCAGTGGTATACCCAGAGAATTATTGGTATATGGAATACACTTCCCAGTAATGTGGTTGAAAGTGAGAATATAAACAGTTTTAAGATGAGATAATACTTTTATGCGGGATAGAAGATTTGTCAATTCCAGCATGCCAATCTGACATGTGGCAAGTTCCACTACAGACAAGTGTCCTCTGAACTTGAACCTAACCTATGAACCTATGAACCTCGCGCCACACCAGTGACCTGGGTTCGAGATAGAGCCCAGATCGCCGGGGGTTGGCAGGGGAAGGAGAGGATTGAGCATCTGGAAGATAGCTCTTCACTCCCTGGGGTGGATTTGGGGGCTCCTCAGCGCAGTAGTGACACCCGATGGAGACCAAGTGTACTACCTGTGCTTGGAAAACACAAGGAGAGGAGCGCGGTGTACACTTACAGCTTCTCCGTGCAGGTGTCACTGCACATCTGGCTCCTGGGGGTACTCACGCAACAAAGGAAAAAAAAACCCTGCGCCTGGATAGGTGACGGCTCCTCTCAGGGCCACCGCCACTACCGGGCCTTGCCTCCACCTCTCTCTCCCCTCCTCCTCCTCCTCAGCCAGCACTAAACTGTAGATAGAGTGCCAGATGGAGTGGCAGCCCTGCCCCAGGGGGGGCTCAGAGCTGGGGGGTTCCTGGTCGGAAGTTGGTGGAGGGATAGCATCTCTGAGGAGGCAAGGGATCAGGTCAGCAGTAGAGCAGTCAGCGAGCAGAGGCAGCCCGAGAGAGTTCCAGGTCGCAAGGAGAATAAATAGAATAAAAAAAATAAATAAAAAAGTGTGATTTGGGAGGTATTTTTTAACAGTGCCAGCTGATGATCTGTATTGGTGTTGGTATGCACAACTCTATGAGGTATACGACTACAGTCTGAGGTGTGATAATTCTCTTCATGAGACCACAAGCTCATATGCAGCCCCAGGCAGTACTAAGGACAGGGTATGGATGGTGGGGTGTTCAGCAGAAGCCAGGCTAGGTACAGGGTGTTCACCTGGAAAAAGAATACAAGAGAAGCTTTTTTGTGGATTAACAAGAATGCATGAGCTTTGGAATTGGACCAGACCAGTACTTCACTGTGTGACCCTGAGCAAGTCACTTAACTTCCTTGTGCTGCCAGGCCACATCTGTAAACAAGGTTTTAGCATAGTGTGTCTCTCCTGGTTAACAAAAAAAATAAACAATCAGGGCATCACATAACCACTAGATTATCAGGTGTCTGAAGTGCTGTACTGTTCTGCAGTTTGCCAAAGAGAAAGTCAACTAGATTGCAAAACATTTTCAACAAGTTAAAGTAAATAAAATGAACAAAATCATAGCCTAACATGTGTACTGATCAAAATAATCCACATGTTAACACATGGTGTTGATCATTCTGGTAAAGCAATTCAAAACAACAAGGGAAAGAAGAACTAGTTAGCCTATAGGAATCCATATTGGTCTCTGGCTCTGGCTCCGATAATGTCATCATGACTCATCACTTAACACAGTTGGCAGACATCTTAGGGAGAAGGCAAGGCTGTTTTTGTAAGTGAAAGGCTGATGTTTACATTTTTCAAAAGCTATGAAACTGCTTTTATATTATTTACATAAATGCAGTTTTAGCATAAATGTAAACAGTAGCCTTTACTTTACCTCGCTATGAAGCCAGATTTTGGAGTTTGCAATTTTAAAATAACTGCTTTTTTAGGTATCCTTTAAATGGAGACACTGATGGCAAACTGTAGTAGTAGTAGCTGACTGGAGACCCTGCTGGGAAACTGGACTGGAAGCTGACTGGAGACATTGTCTGCAAACTGGACTGGAAGCTGACTGGAGACACTGCTGGCAAACTGGAATGGCAGCTGACTGAAGACACAGCCTGCAGACTGGAATGGAAGATAATTTGTACCCGACTGTGGACACTGCTGGCAAGCTAGACTGGCAGCTGACTGTAGACACTGCCGACAAACTAGACTGGTAACTGACTGAAGAGGCTGCTGGCAAACTAGACTGGTAGCTGACTGGAGACACTGCTGACAAACTAGCTTGGTAGCTAGCATCCTGTCTGCAGAAACTGTAGCTAACTTAAGAGGCTGCTGGCAAACTAGACTCATAGCTGCTTGGAGACACTGCTGGCAAACTGGACTGGTAGCTAGCAACTTGACAGGAGACACTGCTGGCAAGCTGGACTGGCAACTGACTGGAGACACTGCTGGTAAACTAGACTAGTAGCCAACCGGAGAGGCTGGTGGCACATTGAACTGGTAGCTAACAACCTGGCTTTAGACACTGCTGGGAAGCTGCACTGGTACATAACTGGAGGCATTGCTGGAAAGCTGGACTGGTAGCTGACTGCAGACACTGCTGGCAAGCTGGACTGGTAACTGTCTGGAGACACTGCTGGCAAACTAAGCTTGCAGCTGACTGGAGGCACTGGTGGCAAACTAAACTGGTAACTGTCACCAGGTGTGGGAATTCAGGATAACAAATACCCACCAGACTCAAATCACAGTGCGTAAAAAAATGCCCAGAGGCATTTGTCATTTTATTTTGTCGTAAAACAAAAGCTTATATGTACAGAACTTAAATGAAAAATGTCAAAATAAAGGTTAGTTGCTTTCAGAAAAGGCCACTGCTTTGCTTTAGCAGATTCTAGGCTTCAGTCAGAATGACTGGTGTGAGCCCACACCACTTGGAGTTCTTTCTCCTATCTCTGGCAGTCTCCTATTGACTCCCTATCTAACATTGAGCCCTCGTGGAAGGTTTAAATACATTCTGGGTGGGGTCACCTGACTAGACCCTTAACTAAAAATACAAAAGAAAACTAGCTAGTTTACTCTATAAACACAAGGTGACTCACTATACATTATAATACAACACTACACATTGATATAATCAAATAATCAGGCATTAAGTAAAATATTAGGCTAGTAAAACTTCAGAAATGCTTAATTGCCTGGCAACTAACATAGGGTCCCTCCTTAGTTACCTTTGAGTGACAAGTAAGGCTGTATAACGAGGGGACTGCAGAGGGCGCTCCTCCCTATAGAAATCCTCAGATGCAGTCCTTCAGTCAGGTAAGATACTGAACTGTTTAGTTTTCTTCCTGGTTTCATATGATAACTGCAAAACATTAGCACTCCCTCAGGAAACCTCAGAACTGTAGTAACCCCTTTTTATCATTTAACTAATTTCAGGTCTTTTAATGTGCTTTTCGGTTTTTTAAATGGAGAGTGGGGTTAACAAACAGGCCTTCTCTGGAACAAACACAGCCTGGGGCTAAATTACAGGCTGGTCCGATTTTAGATCTCAGTCACCATTGGCGCTCTTGCTTGATATTCTCTTGGTGTTAGCCCATTGTAAATATATAAAATTTAGCTATCTTTGCTCTTCACCTTTCCATCCATTTTAATAACCTGTATATTTCAAGGGGGGGGGGGTGGATGCGTGGTGGCACGGAAAAGTGGGCCAGCAAAAACCATGACTGGGACCTAAACGTGGGGGGGTACACTATGCTTAGGAAGGATAGAAAGGAGGGCAGAGGGGCTGGAGTGGCTATGTTCATTAGAGATGACATAGAAATTGCTAGGGTAGAAGAGGCAGAGGGAAACATGGAGGCCTTATGGATCACCTTATGAACCCCAGCAGGAGGTAAGGTCAAGCTGGGTGTAGTATATAGGCCCCCTGGGATGGGTGGTGTTCTGGAGGATGGTTTGCTGGACAACATCATTGCCCAGTGTGGACCAAAAGGGTAAGGAGTGGTGTTGATGGGGGAACTTAATATGCCAGGTACAAACTGGGGAACCATGTCCTCTAAGGTGGCCAAGGAGCAGAGGCTGCTGGATGGCTTCAGGATGTGTTCTTAACACAGCATGTGATGGAGCCCACACGGAGGCCATGTCCTGGATGTGGTTCTGGCAGATGGGGATCTGGTAAGGGACCTGGTTGTAGAGGATCCCTTGACTGGGGGTGACCACAATACTGTCTGGTTTCAAATAATCATGGGGAGGGGGATCTAGGACACTGGCAGTGGACCGTGGGGGCAGACTTTGTGGGCATTGAAAATATTTTCAAGGATCACTTGAAGGGGATTACGCCACGACAAACATGGAAAGGAGATGGAGGTCATAAATGGGATTTCATGAGGCAGTCAGGACTCACATGCCAAGGTGAAAATATAAGGGAAAGGTCACATAAACCATGCTGGTGGTCCAGTGAGGTTAAGGTAGCGGTCAGAAAAAAGAAGGTGGCCTACAAAAAATATATAACAACAAGAGGGGATAGGGATAAGGAAATGTACCATCTTGCATCTAGAAAGGTCACCCTGATGGTGAGGGGGGTAAAGTCCAGTAAAGAGCAGCGGCTGGCACAGGGGATACATGGAGGGAAAAAGGGGTTCTTCCAGTACATTGGGGAGTGGAGAAAAACTAAGGGCCATCTCAGCAGATTGAGATCAGAAGGGTGGAAGAGGCGAGGGACCAGGCAGAGGTATTAAAAGAGTACTTCGCCTCTGTATTCACTAGGAAGGGGATGGGATATCTACAAAGCAAGGGAAGATGGGGATAGAAGCGGCAGTGAGTGGGATCAGGGGAGCAACAGAAATGGAGCAAGAGGGAGAGAGAGAGGTACCCCAGGGGTGTCACATCAGGATAAGGATAAAAGGACCAGTAAGGTGGAGGGGACGAATGATGCTGTCTCCACCAAAAGGGTGTGGTTAGCCCTCAAGGCCCTAAAGAAAGACAAATCTCCTGGGTCGGATGGCATTCATCCAAGAGTACTATGGAATTGGCAGACATACTGGCTGCACCCCTGGCAAAGCTCTTCAACAGGTCGCTTGAGACAGGGAGGGTACCTAGGGATTGGCAGGAGTACACGTGGTGCCAATCCATAAAGGGGTTGAGGAAGTACCAGGTAACTATAGACCCAAGGAGTTTGACCTCAGTGGTGGGAAAATTAATGGATAGTATACTAAAGGAACGATTGGGGTGTACTTAGGGAGGTGGGAGGTCTGGATAGTCAGCAACATGGGTTTTGGCACGGTAGATCATGTCAAACCAATCTTGTGGAGTTCTCACGAATGGGTAACATCAGAACTGGACAGTGGAAAGCCTGTGGATGTATTATTCTTGGACTTCAGCAAGGCGTTTGACTCTGTCCACCACAATGGTCTGGTGGAGAAACTGATGAGGTTAGGAGTAGGCCCTTTGATGGTCAAATGGATTGAAAACTGGCTAGCTGGATGCACCCAGAGAGTAGTGGTCTGTGGAGAGCTCCTCGAACCCTAGAGAGGTTGGTAGTGGGTACCAGGACTCGGGTCCTGGGTCCCATCCTGTTTAATGCATACATATCGGACATCAGGGAGGTATAGGTGTGAAATGAGTCTCTTCGCTGATTACTCCAAGATGGGAGCAGTAGTTGAGGGGAAGAGGGAGGTTGGCCTGCAAGGGACCTGGACACCCTGGGAACTGGGCTCACACATGGAAATTAAATTTCAATATCACCAAGTGCAAGGTGTTACATCTTGGGTGGAAACCCTAAACACAAGTACACCCTGGGAGGGGCTGGAGGCCTCAAAAGGAAAAGACCTAGGGTCATGGTGGATGCATGTATGAATAACTCTGAGCAGTGCTGGAGAGCGGCTAGCAAGGCAAACAGGATGTTGGGATGCATCGTAAGGGGGATCACCTCTAGAAGCAGGGAAGTGATTCTGCCGCTGTACAATGGACTGATTAGACTACACCTTGAGTACTGTGTACAGTACTGGAGACCACACTTAGAGAGGGACATACAGCTCCTGGAGATGGTACAGAGGAGGGCAACTAAGATGATATGAGGACTAGGGGATTTGACGTATGAGGACAGACTTGAGAAGCTCTGCCTGTTTTCATTGGAGGAGAGGAGAGACTGGGGACATGATTGAGGTCTTCAAGTACCTCAAGGAATAAATAGGATAAACATGGAGGGATCTTAGACTAAAGCAGGGGTATCACCAGAGGGCATGGTTTGAAGTTGGAAGGTGGAAGGCTGAGGGGAAAAAGAGGAGGTTTTTCACTGAGAGGGTGGTGGACCCTTGAATGCATTGCCTGGCGAGCTGCTTCAGAGATTCGCAGTGGGGGGCTTCAAGAGAGGGTGGGACAGACACAGAAAGTGGATGTATCAGATGATGGCCTGACCCAGGGGGGTGGGGATGGATGATAGGGGTTTCTGGAACACAAGGGGGAGAGGCCTCGCCACCCAACTAAGGATCTGAGGTTCGAGCAGACTTGATAGACTGTAAGGCCTAATCTGCTGGCAATTAGTATGTATGTTAGTATTTATGCACCTTGTAATTTCTTAAAGCATTTTCTGTTTCAAGCATAAATTTAGCACTGCATGCACTTTAAAGTCCTACAGGTGTGCATATACAAACACATTTATATTCCTAAAGCCCATGAGCACATTATTTAACCTCCAGCAGACAGCTTGGTTAAAGCATTCTGC
The DNA here is from genome assembly GCA_016271365.2 of Neoceratodus forsteri. Classification (NCBI taxonomy): domain Eukaryota; kingdom Metazoa; phylum Chordata; order Ceratodontiformes; family Ceratodontidae; genus Neoceratodus; species Neoceratodus forsteri. Next base: position 756,048,054 of record CM028130.1, on the reverse strand, counting down.
ACTTCAAATCTTGTAGCTCTTTGGCATTTGTGAAGGCAGTACAAGCCCCTTATAAAGCAGGTGCTAAACAATCTATTTTTATTTTCCACAAGCACCTTGTACTTTTATGCATTTAGCACCTTCGATAGTATTTCAGGAATTTGAAGCACTTTATTCATGTTTACTTCCTTTCTAGCAATTTGCACTTTATATAGTAGACAGCATTTACTGTTGGGATAATTATTTTAAACCATTACTTTTCTTATAAATGTGGCTGCACTGCAGTACTCTATTCTCCATTCTATGCACTAAATGTATTTTCTCAAGCATTTTATTTCTTTAAATGCACTAATGCACTTTACTCCCACAGTTAGCACTGAATGAGGGGTGGGGTAAGGGAAGACCTATATCTCCTTACTGGGTCACCCACCCATGACGGGGTCACCCTGTCACAGTAGCCAACTGGAGAGACTGGTTGCAGATTGAACTGGTAGCTAACAACTTGACAGTAGACACTGCTGGGAAGCTGGACTGGTAGTTGACCGGAGACATTGCTGGCAAACTGAACTGGTAGCTGACTGTAGATGCTGCTGACTAGCTGGACAGGTACCTGTCTGGAGACACTGCTGGTAAGCTGGACTGCTAGCTGTGTGGAGACACTGCTGGCAACTGACTGGAGAGACTGCCTGCAAACTGGAATGGAAACTGACTGGTGACATTACATGCAGACTGGAATGGAATCTGGCTAAAGACACTGCTGGTACACTGGACTGAGCTGCAAACTGACTGGTAATACTACTGGAAAATAGGACAAGTATCTGACTGGAGACACTGTTGGCAAACTGGACTGGCAGCTGACTGGAGACACTAAGTGCAAACTGGACTGGAAACAGACTGGAGATACTGCCTGCAAACTGGACTGGAAGCCTGCTGGATATACTGCTGGCACACTGGACTGGTAGCTGCAAGCTGACTTGTGACACTGTTGGAAAATTGGACAAGTAGCTGACTTGAGACACTGCTGGCAAACTGGACTGGTAGTTGACTGGAGACACTACTGGCAAGCTGAACTGGTAGCTGGCTGGAGACTCAGCTGGCAAACTACATTGGTAGCTGACTGGACTGGTGACACTGCTGTCAAGCTGTACTGATAACTCACTGGATACATTGCTGACAATCTGGACTGGTAGCTGACTGGAAACAATGCAGGCAAGCTGGATTGGTAGCTGACTGCAGACACTGCTGGCAAGCTGGACTGGTAGCTGACTGGAAACATTGCTGGCAAACTGGACTGGTAGCTGATCTGACTGGTGACACTGCTGGCAAACTAGAATGGTATCTGACTGGAGACATTGATGTTAAGTTGAACTGGTAATTGACTGGAAACACTGCAGGCAAGCTGGATGTTTAGCTGATGGCATACATTGCTGGCAAGCTGAACTGGTAGCTGACTGGAGAGATTGATGGCAAACTGGACTGGTAGCTGACCTGACTGGTGACACTGTTGGCAAGCTGCACTGGTATCTGATTGGAGACGTTGCTGGCAAGCTGGACTGGTAGCTAACTGGAGGACACCACTGGCAAACTAGACTGGTGGCTGACTGAAGACACTGCTGGCAAACTGGACTGGTAGTTGACCTGATTGGAGACCCTGCTGGCAATCTGGACTGGTATTTGAATGCAGACACTGCTGGCAAGCTGGATGAGTATCTGACTGGAGACACTTCAAGCAAACTAGACTGGTAACTGACTGGAGACACTGCTGACAAACTAGACTGGCAGCAATCAGCCTGAATGGAGACACCACTGGCAAACTGGACTAGTAGCTGACTGGAGACACTGCTGGCAAGCTGGACTAGTAGCTGACTGCAGACATTTCTGGCAAACTGACTGCAGACACTGATGGCAAACTGGATGGGTATCTGACTGGAGACATTGCAAGCAAATTAGACTGGTAACTGACTGGAGACACAGTTGACAAACTAGACCGGCAGCAATCAGCCTGAATGGAGACACCACTGGCAAACTGGACTAGTAGTTGACTGGAGACACTGCTGACAATTTGTACTTGCAGCTGACTGCAGACACTGCTGGCAAAATGGACTAGTAGTTGACTGCAGACATTGCTGGCAAGCTGACTGCAGATACTGGTGGCAAACTGGACTGGTAGCTGTTTGGAGACACTGATGGTAAACTAAGCTGCCAGCTGACTGGAGACACTGCTGGCAAACTAGACTGGTAGCTATCAACCTGAATGGAGACACTGCTGGCAAACTGGACTTATAGCTGACTGGAGACCCTGCTGGCAAACTAGACTCATAGCTGACTGCAGACACTGCTGGGAAACTGGACTAGATAGGTCAGAAAGTAGAGCACACACAAAAGCAATTGGTAGCCAGTCTACATTACCAAATATTCCATTTATTAGGCTCCAAAGTTAGTAAGAATCACACTGTGGAGATGGCACAATGTGTACCTCTAATGCCTTGACTCAAATGGAGTCTTCAAGACTGAGTTGAGGCGCTAGGGGTACGCATTACGCTATCTCCACAGTGTGATCCTTACTAACTCTGGAGACTAATAAATGGAACTTTTGGTAATGTAGACTGGCTTCCAGTTGCTTTTGTGTGCACTCTACTTTCTGACCTAGTGAGTTTAGTGAAGGTTTGCCGCCTCCGTGGAGCTGCACTGGATCCTTATCTGCTTGCAGCTTTATCTTCAAGCTGGACTAGTAGCTGACTGGAGATTATGCTGGCAAGGTGTACTGGTAACTGACTTCAGCCACTGCTGGCAAGCTGGACTGTCAGCTGTCTGGAGACACTGCTGGCAAACTAGGATGGCAGCTGACTGCAGACACTACTGACAAACTAAACAGGAAGCTAGCAACCTGACTGGAGACCCTCTTGTCAAGCTGGATAGACAACTGACTGGAGATACTGCTGGAAAACTAGACTGGTAGCTGACAGGAGACATTGCTGGTGAACTAGACAGGTAGCTAGCATTCTATCTGGAGACACTGTTAGCAAGCTGGGCTGGTATCTGACCTGATTGTAGACACTGCTGCCAAGCTGGACTGGTATCTGACTGGGGACACTGTTGGCAAGATGGTCTGATAGCTGACTGGAGACACTGGTAGTAGAACTGACTGGATACACTACTTGCAATCTGGACTGGAAGCTGACCACAGACACTGCTGGCAAGCTGGACTGGTAGGTAGCAACCTGAATGAAGACTTTGCAGGCAAGCTGGACTGGCAGCTGTCTGGGAATACTGCTGGCAAAATGGACTGGTAGCTGACTGGAAGGTCTGATGGTAAATTAGACTGGAAGCTGACTGGAGACACTGCTGACAAACTAGACTGGTAACTAGCAACTTGACTGGAGGCAATGCTGGCAAATTAGGCTGTCAGCTGACTGAAGACACCACTGAAAAAACTAGACTGGTATCTAGCAACCTGACTGGAGAAACTTGTCAAAATGGCCAGACAATTGATTGGAGATACTGCTGGCAATCTAGACTGGTAGCCAACAGGAGACATTGCTGGCTAACTAGACAGGTAGCTAGCAACCTGTCTGGAGACACTGCTAGCAAGCTGGACTGGTATCTGACCTGACTGAAGACACTGCCGCCAAGCTGGATTGGTATCAGACTGGTTGCACAGTTGGCAAGAAAGACTGGTAGCTGACTGGAGACACTACTGGCAAACTGGACTGCTAGTTAACCTGACTGGATACACTACTTCCAAACTGAGCTGGTAGCTGACTGGAGACACTGCTGGCAAGCTGGACTGGTAGCTGACTGGAGACACTGCTGGCAAGCTGAATTTGTAGCAGACTGCATACCCTGCTGGCAAGCTGCACTGGTAGCTGACTGAAAAGACTGCTGGAAAACTGGGCAGGTAACTGACCTGACTGGTGACACTGCTGGCAAGCTGGAGTGGTATCTGACTGGAGATACTGCCTGCAAATTTGACTGGTTGCTGACACAACACACTTCTGAAAAGCTTGACTGGTAGCTGACTGGAGACTCTGCTGGCAAACTAGACTGGTAACTATCAACCTGACTGGAGACACTGCTGGCAAACTAGTCTGGTAGCTGAATGTAGTCACTGCTAGCAAGTAGGACAAGAAGCTGACTGGAAACACTGCTGGAAAGCTGGACTGGTATCTGACTGGAGACATTGCCTGCAAGTTTGAATGGTAGCTGATATGAAACACTGCTGGCAAACTAGTCTGGTAGCTATCAACCTGAATGTAGTCACTGCTGGCAAACTGGACTTGTAATGACTGGAGACACAGCTGGCAAATTAGACTGGTAGCTGACTGCAAACACTGCTGTCAAGTTGGGCTAGAAGCTGACTGGAGACATTATTGGCAAGCCTGACTAGTGGCTGACTGCAGCCACTGCTGGCAAGCTGGACTGTCAGTTGTCTGGATACACTGAAGGCAAACTAGGCTGGCAGCTGACTGGCGACACCACTGACAAACTAATATGGCTGCTAGCAACCTGACTGGAGATGCTGTTGTCAAGCTGGACAGACAACTGACTGAAGAGACTGCTGGCAAACTAGACTGGTAGCTGACAGGAGACATTGTTTGTGAACTAGACAGGTAGCTAGCATCTTATATGGACAGACTGTTAGCAAGGTAGACTGGTATCTGACCTGATTGGAAACACCGCTGCCAAGCTGGACTGGTATCTGACTGGGGGAACTCTTGGCAAGATGGACTGATAGCTGACTGGAGACACTTCTGGCAAACTGGACTGGTAGTTAACCTAACTGGATACACTACTTGCAAGCTGGATTGGTAGCTAACTGGAGGCACTGATGGCAAACTAGACTGGTAGGCAGCAACCTGAATGAAGGCATTGCATGCAAGCTGAACTGACAACTGACTAGAAACACTTCTGGCAAGCTGTACTGGTAGCTGACAGGAGTGTCTGCTGGTAAACTAGACAGGAAGCTGACTGGAGACACTGTTGAAAAACTTGACTGGTAGTTATAAACTATGCTGGAGACACTGGCAGCAAACTGGACTGGCAGCCGAATGGAGACACTGCTGGCAAACTAGACTGGTAGCCAAGAGGAGAGACTGGTGGCAAATTGAACTGGTAGCTGACTATACACAATGCTAGCAAAATGGAATGGTGGCTACCTGGAGACACCGCTGGCAAACTGGACTGGTATCTGACTGGGGACACTGCTGGCAGGCTGGACTGGTAGCTCACTGGAGACACTGCTTGCTTGCTTGACTGGTAGCTGATTGGAGACACCGCTGGAAAGTTTGACTATTAGCTGACTGGAGACATTGTTGGTAAACTAGACTGGTAGCTGACTGAAGACACTGCTGGCAAGCTGGACTGGTAGCTGACTGGAAATTTGGGAGGCAGTATAGTGCCGTGGTTTAAGGCTCTGAGCTGCAAATCTGGTGACATCCAGCAGACCAGATCTGGGTTTGAACCCCACAACTTCCACTTGCATACTGTGTGACCCTGAGCAAGTCACTTAACTTCCCTGTGCCCCCAGGTTGCACCTGTAAAAAAGCTTTCAGCTTAGTGTGCTAGTCCTGGTTAAATAACTAACAAAAAAAAAATCTGACATCTGGACTGGTGGCTGACTACAGACACTGTTGGCAAGCTGGAATGGTAGCTTACTTGAAAGACTGCTGACAAACTGGAGTGGTTGCTGACCACACTGGTGACACTGCTGGCAAGCTGGACAGCTAGCTGACTGGAGAGTGCTGCTAAGCTGGACTGGTAGCTGGCTACAGACCCTGCTGACAAACTGAACTGGTAGCTGACTGGAGAGATTGCTGGCAAACTGGACTGGTAGCTCATCTGACTGGTGACACTGAAGGCAAGCTGACCAGGTATCTAACTAGAAACATTGCCTGCAATCTTGACTGGTAGCTGACAGGAAAAACTGTTAAAAAGCTGCACTGGTAGCTGTCTGCAGACCCTGTTGGCATGCTGGACTGGTAGCTGACTGTAGACACTGCTGGTAAGCTGGACAAGTAGCTGACTGGAGACATTGCTGCAAAGCTGGACTCATAGCTCACTGCAGCCACTGCTGGCAAGTCAAACTGTCAGCTATTTGAAGACACTGCTAGCAAACTAGGCTAGCATATGACTGCAGACACTGCTGGCAAACTAGACAAGTAGTTGACTGCAGACACTGCTGGCAAGCTGGACAAGTAGCTAACTGTATGCACTGCTTTTAAAGTAGACTGGTAGCTAGCAACCTGACTGGAGTAACTGTTGTCAAGTTAGACAGAAAATTGACTGGAGATACTGCTGGCAATGTAAATGGGTAACTGACTGAAGACATTACTGGTGAACTAGACAGGTAGCTAGCAACCTGTCTGGAGACATTGCTAGCAAGCAAGACTGGCATCTGACCTGACAAGAGACACTTCTGGTAAACTGGACTGGTATCTGACTGGGGGTAATGTTGGCAAGATGGACTGGTAGCTGACTTGGAATACTGCTGGCAAGTCTGACTGATAGCTGACTGCACACCCTGCTGGCAAGCTGGAGTGGTAGCTGACTGGAGACACCACCGGTAAAGTAGACTGGTAGCCATCAACCTGAATGGAGACACTGCTACAAACTGGAATTTTAGCTAACTGGAGACAAAGCTGGCAAACTGCGCTGGTAGCTGACTGGAGACACCGCTGGCAATCTAGACTGACAGCTGACTGTAGGCATTACTGGCAAGCTGGACTAGTAGCCAACTGAAGATATTGCTGGCAAGCTGGAGTGGTAGATGACTGCAGTCACTGCTGGCAAGCTGGATTGTCAGCTGTCTGGAGACACTGCTTTCAAACTAGGCTGGCAGCTGACTGGAGACAGAGCTGACAAACTAGACTGTAGCTAGCAACCTGACTGGAGACACTGTTGTCAACCTGGAGAGACAATTGACTGGAGATACTGCTTGCAAACTAGGCTGATAGCTGACAGGAGACTTTGGCAAACTGGACAGGTTGCTGCCATCCTGTCAGGAGACACTGCTAGCAAACTGGACTTGTATCTGACCTGACTGGAGAAACTGCTGCTAAGCTGGACTGGTGTCTGACTCAGGGCACTCTTGGCAGATTGGACTGGTAGCTGGCTGGAGGCACTGCTGGCATACTGGACTGGCTGTTGAACTGACTGGATACATTAATTGCAAGATGGACTGGTAGCTGGTCAGAGCCACTGCTGGCAAGCTGGACTGTAGCTGACTGAAGACACTGCTGGCAAGCTAGACTGCTAGCTCACTGGAGACACTGCAGCAAAACTGGATTGGCAGTTACAAAACTGACTGGAGGCACTTCTGGCAAATTAGACTGGTAGCTAGCGACCTGACTGGAGACATTGCTGGCAAGCTGGACTGGCAGCTGACTGGAGACATGCAGGCAAACTAGACTGGTAGCCAACTGGAGAGACTGGTGGCAAATTGAACTGGTAGCTAACAACCTGGCTGAAGACACTGCTGGGAAGCTGAACTGGTAGGCATTGGTGCCTAGAGATATTGCTGTCAAGCTGGACTGTTAGCTGAGTGCAGGCACTGTTGGCAAGATGAATTGGTACCTGTTTGGAGACACTGCTGGCAAACTAGGCTTGCAGCTTACTGGAGACAGTGTAGGTAAACTAGACTGGCATCTGACTGGAGATGCTGCCTGCAAATTGGACTGGAAGCTAACTGGAGACACTGCCTGCATACTGGACAGCAATCTGGCTAGAGACATTGCTGACCCACTGGGCTGATAGCTGCAAGTTGACTGGTGACACAACTGGCAAACTGGACACGTTGCTGACTGGAGACACTGCCAGCAAATTGGACTGGCAGCTGGCTGTAGATACTGCCAACCAACTGGACTGGCCACTGTCTGGAGACACTGCCTCCAAACTGGACTGGAACCTCACTGGAGACACTGCTGGAACACTGGACTGGTAGCTGAAAGCTGAGTGATGACATTGCTGGCAAACTTGACAAGTAGCTAACTGGAGACACTGCTGGAAAACTGGATTGGTAGTTAGAAAGCTGACTGGTAGCACTGCTGGCAAATTAGACTGGCAGCTAGCAACCTGGCTGTAGTCACTGCTGGCAGATTGGACTGGGGGCAGTTTGGAGACACTGCTGGCAAAAATGGAATAGTAGCTGACTGAAGACATTGCTGGCAAACTGAACTGATATCTGAGAGAGGACACTGCTGGCAGCATGGGCTAGTAGCTCACTAGGGACACTGCTGGCATGCTTGACTGGCAGCTGACTGGAGACACTGCTGGAAAGTTAGACTAGTAGCTGAATGGAGACACTTCTGGAAAACTGGATTGGTAGTTAGAAAGCTGACTGGCAGCACTACTGGCAAACTAGACTGGTAGCTAGCAACCTGGCTGTAGACAACGCTGGCACATTGGACTGGTAGCTGACTGGAGACACTGCTGGCAAAATGTAACAGTAGCAGATTGGAGACACTGCTGGCAAACTGGACTGGTATCTGAGAAGGGACATTGCTGGCTGGACTGGTAGCTCACTGGAGACACTGCTGGCAAGCTGGACTGGTATTTACCTGGAGACATTGCTGGCAAGCTGGACAGGTAGCTGACTGGAAACACTGGCAGAAGGCTGAACTGGTAGCTGACTGCAGACCCTGCTGGCACGTCTGACTCATAGCTGACCTGATTGGTGACATTGCTGGCAAGCTGGACAGGTATCTGGCTGGAGACATTGACTGCAAGCTCAACTGGTAGCTAAAAGGAAACACTGCTAGCAAGCTAGACTGGTAGCTGACTGCAGACCCTCCTGGCAAGCTGGACTGGTAGCTGACTGGAGACACTGCTTGCAAACTGCACTAGTAGCGGACTAGAGACATTGCTGGCTAGATAGATTGGTAGCTGACTGCAGATACTGCTGGCATACTAGACAGGTAGCTGGCTGCAGACACAGCTGGCAAGCTAGACTAGTAGCTGACTGGAGACATTGCTACCAAGCTGGACTGGTAGCTGAATGCAGCCACTGATGGCAAGCTGAAATGTCAGCTAATAGGAGACACTGCGAGCAAACTAGGCTAGCAGCTGACTGTAGACACTGCTGAAAAACTTGACTGGTAGCTAGCAATCTGACTGGAAACACTGTTGTCAAGCTGGACAGAAAACCAACTGGATATACTGCTGGAATATAGATGGGTAACTGACTGAAGACATTACTGGTGAAACAGACAGGTAGCTAGCAACCTGATTGGATACACTGCTACAAAACAGGACTGGTATCTGACCTGATGGGAGACACTGCTGCCAAGCTGGACTGGTATTTGACTGTGGGCATGTTCACAAGATGGACTGGTAGCTGACTGGAGACACTGCTAGAAAACTGGACTGGTAGTTGACCTGACTGGGTACTCCACTTTCAAGCTGGACTGTTAGCTGGCTGGGGACACTGCTGGCAAGCTGGACTGGTAGCTGACTGCATACCCTGCTGGAAAGCTGGACTGGTAGTTAATGGAAGAGATTGCTGCAAACTAGACTGTTTGCTGACCTGACTGGTGACACTGCTGGCAAGCTGGACTGGTGTCTGACCTGAGACATTGCTTGCAAGTTCGACTGGTAGCTGGCAGGAAACACTTCTGGCAAGCTTGACTGGTAGCTTACTGGAGGCAGTGCTGGCAAACTAGACTGGTAGCTGACTCCAGACACTGCTGCCATGCTGGACTAGTAGCTGCCTGAAGATATTACTGGCAAGCCAGGCTGGTAGATGACTACTGCCACTGCTGGCAAGCTGGGCTGTCAGTTGTCTGGACACACTGCCGGTTAACTAGGCTGGAAGTTGACTGGAGACACCACTGGCAAACTATACTGGTAGACAGCAACCTAATTGGAGACACTATTGTCAAGCTGGAGAGACAACTGACTGGACATACTGCTGGCAAACTTGACTGGTAGCTGCCAGGAGACATTCCTGATGATCTGGACAGGTAACTAGCAAACTGGACTAGTATCTGACCTGAATGTAGACACTGCTGCCAAGATGTACTGGTATCTAACTGGGGGTGCACTGTGGCAAGATAGACTGGTAGCTGACTGGAGACACTGCTGACAAACTGGACTGGTTGTTGACCTGACTGGATACACTACTTGTAAGCTGGACTGGTAGCTGGTTGTAGACACTGCTGGCAAGCTGGACTGTAGCTGACTGGAGTCACTGCTGGCAAGTTACACTGGTAGCTCACTGGAGACACTACTAGCAAACTAGACTGGAAGGTAGCAACCTAAATGAAGACATTACAGGCAAGGTGGACTGGTAGGTGACTGGAGATACTGCTGACATGCTGTACTGGTAGCTGACCGGTGGGTCTGCTGATAAACTAGACTGGAGGCTGACTAGAGACACTGCTGACAAACTAGACTGGTAGCTATCATCTTGAGTGGAGACACTGTTGGCAAGCTGGACTGACAGCTTACTGGAGACAATGCAGGCAAACTAGACTTGTAGTCAACTGCAGAGACTGGTGTCAAATTGAACTGGTAGCTAACAACCTGGCTGAAGATACTGCTGGGAAGCTGGACTGGTAGCTGTCTGTAGACATTGCTGGAAAGCTGGACTTGTAGGTAACTGGAGATATTGCTGTCAAGCTGGACTAGTAGCTGATTGCAGACACTCCTGGCAAGCTAGATTGGTAGCTGTCTGGAGACACTGCTGGCAAACTAGGCTTGCAACTTACTAGAGACACTGCAGGTAAACTAGACTGGAGAGAGTGCCTGCAAATTGAACTGGAAGCTGACTGGAAACACTGCCTGCAAACTGGATAGCAATTTGGCTGGAGACACTGCTGGCCCACTGGGCTGACAGCTGCAAGCTGACTGGTGACACTGCTAGCAAACTGGACACATTGCTGACTGGAAACACTTCTTGCAAATTGGAATGGAACCTGGCTGGAGACACTGCTGGCATACTGGACTGGTAGCTGAAAGCTGAGTGGTGACATTGCTAGCAATCTTGACAAGTAGCTGACTGGAAACACTGCTGGAAAACTGTATTGTTATTTAGAAAGCTGACTGGAGGCACTGCTGGCACATTAGACTGGTAGCTAGCAACCTGGCTGTAGACAGTGCTGGTAAATTGGACTGGTAGCTGGCTGGAGACACTGCTGGAAAAATGGAATGGAAGCTGACTGGAGACACTGCTGGCAAACTGGACTGGTATCTGACTCGGAACACTGCTGCCAGGCTGGACTGGTAGCTCACTGGAGGCACTGCTGGCATACTTGACTGGTAGTTGATTGAGTAGATTGGAGACACTGCTAGAAAGTTAGACTAGTAGCTGACTGGAGACACTGTTGGTAAACTAGACTGGCAGCTGACTGAAGACACTGCTGGCAAGCTGGACTGGTAGCTGACTGGAAACACAGCTGGCAAGCTGGACTGGTATCTGACTGCAGACACTGCTGGCAAGTTGGACAGGAAGCTGACTGGAAAAACTACTGGTAAGCTGGACTGGTAGCTGACTTCAGATGCTGCTGGCAAGCTGGACTGGTAGCTGAGTGGAGAGATTGCTGGCAAAATGGACTGGTAGCTCACCTGACTGGTGACAATGCAAACAAACTGGACAAGTATCTGACTGGAGACATTGCCTGCAAGCTCGACTGGTAGCTGACAGGAAACACTGTTAGAAATCTGCACCGGAAGCTGACTGCAGATCTTGTTGCTAAGCTGGACAGGTAGCTGACTGGAGACACTGCTGGCAAATTAGACTGGTTGCTGACTGGAGACACTGCTGGCAAACTAGACTGGTAGCTGAGTGCAGACACTGCTGGTAAACTAGACAGTCGCTGACTGCAGACACTGCTGGACGGAAAACTGACTGGAGATACTGTTGGCAATCTAAATGGGTAACTGACTGGAGACATTACTGGAGAACTAGACAGCTAGCTAGCAACCTGTCTGGAGACACTGCTAGCAAGCAAGACTAGTATCTGATCTGACAGGAGACACTGCTGCCAAGCTGGACTGGTATCTGACTGAGCACAATGTTGGCAAGATGGACTAGTAGCTGATTGGAAACACTGCTGACAAACTGGACTGGTAGTTGACCTAAGTGGATACTTTACTTGCAAGCTGGACTGTTAATTGCTGGAGACACTGCTGACAAGCTGGACTGATAGCTGACTGGAGACACTGCTGGCAAGCTGGCCTGGTAGCTGACTGCATACCCTGCTGGCAAGCTGGACTGGTAGCTGACTGAAGAGATTGCTGGCAAGCTAGCCTTTTAGCTGACCTGACCGGTGATGCTGCTGGCAAGCTGGACTGTTATCTGACCAGATACATTGCCTGCAAGTTCGACTGGTAGATGGCGGGAAACACTTCTGGCAAGCTTGACTGGTAGCTGACTGCACACCCTGCTGGCAAGCTGGAGTGGTAGCTGACTGGAGACACTGCTGGCAAACTGCACTGGAGCTGACTGGAGACACCGCCGGCAAACTAGACTGGTAGCTGAATGCAGACACTGCTGGCAAGGTAGACTAGGAGCTAACTGAAGATATTGCTGGAAAGCCGGACTGGTAGATGACTGCAGCCACTGCTGGCAAGCTGGATTGTCAGATCTCTGTAGACACTGCTGGTGAACTAGGCTGGCAGGTGACTGGAGACATCACTGACAAACTGGACTGGTAGCTAGCAACCTGATTGGAGAGACTGTTGTCAAGCTGGAGAGACAACTGACTGGAGATACTGCTGGAAAACTAGACTGGTAGTTGACAGGAGACATTTCTGGTGAACTGAACAGGAAGCTGGCATCTTGTCTGGTGACACTGCTAGCAAGCTGGACTGGTATCTGACCGGACTAGAGACACTGCTGCCAAGCTGGACTGGTATCTGACTGGGGGCACTGTTGTCAAGATGGACTGGTAGCTGACTGGAGGCACTGCTCGCAAACTGGACTGGCTGTTGACCTGACTGGACACACTACTTGCAAGCTGGACTGGTAGCTGCCTGGAGACACTGCTGGCAAGCTGGACTGTAGCTGACTGGAGACACTGCTGCCAAGCTGGACTGGTATCTGACTGGGGGCACTGTTGGCAAGATGGACTGGTAGTTGACTGGAGGCATTGCTCACAAACTGGACTGGCTGTTGACCTGATTGGATACACTACTTGCAAGCTGGACTGTAGCTAACTGGAGACACTGCTGCCAAGCTAGACTGTTAGCTTACTGTAGACACTGCTAGCAAACTAGACTGGTAGGTTGCATCCTGAATGAAGACATTGCAGGCAAGCTGGACTGGCAGCTGACTGAAGATATTGCTGGTATGCTGTACTAGTAGCTGACTGGAGAGTCTGAAGGTAAACAAGACTAAAAGCTGACTAGAGACACTGCTGACAAACTTGCCTGGTAGTTAGCAACTTGACTGGAGACACTGCTGGCAAGCTGGACTAGTAACTGACTGGAGACACTGCAGGCAAACTAGATTGGTAGCCAACTGGAGGGACTGTTGGCAAATTGAACTGGTAGGTAAAAACCTGGCTGAAGACACTGCTGGGAAGCTGAACTGGTAGCTGTCTGTAGACATTGCTGGAACACTGGACTTGTCGCTAACTGGAGATATTGCTGTCAAGTTGGACTGTTAGCTGACTGCAGACACTGGTGGCAATCTGGCCTAGTAGCTGTATGGAAACACTGCTGACACACTAGGCTTGCAGCTTACTGGAGACACTGCTAGTAAACTAGACTGGCAACTGGCTGGAGACACTGCCTGCAAATTGGACTGGAAGCTGACTGGAGACACTGCCTGTAAACTGGACAGCAATCTGGCTGGGGACACTGCTGGCCCACTGGACTGATAACTGCAAGCTGACTGGTGAAACTGCTGGCAAACCGGACAAGTTACTGACTGGAGACACTGCTGACAAATTGGACTGGCAGCTAGTTGGATATACTGCCAGTAATCTTGACTGGCAGCTGTCTGGAGACACTGCCTCCAAACTGGACTGGAACCTGGCTGGAGACACTGCTGGCACACTGGACTGGTAGCTGAAAGCTGAGTGGTCACATTGCTGGCAAACTTGACAAGTAGCTGACTGGAGACACTGCTGGAAAACTGGACTGGTAGTTACAAAGCTGACTGAAGGTTAGACTAGTACCTAGCAAACTGGCTGTAGACACTGCTGGCAAAATAGAATTGTAGCTGACTGGAGACACTGCTGGCAAACTGGAATAGTATCTGAGAAGGGACACTGCTGGCAGGCTGGACTGGTAGCTCTCTGGAGACTCTGCTGGTGTGCTTGACTCGTAGCTGATTGGGGACACTGCTGGAAAGTTAGACTAGTGGCTGACTGGAGACATTGTTGGTAAACTAGACTGGTAGCTGACTGAAGACACTGCTGGCAAGCTGGACTGGTAGCTGACTGGAAACACAGCTGGCAAGCTGGACTGGTAGCTGAATGCAGACATCACCATCAAGCTACAATGGTAGCTTACTGGAAGACTGCTGGCAAACTGGAGTGGTTGCTGACTTCATTGTTTACACTGCTGGCAAGCTGGACTGATATTTGACTGGTGACATTGCTTGCAAGTTGGACAGGTAGCTGACTGGAAACACTGCTGGCAAGCTGGACTAGTAGCTGACAAGAAAGATTGCTGGCAAACTGGACTAGTAGCTGACTTGACTGGTGACACTGCTGGCAAGCTGAGCAGGTATCTGACTGGAGACATTGACTGTAAGTTTGACTGGTAGCTGACAGGAAACACGGCTGGAAAGCTGCACTGGTAGCTGACTGCAGACCCTGCTGGCAAGCTGGACTGGTAGCTGACTGGAGACACTGCTGGCAAACTGAAATGGTAGCTGACTGGAGACACTGCTGGCAAACAGGACTGATATCTGATTGGGGGCACTGCTGTCAGGCCTGACTGGTAGCTCACTGGAGACACTGCTGGCATGCTTGACTGGTAGCTGATTGGAGACATTGCTGGAAAGTTAGACTAGTAGCTGACTGGAGACATTGTTGGTACACTTTATCCGCTATCTACCTCATGCTATCAGATGTACTAACTGTATTGGTCCCATTCTTTGCCCCACTGTTCATGTACTGATGACCTTTACTACTCTATCCTATGTTTTCTCTGGTCTCTCGACCACAAAATGTATTACATGTGCTACTAATTACCCATACCCATGTGATTGTATGGCTGACCCTAAAATGCATATGACGGTTGTCCAAGCCTGTACTATACTGTTTTCTGCCTCTTGTTGTAATTGTCTATGACTGATGTTCTTGTCAGTACCATGTAGGCATGTAATCTCCAGGGTCACACCTGAAAATAGGCACTTGGCTGTCTAGTGTGCTTACCTGGTAAACAAAAGCAAATAAATAGACTGGTAGCTGACAGAAGACACTGCTGACCAGCTGAACTGGTAGCTGACTGGAAACACAGCTGGCAGACTGGACTGGTAGCTGACTGCAGACATTGCTGGCAAGCTGGAATGGTAGCTTACTGGAAAGACTGCTGGCAAACTGGAGCAGTTGCTGATCTCACTGGTGACACTGCAGGCAAGCTGGACTGGTATTTGACTGGAGACATTAATGGCAAGCTGGACAGGTAGCTAACTAGAAACACTGCTGGAAAGCTGAACTGGTAGCTGACTGCAGACCCTGCTGGCAAGCTGGACTGGTAGCTGACTGGGGAGATTGCTGGCAAACTGGTCTGGTAGCTGATCTGACTGGTGACACTGCTGTACTGTTCATGAGGAGGTGTGAAAAAATGGCAATGCTGAAAATCTTGAGTGGAAATATTAAAAACTGGTGAAGTTATGAGTGTGCGGAGAATCTGTGCAAAACAAGCATGTACTGCAATAGGAAGGCTTTTAGCCCATGGTTCGATGGGTGGAGCAACAACTTCACTCCCCCATCTAGTTTAAAAGGCCACAAACATACTGGGTCTTACCAGGATTCTTTTTCTTTGCCCACCATCCACCCCTCCTCCTCCTCCAGCAGCTCATCTCTCCCTCATGGGCTTCTTCCTAACCTACCTTTTGCCGACTCATTCATTCTCGGCACCTGTAGTGGGGGAACCCTCCTCTAGGGTCCCTTGCGTCGTACCCCTACAGGGTGATATATCCCATGTATAGAGAGGCGGAAAGCCACAAAGCAAATCAAGTTACACAAGCATCATCTCATATTATCTCATCCAGTTGCATAAGCACATCGAATCATTTTTTTGAATCTTTTCACCAAATTTTCAACATGGGCATTTTGGGATCTCCCCTCATGAACAGTGCCACTGTTGTTTCATTAATCAGTCCCGAAAGGTGATTCCACGCAGCTTTTGGGACCAAGTAACCAAAATGACAGTGACAGTGTTCACAAGGTAGGGTTCCAAGAACCCCATGTTGAAAACATGGGGCCAAAATTCCTAAAAATGTCTGAGATATCAACCTAAGTTGAACTTCTCCCATTGAATCCCATTATACAGCTTACCATAATTTCTTCAGTTTGCCGGTCGGCATTGAAGAGTGCAGTCATGTCCCGATCCATAGAAGATCACTGTCCTGACCTCCTGAGGTAAGTATGGGGTAAGGAGGGGTAAAGGGAAGTGGGTCCACAGATGGATGGTGGGGGTTGGGGAGAATGAGGAGATGACGAGGGACAGTTTTCTTTTTTACAGGGGGAAAAAAACTTCAGGGATGGTTTTCTTTATTTTACAGGTTACCAAAAATATTTAGACACACTGGGGTGGGCTCACAGTGTGTCACCATAGTGTGCATGTGGGAGGAGGCATGTTGACACAGGGATTGGGCACCCCAATGTCGGCACTTGAAATGTATACGGGTGGGTGGGGGACATCTGACACTGGGAGAGGGGCATCTCTGTGTCAGAAATAAATAAAATGTTATTTTGAGGCACTGGGGTGGACTCCCAGTGCATCACATTAATGGGGGGGAGTGGGATACATGCCAACATGGGGATTGGGCACCCCAATGTCAGTTTTCCAGGGAGTGTGTGTGTCAGGCGGCATGAGCCACCAATGTGGCTCATTTATTTATTTATTGAAATGGTTCACCAGGAAATACACATCAAACAAACAAGGTGCTCAGTGGCAGGAGCCAACAAAAACCTCAACTCCAGCCATGTGCATAACTGTGCACTGTAATGCGCATGGCCAGAGTCTTGTCAGCTGCTGCCAACAGAGAGAAGGTATGCCTGTGTGCCTGGTTGTGAGGGAGGGGAAGGTCCCACTGCAATGAGGAAACTGTCCATCATTGCAGTGGCAGGTTTCCTTCAAGTGTGGTTCTCTCTTTCAAACTGCTGTCATAGACAGCTCACCGATTCATTGGTGCCTGATGGATGAGCCCCATAAAGCGTTAACTTGTAACCATCCCTGATTGGAGTGTCACTTTTCTTTCAAGTGAAGACCGCTTCTCTCAAACTACTGTCATAAACAGCTCACTGATTCATTGTTGCCTGAGGACGAACCCCGTAAAGCATCAACTGCAATGGACAGAAACTCACACACCTCTAAAATGTCATACTGTCCCAAGATTTTTCTTGCACATGTGTGCAACGAAACATAACAATGGATAAGAGCAGAACACCCGAGCAGCCCTCCCCCACAGCTGACACACTCTTCCCAAGCCCCACGCTGATTGCCCCCTGCAAAAGGCATGGAATTCAAACTGAAAAATCTGCACAGAGACAAACCTGCTCTCCGGGAGCCTTCTGGGTCAAGAGGGCAACCGAGCAGCCCTCCCCCACAGTCGACGGACTCTTCCCAACCCCCACGCTGACCGCCCCCTGCAAAAGGTGTAGAATTCAAACTGAAAAATCTGCACAGAGACAAACCTGCTCCCTGGGAGCCTTCTGGGTCGAGAGGGCAACCGAGCAGCCCTCCCCCACAGCCAACGGACTCTTCCCAAGCCCCACGCTGATCGCCCCCTGCAAAAGGCGCGGAATTCAATCCGAAAAATCTGCACAGATAAAGGAGACCAGGATGAGCGAGGAGTGCAAACGGCAGAGCGCCATTTTTACTGAAAGACTTAAACTTTATTTTCAGTCACCACATGAGTGCTGATTGTTTTTTTTCCCCTCCAGTTTTCTCCCTGTATACTTGTGAATTGTAAGGAAGTAGCAGAGCACCTTAATAGTGAAACATCAAATGCCACAGTAAGCTCGTTCTCTGACCGTGACCTTTATTTTAAACTGAATCAGTGAAACTTGTAGTGCCAGAGAAAATATTTTTCCTGATTACCCAAGTTGCTAAACTTCTACTGCCTTTGCACCTTTTAACCTTACAAACCCCAGTGCCTTCTTTGACCGTTACCTTTATTTTAAACTGAATCAGTGAAACTTGTAGTGCCAGAGAAATTATTTTTCCTGATTAAACAAAACAAGACGATGTAAGAAACCACTATGGTTCTCAAAGGAAGTGGCAGTGAAGGTTCAAGAGAAAAAGAAAGCATTCAGGAAGAACAAGGAATCGCAGAAGGAGCAGGACAGAGAACTGTATCAGTTAAAGCAAAAGGAGGCTGGGAAGGCAGTCAGAACAGCAAAGGCCCAAACCGAGGAAAAGATAGCCAACTCAGTTAAGAAGGGGGATAAAACCTTTTATAGGTACATCAGGGAGCGAAGGAAGACCAAGGGAGGGATTGTGAGGCTTAATAAAGGGGAGGAGGGTGGGCAGAGGAGACTGTGAAAAGGCAGAGATGCTAAACAAATATTTTGCTCAGTATTTACAAAGAAAGAGGAGGTACATAAAACAAACAGTAGTAACACGCTGGATACAGAAGTTGATACCGCCCATTTACAGAAGAAAGGGTTCTGAAAGAACTCTTAAAACTGAAGGTGGACAAAGCAATGGGGCCTGATGGGATTCATCCCAGAATTTAAAAGAACTAAGGGTAGAACTAGTGACACCACTGACTACCCTTTTAACAAATCATGGGAGGATGGGGTGGTACCGAGGACTGGAGGAGGGCAGATGTGATTCCCTTCACAAAAGTGGGAGCAAGGCAGAAGCAGGAAACTATAGACCTGTTAGTTTAACCTCAGTGATAGGGAAATGATGGAATCACTTCTAAAGGAAAGAATTGTCAAGTATCTAGAGGCCAGAGGGGCACAGGACCCTAGGCAGCATGGATTCACAGGGAAGGTCATGCCAGACGAATCTGATAGATTTCTTTGACTGGGTGACCAAAGTAGTAGATCAGGAGGGGCTGTGGACATGGCCTACCTAGACTTTAGCAAGGCATTTGACACAGTCCCACACAAAAGATTAATATACAAGTTAGCCAGCCTGGGAGTGGGTCCCAAGATGACAGCCTGGGTAAAGAATTGGCTGAAGAATAGGACACAGAGAGTAATAGTAAATGGAGTCCACTCAGAAGAAAGGAGGGATACTAGTGGGGTACCGCAGGGTTCAGTATTAGGACCAGTCCTCTTCAATGTCTTTATAAGCGACATTGCAGAAGGACTGGAAGGAAAAGTGTGTCTCTTTGCAGATGACACTAAGATCTGCAACAGAGTTGATGCACAGGGTGGGGTGAAAAGGATGAGAAGGGACTTGGCAAGGTTAGAGGAATGGTCAAATGTATGTTAGCTTAGATTCAATGCTAAGAAGTGCAAGGTAATGCACCTGGGAAACAAAAACCCAGGGGAAGAGTACACAATGGGGGGGTGAGATACTAACAACAACAAAAATGGAGAGGGACCTGGGGGTAGTCATATCAGATGACCTAAAGGTGGGCAAGCAATGTGAGAGGGCAGCAAGGAGGGCTGGGGGGATACTGGGATGCATAGGAAGAGGCATCACCAGTAGAAAACAGGAAGTTATTATCCTCTGTACAGACAGCTGGTGAGACCCCATCTGGAGTACTGTGTGCAGTTCTGGGAGACCCAATCTCTGCAAAGACATAGACAGGATGGAAGCTGTCCAGAGGAGGGCAACTAAATGGTGCAGGGTCTGCACCGGAAGACATATGAAGAGAGACTTAAGGAGCTTAATATGTATAGCCTCGAGGAAAGGAGGGAGAGGGGGGACATGATAGAAACTTTCAAGTACCTCAAGGGAATCAACAAAGTCCAAGAGGGTAGCATCTTTCAAAAAAAGAGGTGTGCAAGAACAAGAGGGCACAATTTGAAGATAGAGGGGGTGGCTCAGAGGTAATTTAAGGAAGTATTTTTTCACAGAGAGGGTTGTGGATGCATGGAACGGCCTTCCGGAGGAGGTTGTGGAGTCAATATCAGTGGTGGAATTCAAGCATGCATGGGATAGTCATAAGGCAGTTCTGGGGGGTTGGGGTAGGAAGAAGTAGGCTGCTGGTTAACTAGGATCTGCAGCTTATCCAGTAGGTAGGTAAATGGACAGACTGGGTGGGCCAAGCGGTCCTTATCTGCCATCAAATTCTACGTTTCTATGTTTCTATTACCCAAGTTGCTAAACTTCTACTGCCTTTGCACCTTTTAACCTTACAAACCCCAGTGCCTGCAACAACTGCTTTGTCTCCACCTGAGCCCTCCTTGTTTAGAAAGTCCTATAATGAGCTTAACAAGGGTGGGCTAAAATAACCTTAACTGCACTGAATATGTGATCCCCACCCCCAATGCTCCTTTAGTCTGCTGCTTTGTGTAGGATCTGTATAAAAGCCTCACCTTTTTCCTCCTTCTCTGCAGAGACAAACCTGCTCCTCGGGAGCCTTCTGGGCTGGGAGGGCAACCGAGCAGCCCTCCCCCACAGCTGACGGACTCTTCCCAAGCCCCATGCAGATCACCCCGTGCGAAAGGCGCGGAATTCAAACCGAAAAATCTGCACAGGTAAAGGAGACCAGGATGAGCGAGGAGTGCAAATGGCAAAGTGAGGACCTCGCCGCCCCCACCACCACCCTTGGTCGTCACTCCTTTTTATAGGATAAAGCACCTGACTGAAATTAACCTATCAGGTGACTTTTCCATTTGCAGGTTATCACAGCTGTCCACTAGTGGCCACTATAACAAAAGGATCTTCTGGCTACCGTGCCCAATACAAAACTCCAATACCCCCTCTAGTGGCGTTTAGCCTTCACTGCACCTGCTTTCTCTAATCCCAACCTTTTTGCACCACCTGCAAATTACTGTGCAACCCGGAGAAGTATCTCTATCTCTCCCTACCAAATTGCCTGCTACCCACAAAACTGCCAGTTGTAGCATAAACTAGGTAGTCAGAAATTACAGCTGCAGCTGTACCTGCAGTATCTAAGTGATTATTAAGCGCTATAGTAATCCAGTTATGTCTTGTAAATTGCATGTTATTCTATTTTTCCCATGAGTCGTATAAATGTGATTTCAACTCTACCTCAGGGGTATGGTTTTCAGTACATATATAGGTGCACCCTTAACTGCCTTATTACATAATTAACACTGTATCTCCAGCTAGATTGCCTTCCCCTATTGCTTAACACGAGCGTGCCCGATCTCGGGCCATAGACAGCTCCTGCGTCCAACCCGCCTGCTGACCTAAAGGGCAGCAGCGCTCAAACTCATCCGCAGGAGGATCCTATAGTAACAAGTGCTACCAAGACCACCTCCCTCCAATACGCTGTCGCATCTATCCTTTATCCCTGGGTTAAGACATCTGATACCCTATAAGTTTGGGTACTGCTGACCAGCGGCTCACTGTAGTAATTCCTGACCACACCACTGACCTGATCTGTCAGGGACTCGGTGCCTGACAAGGCTGGTTATTACTCTTAAGTTGAGCACAGTGGACTCAGGGTAACTTATTCCCATGGGCCTAACCATTCCTATCACCCATCCATCCCTCCTCCCCACCTAGCCTCCTCACCCGCATGATGCCCTCTATGCTTGGACCCCCCTCTCTTGGCTGCCCAAATAGAGGGCTCCTACTGGCCATCCTGTACCTCTTCTTCCTACACTGGGCAGATAGGACTATAAGCACAGGAGAACAGGACCTGAGAAGTACCCCCAAACTGGACATTCTCCCATGACATTCTTGGGACCACTACACCCTCCCTCTTAATAACATGGAGGTGCTTCTGACTGCCCATGTATTCTGCAGGAGAGGCACCCTGTACTCAACTCTACTCACTGCTAAATGGAGACTCTGGACCAAGACCTTACCCCTCAGTCGGCATCCTTCTCTTTGCCTCCTTGCTACCCTCCTGCTCATGGCAGGCAACATCCAACCAAATCCTGGTCCCCTTCCTTATGATCTTCCGGGCTCCTCCCCGGTGGACCCGCACTGGGCGGCCAATAAGGGCCTGAGGATTGCGCACATGAATATATGTAGCCTGAGACCCAAGATGCAGGAACTTCTAGCCTGGCTGGACCGGTACAACCCGGACATCCTGGCCATATCGGAAACCTGGCTCAAGCCTCACATACCCTATCACAACATTGCAGCCCTAGGATACCTCTCCCGTAGACAAGATAGACTGAGGAAATGGGGTGGAGGGGTCCTAATCTACACAAAAGACACCCTTAACTCAGTGCAGGTCAACCTGCTACAGGCCACTAGTATGGAAGGTGAATCGATCTTCATTCGCATCACCCTTGGCCCATGTAAGCATCTCAACACTGGATGTGTATACAACCCCCCAACCAATGTGCGCTCATCTCTGGAGGCGGTCCTAAGGGACATCTCCGATGAGGTCACCTCTGAGCTAATCATCCTGTGGGACTTTAATCTGAATTGGGCTTCGAAAGACAATCCCTCCCTACTAGGGCTGGTTCATGAAGCTAACCTTATGCAGGTTATCACAGGGCTCACTACAAAACGGGTAACCATTCCACACTTGATTGGGTGCTTACTAGCAAACCTGCCAATATAAAGGCAGCTGGCACCCTAGATGATGCCCTGAGTGATCACTCACCAATCTTCTGCTCCTGGAAAAACAGGACCCCCAGAGTCCCCCCGCGAATACTCGTGACACGGGACTACTCAAACTATCAACCTGAACACTTGATTGGCTGCCTAAACGGGATTGATTGGAGCCCAATCAAACTACTCCCCACACTGGAAGAGGCTACGGCCTTCTTCCAGGGAGCCATCATTATGGTTGCTGACTGCTTAGCTCCTTTGAAGAAATTCCACACCAAGGGGAGCTGCTACAAGTGGATCACCACTCAAGTGAAAACACTGATGAAAACTAGGGACACTGCTTGGAAAAAATACAAGCTCTCCTCCCTATCGGCTGTCCTAAACCGCTACAAGACACTGAGAAATAAGTGCAAACTGGCCATCAAAGTGGTCAAATGAGACTACCTCACAGATCTACAGAAAAAGAACCTAGGCAACCCTAGACTCTTTTGGGCTCACATAAATGGGCTTATAAAAGGGAGAGGGAAGACCGCTCACTGCCCCATAGAGGTCAATCACCAGTTAACTGATGATGACCCTAGCATCGCCATGGCTCTCAACCGCCAGTTCACAAACCTGGCCCTGCTCAAAGCGGACTTGCCACCCCTCCTTCCATTCTTGAATGAACCCATCCCCCAAAGCCTGGACCACCCAACATTCCACATCCGGCTTGTAAGACCAAATGAAGTCCTCCCATTACTAAAGCCCCTCAAAATGTCGGAAGCTATGGGATCCGAGGGCATCCCCCCACATACTAAGGGAAGGGGCCCCTGCACTCGCCAGGCCCTTCACCTGGCTCCTCAATCGATCCCTTATCACAGGTGCCATCCTGGAACAATGGAAACTGGCCCATGTAGTCCCCATCCACAAGGGTGGTTCAAGGGAGACTACCAACAATTACAGGCCCATCTCCCTGCTATCTAGCCTTGATAAGATTCAAGAAAGACTAATTTATGGACAACTCCGGGACTACCTAGAGCTCCACCATTTACTTGCCCCCTCCCAGCACTGTTTAAGAACCAATCATGGGACTGACACCGCACTTATCAAGTTGTCCACTGATGTTTTCAGAGAACTGGACAAGGGATACCCCACTTGGGCAGTCTTCATTGACCTTTCCAAGGCTTTTCACCTTATAAACCACAACCTGCTCCTTACAAAACTGAGCCAGGTCAGGTTACACAGCCACTCCCTATCGTGGTTCAACAGCTACCTCACAGGGAGGACACAGAGGGTAAAATGGAAAGACTCTCTGTCGGAGCCTCTCCCCCTAATGTATGGGGTGCCCCAAGGATCTATCCTTGGCCCCCTTCTCTTTTCTCTTTTCACAAACGATCTCAGTAAACACTGTGGGGGTAGCTCAGTGGTACAGTATGCAGATGATGTGGTCATATACCACCCCTCCTCTAATCTGGGAGATCTCTGCTCTGGGCTACAGGAAGACCTGGGTTCCCTTGAGCAATGGCTTGTCACCAACAGAATGATCATTAACCCTAACAAGACCAAGGTCATGCTATTTGGCCCAAGAACCCTCAACTGGGACAGAAGCCCACATCTCAGGCTGATGACCAAATCAGGAAAAAGACTTGAGGTGGCTGAATCAATAAAATACCTTGGCCTCACCCTGGATCAGTGCTTCTCCCTCAAGGATCATGTCGACCAGGAAACCAAATATATTCACGCCAAACTCGGGACCTTGTATAGGCTGAAAGACCAGTTGATGCCCACGGCCAGAGCCTCCATCGTCACAAGCGTCCTCCTCCCTACCCTCTCCTATGCAGCCCGGGTGATAGAGGGAGCTGCCAAACAAGAGATGAACAGATTACAAGTTCTCTATCACAAGGTGGCTTGCTTCGCCTCCCTCTCTGGCTCCTGGGCTCACCACTGTGACACTCTGTCCCAGCTAAACTGGCCCTTCTGGGAGGCCCTGCTCCAATACCCCCTACTCTGCCACACTCATAAACTACTCAGTCCATCCCCTCCTCCCAGCCTCACTGGACTCATTGCCCAAAACAGAAACCCTAGGCTGCTCAGAACAACAGACAGAACCCTCCTCGCACTGCCAAGGGTTAGAACCAAGGTGGGAGGTAAGTCATTCGCCATCACAGCGCCCACCCTATGGAACTCCCTGCCCCCTGGTGTTCATGGTGTTACCTCTACCCATACCTTCCGCACAAGGCTGAAGGCTCATATGATGGTCGCCTCCATATGCAACTGCTAAAGTGAGAGGCTCCTAAGTGGAAGCCCACCTCTCTCCCTCATATGGAAATAGCGACTATCACTGCACCCCATCTATATAGCACTGCACCCCATCTGTAGAGTTTACCCAGGAAATGTTAACTGCCAAAAAGCTACTATGTCTTACCTCTTAAATGTAACTGCTGAAAAACTATTATGTATTGTGTTCCTCGCTGTCTACTGTAATGTACCTGTGCTGTATGCTACCCCATGTATTATTCCATGTAATTCCCCGGGTCGCCCCTGAAAAAGGGACCTTCGGGACCTAGCGGGCTTACCCAGTTATCAAAATTTAATAAACAAATAAATAAATAAACACCTCTGAAAATGAGAGTATATCACAGAGGGTCTTTCCTGGTTTAATAAAGTGTTGAAAAACATGCTCACATATAGATCCTCACATCTGTGAAGATGCACAGACATAAAGACCTACACACCAGTCATAAACACAGCATGCATACATGACAGTAAATACAAACACACACACACACACCAGAATGAATGGTTTGCTGTGATACCTCTACCCAAACACCAGCAGAGACAGTGCAGGATGGAGCAGTAGTTCTTGGGAGAAGGAGGTGGTACAGCCGGACTCCAGAAGATTGTTCAGTATAGGTCGGGGAGAGTGAGGAGGTATTGTTATGTACCAGCCAGAGTGGGGTACAATTCGACATCATGGACTGCTTGGAGTGGTTCAGCAACAGGGAGGGTGGACTGGTGGACACCAGTATCTGCTCATTTTCAGTCAGGGAAAGTGAGTGGGGATACTTTTGGGCACCAGGGACTGCACAAATCAGGGAGAGGTCAGAGTTTCCACTGGATTCACAAGACTGAATGGTACTAGGCTTGGAGTTCTAGGAGGCAGGAGGGAAGTGCTGCAGTGGGAGGAAGTTGTGTGATCAAGTTGGGGCTTAGTCAGGTGGTAGTGGTATGTGGAATGGCACATATCCTGGGTGAACAGCGTAAACCTTGGAGGAAGGTGTCACTGTCTGAGGACCAAGAAACAGCTACTATAAAAAAACAAGCATTTGTCAATGCCGAATGTTTGCTTATTGGCATTGGTAGTGTAGGAGTTACAAAGAAACATAGAAACATAGACTTTGATGGCAGATAAGGACCGCTAGGCCCATCTAGTCTGCCCATTTCCCTACCTACAGGAGAGGCCGCAGATCCTAGTTAACCAACAGCCTATTTCTTCCTACCCCCCACAAGAATTGCCGTATGTCTGTCCCATGCATTCTTGAATTCTCCCACAGTGTTAGACCCCACATCCTCCTCAGGAAGGCTGTTCCATGCATCCACTACCCTCTCTGTGAAATAATACTTCCTCACATTGCCCCTAAACCACCCTCCTTCTATCTTTAAATTGTGTCCCCTTGTTCTTGCAAGTCTCTTTTTCTGAAAGATGCTACCCTCTTGGACTTTGTTGATTCCACTGAGGTACTTAAAAGTTTCTATCATGTCCCTCCTCTCCCTTCTTTCCTCAAGGGTATACATATTAAGCTCCTTTAGTCTCTCCTCATACGGCTTCTCTTGCAGGCCCTGCACCATTTTAGTTGCCCTCCTCTGGACTGCTTCTATCCTGTCTATGTCCTTGCAGAGATGGGATCTCCAGAACTGGACACAGTACTCCAGATGGGGTCTCACCAACTGTCTGTACAGAGGGATAACAACTTCCTGTTTTCTGCTGATGATGCCTAATAGGAATGGCAGTGAAGTATAGAACTGAAGTCAACCCCACCAGCACCCTGCAGAGACTGACAGGCATTGGGGTGTGCCTTTGGGTCATCAGGCATAATGGCCATGCCATTTTACCACATCCTACCCTGCAGACACTGACAAGTGTCACGGTGTGCCTTGGGGTCTTTGGCTCTTATGTTCACCCCATTCCATCAGGAAATATGGTGAGATGGGTGCTGTATAGGAGAATGGGGTACACTTTGGGGCCAAAGAGTCCAAGGCACAGCTCGAAGCCTCTCAGTGGCTGCAGGGTGTGGGTGGGCATGTAATGGTATGAGCACTGCAGGCGAAAATCCCAAGTCACAACCCTGATGCCTGTCATTCTCTACAGGGTGGGGCATTAGGGTCAGAAACCCTAATGCCTCAGGCATTCATTGGTATTTTCACTACAAATTGTCAACTTGTTTTTTTTGTGACCCCCATCTCATGAACAGTGGCAATATCAGTTTGTTAGCCGAAAGCTGCTTTTGCACAGCGACTACGGCATTTGTCACCACAGGTGCAAAAACACATTCCGAACAGGATGTAAATAATGACAGCTGTACTGTTCATTAGGAGGTGTAAAAAATGGCAATGTTGAAAATCTGCAGTGAAAATATTAAAAAAACTGGTGAAGTCATGAGCATGCGTAGAAACTGTGCAACGCAGACCCATAATGTAGTTAGTTTGGGGATTTCTTACAGCAGATTGTCAACATAGGCATTTTGGAACCTCCGATCATGAACAGTGTCACTGTCATTTTCTTTATCTGTCCTGAACAATGATTCCCCACAGTGACCACGCATTTCTGTGCTGAAAGTGTGAACACACATTTCGGCCATGTTGTGAAAAATGACAGCTGTACTGTTCATAAGGAAGTGTGGAAAAATGCCACTGGTGAAAATCTGGACTGAAAATATTACAAATTCATGAACTTACAAGGGTGCATGGAAACTGCGCAATGCTCACTTGTAACACAGTCATTTTATGGACTTTTGTCACCAAATTTTCAACATAGCCATTTTAAGACCTCTGCTCATTACCAGTGTCACTGTGCTTTTCTTAATCTGTCCCAAACATTGCTTTCACACACCGACTGCACCATTGTGCGCTACATGTGCGGAAACACATTTTGGGTGAGATGTGAAAAATGGCAGCTGTACTGCTCATAAGGAAGTCTGGTAAAATGGCAATGTTGAAAATCTGGCATGCAAATATTAAAAATTCGCAAACTTGCGAGCGTGCATAGAAACTGCACAACGCACGCTCATAAAACAGTCATTTTTAAGAATTTTTTCACCAAATTTTCAACATAGCCATTTTAAGACCTCTGCTCATGAACAGTGTCACTGTGATTTTCTTAAAGTGTCCCATACATTGATTTTGCACACCGACTATGCCATTGTGCGCTACATGTGTGGAAACACATTTTGGGCGATGTGAAAAATGACAGCTGTACTGCTCATAAGGAGGTGTGGTAAAATGGCAATGTTGAAAATCTGGAGTGCAGATATTAAACATTTGCGAACTTATGAGTGTGCGTAGGAACTGCGCAACGCACTCTCATAAAACAGTCATTTTAAGGAATTTTTTCACCAAATTTGCAACATATACTTTTTGAGAGCCCACCTTATGAACACTGGCACTTACGTTACATTAATCAGTCCTGAAAGGTGATTTCACACAGTGACCGCAAAATCACCCTTTGGGCCCGATTAGCACCATGACAGTGACACAATTCATGAGGAGAGGTCCCAAAAACCCTATGTTAAAAATTTGGTGCCAAAATTCCAAAAAATGCCTGAGATATACAGCAAAGTTGGAAAAACCCTATTTATGCCATTATACAGCTTACCGGCATTTCCTCAGTTCGCGGTCGGCTTTGAAGAGTGCAGACGTGTTCCCGGTCCACCAAAGATCATCTCACTGAGCTCCGGAGGTAAGTATGGGGTGAGGTGGGAGTGTGGGGAGGCAGAGTGTGCCAAGGGTGGGTGTGGTTGGGCAGGGAGACCACTGAGGGAGCGTTTTCTCATTTACAGGTTTTTGCTTTATTTTAGGTAGATGACATGGGATGTTTGCCACGCTAGGGTGGGCTCCCAGCGTGGCAGCTGGAAGGCTGTTTGGGAGTGCCTGGAGCCGATGGGGGATTGGGCACCCTATCGGCCATAACAATTTCTGCCACGCTGGGGTGGGCTCCCAGCATGGCACCTGTAAAGCTTTTGGGGGGGGGTGAAGCCGATGGGGGATTGGGCACCCCTGTTGGCCATACAGTGTGTGTGCGTGAGGGGGAGCGCATGAGCAGCAATATGTGTGCTTGTGTGCATCTGTGTTGGGGAGGAAGCGCTGCTCACTGAAGCGGAGCTCTCCCGTTCAACTGTACGGCACTGCGTTTTGGATCATTGCACTATGTTTCTTGCACATGTGTGCAAGCAAACATAAAAATACTACCATTGAAAGGGTCTGTGACATGCCATCATCTTCATTTTGCTCTTTCTTGACTTTGTATACTGGTTCCTTGGAGTGGATAACCTTATTATTGTCCTCTGCATTACATTGTGTTAGTCTGTGTGAAGACCTGTATGGGTTAAACATTCATTTGTTTTTTGGTTTTGCAGTGTTGTCTCTGCCTGGATGCTGCCGGTGGAGTTTGCTGGTTTCTAGTACAGGTGCAGTGTGTTCACAGCAAGCAGTGGCTGCATGAATCAAACTCAGTTCCTCAGGTTTGCAGTTCAATGCTCTTAACCACTACACTACACTACCTCCAAATGTATATTTTCTATTCCTTTAGCTCAGTGGTAGAGTCCTGGTCTAGGAGCATCAGAGTTAGAAGTTCAAATCTTGAGCCCCTGACTTGGGGGCATGGGACTGCAATGCTAGGCAATATCTCAGGTATGTCAGTATAGGTCTGCCTGCCAGCTCAGCAGTAGTATAACAGCACTGATGTCCCTGGTTTGGGAGCAAACTTGGGGTAACAGAGGGTTGTTGGGGGGGGTGACCAAACATCCAGAGGAGGGATTGCAGATCCCAGCTGGGGCCGGGGGGGGGGACTGGTGTGGAAAAGAGGCAAGTCCATGGGAGCTGGGAGGGCCAGGTAAGTTCAGAGCAGGGAGATCTTGAGCAGACAAGAGGAATCACCATGGGAATAGAGACGGCTGGGGTGGGCCAGAGTAGCCCATACCTGGTGTTGTCCTGGGGCAGAGTTATGGGAGCTAGAGAGAAAAGTAGGTCAGGGAAGCCCAAGGCAGTGGTAGCAGGGATGGACTAGGGATCAAATCAGGGCAGATGGTGGCTGGTGCAAGATGGAATGCAGTGGTCTTGGGTCAGGGCCATGGGAACTGGGAACAACAAGGACCAGGACATAGGGATGGTGCAGGGCAGAACAGGGATAGGTAGGGGCCATGGTAGAGTAGAGATGGTGGTGGCTCTGGCATGGCAGCAGAGGAACTGAGGTGGTCCACAGGCAGGACCAAGGGGAACCGGGGTGGCCCAGGGGTACAGCATGGATCAGGATAGACTGTTGCTGGTGCTAAACAGGGACAGGGCTATGCAAGCCTGGAGAAGTACCACATAGTCTACTTCTGCCTTTTATTCTATGTTTCTGGGAAATTTAAGGCACACATTGGTCATTTTTTGTTGTTGTAAAGTCTGCTTTGAGCAAACAAATTTAAAATATATCCATCAATAACTTGCTACTAACCAGTAGCTGTAGTGGGTGGTGAGCATCATAATTGCCAGGTTTAAGGAATAAGCACAGACATGTAACATTAAATAGTAAATGTACTCAAATATTGTGAGGTCTATAAGCATGATTTAGATTGGATTTAGAAAAAAGTATCAATTTATTGCAGTTTATTTTCTAATGAACATAAAAAAGATTTAGTATACAATTGAGTTTTTATGTTCAAGTTTATTCTTTACTTATTTTGGTCACAAAGTAACATGCCTCTGCAGTTTCAATAATTATTTTTCCATTTTAGGTGGTTCTACTCAGCGAAAGATCTAGACCCTCCTTTTGGTGTAATCTTCTTTAAATCTGTTGAATGTCAGCAAAGATAAGTTCATTTTTATTGATAATGATTTTCATTGTGGGAGTTAAAGAAGCTATGCAAACATATTTTATGTGCCTTGAAATTGTGCCTGTCTGTTGCCCATCCCCGACATGTGCATAGGTGTGTAGTGGGGAAAGGGAGTCAGATGCAAGTGAAGTGGATGACACCAGCGGGCATCCAGTAGGATTCCCATCCTGCCGGCAGACTGGATCCTCTGAACCATGCAGAGTAGGGGACTGTGCATACTGGTGTACCGTAACATTAAGGAGCTGTGTAAAAAAAGTGCCAGTAAAGGTGTAAAAGTGCCAATACATATTAGATCACTAACAGAGGCAGATACATTGGAAAATGAAGGGTTTAGGCAACAGCATTTCTGTATTGCTTCACGTTGTCAGTATGCACATGGGTACATATTGAGCAACAGTCGAGTACTGATACAGCCCAAAGCTGTCACTCAGCATGAAACCCTGGCCACATGAGGATTACAAGAGCAGTATACAGACCCTGTGTGCCATGGAGGGATCGAGTACAGTCACACCTGCAGCGTTCACAAACTTGTACTGTGAATTTTTCTTTTGCACTGTGGAAGGGTGGGGATAACAGGACTTGGATACCCTCAAGCCATGATGGGATATCCACTGCTTTGAGGGGCACATACATCAGGATGCCTGCAGGCATATAGGCCACATGCTGTACTCCAGCTGTGCTTTCCAGCTAGCCCAGCTGTAGGTGCGGCTCACGGGGACAGATTCTGAGTAAGCACCAGAATGTATATGACCTGTATATAGTGTCAGTGCATGGAGGCAGGCTAACTAGCTTGCCCCCATGCACTTGCACTGTATGCAGATCACATGCATACTACTGCTCAAAACCTGTCCCTGTGAGCAGCACCTACAGCTAGGATCTCAGCTGGAGCACAGCACATGGCCTATGCTACGCAAATTGCATGCATGGCCCTAGACGAATACTAATCGAGTACTACAGTACTACTACTTTACCACTGTTGAGAAGTATTCAACCAGTCTTCATTGTCATTGATATTCTGTTATACAATTCAGAAGTAATCATTTAAGTAATCATCTTTTCACAGCACTGCCTTAATTTGCATATAAGACTACCTAACTACTAACTGAATACTTAACTTATTACGAAGTTAGTCTTCAAATACATTGCTTATTTAAATTTTTCAGCTCATGGGCAGACTGCTTTACTACTGAATATTAGCTAAAAATAATAAAATTACTATTTAAATACTAGCAAAGAAGACAAAACAAAGACAAAAACTAGTATTCAGACTGTGGTGAGGTAACTTTTAAGTAATCAGATATGGTTACCCTAGGTCTCTTTCCTGTTAGGTTGTCGCCAGTACCACTCCACCCATTTTATACTCTGCCCCCAAGTTTCTGCATACCAGGTGCATGATTTTGCACTTCACATTGAAACTTCATTGCCACTCTCTTGGCCACTCTTCAAGATTTCGTAGATTCCTATTCATTTTTTCCACACACACCCCCGGAGGGTATCACATCAATAAAAAAGGGGTGGAATCTTAGTGCTGGGGGACTCAATACTAAGAGGAGTCAGGTGGAGTAGCAAGGGGGAGAGGCATAGTCACATTTGGGTGGAGGTCATACCAGGAATGACAGCGAAAAGGGTGGGACAATCTGTTCTGAAATATGCTAGAAGGGGTAGGGACAAGCCTCATTTAATGATGCATCTTGGGATGAATGGTCTGGCTGACAAGACAGTAGATATAGTCCAGAGGAGGTTTGAGGAACAAGGACAATTATGTGAGGGGGCAGGAAGATCAGTACCTTTTTCAGAGATACTTCCAGTGCCCAAGGCAAACACAACAAGAAAGCTGAAAATAGAGGAATTTACAGATGGCTAAGAACCTAGTGTTGTGCTAAAGGGTATGGGCTGTTTGGGGGGTGGGGAGGAACCTGGGAGGACAGTAGTCTCTATGCCAAGGACAGACTACACTTGAGTGAGGAAGGAAAGAAAGTGTTGAAACAGAGGATGGAGGAGTACATAGAAGAAGCTGAGAATTTAAACTAGGAGCGGGGGGAGGCAAGTGGGCAAGAGACATGCAGAGACCGCAGGTTGGGAAACCATATGAGCTTACCCCCATAACAGTGACAAAGGACAAATGGTAAGTACTATTGGTGATGCTAGTAAATGAGGGCAGGATGGGGGGTGGAAGGTGGTTACCCTAAATGCTAGGAGCCTTGGGAGGAAAACTGCAGAGTCACAGGTGCTCGTGGCAGAGGGAGAGGTGGACATTGCAGCCATCACAGAAACATGGGCCACCCAATACAATGACTGGGATCTGTCTGTACCAGGGTACAGGTTATTTCATAGGGACAGGGTGATTGGGAAAGGGGGGGTGGCACTATATGTGAAGAAAGGACTAAAGTGTGTAAGGGAGGAAGGGAGGAGGGTAGTACAGAGTCACTTTGGATGCAAATCCAGGATTCCAAGAACAGGATTCTCAGAATGGGAGTGGTGTACAGGCAACCCTCTCAGATTGAGGAGTTAGACAGGGAACTAGTGGGACAGATGAGGAGAACCTGCTGGAAGGGTAGTGTGATGACTGTGGAGGACTTCAACATGCCAGGAGTGGACTAGAGTACCCTAACAACCAGCAATAGAAGGGAGCAGGTACTGCTGCATGCCTTCCAGGACAGCTTCCTGCTGCAAATGGTCAGTGAACCAACTAGGCAAAGGAATACCATTGACCTTGTGCTGGCAAATGGGGAGTTTGTGAGAGAATTTACTGTGGAAGAACTGCTGTCAGGGAGTGACCACCACT
This sequence comes from Neoceratodus forsteri, assembly GCA_016271365.2. Taxonomy (NCBI): domain Eukaryota; kingdom Metazoa; phylum Chordata; order Ceratodontiformes; family Ceratodontidae; genus Neoceratodus; species Neoceratodus forsteri. The sequence continues at coordinate 756,014,436 of CM028130.1, read as the reverse complement.
CAGTATGGCTCACATTGGATATGGGCACGAAAGGAGTGGAATCTGGCAAAAGAGTGTTGGTCTTAAGGAGGGCTGACTTTGGGAGTATGGGGGAAGTGGTAAAAGGGTACCTGGCCAGAATTCAACCTAGTATGGGCACTAACCAGAGGTGGGAGCTCATAAAGCTGGGGATAGTGAAGGCAATCAAAACCTGCTACAAGGCCTACAGCAAGAAGGCTAGGGTTAAGAAACCAAGCTGGTTAAGCAAAGAGGTCATGGAAAAGGTAAGGAGAAAAAGAGCTGCCTTTAGGAGGTACAAGAAAACAGGAAGGGGGGAAGGACAGGGAAGAGTACATGATGGAATCAAAGGAGGTGACACAGGCAGTAAGGGGAGCCAAGGCATCTACTGAGCTCAGACTAGCACAAGGCATTATGAAGACAGGAAAAGGACTTCTTTAGGTACATCAGGGAGAAAAGGAGCTGTAAGGACCACATAGTAAGGATTAGGAAGGAGGGGGGTTGGGTGGCAGCAGGGTGCAATAAGGCAGAAGTGCTAACTGATTACTTCTGCTCAGTATTTACTAAGGAGAAGAGGGGGGTAATACCCAAGGGGGGGAAGAATGGCAGAAACAGTGGGGGAGGGGTGACAGATGGGGAAATCATGGAGGGCAGAGCTCGGGAGGGTTTGAAGGCACTGAGGGTGGACAAGGTGCCTGGCCCAGATGGCATCCACCTCAGGGTACTGAAGGAGCTGACAGAGGTTCTTGTGGGACTTTTGGCAGACCTATGTAATGCCTCACTACACTCAGGGTGTGTACCTCAGGATTGGAGGATGGCTCATGTGGTGTTCCTCCACAAGAATGGCCCCAAGGATGAACCAGGGAACTATAGACCGGTGAGTTTCACATCCATCGTGGGTAAACTGATGGAGACTATCCTGAAGGAGAGGCTGGTGGCTCTTCTAAAGGCCAAAAGACTACAGGGAAGCATACAGCATGGCTTCATACCTGGCAGATCCTTCCAAACCAACCTGGTGGAGTTCTATGACTAGGTAACTAGGCAACTGGACAGGGGCCATGCAGTGGATGTCCTGTATCTGGACTTCAGTAAGGCATTCGACACGGTGCCGCATGGGATTCTTGGAAGTAAGTTAGAAGGCACAGGGGCACGTGCAAAGCTAGTGAGATGGGCAGGGAACTGGCTTCAGGGAAGGCAACAGAGGGTGGTGGTGGGTGGGGAGTTCTCACACCCAAAGGTAGCGATGAGTGGTGTTCCGCAGGGCTTGGTGTTGGGACCAGTGTTGTTTGGGATATTCATTGCAGACATATCATTCGACATCAAGAGCAAGATCAGTCTGTTTGCTGATGATACCAAGATGGGAGTGGTGGTGGATGACCTAGGAGGATGGCAGGGGTTGCAGGATGATCTGACAAAGCTTGAAACCTGGTCAGACACCTGGCAACTGGGGTTTAATGACAAAAAGTGCAAAGTGCTGCATTTTGGGGTGAAGAACCCAAGCAGGAGTTACCAGCTGGGAGGAGTGCAGCTAGCCCAGACAGAGGAGGAGAAGGATCTGGGAGTGCTCATTACAGGGTCAGTGAACAACTCAGCACAATGTAGAAAGGCAGCCAGCTGCAAAGGGCAACAAAATGCTGGGTTGCATTGCAAGGGGTATATCCTTGAGGAGGGAAGAGGTTATTCTGCCACTGCCACTTGTGAGACCATATATGGACTATAGGTCATCATTATGGAGTCCATTTTCTAAAGGAGAAATAAATAGAATGGAAAAGACACAAAGAACTTTTACTAAAATGATATGGCACACAAAAGATGATGGTTACAGTGATAGGCTGAAGAAACATAGAATTTGACGGCAGATAAGGACAACTTGGCCCACCTAGTCTGCCCATTTTCCTACCTAACAGATAACCTGCAGATCCTAGTTAACCAACAGCTTACTTCCTTGTACCCCCCACTAGGACTGCCTTATGTCTGTCCCATGCATTCTTGAATTCCCCCACTGTTCTTGACTCCACGACCTCCTCAGGGAGGCTGTTCCATGCATCCACAACCCTCTCTGTGAAAAAATACTTCCTCACATTACCTCTGAGCCGTCCCACCTCTATCTTCAAATTGTGCCCTCTTGTTCTTGCACATCTTTTTTCTGAAAGATGCTACCTCTTGGACTTTGTCAATTCCTTGAGGTACTTGAAAGTTTCTATCGTGTCCCTCTCCCTTCTTTCCTTAAGGTATACATATTAAGCTCCTTTAGTCTTTCTTCATATGTCTCCTGGTGCAGACCCTGCACCATTTGGTTGCCCTCCTCTGGATAGCCTCCACTCTGTCTATGTCTTTGCAGAGATGGGGTCTCCAGAACTGCACACAGTACTCCAGATGGGGTCTCACCAACTGTCTGTACAGAGGGATAACAACTTCCTGTTTTCTACTATTGATGCCTCTTCCTATGCATCCCAGTATCCCCCCAGCCTTCCTTACTGCCTTCTGACATTGCTTGCCCACCTTTAGGTCATCTGATATAATTACCCCCAGGTGCCTTTCCATTTTAACTGCTGTCAGTATCTCACCCCCCATTGGGTACACTTCCCCTGGGTTTTTGTTTCCCATGTGCATTACCTTGCACTTCTTTGCATTGAATCTGAGCTGCCATACATTGGACCATTCCTCCAACCTTGCCAAGTCCCTTCTCATCCTTTCCACTCCATCTTGTGTATCAACCCCATTGCAGATCTTTGTGTTGTACTCAAAGAGACATACCTTTCCTTCCAGTTCCTCTGCAATGTCACTTATAAAGACATTAAAAAGGACCGGTCCCAGTACTAAACCCTGCGGTACCCCGCTAGTAACCCTTCTTTCTTCACTGTGTACTTCATTTACTACTACCCTTTGCATCCTGTTGTCTAGCCAATTATTTATCTAGGCTACCACCTTGGGACCCACTCCAAGGCTGGCTAACTTGTGTATTAATCTTTTTGTGTGGGACTGTATCAAATGCCTTGCTAAAATCTAGGTAGGCCATGTCCACAGCCCCTCCCTGGTCTACTACTTTGGTCACCCAGTCAAAGAAATCTATTAGATTCATCTGACACAACCTTCCCATTGTGAATCCATGCTGCCTTGGGTCCTGTGCCCCACTGGCCTCTAGGTACTCAACAATTCTTTCCTTCAGAAGTGATTCCATCATTTTCCCTACCACTGAGGTCAAACTAACTGGTCTGTAGTTACCTGCCTCTGTCCTGCTCCCACTTTTGTGAAGAGGAATCACATCTGCCCTCCTCCAGTCCTCGGGTACCACCCCATCCTCCCTTGATTTCTTAAAGAGAGTAGTCAGCGGTGTCACTAATTCTACCCTTAGTTCTTTTAGAATTCTTGGATGAATCCCATTAGGCCCCATTGCTTTGTCCACCTTCAATTTTATTAGTTCTTTCAGAACCCTTTCTTCTGTAAATGGACTGGTTTTGACCCCCGTCTTCAGAGTGTTTCTCTTGTTTGGTTTAGGTACCTCCCCCCCTCCTCTCCCTTTGTGAATACTGAGCAGAAATATTCATTCAGTATCCCTGCTTTTTCGCTGTCACCCTCTAACCACATTCCCTCCCCTTTATTAAGTCTCAGTATCCCTCCTTTGGTCTTTCTTCACTCCCTAATGTACCTATAAAAGGTCTTATCCCCCTTCTTAACAGAATTGGCTATCCTTTCCTCAGTTTGGGCCTTTGCTATTCTGACTGCCTTCCCAGCCTCTTTCTGCTTTAACTGATAAAGTTGTCTGTCCTGCTCCTTCTGTGTTTCCTTATATTTCCTGAATGCTATCCTTTTCTCCTTAACCTTCCCTGTCACCGCTTTTGAGAACCATAGTGTTTTTTTTCCTTCGTTGTGTTCTATTGATTTGCTTTACACAAAGGCTTGTTGCCTCTGTGATGGCTGTTTTGATTACTCCCCATTGTTCCTCCACCCCTCCTTCTTGCCTGTTTGCTAGTGCTTTTCTGAGGCACTCTCTCATTTTCCCAAAGTCAGCCCTCCTAAAGTCCAATAGTCTTGCTTTTGTATGGCTTGATTGCATGGCTGTGTTTATCGTGAACCACACTGTTTGGTGGTCACTTGTTCCCAGATGGCTACCCACTTCTAAATCTGAGATTCTTTCTCTGTCCCCATTTGAGAGTACCAGGTCTAAGATTGCTCCCTCCTGAGTGGGTTCCAGTACTGGCTGTCTGAGGCATGCCCCCTGTAGGGCATCAAGAATGACCCTGCTCTTGGATGTGCCTGCAGCAAAGGTGCTCCAGTTAACATCTGGCATATTCAGGTCCCCATCAACAATATCTCCCCTTTTTCTGCCATTCTAAGGAAGCCTTCTGTCGTTTCCTTGTCCATTCCCTCCCCCTGAGATGGGGGTCTGTATACAACCCCCATGCGGATTGTGGTGCCATTTCCTGTCTCCAGGGTGACCCAGAGTGCCTCATCTGCTCCCTGTTTACTCTTTAGTTCTGTTGCTTTGATCCCTTCCTTTACATAGAGAGCTACTCCTCTTCCTCCTCTTTTACCCTCCCTGTCCCTCCTGTAGATTGTGTATCCTGGTATGTTGACATCCTAGTCATGGTTCTCTGTGTACCATGTTTCTGTGCCTGCCACAATATCCAGGCAACCCTCTTCCATCAAGGTCATTAGTTCAGGGAGCTTGTTACACAGACTACGGGCATTGATACTCATCACCCTCCACTTTTTGATAACCTTACCCCCTTTTAGTTCCAATCCTGTCCTTACTGCCTTTGCCTTTTTTTACATTTACCTCTGTTCTGCTCCCTAATAACTTCTCTACCTTGGTGTTTACCTCACTAATTACCATGTTTTGTGGGGGAAGCTGGGATTTCCCTGCTCCTTTTCCATGCCTCCCCCCTTGGCTAGTTTAAATGCTTGCCAATGAAGCATTTAAACCTCTCACCTAGGATCCTGGTCCCCCCCAGGACAGATGCAGACCATCGCACCAGTATAGGTCTACATCCCTCCAGGTGGCTCCCCAGTCTCCAATGAAGCCAAAATCCTGAGCTCCACACCAGTTTTTCAACTACTTATTGAATTCCCTGGTGAGGAATGCCCTAGCATCACCCTTGCCATAGACAGGCAACACCTCTGAGAAGGTTACCGTATGCGCTACTTGTCTAAGGCCCCTCCCCAACTCTACAAACTCCTCTTGCACTGCTCTGATCCCATTCCTAGCCAGGTCATTTATCCTTAGGTGGACAATGACATCCAGCTTCCCTCCTGCAGCTCCTCCCACTTATCCTGAGGATTCGCCTGTCCTCCAACTGTGGTGCCAGGAAGGCACCTTACCCCCTTTCCCTTCCTCCCCATTTCTACCCCCTAATGATTGAGTCCCCACCAGGAGTTGTTTTCTCTGCAGGGGTCCCATGCCACCTCCTGTGGGTCTCCTTTGTGAAGGTTCCCAGCATCCTCCTTGGTCTCCACTGCAGGTGCCTCCATAGAGGAACCACAATCCACCATAAGAGCGAATGAATTGTGGAGAGGTACAGCTGGAGGGATGCAACTCTGTTCCACCACCCTCTCCCTCCCTGAGCCCACCCTGGTCCAGCCTCTTCTCTTTCTTGGCAACCTCTGAGGTAGTGGCATTGGCCCTGGTGGTCCCTGGGTGGGGGGGAGGTTTCATGATTCCTAGCCAGGTCAGCCTGGAGACAGGCAACCTCCTCTTGCAGACCAGAGAGGTGCCTGCAAATAGGGCATCATTGCAGCCTCCAGCATGTCTCCCGGAACACTGCCACCCCACAGCCATTGCACTGCACCATTCTTATCACGTCTTATTTTGTGTCCCCTCTACTGTTTCTCTGTATGCTTACTCTCTCCTCTCCTTACAACTCTCATTCTTCCTGTTCTGGGACAGCAACTTCCTATCTTCTTCAGTAGCCTCCTTCTTCCTTGCTCAATGTCAGACCACCAGCAGCTGGGGGGGGAGTGAGCTACTTTTTTCCTTTAGGGTTGACAAAACCAGTGTTTCTCTATGATCCTTCCCTTCCTACTGCCAAACAGGAAGTTCCTGTTGACAGTCAAGTCCAGTGGCTATAAAAGTAGAACTGGCTTAGGGTGGGTGGGTGGAGGGCAATTAGTAAGAAAAAAGGCTAGCAACAGGAAGTTGTAATTTGAGTCACCTGCTTTTAGTGTCTAAGCCACACTCCCAATTAAGCTCTCTTTCCTCCTACTGGTTTATCAAAGTCAGTTGATACAGTACCCTTCCCAGCACAGAACACACACTGTCTTTCTTTCTTTTCTTTCTTTTTTTAACCCTAAATAAGACCCTTTCTACTTCTAATAAAGTATCTGTCTACTTAATCTCAACAGGCACTGACTCCTACTGAGATGTAAGTTTTAAATTAATAAGAAAATGTAGCTTATTTTAGTTAGCTGCTTTCTGCTCTACAAGCAAGGCTAGCAACAGGAAGTTGTAATTTGAGTCACCTGCTTTTAGTGTCTAAGCCACACCCCCAATTAAGCTCTCTTTCCTCCTACTGGTTTATCAAAGTCAGCTGATACAGTACCCTTCCCAGCACAGAACACACACTGACTTTCTTTCTTTTCTTTCTTTTTTTAACCCTAAATAAGACCCCTTCTACTTCTAATAAACTATCTGTCTACTTAATCTCAACAGACACTGACTCCTACTGAGATATAAGTTTTAAATTAATAAAAAAATGTAGCTTCTTTTAGTTACCTGATTTCTGCTCTACACGAAAGGTTAGCAACAGGAAGTTGTAATCTGAGTCACCTGCTTTTAGTGTCTAAGCCACACCCCCAATTAAGCTCTCTTTCCTCCTACTGGTTTATCAAAGTCAGTTTATACAGTACCCTTCCCAGCACGGAACACATACTGACTTTCTTTCTTTTCTTTTTTTTAACCCTAAATAAGACCCCTTCTACTTCTAATAAACTATCTGTCTACTTAATCTCAACAGACACTGACTCCTACTGAGATATAAATTTTAAATTAATTAGAAAATGTAGCTTCTTTTAGTTAGTTGCTTTCTGTTCTACAAGCAAGGCTAGCAACAGTTACCAGTTCGATATGTTCAGTTTGGAGGATAGAAGAAAGAGAGGGGATCTCTTACAGTTGTTTAAAATTATGAAAGATCCAGAACTAATGAGTGAAATACAGTAGATATACATTTGTTAGAGAAATCAGAAGGATTAAGGGTGCATAAATATCAAATAAAGTTACAAATGGTTAAATCCAATGTAAGATACTACTCCTTTGTTCATAGAACAGCAAGATTATGGAATATCCTGCCAGAGGATGTAGTATTAAGTGGAAACTTAGAGACATTTAAAAGAGAAATAGATAAATTATTATTTAAGAAGAAAAATCAATAACCATGAGCCCGTTTTACAGGGAATGGTACAATGGAAAGCAATATCTTCTCCTGTTCTTTTTCCCAGTATAAATCCCAGTATAAATACCCAGTATAGGTCATTAGTTAGACCGCACCTGGAGTACTGCATGCAGTACTGGTGCCCGTATCTGAAGAGGGACATTAAGTTACTGGAGGGGGTGCAGCGCAGGGTGACAAAGATGATCAAGGGGCTGGGGGTCTTATCATACTAGAGGAGACTGAGGGGGTTGAACATGTATTCACTGGAGGAGAAGAGTGACAGGGGGACATGATTGAAACCTTTAAGTACATGAAAGGAATAAGCAAGACAGGTACAAAGGGGCTGTTCAAAGTAAGGGAGGAGAGGGACACCAGGGTCCATGATATGAGACTGGAGAGAGGAAGGTTCAGGAGGGAGATGAGGAGACACTTTTTTACAGAGAGGGTGGTAGCTGGGTGGAATGCATTACCTGCAGAAGTGGTATCCAGTAGAACAGTATACTGTTTCAAAAGGGAGTGGGACAGGACAACAGGGAGGGTCAATGGAGGGGAAGGGTGGAAGGAAGGGGCAGCTGCAGAAGAAGGGGTGTTAGCTGCACATTCCAGCGGACTTGATAGACCTCTAGGCCTTTATCTGCTGGCAAATTTTGTATGCTTGTATGTTCATAATAAATCATGGGGATTTGAGCGATTCAATTTGGGCAATTTTAGCTAGGCAAAAACAAGTTGGGCGACTGTATGTTAATAGCGACTGGCTATTATGGCAACTGTGTCAAGGCAGCACATCCGTTAATTGAGTGACCCACAATTATGGCAATATGAATGAAAACTTACCCCAGTATCCAGGTGCATTGTGGAGTAGTAATCCAATAGATGGGGGGTTCGGGGGCTTAGCCTCCCTGCATAACATGGGTGGACTTGTGGGGTAAAATCAGGGTCATTAAGTTTGGCTGAATTCAGTCTCCACAGACCCTTCCCATGGAGTGTAACAGTCCCCCAATGCAAAGTAACAGATTGTGGCACAGTCACTGTATGTGTGGTGATCTTAATAACTGAGTGCTGACCACGAAGATCGCCTGTCCCAGCTGCACACCCAGTATAGCCTCAAGCAGGTGGACTGGCGAGACAATGTTGTGATTTGAATGGGGTTGGGTGAATGGAAGCACCCGATAAGGAGAGGCAGGAGACAATCTATAAATTTGATGCCTATCAGGCTTTATTCATACTACAGGCTATAGACATGGTCACAAGGGAAGAGAGGAACCAAACCACATGAGAACATCAAGTGATACTCTCTGCTAACTCTAAAAGGTGCACCTTGGCTTACAGCCACTACTTATAGTACTCTGTGATATAATTCTTCTAAGAGGTCTAAAGAACAAATTTAAGCATCTATCACTTTATCAAGAGATGAGACAATTTTGCAGACCACAATGAACACCAGGGCTAAGCCTGAAAGATTACGTGGCATAAGCCCTTCCGAAAGTCTACAGGATCAAAGAAAGTCCAAACTTTTCTTGTTGTCTTCATGCACACAGCTGAAGAATGGGGAAATAATGGGGAAAGGGGGAAAACGGGGCTTTTGTTTGGCTCCAAGCTACATCTGTGAAAACCTAGAGAGGTTGGAAAGGGAATCGGAAAGATTTTTAAACAGACCCTGATTGGAAAGGGAATTGAAGAGATTATTAAACAGACCCTGGTTCTTCAGCCAACCTACTCTACAGGGTTACCGGAATACTTATGACACAAAAGGACTAAACTTTGTTGAGCTCTTCTCTGGCACAAACCCTCGACCAGGGCTGCCAAGGATGAAGAACACAAATACTTGGCATAGAATCCACTTGAAAGGATTGCCAAGGATGAAGATCTTCTGCAGTTTCCCCAGCCAAACCCTTGACTAGGGCTGCCAAGGATGAAGAACACAAACTGGCTGAAGTTCCCCAGCACAAACCCTTGACCAGGACTGCCAAGGATGAAGAACACAAATACTTGGCATAGAATCCACTTGCAGGGATTGCCAAGGGTGAAGATGCGCTGAAGCTTCTTTGATGAAGGATCCACCTAAAGGACCACCAAAATCAAGCTGGATCCCAGAAGACAACACAGTGAATGCAGGAGGGAACAAGCAAGAAGAATAGCATGTGGGTTGAAGATCAGGACTCTGTACTGTCCAAAACCAGAAAAACAATAAACTGACAGATGCAAACACACTTCGGCCACGACAGACTTGACTTTAGGTGAACAACTGGAAGTGATGGTCAAGGCTTTTTCCAGGGCATTCCAGGCTGACTGAACCACAAGGAAAACCAGAAACTGAAGGCCTTGACTCACACCAGGGAACATCAATTTCAACCAACGGCGGATGACCAGGAGGAAGATGTTGTGAAGTTGTTCACTGGCTGAAGATTGCTTTGAGGAAGAATCAGCTGTGAACAAACTCCATCAGGGGTGCTGCATCAGAAGATTGAGTCCATACACTTTGCACTAAAACACTCGTAATTCCACTTTGCACTACACCACAGAATTTGATGATGACTGGAACAATTGTTCTTTGCAGGGCAATTTGCCTGGAGTAGGGGCAGATTGCTGAAATCTGGGGCAATTGTTTGCAGGGGTAAATAACCGCAATCCTAGTATAACACAGTCTCTGTACTTTGCAATCAACACAACATTTCAGATACTAGTCATTACACAGTTTTGTCTGATGACTGTCACTAGATGCAGTTGTGTGCTAAGCACCCTTCTCTTGCTGACTCTTGACAGTAGTACTCCACTTATGAATTCTTATGGCACTAGGATGAAGAATTTCATACTGTTCATGCACCTGACCTCCTCTCCTCCCCCTGCCAATCCCCCTCCCTCCCTTCCTGCTACCACCCCCCCCATTGCTCCCCTACGTCCCTATGTGGGCTGACCAGCGGCTTTAGCTAATGACTACAAATGCTGGCATATATTTCTACCAACCTCTGCACTTACCCCATACTGCACTTCTGCCTTGTCTCCCTGTCAAATGCATTCCCTTAGTCAGTGACTGTCACGCATGTATAGGGTAAAATAATCCAGACCTAAACCTTACTCCTTGTTCTCCCTTGGCTGCTAAACCTTCCCTATATGGTTTCCCTACTGATGTACCGCCCCTTCATACAAGACAGTTTCATAGCCCTGTAATCAATGTGTAACTCTAATTCAATTCAATGTAAATAATGTAAGTATGTTTGTATGTATGTAAGCAATGTATGTAATGACACTCTCAATTCATGACTGCAATGTGTAACTCAATCCTATATATCATGTACTCACCTGCCCTCCTCTGTACCCCCGCCCACCCCAAGATGGACCACGAGACGAGCATCTTGTTGCTCAGTGTGCCTTTCCTGGTGAAACATTTCAATAAATAAATAAATAACTAAATCTGGCTACCCCTGCCACACCTGGGGTGACTATCCTTCTGTTCCCCAAGCCTTCCTTGCCCTCTTTACTACTGGACCCCTCTATCTGCTGAGCTTACTGCTTACCTAGTGAGTACCATGTCCCTTGACCAGCTGAGGTGGGCTGTGCCCCATTAACTGCTGTGGGACTCACTGGTTGCCCATTGAAACTGGAGGCCTAGTGTCACTCCTTAGAATCTGGGCCTGTAGTAATGGGCCCTCTTCACCCCTCTGTGGGCCTATGATGTCCCTCTCACTCTGGGCCTAAGCTGCCCTTCAAACCTCTTTGTGGGCCTGTGATGCCCTTTTAAATGTTTGGCCTGATCACGGCCTTGCTGCCAGTCATTAAGGGTTGCCCCACCTCTGCACCACCCATTTTAAAAGTATTTAATACCTTTTCCTATGGCTTACAGGCTGGGCACCTCCTCATGGGTGTTACTTGCCCAAAATCTGAATCTCAGCCCCTGGCCCGCCCCTCCCAGCTGCTCCCTCAAGCTCCCTTGTGGCATGATAACTAAAAATAAAAAAACAAGCAACACTTCCAGTTTAGATTAGGGCGGACAACACTCTTCTCCTGTGCTGCCGCCTGACTCACCACCCTGGCCTGGGGTGTAGCAGCTGCTTCTGGGAGGCAGGAGGCCTCTGGCAGTGGGAGAGTACCCAGGAAAGGGAAAGCAGGCAATCGGAGGGCAGCAGGGGACATTGAGAGGGCTGACGGCTCCACGGAAGTAATGCAGCTCTTCAACACCACCAACGAGGGACCAGTAATTAAAATTTCTAAATCTGGCACAGGGGTGCAAGAAAACCAACAAAACGGGCTAAACAGAGTCGCAAACTACCACAAGGGATAGGATCCTCTCTTTTCTTCTCGAGCACCAGACTGCTGGACTAGACCACAGAACATATAGGGTGCACACAGGAGCAGACTTGAGGAGTCTTAACTGGCTGGAGGAGGGGGAACACCACAGAGTCAACAGGACTGGCTCTACAACACCCAGGTAAGCTGCATTCTCTGTTGCACTCTTGAGATCCTCTCCACTCCACAGCCCAGCCCGATCTGGCTGGAAAAAAGGCAGTTTGCCTTGAAAAGTGATTGGGGTTCTGATTCTGGAACCCCGAGCCCGTGTCCCTTCCAACGGCCAGAAATGTGGAAATGGGTGCCATGCGATGGCCAGGGACACCGGTCCCAGCATGTCGGTGCCCACTCTCATCCTGCCTGCTTTGGGAGGGGAGGTGGAATGAAGTAAGCAGGCAGCAGAGAGCCCAAAGAAAAAAACTTTATTGCTGTCGCTTGTTTCTATCTTCTTTTAGTGCCCTGCCTGATGATTCTCCAGGGAAATAAAACACTCACAGGGGCCCCTTTTAGCCCACTCGGACAACGGGGCAACCCGTGGGCACACTGCCATCCTTAAGCCCCCATAACAGTAATGCCCCCATTTCTGCAGTGCCCCCATTTCTGGGGCATTACATATGTAACCATTAGCCCATGTTGAAATAACTGAAAAACTCACTCGCTGAGATATGCAGTCACTGATTCTGCATACAGTGTAATGCAGTCTCCCAAATTGTCTTCACACAATAATTTTCGCTTCATTGATATGGAACCCCCCTTGAGTGTCTACCCTATTGCGGATGTTAGTGGCATGTGATAAAAGACAGACCTTCCCTTCTAGCCCCTCTGCAATATCTTTAATAAAGATATTAAAGAGAAGTGGCCCCAGTACTGATCCTTGTGACGTCTCACTAGTCACAATCCCTTCCTCAGAGTGAACTTGGTTTACCACCACCCTTTGTTGCCTATCCCCCAAACAATTTCTTACCTAATTTATCACCTTTAGACCCACTCCTAGGCTGCACAGCTTAAGAGTGTACTAAATGGAACTGTGTTGAAGGCCTTACTGAAATCTAGGTAGGACACAGTAGAACTGAAACATAGAAAGTAAAGATGGAAGTAGTCAATCTGGTCTGTCTTAAGACCCTGCCTCACAATGCTCTTAGACTTGCCTGAATCCCCCACCCCACCCCACCCCACCCCATACCTCCCCTCAAATGTTAATTCTTCCTTTGCTTATGCCCATAGGTGGTGACTCTGTACTAGGTTGTCAGGAAGTACTGGCACCAGTTAAGTACACCACTTCATAGGTATTCTGATGTCATGGTGGACTAGCACCACTCATTCTTAAAATGTGTATTGAATATGATTTATATTCTCTGTATGCTCTGCATTAAGTGAAAATAAACAAATGTAAAAAAAAAAAAGGTTATCATTAGTGTCCTCAGCTACAGGTGAGCAGGGTGGGGGGGTGCAAAATGGCTTGCTACAGGGGCTTTATCTACATGACATTTGTGTGCTGTTTCCATTTCCTCTCCCCCCACCCAAAGTGGTAGCACACATTTGGATTGTCTGCCATCAAGATGTGGTGCAGCCAACCCATGGGCACCCTCCAGTGGCCCTGCCTGTCACTCGTGGATTCCCTGCACCACCACCTGTGGGCACCCTGGTGGTGCTAGATCAGTGGGATGTGAGACCTTCCCTGGAGGAGGAAAGAGTCTTGTCATTATCTCCCCCGGAGTGGTCATCTGACGGTTAAGGAATTTTCCTGAATCCAGGTCATCGGCATCATGAGCAGTAGCACTACCGCTGTGCCTGCGGGCCATCTCTTACTGTTTATGACTTTATTTTCTTTGTATTTGTCTTCCTGCTTTGTCCTATCTGTAACTTTTTATCAAAAGCTCTCTTTCTCTTTACTCCTATGTTGTCATATACCCCTTTCATATTTCTCTGCTCTCTATTTTAGCCCTCTCTACTGTATTTTCTTTATTAACCTTTTTTCTCTTTAACAGGTCTGAAAGGATGCTGACTCCCTGCCCCTCAGGGTGCTGACTCCTTGCCTTCAGATAAGTATCACTCTATGTCTAATCAGTTCATACTTACTTCCTAAGAATAAGAACTACATATCCTTTGTGACTTTTTTTCTATTTTACAGGTCCGATGAATGTCATCCCTTCAGGTCCTACTTTTGGCTCCATAGTACCCTAGTAAGACACTCTACAGCTTAGCTACACTTTCTGGGTTTACTGTAACAATTTGGTCACATGGTGTGAGCGTGTGTGTGTGTGTGTGTGTGTGTGTGTGTGTGTGTGTGTGTAAGTCCTCAGCATTTTGTTGGTAGTCGAGAGTTTTTGGGTAGATGGCGGGTTGAATAGTGGTGCAGGTGATATTGTCAACATATGGCTGTGTGTGACTGTGTGTATATGGTGGTGAAGTCTGTTACTTTGTTGATAGAAAGCCATTTGATAGCTGGTAATGGAGGAGGGGAGCTGTATGGTGCTATAGTCAGTGGTAGTGGGTGGGGGCAGATGTACTGTGCTGTAGTCAGTATATGGATTCTTGTGAGATGTGTGCATGTTACCTTTTAGATATGGTAGATAGGGTAGATTTGGACAAAGTGCAGGAGGGAAAAAGTGATGTGATGTGCCTACATGGTACCTGAACATGGGGGAATAGACATGAGCGAATCCTGGTGAGTGAGCTGGATGGCTGTGTCCATCTGGGGACAAATGAGCTAGCAAGGGACGCAGTATATGTATTCTTGTGAGATGGTGTCCATGTTACCTTTTAGGTATGATAGATAGGGTAGATTTGGGCAAAGTGCAGGAAGGGAAGAGTGGATCTACAATGCCAGTTCAACTACACATTTATCGAACGGCATCACAGCGATGAGATTTATGCCAACAGCAAGTTGTAGTAGACATAAATCCCAAATGTCTCCCAGTCCTGTTTTTTTTTTTTTATCGGGGGATTTTGCCCCCTTGAACCTCATGTACTAAAGATTCTCAACTCCGAGTCAGAGCTGATTCAGGGAGAGGGTGCAGGACTAGGAGACAGTGTGCCCTGTCCCAAGCGCACCAACACAGTGACCTGTCAGCAAACTGTCATCGATTTTGTTGACAGTGACATAGGTCACTGTGTTGGTGCCGCTGTCAGGCGGGCATACCAGGAAGGGTGAGGTGAGGTGCCTACCTGGTATTTGAGCATGGAGGGATGGAGATGAGCGAATCCTGGTGAGGTAGGAGAGGGAGCTGGATGTTTGTGTCCATCTGAGGACATAATGTGCTGGCAGGGGACATAGCAGGGGTGGTACAATAAAGGTATAGGGGGCTGAAGAGGGGCCTGAAACAGGAAGCTCATTTGATGGCCTTAACTGAGGTGCTACCTGCACCCAGCTGATTGAAGACTAGGGAACACCACACCAATTTCAATGACTAAATGTATGCTTGGTGCAGAAAGGTGTGTTTTTGCTATTTAGGGGACTGGAGTCCTACGTTGTGGGATAGAGGCCTGTACAAGAAAGGCAGACACTTAGGGGGGATAGGGATTTAAGAAAACTTAAGAAGTGATCAAGAGCCTAGCAGTTAACTTTCAGTGACAGGCAGGATCAGAAGAACAAGGGTAATACAACAATGAGTGGGGCGATCTAATAGAGCGAGAACAAGAAAAGAGATTTAATTCAATAGGGAGCAAAGAGAGTAACAAACACAACAGCAATGGTCAAATTATTTTACATACAAAATAGTGAAACAAGAGGACTTAAGGAATGGATGTAGATTAAAGAGAACAGAACAACTTTTTTTGTTTTTTGTTTCTATATAGGAGGGAACATACAAACAACAGAACAGAAGATAGAACCAAGCATTTGTCAATGCCGAACGTTCACTTGCAGGTATTTGCAGTGGTATTTGGCACTTGGACATGGCTTTAAAAAATCAGTGACAAAGAAATACAAGCATTTGTCAATGCAGAATGTTGCTTGCTTCTATGTGCTGTTTAGGTATTTGGAAGTCATCGGAGTGCAAATATTGAAAATTCACGAACTTACGAGTGTACGTAGGAACTGTGCAACGCTTGTAAAACAGTCATTTTAGGAATTTTTCACCACATTTTCAACACAGCCATTTTAAGACCTCTGCTCATGAATAGTATCACTGTGATTTTCTTAATGTCCCATACATTGAGTTCGCACACTGACTGCGCATTGTGCGCTACATGGCGAAACAGCTTTAGGCAGGATGTGAAAATGACAGCTGTACTGCTCATGAGGAGGTGTGGTAAAATGGCAATGTTGAAAATCTGGAGTGAAAATATTGAAAATTCGCAAACGTACGAGCATGCGTAGGAACTGCGCAATGCACACTCGTAAAACAGTCATTTTTAGGAATTTTTTCACCACATTTTTAACATAGCCATTTTAAGACCTCTGCTAATAAACAGTGTTATGGTGATTTTCTTAATGTGTCCCATACATTGATTTCGCACACCGACTGAGCCATTGTGTGCTACATGGGCGGAAACACATTTTGAGCAGGATGTGAAAAATGACAGCTGTACTGCTCATAAGGAGGTGTGATAAAATGGCAATGTTGAAAATCTGGAGTGAAAATATTGAAAATTTGCGAACTTACGAGCGTGCGTAGGAACTGCGCAACACACGCTCGTAAACAGTCAATCTTAGGAATTTTTGCACCAAATTTTCAACATGGGGTTTTTGGGAACCCTTCTCATGAATGATGTCACTGTCATGGCATTATTTGGGCATGATGGGTGATTTCGTGCAGGGACTGTGCAGGGACTGCGAAATCACCCTTCGGGCCCAAATAATGCCATGACAGTGACATCATTCATGAGAAGGGGTCCCAAAACCCTCATGTTGAAAATTTGGTGCAATAATTCCACAAAAATTGCCTGAAATATGCAATAAAGTTGAAAATCCCCATCTAGCCCATTATACAGCTTACCGGCATTTCCTCAGTTCGCGGTCGGCTTTGAAGAGTGCAGACGTGTTCCTGGTCCACCGAAGATCATCGCGCTGAGCTCCGGAGGTAAGTATGGGGTGAGGGGGGTGTGGGGAGGCAGGGTGCGCAGTGGGTGGGTGCGGGTTGTGGGAGGGGGGCCTGGGAGAAGCACCATGGGACCATTTCAATTTACAGGTTTTAAAAACAAAAAAAGAAGATGTGGGACATTTGCCACGCTGGGGTGGGCTCCCAGCATGGCATAAGGATGGCTGGGGGGGTAGGTGGAGCCAACAGGGGATTGGTCACCCTCGTCGGCAGATGATGCGGGATGGGACATTTGCCATGCTGGGGTGAGCTCCCAGTGTGGCAGAAGGATGAGACTGGGGGGGCCTGGAGCCGGCGGGATTGGGCACCCCTGTCGGCAGATGACATGGGGCGTTGGCCGTAGGGTGGGCTCCCAGCGTGGCAGCAAGGTTGGAGACGGGTAACATGGTGCTGTGTATGACAGCGGTGGTTTTCTTTGAAGAAAAGACCACCACTGTCATACACAGCACCGCGCCTGATTGGTGCAGGATCACCACACCTGCTCAATGGAGCAGGGGATTGCAGGGGAGGGCACACCTCCAAAGTATCCCATTCTCAAGATGCCTTGCAATATGCCGCGTAAGTAGAACGTTAAAATGAAAAACAAAAAGACAATTAATTTTGTGCTGCCACATTAAGCCAGTGGGGCCGCCACTGAGTTCAGACAGGATGCCCATGATTTTGTGAACATCACACTGCAGTTTAGAAATCTCCCACCAGGCATCACTAAATTTCTGTCTGAAATCATTTAACTCCTGTAGGAGATGCTGGACTTCAGACAGGACAGCTGATAAGTCTGCATGTGTCACTGGTACTGCTGGCAGGGTGGGGGCTGCCTATACTGCTGCTGCTGCTGGCTCTGGACGGGGGGGGGCTCTGTAGGGGTCTTGCTGTTATTGACTGCTGCTGTTTTCTGGTATGGCGAGCCCGTTGAGGATGTTTAACTGGTCCAGCCATGCCTTCTTCCTGCTCATCCCCTTCAGTACTCACACCTGCACTGTTCCCCACAGCTGCACTTGAAGATGCTGCCACCTCCCGCAATCTGTGGTCCCATTGGAGCAGATGGTGGTGCACCATTTGGCTACACTGGCCGGTTGTCCCGAAGTGGGATACACACTTTCCTCGATGCACTTCCTGCCTACATATTGCACCACTGGGTCACCTACAGATATTGCGTAGAAAAAATCCCAGACAGGAGAACTTCAGGGGTGATGGGGCCGTGGGAGTGGGTCTGCAGATGATGCCCCTGGCACTGACTCCTCTGGCTGCTTGGGAGGGGGCACAGTCTCCTGCTGCCTGGGCAGAGGAACAGTATCCTCCTGCTGCCAGGGAGGGAGCACTGTCTCCTGCTGCTACTGGTGGAGGGAGCCACGGTCATCTCCTACTACTGGGGAGGGGGCACAGTATGCTGCTGGGTGCTGTTGCCTTGGACGAAAGCCTGCTGCTGCTATGACATTTCATTTTTAATGGTTCGCTGAAACACATGTACAGGTGTCCCACTGCCTCTACCCTTCTCCATTATGTTCACAAACACCATCAATTCAACTCCCCCCCCAAAAAAAGAAACAAACAGAGGCAGAGACTCTGAGAGAGCTGTGGGGGGGTGGGGGAATCACACACACACACACACACACACACACACACACACGTACATATGCACAAACACAATCACCAGGTACTAAAACATGAACTAGGACAAACAAGAAAAAGAAAAAAATAGCACAAATTAAGCAATTTATGTGTAAAAGTACACTCTGCAGTCACAGAGAGTATAAATGCTGCCTGCTTCTTCGAGATATGTAACACAGGAAATGAACCACTCAGTTCCTGCCTGTTTAGACTCAATCATGTGACCCTTAGCAGAATGAAAAGCCCAATTTTGCTTAATTTCACCTCAGAAGCGCAGGAAAAATTCAAGGTGAAATTAGCGGTGACATTTTAATGAAAGGCCATAATTACATGAAATGTTTCGCTGGGTGAAATTGGCGATTTTACCATAAGTTCACCGGCGCAATAAAATTTCACTGCATCTCTACTTGTCAGTGTTATTGAACACCAAACACACACTTTATATAGTGATACAAATGTTATTGTAGTTGTGAGTATCTGAATCTAGTATAAGTTTCAGTGGGGAACTTTGTTCAAATCTTATGCAGTGCAAAAGCTGGGAAAACTACACAAACAGTGGAGTAACCAGCCTTAAAAAAAGTGTACACACAAAAATCTAAATTATAGGCCGAGGGTCTGGGCTATTTGGCTAAAAATTTTTAGGTATTCTGTTGCTTTTGAGGAGTTTTGAGGTACATTCTGATTCATCAATCAATCATCAATCAAACTTTATTTAACTATTACATCATTGAGCGAGCTCATTTGCAAGTTGGTCCTGGACACAAAAGAACGGTTGCAATAACAGTAGATCAACAGTACAAGGGTCAACAAACAGTGTAAAACTATCAATGTACACAGTAAGCATCAGGAACTGTGCTTAATTAACAAAAAGGCAAGTGCCGGCATAGGTAGAACAGGAGGAAACAGGAGGAAGAGGGCATAGAGGTGAAGGGTCAGACTAGATGGGGAGCGAGGTAAGTAGAAGAAGAAAATGGGCAAGGGCAAGTAAGTGGCTGGGGGTGAGGCTTCCTGAGCAGTGGACCCCAGGGGGAGACGGGTAACAGCGGCAGGAATAAACTGCAAAAAAGAGGGAAGACAGAAGGGAGGGAGGGAGGGAGGCACAATCACTATAGAGCGATGCCAGTAGGTAGGGAAGAGTAAGGAAGGTGGGGTACGTGCTGGAGGTTTGGGGGTTGAGCAGGCCAAATGAGAGTGATCACTTGAAGCAGTCACACACTGACTTCAGGCATCAGTAGAGCAGCTGCCTGAATTCGTAAAGACCTGGCAGGAAGGAAAGCTTGAGGACCTTTTGCATATTGTTCCAAAGAAATGGTAGGAAGGAACTAATGTGGCTGAGCCATGTCATGTCCTTGTTCGAGGTATCTTGAGGTAAACAAAGGATGAATTCTGTAGGCCATAAACATCCTTGGTCTGCTTGAGCAGATTGCTGATATAAGGTCGGAGCTTGTTAGAGAGAGCCCTGAGGAGCCACATAAGGGCATTAGTTTGCCTCCTCATGGTAAGGAATGGCCAGTCGATTGCCAGATAAAGCAGGCAGTGGTGGGTGTGCAGGGCCATGTCTAATATAAATCTCAGCATGGTGATAGAGGGTGTCGAGCTTCTGTAGCACTTGCTGGGGGCAGTGACAGTAAAGAAAGTCAGCGTAATCAAGCAAAGGTAGAAAAGTTGTTTGGACCCTCTGCTTCCTCGCCTCAAGAGTGAGTAGGTGTCTTATGCAATAAAAGATACAGAGGTGCTGTCTTAGCTCTTTAGTTAGTTTGTTTAGATGTGCCACGAAACTGAGTTTATTATCTAACCAGACACCCAGATACTTGAACTTGTTCACTATTTCCAAAGGTTCACCAAAAAGGGTGATAATCTAGAAGTTTGTTGGTGTCTCTAGGGTATGGGAAACGTGTGGGGAGATGATCATAGCCTTAGTCTTTTTGGCATTGAGCAGAGGCATAAGGTTCAGCAAGTTATGTTCGAGGGTGACAAAGTCATGCTGTAGCTCCTTGTAAACAAGATCAAGGGAGGGGTTGATTGTGTAGAGTACCGTGTCATCCATGAACAGGTGAACTTTTCCCATGAGTATGCGAGAGTCTATGCAGTTTATGTGAAGTGCGAAGAGGATAGGACCCAATACGAAGCCTTGTGGGATGCCTCAGGGCAAGGTCTTAAGTGGGGACAGTTCCCTTTGTGCTATAATTTGCTATATTTGGTTAGTAAGATTGCATTGGAACCATTTTACTGCAGCAGGGGTTAGGCCAATGCTACTCACAGTGTCAAGCCGGATGGAGTGATCAACCGTATCAAAGGTCTTGCTAAGGTCAAGGAAGAGAGAGTAGATGTGTTATTTATTATCCAGAGCTTTTTGCCAATCATTAATCACTTTGGCAAGGGCCGACACTGAGCTATACTAGGGTCTAAACGCAGATTAGGCTGGGTTTAAAATATTTTTGTAGTTTTGATACTCCTTCAATTGTGTGTTGACAATTTTCTCCAGGAGCTTGGATAGAACTAGAAGAAGAGAGATTGGTCGATAATTGTTCAAGTCAGTAGGGTCACCAGATTTGAAACGAGAGATGATATGCACAATTTTCCAAATAAGTGGTAGCCCTCTTGGGTGAGTGAACTATTAAAAAGATGAACCATAGCAGCTGTCAAATAATAGTAGCCTAATTTTAGAAAGAACAGTTCTAAAGAGTTGGCAACCGGCCCTCTTTTTAGTGTGCAATAACAGAACAAAATCCTCCACCTGTTTGAAGGATACTGATTGGAAGCTAAAGGAAGGCTGGCCTGAACTAGGGACAGCACTGGGGTAATGCCTACACTGGCAGCCCCGGGGACACACAATTTGCTAACAGGAGAGACACCAATTGTGAGGCCTGCTGTGGCAAAGTGATTATTGAGCTGGTCAAGAACACCTGACCTGTCAGTGTAAGAGTTGTTGCCCACCACAATTTTGGCAGGAAGTGGGGTGGCAGGAGAAAGCCCCTCGACCTTTCTCAGGATTTGCCAAAATTTGGCAGAGCAATTTTTGTTCTCCTCGAGGGCAGACTGAAAGAAACGTGATTTCTCAGACCTGATTAGTTTGGTGCATGCATTCCTGGCTACCCGAAAGGTGAACCAGTCCGAGTCAGACTGCATCTTCCTTGCCCATTTCCACGATAAGTCCCTGTCCTGGATGGCCATCTTTTGGGACTGACTAAACCAGTCAGGCACCCATTTCCTTGGTTTCACCTTTCTTAACAGTGCACGTTTATCAATTACCCTCAGTAGCAGGTCCTGGAAAATACTAAAGGCTTCAGATACAGAGGGTGTGAGATAGAAGTTCCACCACTTAATGCTCCCAAGATCTGCCAGGAAGGCAGGGAGACAAGTGTTTTAGGCTACACTTTAGCTTAAAGGTGGAGGTGGATGATTGGTGTGGGGAACATCTAACACAGGCAACAGCGCAGTGGGGAGGGGTCATGTGAAACAGAATTTGTTACCCTGTTACCCCTCCTCATACCCAGTCAGTTGCACTCTGGTCCCTTCCAAAGAGTCCCCAGTCCAGTATTTTGCCCAGGCCACCCACCCCATAACCCAGCCATCTGCTCCTCTGCATGGCCCCTAGCCCTCCCTAAGCTCAGCAAATTTCACCCTAACTTCCCACCCTAAAATCCTTAACCCTTCCCCAGCACAGCAAGTTGCATCCCACCTTCATATCTAGAGTCTCCATCCCTCTCTGCAGCCCAGCATGTTGCCCTTTCTCCCAGTCCAGCAAGCTGGCCCCTAGCACAACTTCTCAGATTCCCAGGCCTTCCCCCAGTCCACCTTATTGACTTTTCCCCCTGCCCATCCAGTAAGTTGTATCCAACTTCCAAGCCCAATCCAGCCCGGCAGGTTGCACCATAGCCCCCTCAACCAGACTGGACACAAAGTGCAATGAACTAAACAGGTACTGAACTCATGAACTGAATACCTACCCTCAGAAAATTAAACACAAATTTTATGCAACTTAAGTCACTCTAGTCCACTGCCTCTTTCTGTCTCTTTACAGGTACTCCTCATCACCCCTCCAACCTCCCCTTCTGTACCCACCCCACTCAGTAGGTACTTTAGTTGCACTGTGGTGGGAGCATCACCAGGGAATATAGGACTGTCTGAGGTTGGAAACAGAGACACTTATTGAACCACCAAGGATGCAGACTGAATGTCCGTGGTTGTATGACTTTAATACCATGACTGCAATCTGTCATTCCCAGCCCAGTCCAACAAAGGGGGTTTGTGCATCGTGACTTGCACTACTATAATTATGCACCTTTATTATCATAATGTATGATATCATTAGTGTGCAGGCCAGAAGCTGACAGAGTTAAACTGGTTGGCCAGTGTCACAAAACACAGCTGACACCAAGATAATTGAGCCAGTAGCACTCATCATCTGAGGTGTCTTAGTTAAGTACTTTTTTCTGGAATGATGAGTCCCATATTGTGCTTGTGACCAAATGGAACCTCAATCCTAGTAGCTGTACTGCTGGGATCAGTTGTAAGCTACACTAGCTGGGACTTTTTAAGGCCTTGGGGTCTGCACATAGTCATTTAAAGTTTAAGGTGTTCTGAAAGCTAGTTGACTATCTGACAAATTTTATACACATTTTGTTGGGTAATCAACATTGTACACACCAGGGTGGCAGCATGCAGTGTGGCTCATGATCAAGTAAGCAAAAGTATTTGTTTATGTAGTCATTTCTCAGAGGCACTCCCAAAAGCAATTATATTTACAAGCAAGAAAACGCCTAAGAAGATAACTGCATCATAGCCACACTGAACCCCTGACTGGGTCACATCATCCCTTTAAGCTGCAAGTGTACTACAGGCATTAAACTGACCCACACAAAGCCTGCTTTAGATTGCAGTCCCTCAGCTGATTTTACCTCAGTTTGTGCACACTGACTGTACAGGTAGCTATCAAAGGGAGCTGACTCCACTCCTTCTGATAGCTACATCTACAGTGTGCACAAACTGGGGTAAATGTAGTCATACTGCATTCCACACTGTACATTCTCCAAGCAAGCAACACACACACAAACACATATATATATATTTTTTAATTACTACAGGCTTCTGGGCAGCACTCTCCTAAGTTCTCTGTGCTGATTACCCTAGCCATTGGACACCACACCTGGACACACATCTTTAAACAAAGACTGTCTGCTGGCAATCTACTGCAATGCAGCACAACCTCAAGTCAAAGATCCACACACAACCCTAGTGTAACCCAGAAACAACAACAAAAGGGCCACGGATCGGACTGAAATGTCTCCTTCTGCCTTTGATTAAAAAAAAAAACATATGCTGTATAAAATAGTGGCTGTGCAACTATTACCACAGCAAGCCTAAATTGTCACCTCTGGGTTCTGATAACAGCAGACCTCTCAAGCTTCACTCTGAAAGTCAGTGATGTAATCAAATACCCTTTGAGGCAACAAAGGCTTGCTGTGTGTGGTTGTCCATTCACTGTTCCCTGTTTAATTTAGCTGTTCAGGACAGTCTTATGCTTTTAACCCCCATCCTGCCACCGACGAGTTATCTCGTCCTTGTAAATGCAGTCAGCTGGTGCCGATTTAGTTATCTCGCTCATCTGTACACTTTTTCCCTGAGTTTATAACATTTGCATAAGTGCCTGTGTCAGAAATCTGCCCAGTGATATGCAAGGTAGGGAGTAGAGGTACTTGCACTGGCAAGCAAATCAGCCAATCAATGATCCTGTTCGTTGGGAGGCATTTTTATACAACATCCTGCTCCTGCTCGCACTTGCTAGTTTCCTGTGTACTCGCAGTTCTTGCTAGAACGTCCTCTATTGTTTTCAGTGCACAGAAATCTACCAGATCTGAGAGAAGCTCTGAAATCGATCTACAGCTTTGTGAAGTCAGCAATCAAGCTTTGTTTGATCAGTTAGTATTTATTTATGATTTCGCAAAAATGCATCCTCAGATTTTTTTTCAATGGTCTACTATGGGCACTGTAACTACAGCAAAATACATTATTCAGAACATCAATTTTTAGAAACTGGACCTTGGTCTTGTTCATTTTCTACTGTTTATGATGTCAATAGATAGAAAGGCCACTGTGTATTGGGATAATTTTTTCAGTCATGTCAATTCATGTTGAGTTTTGCTGCCTTTTTTCTCCCCTAAGCGAAGTATATGATGAGTTAGATCTGAACATAAGACAATGAAAGATTGTGCTCTCCCTGATGAAGTTTGATTTTTTTTCATCGCTATTTACTGCAGGAGTCTCTGGTTTCCTTATTTTTTATATCAAGTTCGATCTATGTAATTAAACAATTTGGGTGTACTCATGGATGCAGGATTTCATTTATTTGATCGTCATAAATATCTTACTTTATTTTTTTTATTATTGTATGCAGTTTAGTATATTTTTTCATGCATTTTCTTGATTGGTTGGCGTTTACTTATTTGGCGCGTAATTTGAATTGTGCTACTGTAATGCATTCAATCGGTACAGGCATGGGCTATAAGTAAGAACCAAAAAGGAGCCTTCACTCTTTTAGATAGTAAAGTTGGTAAGATTTGTCAAAGTTGTGTAAAAAAGTTTGACCTTTGCTGTAATTTCCTAGTTGATCGTTTCCAAGTGCAACCTCCTTTATCCAAACACAGCAAGAGACAGTGATAGTGTTCGGATAAACGGGTGATTGCATTGAAGGGGGTCAAAAGCAGAGGCTGCTGGATGGCTTCCAGGATGTGTTCTTAACACAGCATGTGATGGAGCCCACAAGGGAGGGGCATGTCCTGGATGTGGTTCTGGCAGATGGGGATCTGGTAAGGGACATGGTTGTACAGGACCCCTGACTGGGAGTGACCACAATACTGTCTGGTTTCAAATAAGCATTGGGGAGTGGGGGTGAGATCTAGGACACTGGCAGTGGACTTCAGGGGCAGACTTTATGGGCATGGGAAATATTCTCAAGGATCACTTGAAGGGGATTACCTCAACAACAAGTGTGGAAAGGAGATGGAGGTCATAAACGGGACTTCATGAGGCAGTCAGGATCTGCGCAAGTTGAAACGTAAGGAGCAAGGTCACATAAACCATGCTGGTGGTCCAGTGAGGTCCAGGTAGCAGTCAGAGAAAAGAAGGCGACTTACAAAAATATAAAACAACAAGAGGGATAGGGATAAGAAATGTACCAGCTTGCATCTAGAAAAGTCACCCGTATATGGTGAGGGAGCAAAGTCCAGTAAAGAGCATCGGCTGGCACAGGATACATGGAGGAAAAGGGTTCTTCCGGTACATTGGGGAGCGGAGAAAACTAGGGCCATCTCAGCAGATTGAGATCAGAAGGAGAGTGGGTGGAAGAGGCGAGGGACCAGGCAGAGGTATTTAACGAGTACTTTGCCTCTGTGTTCACTAGGGAGGGGGATGGGATATCTACAAAGCAAGGCACAAAGGGGATAGAAGCGGCAGGGAGTGGGATCAGGGGAGCAGCAGAAATGGAGCAAAAGGGAGGGAAAGGTACCCCAGGGGTGTCACATCTGGATAAGGATAAAAAGACCAGTAAGGTGGAGGGGACGGATGATGCCATCCCCACCAAAAGGGTGTGGTTTGCCCTCAAGGCCCTAAAGAAAGACAAATCTCCTGGGCCGGATGGCATTCATCCGAGGAATACTATGGGAATTGGCGGACATACTGGCTGCACCTGGCGGAGCTTTCAACCGTCACTTGAGACAGGAGGGTACCTAGGGATTGGCGAGAGGCACATTGGTACCAATCCATAAAGGGAGTCAAAGGAGTACCAGGAAACTATAGACCCATCAGTTTAACCTCGGTGGTGGTAAAATTAATGGAGAGTATACTAAAGGAACGATTGGGGGTTTACTTGGAGGAGGTGGGAGGTCTGGATGATCGGCAGCATGGGTTTGTGCCAGGTAGATCATGTCAAACCAACCTTGTAGAGTTCTATGAATGGGTAACATCAGAACTGGATAGGGTAAGCCTGTGGATGTATTATTCTTGGACTTCAGCAAGGCGTTTGACTCTGTCCCCACAATGGTCTGGTGGAGAAACTGATGGGGTTAGGAGTAGGCCCTTTGATGGTCAGATGGATTGAAAACTGGATAGCTGGGCGCCTCAGAGAGTAGTGGTCTGTGGGAGCTCTCGAACCCTACAGAGGTTGGTAGTGGGGTACCACAGGGCTCAGGTCCTGGGTCCAATCTGTTTAATGCATACATATCAGACATCAGGGATGGTATAGGGTGTGAAATGAGTCTCTTGGGGATGACTCCAAGATGGGAGCAGTAGTTGAGGGAGAAGAGGGGAGGTTGGCCCTGCAAGGACCTGGACACCCTGGAAAGCTGGGCTCACACATGGAAATTAAATTTCAATATCACCAAGTGCAAGGTGTTGCATCTTGGTCGGAGAACTCCCAACACAGGTACACCCTGGGAGGAGGTGCTGGAAGCCTCAACAGGGAAAAAGACCTAGGGGTCATGGTGGATACATGTATGAATAACACTGAGCAGTGCAGGAGAGCAGCTAGCAAGGCAAACAGGATGTTGAGATGCATGCATGAGGGGATCACCTCTAGGAGCAAGAGTGATTCTGCCACTGTACAATGGACTGGTTAGACCACACCTTGAGTACTGTGTACAGTACTGGAGACCACACTTGAAGAGGGACATACAGCTCCTGGAGAGGGTACAGAGGAGGGCAACAAAGATGACACGAGGGCTAGGGGATTTGACTTACGAGGACAGACTTGAGGAGCTCTGCCTGTTTTCATTGGAGGAGAGGAGGACAGGGGACATGATTGAGGTCTTCAAGTACCTCAAGGGAATAAATAGGGTAAACATGGAGGGGATCTTTAGACTAAAGCAGGGAGGCATCACCAGAGGGCATGGTTTGAAGTTGGAAGGTGGAAGGGTGAGGGGGGAAAAGAGGAGGAGGTTTTTCACTGAGAGGGTGGTGGACCCTTGGAATGCTCTGCCTGGTGAGCTGGTTCAGAGATCCACAGTGGAGAGCTTTAAGAGAGGGTGGGACAGACACAGAAAGTGGATGTATCAGATGATAGCCTGTCCCGGGGGGGTGGGGATGGATGATAGGGGTTTCTGGAGCACAAGGGATGGGAGGGTCTCGGCACCCAACTAAGGATCTAGGTTCGAGCAGACTTGACAGACCATAAGGCCTAATCTGCTGGCAAATAGTATGTTAGTATGTTAAAAATGCGCCGAAGTAAAGAAAGATGATTTGCTAATTCTTTTGTTATAAAGGCACGAATGTTGCATACTAAGCGATGCCATAAAAAAGGCACAATTTGGCAAAGGCTGTATTGGTTCCACCAAGCTTGTCAAAGTCTGTAGCTTGGATGCTCGGATGCTAGAAAAGGACGGCTGAACTTCTGAAGCCAAACCCTTTGCCTTTGTAGTTGTATGTCAAGTGACCACGCCTTCAAGAAAGTTAGAAGAGGCGAAGAAGCGGTTTGCGCTCTCTTAGTCTTTGCGGATGAATATTTATGAGTTTGAGCAAAATCTCAGCCATTCCAGGAGGTAGCTTGAGACATTCGATTCCTCTTGAGTCTGTTTTCGGTCCCAAAAACAGAAGTAGGAGTTAGGACTCCATACCGTACATCCAGTGAGTAGCGACCAGTCCGAGAAGAATGAGAGGCTCGATTGATTACCTCAAGTCCCAGCCACAGCCGATGCCAGTATGAGCGAGGTGTTGAGGCAGCAGATCCGAGGAGGAATAGTGACCCAACGGAATCTTCGGGTCGGTCCCGGGGATCTTGAGTTTCGATTCCTTTGTACCCCAGCTAAGACTGGGAGAAGTGTCCTGAGTCAAAACCGGTCCCAGTAAGCCAGTGTCCCTCCTTTCTGCCTGCTCTGCTCTCACCCGGTCTCTACTGCACACCGACCCTCCAGAACAAAGTATTCAGCAGTGCACAGAACAGTGAACAGGGTAAGGAGGATGAGAGGGACAGCCGACTGAGAGTAACGGTGGTGTGTGTTGGGGGACGGAAGGTGGTGAGGCCAGGGTAACTTGGTAAGAAAAGTCAAGGTGAGTGGGATCTCTGCTAATGGGGGAATGTGAGTGAAGTAAAGATGGCTAAGGCTGAGGAGATCTGGCTATTTTACCCTAACTTCCACAGAAAAGTTCCAGGCTTTGTGGTAGCTTTGTTATGTGATTTGCAATGAAATGGCAGGGTGCCCATTGTTTATATATGAAAAGAGAGAGAGAAGGGATGCATGGGTTCCTGTTGTTAGCTGTTAAAGTATCTGACTAATAAAATGTGTTTGGCCTTTTTTATGTTTTGATGCCAAGGACAATGTAAATATAGTGGTGCCAGTACTTGAGAAATGGTTCATGACTTAACCAGCCATTTTGGGAGCTGTATTTTGGGGCTTGGTCATCCTCAATCAGTTAACTTAAGGATAATTTAGTGTCACTATTAGTTGCTGCATAACAGAGCAAGTAGTTCCTTGTGTGCTTCATGTGAAGTGAAAACAATATTTTCATATATACTGTCTACAATTTGATCGGCACATATAAGTTGACACCACCCTTTATATGTCAACTTCAGCAAAATTACAAACAATATTTTGCTAAAATTGAAAGAAAATCATGTTCTGTGACCAAAATTAGGCACAGAATCTCTTGTAGCCAAAGCAGGACACAAAATCCTGAGGCAGTATAGTGCAATGGTTCAGGGCTCTGAGCTGCAAATTTGGAGTCCTGGGTTTGAATCCTACAGCCCCCACTTGCATACTGTGTGACCCTGAGCAAGTCATTTAACTTCCTTGGCTTCCAGGTCACACCTGGAAACAAGCCTTGGCTTATTGTGCCTCTCCTGGTTAAACAATTTCCCCCTTCCCCAAATATGTTTTATAGTTGCAAGCCCTACAGATAGGTGGACCTTGCAGATAAGTCAAGTTCCCTTCTTGAGGCCTCTTTTTAGCACTAACAGCTAGACTTCTACATGAGTATATACAGTATGCACTTGCATGTCCATCAGTGGATTTTGCTAACAGTTAAGTGTGGTGATCTTTTTTTCCATCTCTAATTCTTGCATGTGTGCTAAGCAGGTGAAAAAAAGGTCATTGCTGGTGGCTGCAAATGCACACATAAATATAGTTTTAGGCATTAGCAGCCAATCAGAGTGCATTATAATCAAGATCTGTTTTTCTTCTGTTTTAATCCATTGAGAGGGCTTGCTGCTAATGTTGCAGTACACTCATGATCAGTCAGGCTTTCAGCCACTGTGATTACAGTGTCCAACAGACCCAGCACTTTCACTGCCCCTTCCCCATAAGAAACCAGGTAGGGTGCAGGGAAATTATGATTTTCCTTTCCCTAGGTTGAATCCAGTGAGAGGGCTTGTTGAATATGCTGCAGCATACGGATGGTCTATCTGGCTATTAACCACTGTGATTGAGAACAATCATAGTTGGATTATAGTGTATGGTGGAATGCTATTATGTATAGAAATCCATCCCTACAATAGAGCTGTTGTGATGGCAGTAGCTATGTTACCTTTCGTGTTGTGCTGCACTAGCTACATAGCTACTGCAACACAACAGAAAGAAACATTTGGAATGCCCACTGTCGCAGTTAGCAGTGCTGTGCAATCAAATGACAGTTTGACAGTTTGCACAGTGCTTCATCTGGAGAGAATGGCAGCTGGGTATTGTCAAAGCTGTCAGCAAGGCATATATTTATCGAGCCATTATTCATGACACAAGCAGTTCCAATTCGACTAAAGTGAGATCCAGTATAGACTTAGCATGGCAGAAGCATTCTTTTTAGCACTTTACCCTCTAACCCCAGACCGCTATTCAACTTTTTTCCCTTTTCTGTTTTGTTTCCTGCAGGGTCAGCTTTAGCCATGTGTATACGTTTGACATTATGCATCTTCCATTGCAGTAGTATCTCAAAGACCCGTTTATCATTTTTTAATTTTCTTTATTGATTAGCTTATTTTTTGTATTTTTAAAGCTTTAATGTTGTTAACTGTGTGGTCTGCTTGTTTCAGTAAAGATGTTAAATGGGGACTTCCTTTGGGACGCCAAGTAATGAAGATGCAGGGTCGATCAGCTCCCGCTGATTCCCTCAACATTTTATCATAAAACCTTACCCCTTAAGTTTCCAGCGGTAAATCTGTGTTCAGCGACTTACTGTCTTCATGGAGGCTTGGTTCAGAAATCGAGCGAGGCAATCTGATGCCCCCGGCCGCTGCAAAGGAAGATGTGCCTACCAGGCCTCAAATACACCATGAGCCTGTCTTCTCAAGTGACTCCAAAGAAGAAGGGAGGACTTTAGATAACATCCCGACAGTTATGTCAGGATCTCCGATGACTGACTAAAACATTGGACAGCATCAGCTCTGAGGTGAAAGAGAATAAACAAAAATATAGCAACATGACCAACAATTACAGGAAATGGAGGTTTATCTCACTGAACAGGCTGAAACCCTAGACCTGCATAATGGGGCTCTGATACAACTCCATGATTGTTCCTAGTTACTATTGGAGAAATTGAGGATCTAGAGAACCGCTCATGCAGAGTCAATCTGTTAAACCTGGACAAGGACACGCCTTAATCATCATTATAGCACGAGGGCCCTGGCAGCACCACCAAGGATCCTAAGGCGAGGCCATGCTCAGTGGTAATGGCCTTCCTTGACTACTGCATGAAAGAGCTGGTACTATGCAAGGCCTGGGACCATTTGGAGAAATTATTTGGGGACACAAAATTATTTGTAGAGCCCGAGTATGCCCCAACTACTATGGCAAAATGGAAGCTAGTAGTCAAAGCACTACGCTAAAGGTTTGATAGCACGGGTGGACTTTCTAGCTAAACTGAGAATCACCTCTGAAGCAGACTCAAGATTTTGACAGTCCTCAAGATGTCAAAAATACCTAGCTTCCTGGAAATTCAACTGGATGACTACATAGACCCAGGGGCAATTAGAGGCCTACAGAAGCATCTTTGGCAACTGGTGGGAGGGCCGAACCCACGCCCTCAAGCTGGCAAGCAAGCAGCCAATGGAGGAGCTGCACCTGGTCCAGGATCCGTTCGACCAAGAGACCCCTATAAATGAAGCAAGGCAGCAGGTGACCTCAAGATCATTATG
Source organism: Neoceratodus forsteri (assembly GCA_016271365.2). Taxonomy (NCBI): domain Eukaryota; kingdom Metazoa; phylum Chordata; order Ceratodontiformes; family Ceratodontidae; genus Neoceratodus; species Neoceratodus forsteri. The sequence goes on along the minus strand of CM028130.1, from coordinate 755,983,024 downwards.
GAGCTACAGGCAGTGAGTGAAGACCTCCACAGGAACGTTTTCTTTTTTTTCTTACCTATTTGTAAGGTGTCTGATAGGCTTGAGCCTCACTGGCCTACTGGGAGTGTTTGCTTTACTCATTTGTCTAGTTAAGTTGGATATCATTTTAAAAGGGTTGAGGGAAGCTAAATGTTTGGAGATAAGGAGGAGGAGAGTCGAAGGGTTAGGTATAAATTTTGAAGATTCAGGGTATAGTAACCCTGAATTTAGGGAGCCTTACACAAATTGGAGGTAAATATATTCTGGTCAGATCCTAATGGAGGAAGATGTGCAATTGCATAGATGGGGAAGGGGATGAGTAACCCTGCCATACAGCTACATTGGGAGAAGAGGGGGAAGTGGGGCCAGTTAAAGTTTACTGCTTTGGTTCACTCAGTGAGGCTGCTCTGCAGGAGTAGGTTAGGAGCAGAGCAGCAAGGTGCAGGGTTTGTTCCAGCACCACCCGCCATCATAGGAAACCAAAAGTATGACGGGCTCATGACACCTTGGGAGTCAATGGGAATGTTAAATCTGTTTTGTTAGGAAAGAGGCAACAAGCAAGGTTCATGGAGTTGCCACAGTTGTTTTTCATATCCTCTAAGTTATGTTTAAGATTTTAAATTTTCTTACTGCTCAGCAGGTGTATCCATACCCCATTTTGCTAGCATACCACACATCAGGGGTTCAGCTAATTTTTTTTGTGGAAGTCAAATACTTCCATGAGTCAAAATCTGGAAGTCATTTCAATTTTTGGGAAATCAAAATACTTTCCAGATCCCACAATTTGAAAGCCAGTATTCTAAGAAGAATCGATTTATGGATGTTAATATGAATATTAGTGGTAAATTACAATTTCTTTTAGAAAATCCATAATTTCTGAGCTTCTGTGCCTTCAGTTTGGGAAGTTATCCAGTTTTTTACATATGGAAGTCAATGAATTCTCACCCTTGATTTTGGAAGTTTTTGCTTTATTTCTGGGAGTCAAATACTCCTAAATGAGTTAACTGAAGTCCTGCACACATGGTATGTAAGGGAGGACTCCAAGATTAGCAGCCTAACGGGCACAGAGCCTATGCATGTTCCCAGTGGATATATTAAGAATAGCCACATACAATTTTTGGGGCTTGGTAATCCTGTTAATTGCACCCAAATTATCTGGGAACTCAAAAGGCAAACATACAAGTGGTCTTTGCAAGAAACCCACCTCACAGCTGCTGAACATCTGAAACTGCGTGAGAAGCTGGTGTGGTTCCGTGTTTGCCTCTACCATGCAGCTCACCCCACAGTAGGGGAACAGCCATTTTGGTACATAAAGACTGCCCACTTGAGATAGAAACAGTGGAGACAGATCCTAAGGGACAATTTAGAAATTATGGGCAGTCTATCAGGATGTTCCTGCCTAATAGTTAATTTGTATGTTCCAAATGAAGACAAAGAGGCTGCTCAGTTCCTTAAGAACACCCTGGGAGAGTTGGTGGATTTGGAGGGTAGGCTCTGCATCCTGGGAGGTGATTTTACAGTGTTCTTGTGCCTTCATTAGATAAGGGGAGCAGGGGAATAGGAGAAGCTGGGCTGGTTCAATGTTGGCTAGGTACACCCAGTTAGCAGGCCTATGGGACGGTGGTGGAATATGAATGGCCAAGCAAGAGATTTTACTCATTATTCTGACAGACATGGCTGCTACACAAGGATAGACATGCTATTCCTGTTGGAAACCTGGTTTTATAGTGTGCGGCCCTGTGAAATTCTCATCCGCTGTCTTTCTTTTTTTGCATTATTTGTTTATCCCCACGTGCCCTAGAGCTGCCTCTCTCTCGGGCTGCCATGGTCCCAGACATTCCCTCACTATCCCCTTTCTGACCACCTACCCACATCTGCAGCCTTCTGTGGGTAGCCCGTGTAACCCTTCACCAGATAGGTCCCCACTCCTCTGAGGGGAAGACACCAGCGGAGGAACCAGCCCACTATTTCTCTTGGTCCCGGAGCTGCTGAGGTATTCTGTGGCTCTCAGGGAGTCTTTGAGGTGCCTGGGGCTGGCTGTTGTCATCTGGCTAACTTCTGGAGCGGTTTTCCATTTTCTTTGTTTCCTTTGCATCGCTTCATGCAGTGCCTCCAATCTCCATTGGGGCTGCTATGTGAGTGAAGACAGTCCCTAACCCACCCTAAGATAGGAGAGCAGTCTGTCAGACACTCAATCCTATCCTCCCCTGCCGACCCTCGATGACCTGAGTCTGTTCCCAAACCGGTCGCTGGTGTGGGTCAAGGTAAGGCGCCAATGCCTCAACCTCTACGCCACTTGGCTGGCCCACTGTCTTTCTGACCATGCTCCAGTAATCATGAGGCTTGCTCTGGCTCCTGCTACACTGTAACTCACATTGGAGACTAAACATTGGCCTGCTAAACTCCCCAGCTTTAAAAGAGTTGATTGGGGACACTATTAAGATGTATGAGAGCCATAATATGAGCGGGAGACTTCAGAAGTTGTGAGATGGAACGCCTTAAGGCGATCCTACAAGGTGGTAACCTGGTATGGCAGTGTTCTTCATCCCTTTGGTACCTAATAGAGGATGCAGATGGGCTTCAAACCTCTATACACCCTGGCCCTGACCAGCACTCCCCAGACTTGGTTAGAACCATTAGAAACTGTTCGGTCAGACACAGCCTTCAGATTGTTTAGAAAATTAAAAGAGCACTAACACTCCTGAAGGTCTGAGCTCTCTCCCTAATAAGACATGAGACAAGCTTTCTCCTCCAATGCTAGATGCTGGTTATATGGCATGGGGAAGGCAGGGACCCTTACGATTCACACAGTTTAGAGACTGGGAGGTGTATATCTTTTCAACGTGCAAAGAGACGTTTGGTGGTCGAATAGGGAATTTTAGGTGCATGCAGATACTAGACTTTATCAACTCAGACAATAATATTCATTACCTCACTAGGCAATATACAGGTGGAAGACTTTCATGGGGCAGTCAGAATTAAGGGTCCTCACCATTATATCTCTAGCATATATAAGCACTCGGGATCCCAGTGGAGGTTGCATTAGATTCATTAAGGGAAATCTGGGAGCAGGAGACAGGCCTCCAAATAGATTTGTCCATTTGGGGACGTAGATTGAAGATAGGATGGAAGGTCTCATCAGTCCCCATGGTGTGAATTTTTCTGGAAAATGTTGGTACTTTTTTAAATGCCACCAATCACATGCCATTATAGCACCTCATGCTCCAATATGTGCTGGAGGAACTGTGGCAATGTTGGCAGCCACTGGCACATCTTCTAGGGGTGTCCTCCTTTCCCTTCTGGCAGCTGATTCAGCAGACCGTATAGGCTGTGTCCAGGGTCCTTCTTCCTTACAGTTTGAGGAATGGGTGCTGGGATTTCAGGGCCTTTAACTCCAGGGGTGACACTAGAAACATTTTGCTAAGCTCCACAGCTGTGGCCTTAAGTCCATTACCGTCAATTGGCTGAAGCCCAACCTCCCACTTTAGAGGAATGGATAGTTCAGATGAGGGGTTATATAAATGGAGGCCCTTACTACAAGTTATGCCTCATTTATGAGTTGCATGAACAAAGATGGAGAGCTTGGAGGGATGGCTTTCCCAGGAACCCACTGACCAGATAACAATAGAGTGCATAGTTTGTAGGTTAGAACTATACTCTACATTAATTTTGTGGTCGGAGGTCAAGAGAAAGAATGGAGGGATACTAATAAAGGCTGAGCTGTGATTGAAGAAAATTTCATCTTTATTTTGATTGAATTTTGTTAATTAATTAACTTGTTCCTGTGTATCTGGGGTGCTTTAGTCACAGAGTTTCCAGAATTTATTGTTACTGTAACTCGCAATGATGAGACTCAAGTTGGAGACTAATTTATTTGTTTTATTTATTTATTCTAGGATTACAAGTACCTTTGAGCCAAGGCTCTTTACAAAGGTTCCACATCAGAAATAATAAACAACAAGGAAACAATAGTGAAATAACAGTAAACAATTCATGTACAACAGTGCTATTGAAAGGGGTCAGTTATAGGAAGAGTAAGGGGTAGAGGATGAGGAGAAGTGTAGGTAGTTAACAGAGGCAGCTATAGTAAGATGGTGAACACAGCTAGGATGCATATGCCCACAAGGAATGGGTAGGGTCAGGCACCTGGGGGTGGCAGAGAAACAGGGATGGGAGGAGAGGGGAGGATGAAGATGCAGCCAGAGGCATTTGTTGAAAAGAAATGGGAAGGAGTGATAGAAGAGAAAAGGAGGCAGGGTGGGGGGATAAGTGCTGTAATGGGGCAAGGAGAGACTAATGAGGTGGTATGAAGACCTGAGATTTGAAGTGGCGCCTCAGGAGCTGATGGGGACTGGGGACCTGGGGTTAAGCAGTATGTAGTTAGGATTTAAGCTGTGTAGGTCATCATCTAGGAGAGGCAGTCACAGGAGCTAGAGGCAATGAGATGGGCCCGGAGTCTGGTTTTGAACAGACCTAGTGTTGAGGAAGAGGAGATGGTGTGGCTGACACCATTCATCCATAGAGGAACCCTATAGGTGAAGAAGCATTGGCCCTACATAGTTCTGACAGTGAGGAACTTGTAGAATCTGGATGTCGAGCTCCTGGTGTTCTGTCAGTTGGTGTTTTGATGTAACAAGGCAGTAACACCGGGGTGTGGAGGCCAAGGTTGATTTTCCCGCCATAGCAAATGTGAGATACTTTATACGGTTGGAGAGCTGGAGCCATCCGGATTGTCCATAAAGGGCCCAGGTGTTTCCCTGTTCTGTGGACTACCCTCCCACTCCCTCCTTGCATGGTGCACATTGATGCTCTGGTGCACGGCAACCCTACCAGTGTCATTCACGCTGGATACATGCATATCTTGGCTGCTGTAGTTCCTCCGGCCTCCACCAGGGGTCACCAGCACACCGGGACAACCCACCCCATTCTGCCCGGTGAGGAAAACACCACAAGGGCACTCATCCTCAACCCTCCTTGGCTGAACCCCGATGGTCCAAGCTCGTTCCTGAACCCAGGTCACCGCGTGGTGTGATGTGGCATCCAGCGCCTCAGCCCTCAGCACCACCAGGCCAGCATTTGCTGATGCTTTAAACAACCACTTCTTGACTACACTAAGATCTTCCCCTTCAGCAGGTGGTGTCAATCACATCGCTCCTCCTATATCACCTGGTCACCCAAGTACTTCTCCCTCAGCTCCTTTATGCCCTCCCAGTTCTTTACCCTGCCAATGCCAGCGTGCTCTGCAAATGGGACACTTTCTACAATAAAATTTGTAGGTTCACCCCATCTACCCTCGCCTAACTAATCGGTGCCTACTTTTATTCTGGCCTAAACTGCCTGTCTCCTGAAGACCTCCGGCTTATTCCCCTAGGGTGTCTTATTGACTCCTTACTAGACCACCTAGTCCGGCCTTTCTGACCAACCTGCTTAACTCTGGTCTCCCAATCCTGCACCCTCAGGTCCTCTTCTGTCCCAATGCTGTCTGTATGATCCTGTGCTACTAAAATGGGGAACAGGCGTCCTCCAATTTTGCTCCTAAGTTCTGGAACTGCTCCCACTGTATATCAAAACTCCACCTCCCCTGTGTTAAAGTGTTCGCTGTTCTCTCACTTCTACATCTCTGGGAACTGCAAATGCATGTAGTTGAAACTGACTCTAGTCTCCCTTGGGCCTAGGTCTATTGTATAACGACATCTATGGTATTTTTTGTTGTCTTAATTGGTACACTTGATTTATCCTGATGTATTTGAACCTGTACTACATTGTCTGTAATATATTGTTTTAGGGACGTGGATATGTTGTTCAATCCACACTTACTGGCAGGTACCTTGCTACTTTAAATCTTGCCGAAGGTCTTCAGGCTGGCTCCTCCCACCCACCCAGGTGGTAAAACCTCGGCTCCGCCCATGACACCAGATCTTCCTTATCGCTGGAAGCTCAGGTTCCTCCTTAGCGCTTCATGCTTTAGGCTTGATCCACACTTCGGTTAAACCGAAACTTATTCTAAAGTTTAAAAGACTTCGGTCTTTTTCCTCATGGCTGCATGGAAAAATCAACTCCTCGGATTTCGTCGGTGCCCCTGGGAGCTGAAGATGTCCTGACCAACCTACACCCACGCATGCTTACTGCCTAGGACTCAGACATGACTTGCAGGCTTGCAAATTATGCAAACTTTTCGGCTTCGGGTCTCAGGACCGCACGCCCGACTGCTTTTGGAGCGCCTCTGAAAAACGTTATTCTCCATTTAAGTCTAAGGAGGCCTGTTGGTGGTGTCTGGCTGCGGCTTGGCAGACCAGTTGAGCAGATCGCCTCGAGAAGGAGGCAGCCCAGGCTGCACCTTCATCTTCCTCTGTCGTGGCATTTATCCTGCTCTCCTTGGGCTCTTCTTGTACAGCTTCTTTTAAGGAGCTTGCCAATCCCTCTCCACCAAGGGAGAAGGACCCTTCTTCTCTCCTGTCTTCCAGGGAGTACATGTTCAGTGCCCTCAATGTCTCCTCTTATACCTCGCTGACTGGCTTTCATCTTTGTTGCCTTCCTCTGGACCTTCTCCAGCAAGTTAATGTCCTTTTTGTGGTGTGGGCACCAGTACTGTACACCATAGTCTAGATATGGCCTTACCAGTGGCCTGTACAAGGGCAGTACAACCTCCTCTCTCCCATTACTGATCTCCCAGCTATGCATCCCAGCATCTTGTCTGCCTTTGCTGCTGCTTTCTTGTATTGCATGGAGTGCTTCAGGTCACTAGTGATCATCACTTCCAGGTCCTTCTCCTTCTCTGATGCAGATACACTGACTCACACAGGTATACTGGCTTCCTGTGACTTTCTTGCCATTCCCACAGTGGGGCCTACCTCAAAGATTTTGGAAGAGAGTTCCAAAAGGCCAGGCTCACTACCTCAAAGGAGTGGTCTCCTGAGGATTGTAGCCCAGCCCTTGGAACTGCTAGGAGGCCCCTTGGTGGAGGAGTGGAGGGAATGTACAGGTATGGCAGGTATAAGGAGGTCAGATGGGTAGCTAGGGCCCGAACTGTATAGTGCCTTGCAGGTGGGCAAGCCCACCTTGAAGACAATCCTCCTCCTGACAGGCAGCCAGTGCAGGTCTTGCAGTACCAAGGTTACATAACAGGACCTGGGCAGGCCTGTCAGCAATTTGACCGCCACGTTCTGCACCAGCTATAGTCGGCAGAGGATCCCTCCCACTGACCCCAAACCATAGAGCATTACAGTTGTCCAGCCTGCATGTCACAAAGACATTCACCAGTGAGGGCAGGTCTTTGGTGGAATCAAGGATTTAATCAGGGTGATGTTCCTTAAGTGATAAAAGACACTTTGGACCACAGACACCTGGGCAGCAAGTGTTAGTCTGTCATCCAGGAGGACACCCAGATTTTTCACTTGAGAGATGCCATCAACAGAGTAGATCCGAGGTCCAAACCTGTTACTGCCCCAGAGGCATTCCTATCACAGCAACCAGGCTTAATTACCAGTACCTCCGCATTGTTGGGATTCAGCCTCAGCCAGTTAGAGGACATCCAGTCCTGAATTTTGGTCATGCACTTGTTCAGCACTTCAATGGCACCATTAGTTCCAGGGGCAAATGACATATTCAGCTGGGTATGGTCTGCATAACAGTGGAAACCCAGACTTCACCGTCATCTAAGCTCACCCGGGGCAGCATGTACACTGCAAACAGCATTGGCGAAAGGATAGAACCTTGATGAACTCCACATGACAGGGTTTTCAAGGAGGAGGAGAAATTCCATCATCACCTGTTGCCTCTTGTCAGAGAGATAGGACTCAAGCCATTGGACAACAGTTCCAATGAGTCCTAATACACTCTAGGGTGATCAGGAGCTGCTGCACAGAGTCCGGCATGGGAGTCGGCATTGCTGCTTTGGGGAAGGGTCGTGGTTCTCCTGGTGCTGAAGGCCAACACCTGTGGAGCTGTTGCACAGTGAGCCTGGGCAGGGAGACAAGGCTGCTGCTCGGGCAGACCGTGGTTCTCCTGGCCTAGGCAACCATTAAGGCTTCCTTTAGCTCAAGGGAGGTGGCAGGGAAGTACAGGCCTGTCAGCCTGACATCGGTGGTGGGCAAGGTGATGGAGGGCATTGTCAAGAGAGGCTGGGGGAGGGATCTGTATAAATCACGACCCACTATAAGCTCACAACACATTCACATGTAAAGGAAATTCCACTGTACCAGCCAAAAGGCTCTCCGATCACAATAAAACTAAGAACCTCTGCCTCAGTGGCAGGTAAAGATGGGATCAGTGGCCATGGTCCCACGACCTATGCCGAGAGGGTGGTGGAATTAGGGATTGTGCTGCCCAGGGGACTATTGGAGGCAGAGACTGTGGAGGGGTTCAGAAGGAGTTGGACAGGAATAGGGGAAAGGGTGTGCTGGAAAATTCTTTTTGTTTTTTTTTTGTTTTGCGGTTGGGCCTGGTTTGGGAGGGTTTGTGGTAGTGACATTGTCCACCAGTGAATGCTTAACTTGTGGTGGCACCTGATATGCAATAGGATGTTTTTATTATCACACTTTGTCTTCCAGCAGGAAGCTCCTGATTGGACATATTACAGATCAACAAGAACATCTGTCTTGTAGAGGGTCCTGGTTCAAGCTTTTCAGAGATTATCGAACATCAGTTTCTTCATTTGTCAAGGTTAGTTCTATCCATTACATGTTGCGCCTGATATGGGAGGGAATTGGGGTACAACAGAACAACAGGGAATTATACAATTGTGGCAGTGCTTGGTTTATGAGGGTATTGGGAGGCCATTGATGTGGAAAAGTGAGGTTGTTACACTGTGTACAGGCAGGGTAGGGGGAGATGGAAAGAGTGAGGCCAATCTGGATCACATTACTATAATGAGAAATAATGCCGTGTTGGGCTCGGGAACGCGCTTCCCAGCACAGCAACACGGCATTATTGGCTCACAATGCCGTGTTGCTCTTGCACCACGTGACGGCGTTGCGCCTATTGCGGGGCGCCTCATAGAGGTTTCAATAATGTTGTGTTCTAAAGCAAGACTACAGTCTATGAAGATTGCCTCAGTCTCTGCGCCTTTTCCTGAATCACTCTGCACTGTGCTCGCCCCAGTAGACATCACGCTTGTCCGTTAGCAGTAGAGCATTAATCACCAGCAGCTCGCCTCTACCGGTGATTAATGCCCGCTGGGAGTTGAACCCTCCGTCACTCGCGGCAACAACGCCTCTCAGCGGGCATTAATCCCGTAGAGGCCTCCTCTGCCGGTGATTAATGCTACCTAACACAGGCTTAGTCCGGCAATGGCGGACTGGTAAAATAAATATTTGACTTGTTTAGATGGGGAGACAGACTATTGGATAGAAAATATACATTTTTTCAGCAACAGAAATTAGTGGTAGGGTCTGGTATGGGAAGGTGTGTACTGACATTGTACACGAGGGAAATGCTTAACTTATTTATTTGCTTTTGTTTACCGGTGCGCATACTAGAAAACCAGGTGTCTATTTTCAAATGGTCCCAGGAGGGTTACAATGGAACAAAAATGATCATCAGGCATATACAGGGTTAACATACATCTTGGTTCAGGCACATATATAACATAAGAATAAGGTACACATATATTTTACTGTCACATAAATCACAAGTAAACTGTATTCTATCACTAAATGTGGGTTTTGTGTACAGGCCAGGCAAATGACAGGCTGATTAAGCAATAAGGCATGACTAAGGTTTATGTTATGGTCTGTTAATCACGTTCTAGGGGGTGTACTGTAGGCACGAGGTGTAGCCGAGTGCTACATGCCCCCTACAGGGTGATTAAATGACCATTAACATAATCCCTGGGAGTGCCTTTATTTGCTATTATAATATAAATGTTTTTAAATAGTGTTAAACCCTGTTCAGCATTTGATTAGGTTGTATATGTATGTTAATCAAAGATTAACATAGGGCTGATAGAATGTTTACAACCAATCAGAAAACTATATTTTCAGACTCTTTTATAATTAAAAACATATTTGATTTTCACAATCCGGGGAGAGACTGGATGTAAAGAGATCTCTTACCTGGTACATGATAACCACTAAGGACCATAGAACAGAAAACAACTGATCTTACTTCTGAGGGTTCCTGCAGGTCTTCAAGTATAGGTCTGCATTTCCTGGCATCAGAACTGCACGGCAAACTTGTAGCTAGCAGTCGCCAGCAGGAGCCGTGTCCCATCATCGGGTGGTGTGACGCCAGCATGACTATAAAGGGGGCAGTCCCGCCCGTCATCCAGTTCTTTCCCACCATCACCTTATTTATCCCTTTCAAGTACTTGAAGCTACCAATCATGTCCCTCCTCTCTCTCCTCTCTTCCCTGTCTTCCAGGAGCATATGTTCAGTGCCCTCAACCTCTCCTCGTATGACTTGCCCTGCTGACCTGCTGTTATCTGACCTTGATTCTCGCTGCTGGATCTGATGACGGGATGTATTCCAGACCCAGCTTTTTCGGACCTTCTTGTTCCTATTAAGGAGTACTTTGATTGGGAGTCTGAGGATTGGGACCCTATGTGCAGAGGCTCGTGGAGCACCTGGATCTAGAGTCTATGTCCCCGTCCCCATTCCTCCGTGGATCGCCCCTCTGCTGCTTCCCAGCTCACTTGTTGCTCCTTTGTTTGCTTTGGCATCAGTCCCTCCCCACTTCCTGCTTCTGCCTTGTCCTGTTTCCTATCTCTGTGATGTCCTCTCCAAACCCCTCTCCTACTTGTGCTGTCTCTATCCTCCGCCACCACTTCTCCGTCCCTGGTTAGTAAAGGGGGGCATGAATGTAGGGTGGTCGAGTTAGGGTACGAAGATTTAGGGTTGGCCATTGGTCTAGGTGGGGTCCAGTGCCAGGAAGAGGGGTCAGAAGGGGGCAAGTGACAGCATTGAAGAGGGTCAACTAGGGGAATGTATTCAGATTAGAGTATGTGGAGTGGAGAACCATAGTAACTTTCTTGTTCTCTTGCCTTTGAATACCAATCTGATGCACTGGTTTGTTACTTCCATTAAGGCTTCCTTTAGATGCTTACACTGTTCTTCCACTCCCCCTCCTGCCCCCATTCTCTCAAGAGCTCTTTTGAGACCTCTCCCCATTTCAGCAAAGTCAGCATTTTTGAAATCCAAAACCTTTGTCCAAGTATGACTTGAGTAAGTATCTATCCTTATGCTAAACTAAACTATATTGTGATTGTTGGATCCCAGTGTGGGGGAGTTTTGAGAGAGTGAGATTAACCACCATGCTATATTAGGGTGCTATAGCACATGTTATCAAAGTGCATGTTTGGACAATTTGACAGTCGAACTGTGATTCTGTGGTGGCACAAATTATGAAGGTCATGTTGTCCAATTTGACAGTTGCATGTTATCAAGTTGCATGTGCCAATTTGATGGTCTAAGTGAAAATTTGTGATTGCGCATGTTATCAAGGTGCATGTTGTGCCAATTTTTCAGTCGCATGGAACATTTGTGATAGCGCATGTTATCAAGGTGCATGTTGTTCCAATTTGTCAGTCGCATGGAACATTTGTGATAGCGCATGTTATCAAGGTGCATGTTGTGCCAATTTGACTGTCGAAGTGAACTAGATGCTTCATTTACAGAAGAGGTGCAAAGAAGGAATTCCATTAAAAGGGTCAGTGAATGAACTTAAATGATTGCCCAGGCAACAATGGGCCAGTGAACCAAAAAGGAATATCACCTATCCCAACCGGGATACTACAGTCACTTGAAAATTGGCCATCTAGGCAGAGAGCACTAGTCTTTCTAATCATCTTTAAAAAAAAACAAATTTTCTTCTATTTGTTAACTAATTTTATTCCTTTATGTCACTATTAATATTATTATTATAATACTTCTTCAACAGTAATTTTTTCTTATGCACCATTACACTCTAATGTAGTCTGATGCACCAGCAGTATCTATCCACTATCGGTTTCTTATCTCATTACTGTATCTTTTTCATATTAACCTATTGTTGTTTCTCTTTCACATGCCTGAACAGATGAGGACTCCTTCACCATCAGATAAGTATTTTTCTACTGTCAACATGTCATATATTAATAATTTATTAAGAACTATGGATCCTTTGTGACTCCATTCCTGTATTTTATTTTTCAGTACTGACGGACATCGTCCCTTCAAGATTCCTGCTTCGGACTCCACAGTATCCTGGTAAGACACTCTCCACATATTACTTGATTGTGTTTGGTATGGGAGGGGTTGCATGGGATATGTGTCCTATAATCCCTGATCTTACTTGAGATGGCTCTTGCAGTGTAAGTGTAACAATATCCCAACAGGGTGGCGGTATTATGCTATACCGACCGCCCAGGGCTGTAATGATGCCCAACGCTGCAGGCGGAGGGCCTTATAGCCCCTGGAAGGTCCGGTATAGCACAATACCGCCCACCCTGGAGGGTATTATTGCGCTTAGAAAATGGGCTATCTGTGGCACTTTTATATGGGATTAAAAAAAATTAAAGGCAAAATAAAAAATAGGGTAAGAATTAAGTTTTTTTCTTTGTCCTATAAAGTAGTGCCACCCTTTCTGGGCTATTCCATCCCCTTTTGCCACTCTCCACAGAGCTTTTCTCTTGTTGTCATCTGTGCCAACCTCACCCCCAGCATCAGCTCCTCCAGAACAATACAGTTTATTATAAAGTCCCCGTAGTCTCTTTTACATCGCTGTTTAGTGAAAAAAAAAGTTTTCTGCCCTACTTACAGTCTTTTTCCCACCTCGAACTTGCAACTGTTAGGCGCCGCCTCCATGACTCTGCAATGTAAAGTCACAAAATGGAGACCCAGAGGGATATTGTGGCACAGCATTGTTCTAAATGTTTCAGCCCCACCACTTTCTCTGGCAGGATGTTCCACTTGTCCACCACCTGTTCTGTGAAGAAATTCTTCCTCACGCTTCTCTGAATCATCCTCCCTCCAACTTCATCCCATGCCCTCTAGTCCTGGAACATCTTTTTCGCTTAAAAATAGTGCATTCCTGCACCTTGTTCCTCCCTGTAAGATACTTGTATGTCTCTATCATATCCCTCTCTCCTCCTCTCCTACAAGGAGTACATGTTTCAGTGCCTTCAACCTGTCCTCATAGGTCTTGTGATGCAATCCATGCACCATCTTTGTTGCCTCCTCTGAACCTTCTCTACCCTGTCTATGTCCTTACGTAGGTAAGGTCTCCAGAACTGCACCTGTACTCCAGGTGCGGCCTCACTAGTGTCTACTATAGTGGAATTATGACCTCCTTTTCCTGCTGGTGATGCCCTGCCTATGCATCCCAGCATCCTATTTGCTTTACCTGCTGCCTTGTCACACTGTTTCCATGCCTTGAGGTCATCAGAGATGATAACTCCAAGATCCCTTTCCTGCTTGGTGCATGCTATATCGCTCACCCCCAACTGATATATTGTGCCAGGGTTTTGTGTCCCATATACATTATCTTGCACTTCCTTGCATTGAATTTCAACTGCCAAACCCCTGACCATTCTTCAAATTTCTGCAGGTCCCTTCAAACAACATGAGGTCTTGCTGTATTGTGACTTCTGCAGTGGTCCACAGTGCTTGGGCTGCCCCGGAGAGGAGGGAGTTGGCTCCAGTGTGGGTGGAGTTCTCGGCGCGGGCGCTGTTGCTGGGGGCTCTGTCTGGACAGTTTCAAACTGAAACTGTCAGATTCTTTACTCACTCACTGAACAGTCGCTCCGGAGATCTCTCCTTCAGCTCGGTTCATTTCTCAGTTCAAATGAGTTAATTTTGGTTCATTTAAACCGGCAAAAGTTCCTAAATTACCGCATTTTGGTTCAAAGCTCTGTCTGGTAAACCGTAAGTACAGCTATCTTTTACATTTTAGGGCTGTTAGATTTTAAATTTGTTGCGATACGGAAGCCTGAAGTGTGACTCTTAACAGATCTGACTTTCTGCCATAATTCCACAACCCCCAGCTACCCATTTGGAGGCCTGTAAACACAGATGCAGTGTGCTGGAGTGATCTGACAGTTGGGGTGTAGGGCTCGCTTTATGCCGACTTTCTCCGTGTGTTAGATATAGAAAATCACAGCAATAATCTGCCCCACATCCTGTGACCAGACATGTTGTCCTCCTCACCCCCCCTTACAGAACCCGGAAAAGGCAGCAGCAATCCCTGGAAGCCCATATTCTGAAAAAGAAGAAGATGAGTTCAATGTAAAAGGAGCTCAAAAACCAAGGCAGGTGTCCACTTCTACTGTGCCCATTTTCTAAGCACAATAATACCCTCCAGGGTGGGCGGTATTATGCTATACCGGACCTTCCAGGGGCTATAACGCCCTCCGCCTGCGGCATCAGGCCCTCATTACCCCTGGCGGTCTGGTATAGCACAATACGCCCACCCTGTTGGGTATTATTGCTTACATATTCACCAGTCTCAGCCAGCGTGAGAAATGTTATGCTATGAAAGTGTTCATCACCACATAGGTTGCACCATCTGGTGCTTCAATGGATGCTGCTGATAAAATCAGTTCATCATTTAAAAGATAATATATAATAATACATATTTTCACTCTCACTTCTACTTGTACAGTAGTTATTTGTTCATGTAATATACTGTTAGTATTATGACACAATATAAAACAAATGTAATCAGAAGAACTGAGAATTGAATTCACAAACATAAACAATACTTTGGATGTATATGCTTTATTAATAAGACATAAAATTGGTTGCTTTTATCACTGAATTAAAATGTATGATGTGTTCTTACAAATGTTTAAGGTCAATTTAATAACACTTATCCTGACTTGATTCCTTAGAGTTTTTCGTGCATCATCTTCATTGGGACAGTATCCGAAAATCAGAAGAGAACAATGGTTTATTTTTACATTTATCAGTTCACTGACACGTAGACACTTTTGAAACATTTGACTTTTGATGGATATAAGCTGTACTGTGAATTGTTGATCCTAACTTGATATATGTGAAGTTCTTCCTATGTTGTGATACTGCATATTGTATGGTTAATTAAAGTTGCAAGTTCAAAAACAAGAAAGGTTTCAATTTGGTGATTTTCTTGACTAGTAAGGAAATACACTATCTGTTTATAACCAGGTAACATCAGGAGGCATTACAACTCACTGGAGGGTGGTAACATGCAGACTGATGTTATACAGTCATAAACCTATAGTGATATATTGGGGGTTGACATTGTACACTAGTGAATGCTTAACTTGATGTTGCACCTGATACGGGATGGGATGTTTCTATTATCATATCACTGTGTCTTCCCGTATGTGTGAAAATGAGCTTGAGTATTCCGTTAAAGATATTACATGTAACTCTTCGAATATAACTTATTTTTTTTGTCTTTCAGGTTGATTCCTTGCAGTATATTTGACATAATTCATCAGAACATAGAATATTTTGTGGTACGTTTGAAAATATAAATCAGTGCACAGTGGGGAGTTGGGGAGTAGGGTTTATTGAGCCAAACTGGTATTCATAAGGGCTTCAGTTTTCATATTATTGTTAGAATCACCCCACAGAGATAACTTGCAACAATGATGTGTTTTTTTTGTTTTGTTTTTTTTCTCTACACCTGACAGAACAATCATCATGGCAAAAAATGACTGCATTGGATGTTTTGGCCGAGATCCAGATGTGTAGTGATCCGATTTCTCCAATCGCATAGTGAAGAGGATGTTGAAGAAAGATTGTACGATCTGGATCTGGTGGAAGTGCGGAATGAGTCTTCTGAAGATGAAGAAGTTACTGATCAAGATTACATGCCGGATGTGGAGCAGGAAGATCATGAAGAGACCCCCACAACATCAGTAGGTGCAATGCCCAAGAAGACACGTGGTAAAAGGGCTCGGTCATCAGCAGAACAAAGCATTAGAAGAGAAGATGAATGGGAAGAAGTGACAACAACAAGTGACAATGGACACCTATTCACTGCAACTTCAGGTCTCCAAGTACCAGTCCCAGAAAGTCCACTTGGATTTGTACAACTGTTTTGCCTGACGGATGAAGATTTGGAGCTTATTGCAAGGGAAACAAATAGATATGCTGATGATTTCTTTCTGGCACATCCAATTGATGATTTGCCACCACATTCAAGGGCCAGGGCTTGGAAGATGACTGACAAAGAAGAACTGAAGAGGTTTTTTGCATTATACATTGCGATGGGACTGGTAGTGAAGAGCAGTAAAGATGAATACTGGGGATTGGATGAAGTCACCTACACACCATTCTGGGGCAGTGTGATGGCAAGGAACCGATTCAACCTGATTTTTTCTTTTTTCCACATGGCTGACAACTCGAATCGGAAGCCTAGAGGATGGAGGGATTTGATCAACTTTTTCACATTAGGGAGATACATGAGCGATTCCTGAAGAGATCACGAGAAACCTATCTTCCCGACCGGGACCTCTCCCTGGATGAAGGTATATGTCTGTGGAAGGGAAATCTAAGTTACAGAACATTTAATCCACAAAACCAGTGAAGCATGGAATCAAGGTGTACACCTTATGTGAATCAAACTCAGGATACATATGCAACTGGCAATTCATACAGGCAAAGTCGACGAGGAACAGAGCAAAGGACACATACAGAGTTTGTTTTGATCTTGTTAGAGAAGAACTGCGAGGAAAGGCTACAGGATTTACACAGACAGATACTACACTGGACCTCAACTCTACACAGATCTATTTTTATGTGGAGTTGGTGCAACTGGAACTATTATGCCCAACCGCAAGGGAATGCCTCCTAAAATAAAAAGACATAAAGTTGAAGATGAAAGAAAAGGTTACATTCAGGAAGACACCAATGCTCTGTATGAAGTGAAGAGACAAGAGGACATATACATGCTGTCAACAACATCAAGTACTGAATTTGTTGATACCGAAGAAAGGATTGGAAGACTGGGAGTCAATAAAAAACAAAATGTATACTGGACTACAACAGATACATGGGTGGAGTGGACAAAAATGATCAGCTGGCAGGGTATTACAATTTTAACCGGCGATGCAGGAAGGTATGGCAGAAGGAGTTCTTTTATTTACTGAATGCCATGTTAATTCAGGGGTACATAATGTACAAGAAATTTTCCCCAGAAAGAAAGAAGATGATGCACTTGGAATTCCAACGAACTGTAGTTAAAGAACTTGTAACGACCAGCAAAAAAATAGATGATCTTCCACAGCATAGCCAAAAACGGCAATCGACAAAATTGGATCCATGCCAACGACTGCAAGGAAAGCACTTCCCATCAAAAATACCAAGAACACCAAAGAAGCTGTACCCTACCCGAAGATGTGTGGTGTGCACAAAGAAAAGGAGCATAAGAATCGACCTACTGGTGTGCAGATTATGCAAGGGTCTGTGTGTAGATAAATGCTTCTCGAATACCATTCAAAGATGAAATCGGGATGCCGGATCACCGAATACAAGCGATAGCGACACAGAATAGTAAATCGCTTGACAGGCGAGATTCCTGTATCAAGATCGAGATGGTGGAAATAGTCAGCATTAGCGTGTCCATTGGACACCATGGCATGTTTTATAGTTGCTGTTTCCAGTGTGGATGACATGGGGTGTCCTTTGGACTCCATGGAATGGTTAATTGGTATAGATTCCCAGTATCGGGACCGAGATGGCGGAGTGATCGAGATGTAGGATAGTGGGAGATGCTGAGTGCTGCATCCCGGAATGGACTGCACAAGACTTCCTCTATCATAGTCAGCATTGTGTGTCCATTGGACACCATGGCATGTTTTATAGTTGCTGTTTCAGTGTGGAAGCCATGGGTGTCCATTGGACACCATGGAATGGTTAATTGTGTAGATTCCTCGCATCGAGACTCGAGATGGTGGAGTGATCGAGATGTAAGACAGGTGGGAAATACCAAGTGCTGCATCCTGGAATGGACTGCACAAGACTTCCTCTATCATAGTCAGCATTGTGTGTCCATTGGACACCATGGCATGTTTATAGTTGCTGTTTCTCATGTGGGATGACATGGGTGTCCATTGGACACCATGGAATGGTTAATTGGTATAGATTCCTGGTATCGAGACTGAGATGGTGGAGTGATCGAGATGTAAGATAGGTGGGAAATACCAAGTGCTGCATCCTGGAATGGACTGCACAAGACTCCCTCTATCATAGTCAGCATTAGCGTTCCATTGGACACCATGGCATGTTTTATAGTTGCTGTTTCCCAGTGTGAAGCCATGGGGTGTCCATTGGACACCATGGAATGGTTAATTGGTATAGATTTGTGTATCGAGCTGAGATGGTGGAGTGATGAGATTCAAGATAGGTGGGAAATACCAAGTGCTGCATCCTGGAATGGACTGCACAAAACTTCCCTCTATCATAGTCAGCATTAGCGTGTCCATTGGACACCATGGCATGTTGGAAGTTCAAACAGTGTGGAAATATATACAGAATGGGGCTACTGTGAAATGTTTGTTGCATATTGTCTATGCTACTAGAAGGGAAAGGGATTACAATGCCCCCAAAGCTGTATCAGGTTAGCCTTGTTACTAACAACCTGTCCTCTGGTGGGCTCACTGTGTCAGTACACTGCCCTTAACCTGCAACTAGCCATGCAGGCGAGGGTAGTAGCCCTTGAGATAGTGGCACCTAGGGATACACATGTGTGGGGATGACATGTACGAACTGGAACTCCCAACATGTACTGCTTTATTCATGCTAGGTCAAACATGACTACTGCAAAATACCATTCCTATTTGGTAACCATCAGTTTCTCAAACCACCAATCACATAATGTTTTCATAGAGATCTTGTGCCTAAATGGTCTTGCTCTAAGTGCCACTATTAGTAATCACTCTTGAATGTTTTTATTTCCTAGAAGATACCAGACATATTGTCTTTTCCGAAAATGTCAGGATGAGCACTACTACCTGTCATAGATTGGATACACTCCGTGCTATAATATGTATGTTTTCTTATTCAGATATGCAGGGTCCAGAGAAGACTGTGGATCTCTGGACACTCCTATCGTGCATTGGGCAGGGGTTGGGGGTGGTCTCGAACTGGGGGACCAGTGTTCTTTGATACTCCAGTCAGTATTCGTTGGTTAGGGTGAGAGGGGATGTGTTGGGATCAACTGGTGCCAATGTTAGTGCAGGAGTGCCTGAGGGATTCAAACCAGATGTCATCGTCATCCACCTGGGAGGCAATGATTTGGGATTGAAGACATCAGTGATATAGCTAGGAAGATGAAGGAGACATCGCCTTGATCAAGCACCGAATCCGAAACCATGATCCTTTGGTCCCTTATTATCCAGCGTCAGTGGGAGGAAGTTTCTGATACGAAGAAATGGATGAACAAGGAGAAAGATCAATACAGAGGTGGGGTGGGCATTCATGAGAGGATTGTCAGCTGGCGTGGTCAAGCATGATGGCATCATGTCCTCTTCCCAGAACTGTATCGGCAGGATGTAGTCCACTTAGCGGATCAGGAAGCGATGTTCTGCGAGTGACATCAAGAGGGCTGTAGTCCAATACTATAAAGGTATGTATTTTATGCAGTCGAGAGAATGTACACTATATAATCCAATGGACTATAACTTTCAGGTCGTCATTGGTATAATGTCTTTAAATTCTGTGTTTGTGATTGGAATATATAAGTTAAAAGTCTTTAAAAGCAAAGAACGATACGGATATACGTTCCAATGCCCTATCGACTTGTCGGGGTCGTTTTCCATATGACAATCACTGTAATCTATATACACAGTGCGTTAGTAATGGAATATGTCCCTGGCTTCGGAAATACTTGCAACTAGTCAGAATTGGAAATAAATTGGAAATAATAAGTATATGTAGGTTACACGTGATGTCACTAACTGTAAGTTGAGTTTAGTTTTAGGTTTTGAGATGTGTGTTGATGTACAGTATGTATTCATGTTTCAAAATTAATTCAGGTTTGACCTCATGAAACTGCTAACAGTAGTTATTCCAGCTGGGTACCTCAACAGTGATTCACACTTCTACCCATATCTAGCAAAGGGTGGTGTTTTTTTTTTTTACCTTTATTTATTTATTTTTTTACCTGTCATACCAGGAGAGAAATACTGCAATGATGCTACATTACAACATTTTATGATCTTGACTTCCTAAGATACTACTCAACTGATACTTTCTGGGATTACGGTAGAGACAAACTAGTTTGTCTAACAGGCTATGGAAACCTTTCTGTTAATATAATAGCCTTAGATCTATTGTCGCATTGCACCACAACAAACTTCACTCACCGCTCATCAGTTGGAATGAATTATAGCTGCATGGACTAGTTCGAACACTCAAGATGACTTCATGTGAGGGTGAGCTACATTACTTTTGGTAAATTAAATATCACAGAGTATGTAAAATGTTGATGCAATGGTAGCATAGGTAAGATCAGATGTTTTTATCTACATCATGTTTGAAGATTATATATAGAATTTAGAATAGGAAGGATAGCTTTTCTCCACAGGTTTAGAATAGGAAAGGGTGGGGTTTTTCCGTTGGTTTTAGAATAGAGAAATATGTTTTTTTCTACACAGGTTTTAGAACAGGAAAGTATAGGTTTTTCTCAGGTTTTTTGAATAGGAAATGGTAGGTTTTTTTCCACAGGTTTTAGAATAGGGTGGATAGGTTTTTCCACAGGTTTTTTGAATAGGAATGTTGATTTTATCCAAGTTTAAAATAGGAAAGAGTTTTTCCGTGTTTTTGAAACGGGAAAGGATGGATTTTTCCTGCAGGTTTTGAATAGGAAAGGATAGGGTTGTTTCACACATTTTGAATAGAAAGGATAGGTTTTTCTCCAGGTTTATAATAAAAGAATAGATTTTCCACAGGTTTTGTATAGAACGAAGGGTTTTGCCATCTGGCGTACCTGTTCGATGGAATGCTTTTGTGTATGATGATCCTTACACTTGAAAAGTTTCGCATCAGTGAAATGGGACACTGATGGTAAATGCTAATGGTAATAAAAAGTAAACTATTTTGGTTCTTTCATACTGTATAGTACACTATATATGATGCTGTGTGGTGGTCTAAATATACACCACTTGTTAACACCTATTTAATTTGCTGTCCTCACTGTAACCTGAATTTGAAGAAACTAGGTCTATTTCATTAATTTTATAAACTATGTGACGATATTCTGTCTTCATCTGAACCGGTGAAGGTGCATTGCTATGTATTGACACGAACTATTTATATAATGTATGTAAAAAATACAAAACATGGGACTAAGGCATAGGTATAGTAACATAAGAAAATGTGTTAATTATATATGGGCACAGTGATCTAAATATAATAGTATATGTAATACTATAGGTTTTATCGTTCACATGCATAAATGCTGAGATAGATAGGAAGACAGATCTTACTTCGAGGTTCCATCAGGAGTCATCGTTATTGACTGTACCACCTGGCATCGGGCCACACGTAGACTTTTTCTAGCAATACCTGGGGACCACCACTACCGCCATGTGACCAACAGAACTCCTCCAGTGCCAGGTTAGGTTGTGCCGTTTTCACAGGTTTTTGAATAGGAAAGGATAGGTTTTCTCCACAGGTTTTGAATAGGAAAGTAGGGTTTTTCTCCACAGGTTTTGTATCAGGAAAGGATAGGGTTTTTCTCCATGGGTTTTGAATAGGAAAGGTTAGATTTTTCCACAGGTTTTAGAATAGGAGAGATAGGGTTTTTCCATTGGTTTTGAAAGGAAAGAGAACTTTTCGTTCAGTTTTAGAACAGAGAAAGGTAGTTTTTTTCCAGGTTTAAATAGGAAAGATAGAGTTTTCCAAAGGTTTTTAGCAAGGAAAGGATTGATTTTTCTCCACAGGTTTTAGTACAGGAAAGATAGGGTTTTTCCGTTTTGTAAGTCAGGGAAAGAATAGGATTTTCTCTCCACAGGTTTTAGAATAGGAACGGAGAGTTTTTGTCACTTTTCTGTATTACTGTCTGATGGAATGCTTGTGTATGATAACTATACACTTGAGTGTTGCACGTTGAAATGTACAACTGATGTTAATGGTAATAAAAAGAACTATTTTGCTTCTTCCTACTGTATAGTATATTATAAGATACTGTATGGTGGTCAAATACTGTAGCTCTGCACCATCTGGCTGCAGCCCCACCGGACAGTCAGTCGGCGGGCGGGGGGCGGCAGGCAGGTGGATGCTGTCGCCCACCGCTGCGGGGGAGCGGGTGGAGGGGCTTTGTGGGTGGGTGGGGGACACTAGACACCAGGGAGATGTTTGAGGGGGGTTGTGATGTGACATTCTGCCCGGCATCGGGCTTTACGGATCCAAAGGACCACCAGGGTGATATTCGTTGGGGGGAGGGTTACATTCTGCCCGCAATCGGGCACTGGGGTTCACACGTTCTGCCCGCGATCGGGCTGTGGGAGATGTGTGGGGGTTTCATGTATCTGTACTGCCCAGATCGGGCTGTGGGATATGTGTGTGGGGTTTCATGTACCTGTACTGCCCGCGGTCGGCTGTGGGATATGTGTGGGGGGTTTCATGTAACTGTGATGCCTGCGATCGGGCTGGTGGGGGGGCACATGGACCGAGTTGGGGGTCAGCCAGGGGTGGCAGCTGCTGTGTTGAGCCCTGCAATACAGTAGCTCACCTGTGGGTGGCCCTCAACTAGATCCTTTTTTTTTTGGCTCATGGTTGTGCAGGCGCAGGTTGGGGGTTGCGCATGCACAACTCTGCACAACCCGACTGAATATTGGGTTGCGCAGGTTATGCATGGTTCCTCCCCCTCCTGTTGAGCATGTATTCATTTGCATTGCTCTTTTGCGCAACCTGTTGCCAGTGGAGCAACTGCCTCCTGCTGAATATCACAGAATGGCGCAATGTAGGACTTGCGCATGCGCAACCCTGTTGCGCATGGAGCCACCCTTTTGAATATCTGGGCCCTTGTGTTTATGTTTGCATTAGTGTCATCATTACCATTAGTGTTTGCACTTACATTACCATTACTGTTTGTGTTTGTGTTTGCGCTTCCATTTACATTACCATCACAGCTTGCGTTTATGTTACTGTTACCATTTGTGCTTCTGTTACCATTTGTGTTTGTGTTACCATTAGCCTTACCATTACCATTTGCGTTTCAGTTTGCGCTTGCATTTAAGTTACTGTTTACATTTGTGTTTACTTTAACATTTGCATCACCGTTAGTGTTACCATTAGCATTTGTGTTTATGTTACCATTTGCATTTGTGTTTGTGCTTACATTTATGTTACCATTACCATTTGTGTTTTCATTACCATTTGCGCTTGCATTATCATTTGTGTTTCCATTTCTGTTACTGTAAACATTACCTTTACCATTTGCGTTTGCAATTGCACTTGCATTGGCACTTCTGTTTGTGTTATCGTTTCTGCTTGCATCATTGTTAGATTGTCGTTAGAGTTTGTGTTTACGTTACCATTGCCATTTGTATTTTTGTTTTCGTTACCATAACCATTAGCGTTTGCATTTCTGTTCATGTTTGCGTAGGCGTTACTGTTCCCATCAATGTTTGCATTTCCATCGCTGTTACATTAGTGTTTGCATTAACATTTGCATTTACATTTCCATAACCGTTACCGTTACCATTTCTTTTTAAGTTACCATTGCCTTTTGCATTTCCACTTTTTTTGTTTGCATTTACATTTACGTCACCATTACTGTTACTGTTTCTGTTTCCATAAGCTTTAGCATTTGCATCTGCATTCACATTTGCATTACCGTTACCATTATTGCTTGCGTCACCATTACTGTTAGTGTTATCATTACTGTTAGGGTTATTATACACAAATGGCCACCACCACATTCCATTCACTATTTATATTGCACATTCTCATAAAGAAGGGACATTCATGGCAAAAAACTCTGTTTATTGCATCAGTTAGGATTGTTCCACAGTGACAAAAGCAAGGAAATTTGGTGTTAGGGTTGAAAACCTTAACTGCGCATCCCCCCCCACCACCTCACACACACATACATGCAAGTAGGGGAAGAACCAAGGCAACCCAACCAATCCCACTCAACCAGCAGCAGGTAACAGAAATAACATACAAGTATCTAAACCACAAAACCACACACCCATGCTCCCATCGGGCTGTGGCATGGGGTCATCACTGCTAACTCTGATCCCAGACGTTCCATGCACCACAAAACACATATCACTATGGATAACTGGCCATCTTGGGCCATACGCTGCCACCAACACATAGCACAGACTACACATATGATATTTTGGAGTGTACAAGACCCAAAACAGGATTTTCCACATTCCCTGAAATACTTTCAAAAATCATATTCGCAGATGCGACACTATTGTGTGTTCCATTTGAGACACTTTCGAGTTTGCAACAGTATTTTGAAAGTATGCTCCTGATGACTGTACATCTTTGCCATCATCCTGGAAGCAAATGGTTGGGTCCTTTGGGCTGAAATTTGCAGGAAGGCAAGCCCTAGTCCAACAGATGTGCCTTTTCCTGATTTGGTGCTAAAATACTTAAGCATGACAAAGTTACACTGTTCTGAAATTGAGCAATTTCCCATAGACTAACATTGCAGCACCCATGACTCCTTTCGCCACCCATATGTCAAAAATGTAGCAAGGTACACAGTTTTCACTACTGCCAC
The DNA here is from genome assembly GCA_016271365.2 of Neoceratodus forsteri. Lineage (NCBI taxonomy): Eukaryota > Metazoa > Chordata > Ceratodontiformes > Ceratodontidae > Neoceratodus > Neoceratodus forsteri. The sequence goes on along the minus strand of CM028130.1, from coordinate 755,958,357 downwards.
CTTTTTTCACCTTCGGGTGCACTGACCTCGTGAAACAGGTTTGGAAATACTGTATGATACCTGAAGTTAGATTTCTTACCTACTTGCTTCGGTAGCACAGGTATACACTTCCTGCTGGTTGTGTGTGATTGGTTGTGTTGCCTTGGTCTTTTCTCTACTTGCATGCATGTGTGAGCAGTGGTGGTGTTGGGGGGATGTGCATTTAGGGTTTTCAACCCTAACACCAAATTTCCTTACTTTTGTCACTGTGGAACAACCCTAACTGGTGCATTAAACAGAGTTTTTTGCCATGAAAAAAAAATATATACATATATATATATACACACACACACACATACACACATATATGTATATATATATATATATATATATATATATATATATATACACACACACATATACACATATATGTATATGTATATATATATATATATATATATATATATATATAACACACACATACACACATATATGTATATGTATGTATATGTATAAAAGAAATAAAAACAAAAGTAAAATATTATTTCATATATCTTATTTATATTTATTTAACATATTGTTCCCTCATGTCCAGTGGTACCACCCACCCTGCAATTTATTTTATTTATATGTATTTAATTTATTCGTCCCTGGTCTCTAGTGGCACTCCCACCCTCTGATTCCTGTCCCCATAAATATTGTGTATATCCCTAGTGTCTAGTGGTGCCCCACCCTACTATGCCTGACCCTCTATAAGACCACTTCATCCCTGGTGTCTAGTGGCACCTCCCACCCTCCGATGGCTGTGCCCTAGATGTTTAAGATTGCCCTGCTGCCTAGTGGCACCCCTACACCACAACGCAACTAGTACCCCAGCTCTTCTATGCCAGTGGTGAACATCTGGAATTGAAAAATGCTTGTTTCTACCTGTCACTTATCAACTATATATAAACATATGAATCTGCCAGCAGAAACAGGCTTTATGGTCTAACAAGTTAGTTTGCTCGAATGCGCAGCTAACACCCTTATATTGCAGCTGCTCCACTCTCCTCTCCTCTCCTCCCTCACCTTTACCCCCTCACACCCTATCCCATGACCTTTTAAAATTCCCACTGTACTACAGGATACCACCTCCTCAGGTAGAGTGTTCCATTTCCCCACCACCCTCTTTGTGAAAAAAATGCTTCCTAATCTTTCTCTCTGATATCTTCCACCCTCCAACCTGAGACCATACCCTCTGGTGTACCTTCCTCTCCTCAGCTTAAATATCCCTTCTGTGCTATTTTGTTAATCCCTTGCAACTATTTGAAGGTCTCAGTCATATCCCCTGATCGCTCCTCTCCTCCAGGGTGTACATATTCAACTCAGTCAGCCTGTCTTTATAGGATTTGCCCTCCAACCCCTGAATCATCTTAGTTGCCCTACACTGCACCCCCTCCAGAAATCTAATAGTCTTCTTCAGAAAGGGATGCCAGAACTGTATGCAGTACTTCAAATATGGCCTGACTAGTGACCTGTACAGTGTCAGGATCACATCCCTATTTCTGGATGAGATTCCTCTCACAATACACCCCAGCATCTTGTTGGCCTTAGATGAAACCTTCCTGCACTGAGTTGAGTTATTCATGTTACCCATTATCATCACCCCTAGGTCCTTCTCCTCTGTGACATCTATCTGAACCCCTCCTAACTGGTAGCTCCTCCCTGGGTTCCTTATACCAAAGTGCATAACCTTACACTTTTTCATAGTGATGCTCAACTGCCACTTTTCTGACCACTCTTCCAATTTGATCAGGTCCTCCTGTAGCCCCTTCCACCCCTCTATGTCACCAACCACTGACCCTATCTTGGTATCACTGTGAACAGACTGATCTTGCTCCTAATGCCATGTGAGATATCCGATATGAATAACCCAAACAACATCGGACTCTGGACTGAGCCCTGTGGTACCCCAGTTGTCACCACCTTTGGGGAATAGAGTGCCCCCCCACCAGCTGTTGCTGCCTCCCCTTCAGCCAGTTCACAATCCAGTTTACCATCTTTGTCCCTGCACCCACATATTGCAACTTACCCCCCAGCCTCCCATGAGGCACTAAATCAAAGATCTTGCTGAAGTCTAAATACAGCACATCCACTGCATGGCCTTTATCCAGTTCCCTTGTCACCCAGTCATAATATTCAATTAGGTTGGGTCTGGCAGGATTTTCCAGAAATGAATCCAAGCTGCTGACTGTCCTGGAGTCCAGTATCCTTCAAAAAGGTCACCAACCTCTCTTTCAGGATTGTTTCCATAAGTTTTCCTACAATGGATATGAGGCTTATTGGTCTGTATTTGCCTGGTTCATCCTTTGGGCCACTCTAGTGGAGGGGCACCATGGGATCCATCTTCCAATCCTGTGGTATGCAACCTGTACTCAGGGAGGTATTGAATAGGTTCACCAGTGGCCCTGCCAATACCCCCACCAGTTCTTTCAGCACCCTGGGATGAATGCCATCTGAATCTGGTGCCTTATCCACCCTTCTTGCCTTCAGACACCCCCCAGCACCCTGCCCTCTGTAATTACCCCATCTGCCACCACTTCGCCCCCTTGCCCACCTTCCCCATCCCCAGAGGTAGTTGTCCACTCTTCTCCTTCGTGAACACAGAACAGAAGTACTCATTTAGTGTTTCTGCCTGTTCTGCCCCTTCTTCACCCTCACCCCATCCTTCCTAATCCTCATTATCTATATCATTATATGATATTTGTTATGTTATTTTACTTCCTGCTTGCATTTCTTGATGCGGACTGTTGGGTGAGTAGTTGGGAGGTGAGGGGATGAGTGAAGAATAAGCTAATGATCTTGTTTATTTTCATTTAAACATTAGCTCATAAGAGCTATGTACTGGTTTACAGGGAGGATCGTGGTCAATAGCATGGAATCTGTCCATATTGGGCAATGTGGTACTGCCTCCAACCCAGAGAAATAGCTTTTATGTCCCAGTCATGCCATTTATCAAGCTGTATTTTCCTATTATGATGATTTTCTTTTAAAAGTAATGTTTTGAAAAGTTCAAAAATAAAACCTGCAGAAGTCATGTGCTGGCAGTTACAGTAAGTCCCTTTATGGCTATATCCATATAAACTGCATTTAATTGTGGTGGTACAGCATGCAGAAACCTATTTTTACATTGGCTGTTCTTGCATACCCAATGTTATGTGGCAATGATATGGGATTCTGGGGATGTGTCACTTCCGAGCCTGTTGTAGTTCACAAAAACAGGGGCTCGGCACCCTACACCAATGATCACAAGCTGTGATCTTGACATCACTCTCTGCTTATTGGGCTGCATCTTTGTGTATTTCAAATGAGTGAAGCTGCTCCAATCAGAGAGGGCTTCAGTCTTTTGATTTGCATGAAGCTGGTCAGCAAGCAGCTGGATGACTTTCAATGTCGGCAGCCCGTCAGTCAGAAAACCGTCCATTGATGTCTGTTGCTGCTCCCCACCAAACCCTCCCTCTCAGCACCCCCCCCCCACAAACATAACACTGACACGGGGGTGCCCAATCCCCCAGTGTCACCACTCCTTAGTTCCTCGATCTATGTTAATTCTGGTCCTCTATGCACTTTATTTTTAGTAAAAGGAGCAAATGCTGTACCTTAAAATGGATATTGCAGAGTTTGCTGTTTAGTGAGAAATGGCATCTGGCATCCATGGAATGCCAGGTACAACTCTCCTTGTTCAACTCTAAAGCCCATTTTACATACCTGTGGAGTTCCCGTGGAGTGACATGGGTTGCATCTGTGATCTCATTCTTTGCAGGATCACAGCTGCTTAGGAAATGTACACAGGTTACACAGAAATTTGCCGGCAGAAAAGGACCACATGGCCCATCCAGTCTGCCCTTACACTCCCCCTGTTTCCTTCCACCCCTTAACATGCTATCATCCCCTTCCCCAACTCCTTATGTCTGCCCCATGCCCTCTTGAGGCCCTCCACCGACAAACCGTTCCAGGCTTCCACTTCTCTCTCTGCGAAAAACTGCCCTCTGACATTGCCTTTGTATCTCCCACCTTCTAATTTGAGCCTGTGCCCTCTTGTGTATGCCACTTTTTTCATTTTGAACATACTTCCTTTCTTCACCCTGTTTACACCCCTGAGGTACTTAAAAGACTCAATCATGCCCCCCAGTCTCCAGTACATACAGGATCAGCTACCTCAATCTCTGCTCATATGGTATATCCCACATCCATCATACCATCTTGACACCCTCCTCTGCATCCTCTCCTTCATCTTTATATCCCTGTGCAAGTGTGGTCTCCAGAACTGCACCTCATACTCCAGGTGTGTCCTCACCATGGTTCTGTACAAAGGCATAGCACGTTCCTCTATCTACTAGTAAAACCCCTTGCAGTGCAGGCCAACATGCCATTCACCTTTCTCACTGCCTTGCTGCACTGGTTCCCCCCTTAAGATTCTGTGATACCGCAATCTCCAGATCCTTTTCCTGTTCCTTTGCCATGATTTCCTTCCTCCCAAAGGAGTAAGTTGCCCTCTTTTGTTTTTCCTCCCCAGGTGCATCACTGTGCACTTCCCTGCATTAAATTTTAGTTGCCAGGTTTCTGACCACCTCTCTAGCTTCTCCAGGTTACTTTTCATGGCCTCCACTCCCCCTTATGAATTCACTTTATTGCAGACCTTTGTATCATCCACAAACAGGTGCACCCAGCCCTCCAAGCCCTCTGCGAGGTCATTAATATAGATGTTAAAGAGTAGGGGGCCTAGTACTGACCCCTGTGGCACCCTGCTGATCACTACCTGTTCCCTGGAGTGTGTCTCATTTACTACCACTGCTTGTCACCTACCCGTCAGCCAGTTTCCTACCCCCCTTGAGATTTTGTGGCCCACATCCAGGCTGTCCAGCTTATTCATCAGCCTTCTGTGTGGTACGGTGTTGAAGGCCTTGCCAAAGTCCAGGTAGGCCATGTACACCGCCCCACCCTGGTCCACTATCTGCATCACCCAATTGAAAAACTCTACTAGGTTAGTCTGGCAGGACCTACACTTAGTGAAGCCATGCTGCCTTTCATCCTGCAGACTGTTGCTAGCCTTGCTTGTAAAGCAGAAAGCAGCTAACTAAAAGAAGCTACATTTTCTTATTAATTTAAAACTTGTATCTCAGCAGGAGTCAGTGTCTGTTGAGATTAGGTAGACATATACTTTATTAGAAGTAGAAGGGGTCTTATTTAGGGTTAAAAAAAGAAAGAAAAGAAAGAAAGTCAGTGTGTGTTCTGTGCTGGGAAGGGTACTGTATCAGCTGACTTTGCTAAACCAGTAGGAGGAAAGAGAGCTTAATTGGGGGTGTGGTTTAGACACTATAAAAGCAGGTGACTCAAATTACAACTTCCTGTTGCTAGCCTTGCTTGTAGAGCAGAAAGCAGCTAACTAAAAGAAGCTACATTTTCTTATTAATTTAAAAGTTATATCTCAGCAGGAGTCAGTGTCTGTTGAGATTAAGTAGACAGATACTTTATTAGAAGTAGAAGGGTTCTGATTTAGGGTTAAAAAAAGAAAGAAAATAAAGAAAGTCAGTGTGTGTTCTGTGCTGAGAAGTGTACTGTATCAGCTGACTTTGCTAAACCAGTAGGAGGAAAGAGAGCTTAATTGGGGGTGTGGCTAAGACACTATAAAAGCAGGTGACTCAAATTACAGCTTCCTGTAGCTAGCCTTTTTTCTTACTAATTGCCCTCCATCCCACCCACCCTAAACCAGTTCTACTTTTATAGCCACTGGATTTGACTGTCAACAGGAACTTCCTGTTTGGCAGTAGGAAGAGAAGGATCATAGAGAAACATTGGTTTTGTCAACCCTAAAGGAAAAAAGTAGCTCACTCTACCCCCCCAGCTGCTGGTGGTCTGACATTGAGCAAGGAAGAAGGAGGCTACTGAAGAAGATAGAAAGTTGCTGTCCCAGAACAGAAAGGGTGAGAGTTGTAAGGAGAGGAGAGAGTAAGCATACAGAGAAACAGTAGAGGGGACACAAAATAAGACATGATAGTAGTGGTGCAGTGCAATGGCTGTGGGGCGGCAGTGTTCCAGGAGACATTCTGGTGGCTGTGATGCTGCCCTATTTGTAGGCACCTCTCTGGTCTGAGAGAGGAGGTTGCCCATCTCCAGGCTGACCTGGCTAGGATTTCGTGAAACCTCCTCCCCCACCCAGGGACCACCAGGGCCAATGCCACTACCTCAGAGGTTGCCAAGAAAGAGGAGAGGCTGGACCAGGGTGGGCTCAGGGAGGAGAGGGTGGAACAGAGTTGCATCCCTCCAGCTGTACCTCTCCACAATTCATTCACTCTTCTGGTGGATAGTGGTTCCTCTATGGAGGCACCTGCAGTGGAGACCAGGGAGGATGCTGGGAACCTTCACAAAGGAGACCCACAGGAGGGTGGCGTGGGACCCCACAGGGGAAGGAAACAACTCCTGGTGGGGGACTCAATCATTAGGGGGTAGAAATGGGGGCAGAAGGGGAGAGGGAGGTAAGGTGCCTTCCTGGCGCCATGGCTTGGAGGGACAGGAAGCGAATCCTCAGGATCGTGGGAGGAGCTGCATGAGGGAGGGAGCTGGATATCAGTGTCCACCTAGGAACAAATGACCTGGCTAGGAATGGGACCAGAGCAGTGCAAGAGGAGTTTGTAGAGTTAGGGAGGGGCCTTAGACAAGTAGCGCATACGGTAACCTTCTTGGAGGTGCTGCCTGTCTATGGCAAGGGTGATGCTAGGGCACTTCTCACCAGGGAATTCAATGAGTGGTTGAAAAACTGGTGTGGAGCTCAGGGTTTTGGCTTCATTGGGGACTGGGGAGCTACCTGGAGGGATGCAGACCTATACTGGTGTGATGGTCTGCATCTGTCCAAGGGGGGAACCAGCATCCTAGGTGAGAGGTTTAAATGCTTCATTGGCAAGCATTTAAACTAGCCAAGGGGGGAGGCACTGAAAAGGAGCAGGGAAATCCCAGACTCCCCCCACAAAACATGGTAATTAGTGAGGTAAACACCAAGGTAGAGAAGTTATTAGGGAGCAGAACAGAGGTAAATGTAAAAAAAGGAAAAGGCAGCAAGGACAGGAATTGGGGCTAAAAGTGGTAAGGCTATCAAAAAGTGGAGGGTGATGAGTACCAATGCCCGTAGTCTGTGTAACATGCTCCTTGAACTAGTGGCCTTGATGAAAGAGGGTTGCCTGGATATTGTGGCAGTCACAGAAACATGGTACACAGAGAACCATGACTGGGATGGCAACATACCAGGATACACAATCTACAGGAGGGACAGGGAGGGTAAAAGAGGAGGAGGAGGAGGAGGAGGAGTAGCTTTCTATGTAAAGGAAGGGATCAAAGCAACAGAACTAAAGAGTAAACAGGGAGCAGATGAGGCACTCTGGGTCACCCTGGAGACAGGAAATGGCACCACAATCCACATGGGAGTTGTATACAGACCCCATCTCAGGGGGAGGGAATGGATAAGGAAATGATAGAAGGCTTCCTTAGAATGGCAGAAAAAGGGGAGATATTGTTGATGGGGACCTGAATATGCCAGATGTTAACCAGAGCACCTTTGCTGCAGGCACATCCAAGAGCAGGGTCATTCTTGATGCCCTACAGGGGGCATGCCTCAGACAGCTAGTATTGGAACCCACTTGAGAGGGAGCAATCTTAGACCTGGTACTCTCAAATGGGGATGGAGAAAGAATCTCAGATTTAGAAGTGGGTAGCCATCTAGGAACAAGCGACCACCAAACAGTGTGGTTCACGATAAACACAGCCAAACAATCAAGCCATACAAAAGCAAGAGTACTGGACTTTAGGAGGGCTGACTTTGGGAAAATGAGAGTGCCTCAGAAAAGCACTAGCAAACAGACAAGAAGGAGGCGTGGAGGAACAATGGGGAGTAATCAAAACAGCCATCACAGAGGCAACAAGCCTTTGTGTAAAGCAAATCAATAAAACACAAAGAAGGAAAAAAATGCTATGGTTCTCAAAAGAGGTGGCAGGGAAGGTTAAGGAGAAAAGGATAGCATTCAGGAAATATAAGGAAACACAGAAGGAGCAGGACAGAGAACTTTATCAGTTAAAGCAGAAAGAGGCTGGGAAGGCAGTCAGAATAGCAAAGGCCCAAACCAAGGAAAGGATAGCCAATTCTGTTAAGAAGGGGGATAAGTCCTTTTATAGGTACATTAGGGAGTGAAGAAAGACCAAAGGAGGGATACTGAGGCTTAATAAAGGGGAGGGAATGCGGGAAGAGGGTGACAGTGAAAAAGCAAGGATACTGAACGAATATTTCTGCTCAGTATTTACAAAGGAAGAGGAGGGGGAGGTACCTAAACCAAACAAGAGAAACACTCTGAAGATGTGGTTCGATACCAGTCCATTTATAGAAGAAAGGGTTCTGAAAGAACTAATAAAATTGAAGGTTGACAAAGCAATGGGGCCTGATGGGATTCATCCAAGAATTCTAAAAGAACTAAGGGTAGAACTAGTGACACCACTGACTACTGTCTTTAACAAATCATGGGAGGATGGGGTGGTACCCAAGGACTGGAGGAGGGCAGATGTGATTCCTCTTCACAAAAGTGGGAGCAGGACATAGGCAGGAAACTACAGACCAGTTAGTTTAACCTCAGTGGTAGGGAAAATGATGGAATCACTTCTGAAGGAAAGAATTGTTGAGTACCTAGAGGCCAGTGGGGCACAGGACCCAAGGCAGCATGGATTCATGATGGGAAGGTTGTGTCAGATGAATCTAATATGTTTCTTTGACTGGGTGACCAAAGTAGTAGACCAGGGAGGGGCTGTGGACATGGCCTACCTAGATTTTAGCAAGGCATTTGATACAGTCCCACACAAAAGATTAATACACAAGTTAGCCAGCCTTGGAGTGGGTCCCAAGGTTGTAGCCTGGATAAAAAATTGGCTAGACAACAGGACGCAAAGGGTAGTAGTAAATGGAGTACACAGTGAAGAAAGGAGGGTTACTAGTGGGGTACCGCAGGGTTCAGTACTGGGACCAGTCCTTTTTAATGTCTTTATAAGTGACATTGCAGAGAAACTGGAAGGAAAAGTATGTCTCTTTGCAGACGACACAAAGATCTGCAACGGGGTTGATACACAAGATGGAGTGGAAAGGATGAGAAGGGACTTGGCAAGGTTGGAGGAATGGTCAAATGTATGGCAGCTCAGATTCAATGCAAAGAAGTGCAAGGTAATGCACATGGGAAACAAAAACCCAAGGGAAGCATACACAATAGGGGGTGAGATACTGTCAACAGTAAAAATGGAAAGGGACTTGGGGGTATTTATATCAGATGACCTAAAGGTGGGCAAGAAATGTGAGAAGGCAGTAAGGAAGGCTGGGGGGATACTGGGATGCATAGGAAGAGGCATCAATAGTAGAAAACAGGAAGTTATTATCCCTCTGTACAGACAGTTGGTGAGACCCCATCTGGAGTACTGTGTGCAGTTCTGGAGACCCCATCTCTGCAAAGACATAGACAGAGTGAAGGCTGTCCAGAGGAGGGCAACCAAAATGGTGCAGGGTCTGCACCAGAAGACATGTGAAGAAAGACTAAAGGAGCTTAATATGTATACCCTTGAGGAAAGAAGGGAGAGAGGGGACATGATAGAAACTTTCAAGTACCTCAAGGGAATTAACAAAGTCCAAGAGGGTAGCATCTTTCAGAAAAAGAGATGTGCAAGAACAAGGGGGCACAATTTGAAGATAGAGGAGGGATGGCTCAGAGGTCAAGTGAGGAAGTATTTTGTCACAGAGAGTGTTGTGGATGCATGGAACAGCCTCCCTGAGGAGGTCATGGAGTGAAGAACAGTGGGGGAATTCAAGAATGCATGGGACAGACATAAGGCAGTCCTAGTGGGGGGTAGGAGGAAGTAAGCTGTTGGTTAACTAGGATCTGCAGCTTATCTTTTAGGTAGGGAAATGGGCAGACTAGGTGTGCCAAGCGGTCCTTATCTGCCATCAAATTCTATGTTTCTATGTTAGACCATTTTCCTCCAGGAATGCCACCAGACTTACCTTTAGTAATGTCTCCATTACCTTCCCCACCACGGAGATGAGACTAACAGGGCAGTAGTTTTTGACCTTATCCTTCATTCCTCCTTTGTGTAGTGCAACCACCTCCGCCCTCTTCCAGTCCTCTGGTACCACGCCTGTATCCAATGACATGTTAAACAGTCTCGCCAAATGTGGTGCCAGTAACTCCCTCAGCTCCTTGAGTAGCCTCGGGTGTAGGCCATCAGGCCCCATCGCTTTATTTACCCTAAGTCTACCCAGCTCTTTGCTTACTCTGTCAGCTGTGAACACTATAGGATCCATGTGCCTGTGGGATCCCCTCTTCCCTTCCCATACTGGTCCGCTACCCTCTCCCTCCTTCATGTAGATTGAACAGAAGTAATTGTTCAAGGCCTCCACTTTCTCCAAGTCTCCCTCCAGAATAGTTCCAGCTTTACCCTTTAGGCTCCCAATCCCCTGCTGTGCCTTCCTTCTTTCTCCCACATACCTAAAAAAGGTTTTATCCCCCCTCCTGGTCTGCATTGCTATCCTCTCCTCAGTGACCCTTTAAACCTCTGTATCATCTGCCCTGCCTCCCTCCCTTTTCCCTGTAGACCTCCCCATCCTCTGTCCTTTGCGTTGACTTGTACTTCCTGAAAGCCCTGGCTTTCTCCCACACCACCTTTGCCACCTTTCTATTAAACCAAAGAGGTCTTCTCTTCCTTCTGTGTTTCCTGACTCTCCTGATACATGAGTCCATGACTTTCAGCACCCCTCCCTTGATAGCTAGCCATAAATCCTCAACCTCCTCTTTGTTCCCCATCTTTGACATTTCTTCAGTGAATACCCTCCACATTGTGCTAAAGTTTGCCTTCCTGAAGTCCAGTATCCTGGTTTTCATCATGTTTTTCTCCCTGCCCGTTCTCACCTTGGACATGACTGCTCTGTGGTCACTTGTTCCTATCTCATCCCCTACCTCCACCTCCTCCACACTGTCTTCATTAGTAAGGACTACATTAAATAGGTTACCACCCCTAGTGGGCTCCTTGGCCTGTTGCTGTAGAAATATGCCTTGTAGTGCCTCTAGGATGCCCTTGCTCCTAGTTGATGCTGCTGTTTGGGCCTCCCAATCTATAACAGGGAGGTTGCAGTCCCCAACCAATAGAATTTCCCCTTTCTGTGCCATTCTCATTGCTGACTTTACACCTTCATGTCTTCCAAGGGTAATGAAGAGGAACTCAAATGGGTTCAATTTAACTATGAGTGATAATTGCCCCTCCTGCATATGAAGCATTGCTAGCCATGTATTTTATTCCATTTGTTACCATGTTCTGTATAAACTGAAACCATTCACTTTGAGAGAGCCACTTTTGGGGATGGTAGATCATGGGTTGAAGGAAAGCAGACCAACAGGATATATTGCCATTTATTACATTAGGTAATTTTAAGTTGGTAATTAGAATGACAGAGCCAGAAATTAGAAAAAAAAACAGTAGCACCCACGCTCATTGGTCATGGCGTCCAGGTGGTTGCAAATGCACTTACATATTGACTATTTCCACATGCTCACAGTGCTGTTTGTTTTATTTTGTTTTTTGGTTTTCTGCATGGTTTCTGGTTCCTTAGCTGAAATATGCAATGGAATGCTATATGCCCGTACCGGCTTGAACATGAAGTTATTTCTGGCTGTAAATGAGTTGCTGAGCTAAAAAGACTGCAGTTGAATTTTCTTGTGAGTTGTTGGTCATGCTTGCTAATGTGAATGAACTGTTTGGATACACATTAATAAAATACCTGCTGCACATTTTTAATACAGTTGAAGACTATGGTCTGTTTTTTCCTTTTAAGTGGTGCTGACCCAAAACCCACTTCATTAAGCTTTTGTGTTCATTTTAGCATTTTACAGTCCCGGGTTTGTGCATGCAAATTGACTGATCATTGTAATAAGGTGTGAGCCCTCTTCTTATGCTTATGTTTCCATTAGCCTTTGTAAAGTTCTTCATGTTTCAGGCAGTGTTTGTGAAAAGGTGTTCATTTTACCAATAAAATCAGCATCAAAGTCCTGTATTGTTATTTACATTGGGAGCATTTATGCAGTGTGGCTGCAGCAGTTTAGAAACTGTGTAAATGTAGAAAACTTTGTAACGAAGCCACTTCTACATCGATCTCTCTTCATCCCCATAAAAATGTATGTGAAAAGGAACTGCTAGGTCTGCTGAGATTGATGCAAAAGTGGTTTCTGTATAAAGTTTTCTACACTTGTTTCTAAAGTGCTGCAGCCACACAGCATAAATGCTCCCGATCTAGATAGTATTTTTATGAAGCAGTGGTCAGAACTTTGAAATTAAAGGAAAGAAAAAAACTTGTGTAGCAAGCTGTTACTGCTGCTGCTTTTATTGTGAATGAAATGAATGAATACAGTTCAAGTCAGTGGAAAATATGGTAACAAGCTGAATTATTAGCATAAAGCTTCAGACTTGGCTATTTTAACATCAGATATCTACCAAATTCAATGCACTCATGAACATATGTCACAGTAATCTGATTTTATTCTGTTACTTTACCACTCAACTTCGCCTGCGATTGTGTAAACTGTAGGCTTGCCAATCTAACAAACATCACTGGGAATACACATATGCTAATTGTTGGTATCTGATGTTATGGCATAGACTCTGCACGTATTTCAAAACCGGGAGGTATCCATCTTTAATGATATGAGTTCATTAATAAAAAAGTTCACATATATAATTAACAACAGGTTGTTAATGCATACGGAAATCAAAGACATAAATCAGAATGTTAAAAGGTCTACATAAATAGACATCAAAGACATAAATCGGAATGTTAAGAGGTCTAAATAAGGCCAGGACATTATGTAGTATTTAAAAAATTAATGTTAACAGAAGAGGGAGGTGCTACTACCGAACACAAGAAACTGATTGATACAGGGTTAAGATGTGGTCAGGGTATGCCACTGTACATCAGAAACTGCTTGGTATGGAGTTGGGCTGATGAAAGGGGAGTGCCACTGGACACCAGAAAATGATTGGCATGGGATAGGAACAGACTGTCTTTGGATACTACAGAGTTCTTGGTATTAGGGGTCCCATGTAATATCAGCAAATTTTCTTTGGCGACACGCACAACAGCAAGTGCAGTCTGCTGAATGCAAAATTGGCACTGCAGAAACCTTGACAACTCCCAATATTGAGACTGAACTATGTCCAACAAGCAGACATTAAAATCAAAATGTAATGCGGGGAGCTACACCCCCCCACACCACCCCTTGTAGGGGGGAAGCACCCCCTCGCACACCCTAAACTAAAATAATCAACACTGGGGGTTGGACACTGGTGGAAAAGAGAATACACGGGAAGGGCAACAGTGTGCAGGGCATTATCAGTCCAGCGAACACCAGGAGATAAAAAAAAGTGTAACAGGCAAAACAAGTAAAAAACAGCACTTGCCTACAGGCAGTCACGAACCTGAGACCATTGCCAGTGTAGTCGGTGACCTTATGCACCGCACAATATGCCAGGTGGACAGCTCAGCATGAGCAGGCTTCACTACTGTATTTAGACAGCATGACTCTGTGGCGTTCCCATCATTCACCATTGCTATAGCATCATTCTATACTCTCTATCCCCTTTGATCGCTATGCCTGCATACTCACTATCCCATTGGGCATGCAGATTGAGTTGCTCTCATTTGAGTCACTCTTTCTGATTCACCCTTATGATGGGATACCAGTATTAGGGAGTCCTTGGCAAGGGACTAAGTAAGGGAGAAGGGTGCCAGTGGACACCAGGGAATGGCTCGTGCTGGATGCATTTGTTTGCAATTACCCTTTCAGGCCAACTATTTATGGCACCAGACAACTCTTGGATTTTAAGTTCTTTACTTTTTTGTTTGTATTCACTTTTTTGTTGTACTGTGCATTTTTTGTTTGTATTCACTTTTTTGTTATGGTGTGCTTTTTTGCTTGCATTTACTTTTTTGTTATGATGTGCTTTTTTGTATGCATTCACTTTTTCTGTGCTGTGCTTTTTTGCTTGCATTCACTGTTTTTATTGTGCTGTATTTTTTTGTTTACATTCACTTTTTAGATGTGTTGTGCTTTTTGTTTGCCATCACTTTTTAGTGGTGCTGTTTTTATGTTGGCTTGCACATGCACAGCCAACATATTGTGGTTGTAGCAGATTTGGAGGCGCTGTCACTGTTAGGCAAATGCAGGGCACGCATCAGTAGGTGTGTCCCTCATTCCCCAATAAGCCTGCATGCCGGCACCACACCATGCATACAAATGTGGTGAGCATTCTATGAAAGGTCCACGGCAATGTGAGCAAAGCTCATCATATGCAGCGGACCTCCCGACGTGATTTCCCTGGTGAGAAAAGAAATTTAACATGGCGTCACACTGCCTGCCATAATGCCGACTTCAGGGGTGCCCAATCCCCTTGTCGGCATGCCCTGCCCCAACATATGTGCTGATGGGGGAGCCCACTCCCCATCAGCATAATGCACCCCCCATTTGTTATGTGCCAAGGGTGTGCCCAATCCCCCTCAGCTGTTGACCCCACCGCTTTCATTGTGTGCTGACGGGGGTGTCCAATCCCCCATCGGCTACAGCATCCCCCCATAAAACACTTAGGTGGCACGCTAGGAGCCCACCCCAGTGTGCCAAATTCACTGAAAAATAAAAATCATCCTGCTATGTTTTTTTTTTTAACCCTGTGAAAGAAAATGGTTCCTCGTGGTCTCCCTGCTACCTCCCACAACTCGTGCCTACCCTCTGCGCACCCTGCCTCCCCACACCCTCCTACCCCATACTTACCTCTGGAGTCTGGTGCAATGATCTTCGGTGTACTGGGAACATGTTTGCACTCTTCAAAGCCGACTGCGAACTGAAGAAATGCCGGTAAGCTGTAAAATGGCATAAATAGGGTTTTTTTCAACTTTGGTGCATATCTCGGGCATTTTTTGGAATTTATGCACCAAATTTTCAACATGAGGTTATTGGGACCCCTCCTCATGAATTCAGTCACTGTCATGGCATTATTCTGTCCCAAAAGATGATTTTGTGGTCATTGCGCAGAATCACCTTTCGGGACGGAGTAATGAATTGACAGTGCCACTGTTCATGAGAGGGGCTCTCAAAAAGCCTATGTTGCAAATGTGCTGAAAAAATCCCCAAAATGGCTGTTTTGTGAGCGTGCATTGCACTGTTTCCATGGATACCTTCATGAATTTGTAATATTTTCACTCCAGATTTTCAAAATTGTCATTTTTCCACATCTCCTAATGAACAATACAGCTGCCATTTTACATATCCTGGCCGATATGTGTTTTCACATGTCCAGAGCAGAATAGCATGGTCGCTGTGTGAAATCAGTTTTTGGGACAGTTTGAGAAAATGACGGTGACACTGTTCATGAACAGAGGTCCTAAAATGCCTATGTTGAAAATTTGGGGTCAAAAGTCCATAAAATGACTGTGTTGCAAGCATGCATTGGGCAGTTTCCATGCACTCTTGTAACTTTGCAAATTTGCAATATTTTCATGCCAGATTTTCAGTACTGGGATTTTTAATACCTTCTTATCAACAGTACAGCTGTCATTTTTCACAGCCTGCCCAACCATGTGTTTCCACAGATGAGGTGCACAATGGCATGGTCACAGTGGGAAATCAACTTTTGGGACAGATTAACAAAATCACAGTGCCACTGTTCATGAGGGGAGGTCCCAAAATACCTATGTTTAAAATGTGGCTAAAATACTCCCAAAAATAATTGGGTTACGGATGTGTGTTGCGCAGTTTCTATGCATGCTCATGACTTCACCAATTTTTCATATTTTCACTCCAGATTTTCAACGTTCCCATTTTTTTACACCTCCTCATGAACAATGCAGTTGTCATTCTGCACATCCTGCCCAAAATGTGTTTTCATCCCTGTGTCACCAAATGGCGTAGCCACTGTGCAAAACCACCTTTCAGCTAACAAACTGATTGTGCCGCTTTTCATGAGGTGGGGTCACAAAAAGCCCATGCTGAAAATTTGGAGAGAAAATACCAACACATGCCTATGGTGTTAGGGTTTCCAGCTGTAGCACCCCACCATGTAGAGACTGGCAGGCATCAGAGGTGTGACTTGAGAATATCATCTGTAATGCTCATGCCATTCCACCCCCACCCCCACCCTGCAGCCAGTGACAGGTATTGTGGTGTGCCTTGCAGTGTTCGGCCACAAAGCTCACCCCATTCTCCTATACTGCACCCACCTCAGTGTATTTCCTTATTGAATGGGGTAAGTATAATGCCCAAAGATCCCAAAGCACACCACAACACTTGTCAGTGTCTACAGGGTAGGGTGAGGTAAAATGGCATGAACATTATAGCTGATGACCCAAAGGCACACCACAAAGCCTGTCAGTCTCTGCAGGGTGGGGATGGGGTTGGTGTCACTTCAGTACTTTACTGCCATTCTTATTATGCATCTCTAACTCCTGCACTACCAATGCCAATGCCAGCAAGACAACATTCGGCATTGACAAATGCTTGTTTTTATTTGCATTCACTTTTTAGTTGTGCTGGCTTTTTGTTTGCATTCACTCTTAAGTTCTTTACATTTATTTTGTTTTGTTACTTGATTTTTTTATGACATGACACATTACATTTGGTTTTGTTGCTTTTTATTTTCATTTGCATTTCATTGTTTTGGTTGCTGTTTAACTTATTTGATTGCATTTCACTTTTTTGGTGTGTGTTTTGCACTTCAGGGCCACCGTAGGAATGCCATGACAAGAACATTTCTGGGAAGGGGTTACATGATAAAATATGAATCTGAGGAACACTAAAGTACCTTTCTATAGCATTCTATGGTTCAACTAGTATTCTTTGATTGGAATTTGGGGGATGGGGACATGACCCCCTAGACTTATGGACATAATCTCCTGCATGTAAGTAAAATGATGTTATCCTGTCCAGTGGTGTGACAGCATGTGTGGTGAATAGTGTAGAGTGGTGTGACAGAGTGCATGGGGGGTATGGGGGTATTGGTTTATGAGGTCTCTCAGCTTACTCAGGGGCATGGTGTTACTGTATCACAGTACATAGCTGTATGATGTTGATTTGTGTGTCAGAGTGTATGGGGGTATGGTTTTGAGTGGTATGGTAGCATATATGTTGTTGAGTGGTGTGACAATGTGCATCGGGGTATGGGATTGTAACCTCTATCAGTGTACATGTGAGTACCAAGTCACATGGTGTGACACAGTGCATGGGGGTATGGGATCATGAGGTGTGTTGCCATTCATGATGGTATGATGTTGGTTGGCATGACAGCAGGTATTGGGTATGGTGTTGGGTGCTGTGTCAGATTGTATGAGGGTATTGGGTCATGAGGTATGTCAGAGAGCACGTGGGTATGATGTTGGTTGGTGTGATAACATACATGTAGTATGATGCTGCTCTGCATGTTTGAGTGCATGGGGGTATGGTGCTGGGTGATGTGGCAGCATGCATGGAATATGATGTTAAGTGGTGCAACAGCGTGTGTAGAGGTATGGCATCATGAGGTGTGTCAGCATGCATGGGGGTGTTGTGTCACTGTGTATGTCATAGTGTATGGGGGTATGATGTCGGATTGTGTGTCAGAGTGCACGGTGGTGCAGTATCCAGTAGTGTGACAGCAAATGTGGTGTATAGTGTTGAGTGGTGTCACAAAAGTGCATGGGGGTATCAGTTTGTGATGTGTCTCAGTGTGCATGGACAAATGGTGTTGCAGTGTACCATATTGTATGGGGGTATAATGTTGGTTTATGTGTCAGAGTGAATGGTAGTATGATGTCAGCTGGTGTGACAACATGCATTGGGTTATTGGGTTGTGAGCTGTATCAGCGTGCATGGTTAGTATGATGTTGGTTTGTGTGATAATGTGCATGGGAGTATGGTATCAAGTGCTGTGTCAGATTGCATAGCGGTGTGGGGTCATGAGGTGTGTCAGAATGCATGGTAGGATGGCGTTGGGTGTTATGACAGCTTGCATGGGGTGTGGTGTTGGGGAATGTGACAGTGTGTGTGAGAGTATGGGGTTGTGAGGTGTATCAGCATGCATAGGGGTATGGTGTTACTGTGTATATCATAGTGCAAGGGAGTACAGTTTCAGTTTGTGTGTCAGTGTGCATGTAGTACAGTGTTGGGTGTTATGCCAGTGTGCATAGTGTCCAGTGGTGTGACAGAATGCATTGGGGTGTGGTGTCAGTTTGTGTGTCAGAGATCATGGTGGTATGATGTCGGGTGGTGTGATAGTGTGCATGCGATATGGTGTCAGTTGGTGTGACAGTATGCATGGGGGTATTATGCTGGGTTGTGTGACAGTATGCATGGGGTATGGTGGGTGCTGTGTCAGATTGCATGGGGGTATGGGGTCATGAGGCATGTCAGAGGGCATGTGGGCATGGTGTTGGGTGGTGTGGCATTGTGCGTGGGGTATGGTGTCATGTCGTGTGACAGAGTACATGGGGGCATGGTTTTGTGATGTATCTCAGTGGGCATAGGATATGGTGTTGCAGTATATGTCACATTGCATGGGAGTATGATGCTTGTTTGTGTGTCAGAGTGCATGGTGGTATGATGTTCAGTGGTGTGGCATCAAGAATGGGGTATGTTGTCAGATGATGTGACACAGTGCATGGGGATATGGGGTCATGGTGGTATGATGTTGGTGTGGTGTTGGGTGCTGTGCCACATTGCATGGGGTATGGTGTTGGGTGGTGTGTTAGAGTGCATGGGTGTATGGTGTCGGGGGGTGTGATAGCATGCATGGGGTTTGGGGCTCTGAGGTGTATTAGCATGCATGGGGGTATGGTGTTGCTGTGTATGTCATAATGCATGGAAGGGTATGTCAGTTTGTGTGACAGCGCATAGTGGTATGGTGTTGGTTGGTGTGACAACATGTATTGTGTCAAGGGGTGTGACAGTGTGCATTGCAGTATTGTGTTGATTTGTTTGTCAGAGTGCATGGTGGCATGATACTGAATGGTGTAACAGTGTGCATGTGGTATGGTGTCAGTTGGAGTGATAGCGTGCATGGGGTATGGGGTTGTAAAGTATGTCAGCATGGTGTTATGATATTGGTGTAACAATGTGTATGGGATATAGAGTCAGGTGCTCTGTCTGACTGTAAGGGGGTATGGTGTTGAGTGGTTTGACAATTCATGGAGGTATGGGTTTGTTATGTGTTTCAGAGTGCACAGGGTTTGGTTCTGGGTGGTGTGACACAGTACATGGGGGTATGGGGTGTGAGATGTGTCAGCGTGCATGGTGGTATGATGTTGTGTGGTGTGACAATGTGTATGGTGGTATCGTGCTGGGTGCTGTGGGTATGGTGTCAAGTGTTATGGCAGAGTGCATGGGGGAATGGGTTTGTTACAAGTCTCACCATGCATGGGGTATGGTTTTGAGTGGTGTGCACATAGAAACATAGAATTTGACAGCAGACGAGGACTGCCGGGCCCATCTAGTCTGCCTATTTTTCCTACCCAGTGCATATACCACAATTCCCACTTGACCTGCGGCTTACCCTCTCTTCTGTATTGTAAGTGTTCCTTTATGTTTATCCCATGCATTTTTGAATTCCCCCACCATTTTCACTCCCATCACCTCTGCTGGGAGGCTGTTTCATGCATTCACCACCCTATATGTGAAGAAATATTTCCTCATGTTACCCCAGAGTCTACCCACCTCTAGTTTTATATCGTGACCCCTTGTACTTGAAACTCTTCTCCTCTGAAAGATGCTACCTTCTTGTACCTTATTTATACCCTTGAGCTACTTGAAAGTCTCTATCATATACCCCCCCCTTCAGTGAATGCATATGGAGGTTTTTCAGTCTCTCTTCATTTGACTTGTGATGCAACTCCTGCACCATTGTAGTTGCCCTTCACTGTACTGCCTCTACTCTGTCTATGTCTTTCTTGAGATGTGGCTTCCAGAACTGGACACAGTACTCCAGATGAGGTTGTACCAGTGATCTCTACAATGGCATCACCACCTCCTTTTTACAGCATCAGGGATGGAGCTCTGCAAATGTATTGCCATCATCTGGAAAGGGCACTGTGGAAGAACATCATTGGACAGCACTCTGGGGTGCTTCCACAGTGCTCATGCACAAATCCAAATGGTTGTGTTTTCATGGCCCTTCCTCTCCGTGGGCCACATAAACATACCCCCTTCAAGGGGCACTATTTTGTTTCCGAAACTGCGGAAGTTACATACACTGTGCCCAAGATGGCAGCTGATGCTAACTGTGAATTTGTGAGTATCATGCATGCACAGTCTTATCACGGTTGCCATCTTGAATATGGCAGGCTTGGCACTGCGGCAAGAGCTCCTCCACA
This sequence comes from Neoceratodus forsteri, assembly GCA_016271365.2. Taxonomy (NCBI): domain Eukaryota; kingdom Metazoa; phylum Chordata; order Ceratodontiformes; family Ceratodontidae; genus Neoceratodus; species Neoceratodus forsteri. The sequence goes on along the minus strand of CM028130.1, from coordinate 755,937,944 downwards.
GTCTTGCCAGTCTATGCAGCCATATTGGCTCTGACCAAAATTTGTTTCTGCTAGTGATTCCTCTCCCTATGCACCCCAGCATCCCTTAGGCTTTCCCTACAGCCTTCACACATTGTCTGGTCATCTTTAGGTCATCGAATATAATCAACCCCAGGTACTTTCCTGTTTAGTGTGCGTCAGAACCTTCCCTCCCATCCTGTACTCCTCTGCTAGATTTCTGTGCCCCAAATGCATGATCTCGCATTTCATTGCATTGAATCTCAGCTGCCACACTCACAACCACTCCTCCAACTTTTTTAGGTCCCTTCTCATTTTCGCCACCCCCCCTGGAGTGTTCACCCTGTTGCAGATCATAGTGTCATCTACAAAGAGTCATATCTTCCCTTCCAGCCACTCTGACATGTTTCTTATGAAGACATTAAAGAGGACTGGCCCCAACACCAAGGCCTTTGGCACTCGGCTGGTCACCCCCCCTCTCTTTTGACTGAGCTCCATTCACCACCACCCTCTGTGTCCTACCACTCAACCAATTTCTGACCCAGTTTACCACCCTGGGTCCCACTCCTAGACTATCCAACTGGTTTACAAGCCTCCTACGTGGGACTGTGTTGAAGACCTTGCTGAAATCCAGGTAGGCCACATCCACTGCCCCTTCCTGATCAACTCGCCTGGTCACCCAGTCAAAGAAATCAATCAGATTTGTTTGACAAGACCTTCCCACAGTGAACCCATGCTGCCTCAGATACTGTGCATTGCTGTCCTCTAGATATGTCACAATTCTTTCTTTCAGCAATAATTCCATCAGTCTCCCCACTACTGAGGTTAGGCTGACTGGCCTGTAGTTGCCAGCCTCCTCCCTCCTCCCACTTTTATGGAGATGGACTGTTATTCGCCTTCCTCCAGTCCTCCAGAACCACATATTTTTACCGATTTGTTGAACAGAGCTTTCAGGGTGGCTGCCAGCTCCCTTCTAAGTTCTTTTAGTATTCTGGTGCGTTTTCCATCTGGACCCATTGCCTTGTCAACTTTCAGGTTTGCTATCTCCTTTAAGACTTTCTCCTCTGTAAACGGACTGATGTCTGTCTCCTTTCCCTTGGTGCTTCTACCACCTAACTGTGCCCTCCCCTTCCCCTTCTTCTGTGAATATTGAACAAAAATATTTGTTCAGGATTTCTGCCTTTTCTAGGTCCCCTTCCACACATACCCTCCTTCCCCTTTTAGTCTCACAATTCGTCCTCTGGACTTTTTTTGTTTCACTCATATTTCTAAAAAAGGCTTTATCCCTTATTTATTGCCTGTGCTATTCTTTCCTCTGTTTGTGCCTTTACAACCCTGACCACTTTCCCCATCTCTCTTAGTTTTTCTAGATACAGTCCCTTGTCTTCCTCCCTCGGTGTTTCCTTGTACCTTTTGAATGCAAACTTTTTTTCTCTCACCTTTCCAGCTACTTCCTTTGAGAACCATAGTGTTTTTTCTTTCTATTTGCTTTACTTACTTACCTAACGCAAAGGCTTATTGCTTCTGCTGTGGCTCCTTTAAGATTTGCCCATTATTCCTCTACACCCCCTATACCCTCCTTCTCTACCAGGGCTATCCTGAAACATTCCCCCAACTTTGCAGTCAGCCTGTCTGAAATCCAGGACCCTTGCTTCCATGTGGTTTGACTTCTCCACTGTATTCATGCTGAACCACACCATATAGTGATCACTGGACCCCAGATGGCTACCCACCACTACATCTGTAACTCTGCCTCCATTGGTGATCATCAAGTCCAATATTGCTCCTTCCCGTGTGGACTCTACCACAAGCTGTCTGAAGTTCACCACCGCAGGATGTCTAGGATGGCTCTGCTCCTTGCTGTGGCTGCACCATGACTGCTCCAATGGGGGTATGGCATCATGAAATGTGTTAGTGTGCATGGGGGTATGACATTGGGTGGTTTGACAGTGTGCATGGGGGTATGGTGTTGCTGTACATGTCGTAGTGCATGGGAGTATGATGTCAGTTTGTGTGCCAGAGTACATGTTGGTATGATGTGAGGTTGTGTTACAGATTGCATGGGGGGTATGGTGTCGAGTGGTGTGACAGAGTGCATAGGGGTAAGTGTCTGTGATGTGTCTCAGAGTGAATGGGTGTATGGTGTTGCAGTGTATGTCATATTGCATGGGGGTAAGATTGCTTGTGTGTCAGAGTGTATGGTGGTATGATGTGGAGTGGTGTGACATCAAAAATGGGGTATGTTGTTGGGTGGTGTGACACAGTGCATGAGAGAATGGGTTTGTGAGTTGTGTCTGCGTGCACGGTGGCATGATATTGGTATGTGTGAGAGTGTGTATTTGGTATGATATCAGGTGCTGTGTCAGATTGCATGTGGGTGTGGGGTCATGGGGTGTGTCAGAGTACATGCAGGTATGGGGTCAGGCTATGTGACAGCACGCATGGTGTATGATGTCACTGTGTGTGTCATTGTGCATGGGGGTATGATGTCAATTTGCTTGTCAGAGAGCATGGGCATATGGTGTTGGATCTTGTTTCAGAGTGTGCTTTTTACAGACATTTTTCAATTTATGAGAATTAAAGGAGAGCAACACTAATGCATCATGATTTGGTGTAGGTCTATAAAAAGGCTGTGTTATGGGTGTTTTTTATACGCTACCAGGTGTGGTAGTTCCATGGGTGTGCAATGTGTAGAAGAAGCACGTACTGGAAACATGTGACATTGCCATCTGATACATGGCACATTGCTGTGGCAGCCAATCTCTGCTGTGTGACAGTCAAGAAGCGTGATACGTTGTCTGTACCTCCATGAAGGAGTTGAGCCATCTAAGTAAATTCGATCTTCTTTATGCGAGACACAGTCTCTTTATGTGGTGTGGGAGCAAGCTTGCCAGACTGTTGATCTCTTTGTAGGGTCCCTGCAAAACTAATATCTAACTCATTGCTTGTATACAGTTTCTTCACTACTATCAGGTAATGTGTGCTTTATGGAGGGTACAGAGCAGTGGTGGGTGGTGAGGTCCCTCCACTACCAGTATCTAACTTACTGTCCATATACAGTCCCTGCACTACTAGTATGTAACTTATTATCACTGCAGTACCAGTATCACATTTATTGTCTGTTTTAAATCTTTGTATCTCATTTATTGTTTTTATATGGTCCCTGCAGCAGCATTACCCAAGTTATTGCCCACGTACAGTAACTGCACTACCAATATCTAACTTATTATCACTCCATTAGCATTACATATGGTAACTTATTGTCTGCATACAGTGATTGAATGAGCAATGTGTAACATTGTGTGTATATATATATATATATATATAGTCACTGCACTACCAATATCCAATTTTTTGTATGTATATGGCCCCTGCAGCATCATTACCTAAGTTATAGTCTGTATATACAGTCACTGAACTGCTGGTATCTAACTCACTGACTGTATGCAGTCACTGCACTAGAAGTATCTAACTCATTGTTTGTGTGCAGTGACTGCACTATCAGTATCTAACTTATCATCAGTATACAGTCACTGCACTAGCAGTATCTAACACATTGTCTATATACAGTCACTGCACTACTAGTGTGTAACTCGTCCATATAGAGTCACTGCCCTACCAGTATGTAACTTATTCTCACTGCACTAACAGTATCTAAGCTATTGACTGTATACAGTCCCTGGACTATTAGTATATAAGTTATTGCCTGTATACAGTCACTACAGTAGCAGTATCTAATTTATTTTATGTATATAGTCCCAGCAGTTCCAGTATGTAACTTACTGCCATATACAGTCCCTGCACTACCAGTAACTAACTCATCATATGTATTCACTGCACTAGTAGTATCTAACTCATTGTCTGTATACAGTCACTGCACAACCAATATGTAAACTTGTTGGGCCCTATGCACTAATGTGGCGGAGTGGCTATGTGTGTGTGTCTGGGGCGTGCAACCACTCCACACCCTATGCACCCCCCATGGGATGCTCAAAAGGGGAGCACACAGCACATACATGCCCAATCCCCCAGCTGCACAAGGAGCAATGTGCCGGGGGTGAGCCGGCACTATGTGCCATGCACTAAGGCACATAGAGTTGGCCACGGGGGGGGTGTATGGGGCACAGAGTATGCCAGGGAGAACCCCACCATTAACCTCCTACACGTCCCACGCACACCCCACAGGACAGGGTGAACAGCCCACTGACCATCTAGGGCCACAGAAAATGGCCACCCAATGCCACCCACCCACCTTAGCAAACAGCAGTGGGTGAGGTGGTCCCCCAACTCCCAAAACACCCATACCTCTCACAGGGGCACCTGCACAAGGCTGCTTCCCCCTCTCCCCAGCAGCACTGCATGTCAACCCTCCTCCCCACTACCGACGGTAATGTTTCTCCCCCTGCTAGCAGTCATGCCCCCCCAACCCACTGCACCGCTTCAGTGCCATTGGAGAGAGCCAGCAGAATTGCCCCCCTACCACCTGCCACAGCCACAGGCCCTTGGACATCCACATGGCGTGCTGCCAATACGTGCCCCACTGTGTAAGGGATCTGCTGTTGGACCCATGCTGGGCATCCAATTGGATGCCTGACTGTGTCTGCGACTCCTCCTGCACCCACCCTGCGTGGACCTATGTGCCGGGGGTGGGGCTGTGGACAGGTGGCTGGCAGTGGTGAATGCCACCAGTGTGCACCTATCTGCAGGTGCAGAGCTGCATGGGTTACGTGCCTTTGACATGTAACTTGCGCCCACATGTGCATAGAGCCCAATGTCACTGCACTACTAGTGTCTAACCTATTGGCTGTATACAGTCCCTTCTCTATCAGTATCTAAGTTATTATCTGTATACAGTCACTGTAGTAGCAATATCTAACTTATTTTATGTATACAGACCCTGTAGTGCCATATGTAACTTAGTGTCCATATACAGTCACTGAACTACCTGTATTAACTTACTATCCATATACAGTCAATGCTTTACCAGTATGACATCAACTGCGATCCATACTGCACTTTATATTGCCATAGTCCAACTTATGCTGAATTAATGGGGCTCCTTATTAATTCCCAAAAGTGGCACACTATGTATATAATGCTGTGAATCCATATAGACCCTATAATCTATAGAAGCCATATAGGTTCACTTTTCCTCTGGCTCCTCTGCCTCTGAGCTCATGAACTAACTTGAACTGGACTTTAACAACATCCAGCTTTGGTTTCAAGGTAATCAGTTATCTCTCAATGCAAAGAAAACTGTCTGACTTTTGGCACCAGGCAGACACTTTGTAGCATCCACCCATTCCTTCCGTTCATACTGTACCCTTGATAGTGCAACTACTGAAGATGTCCCCTCCTTTAAGTACCTTGGAGTCTGGTTAGATCACTACCTAGATTTTTCTGTTCGTGTGGATGCTAGTTGCAAGAAGTAAGAGAAGCATTCTACTTCCTGCACACAAAGAAATTCTAAGATGATTTTCCCAATTTTTGACTACAGAGACATTGTTTATAGTGCTGCTGCAAAGTCCACCTTAGCTAAACTGGACACTCTTTCACTCATTCAATCACTTTGCCCTTGATAAACCTTTACATACACATCATCATACCTTGTATTATTCTGTCTTCCTTCCCTTTCTTGATGCCAGGCCCCTTACCTACTCTATTCTTTTATCTCAAAATTTTGGTTTGGCTCTCTCCCATCATATTTCACATCTCTCCTCTCTGTTCCTTCCCTCCTTCATCCTCTTGCTCTCTTCACAATTCTTGCTGTCACTCTTTTGCTCTCCCTGAAATCAAATCTACTGCTGGTCAAGCTGCCTTCTCATTTTGTTTCCCTAAACTATGGGGTTCTCCTCCCCCTTCTGTTTGCTCTGCTCATTCCTTTCCTGCTCCTAAATCTCTCCTCTGTGAGGTCTCTATTCACTCCTGCAGTTGCTTCTGACATTGGATAGGACTCCCTTCACCTGTAACTCAATCACTGACATTCAGCACTTCACCACTCCCCCTTACATCAGTCATTCCCTCTGTTCCTTTATTTGATTTTTTTGATTACTATTTAATGTTCTTTTGCTAGTTCAACAATTTACTGTATGGTACCTTATTGATTGTCAATTTATTCTTAAGCATTATTGTCTCGTTTATTTTGACATATGTATTTCCATTCTGTGTATTTTATGTTCTGTATTTTGTATTGCTCTCTCCTCCTCTCTTCCTCTCCCCAGAATGCATCTGGAAATGAGCTGTTACCAGCTCAGTATGTATTCCATGGTAAAACCTTTGAAATAAATAAAGAAATAAAGAAAACATCAACCGTGGTATATAGTGTTCTTATTATAGACATTTATTTATTAAACTCTAGGATTACAAGTACCTTTGAGCAGGAACTGCTCGTTTGCAAAGGTTCCACATCGGAGGATGGGGGGATAACATACAACAATGGGAAACAATGGTAACAGTCGTAACATAAAGATTACTTTTACGTAAATAGTTCAGTCAACATGTTAAAGTAGAACAATACTAGCTAGCTTATTTACAGTATCCAAGGTGAAACGGTATACATGGTCAGAAGGAGTCAAGAGGAAGCCAGCTTGAAGGTGCCATTGTCATAGACATATTCCAGCTTAAGATGAATAAGGGGAGATCTCCATTAATTCCCAAAAGTTGTGCAATATGTCTATATGGTCACAAATCCACATGGACACTGTTGTCTGCATGTGTCATCAGAAACCATGTTATATTGTGCAGTATTCATAGACGTATTCCAACTTAAGTGGAATTAGTGGTGATCTTCACTAATTCCCAAAAGCTGGAAAATGTACATAAAAAGTGCACTATGGACTTTGGTTGATGCCATAGCATGCAGGTGAGAGTTTCCATATGGATTTGCAGCATTATAGACATATTTCACAACTTTTTGTGGGCTCTCCATTATTTCCAGAAGTCACACAATATGTCTGTAAAACTGCAAATCCATATAAACATTGTGGCCTGCATGCACTGACATCAGCCATGGTCCATACTGCCCTTTTCATATACATGTTCCAACTTATGATGAATTAGTGGTGCTCTTCATTTATTCCTGTCAGCTGAAAAATGCCTATAAAAAGGGCAGTATGGACCACAGTTGATGTCAACACCTGCAGGCAAAAGTTTCCATATGGATTTGTAGCATTATAGACATATTTCGTAACTTTTGATGAATTAGTAGCGTTCTCCATGAACTCCCAAATGTTGCGCTGTATGTCTATAATTCTTCAAATCCATGTGGACATGGTCACCTGCATGCTTTGGCATAAACTGTGAACCATACTGAACATTTTGTAGACATATTCCCACTTATGATGAACTAGTGGTGCTCCTATTTATTTATTTAGTTAGTATTTTAGTTTTCGGTAACCAGGTAGGTACATTAAACAATTGAATGCCTATTTTCAGGTATGACCTAGGACTGTACAGAACAAAATTTGTCAAACAAATACAGAGATCTCACAATTCCAAGGTCGAGAAAGGTACATTGTGAAACAATTACAAATTACAATTAGTGCAGAGAATACAAGCTACGTTGATTAGGTACATATTAGGATACAGGCGAACTTGAGGTGAAAAATTATGCAAGTGCACAAGCAAGTATTCCCTACTTAAGCAATAAACCATGACTGGGTGTGGGTTATGCTGGGGTTTACCTAAGGTAACCCACACCCTGCAGTGGTTTATTGCAATTATACAATGTACCCCTTTTTTGTGAAAAAAAAAATAGAAAATAAACTTTTTTTTTGTAGGTTGAATTATTTTCATAGAGTTTGTTGCTCTGCTAGAAAAAATAGTTCTGTGTTGCTATGGAGATGCTGCCAGTGGTTGCCAGCAACCCCACCCTCCCTCCCTCCTCCCTACAGACAGTGACAGACAGAAACTTGTTGGCATACTTTTTCCTTTTTTTTCTTTTCTTAAAATAAAGAGACATCAAGTTGGAATTTTGAGTGGCTGTCTGCATAGTGGGAGTTGTGCCAGGAATTTAAGGTCTGGTGGCATCTGTTCCGACAGCTGACAGGCTGCTATACCTAAAGCTCTGCTTCTGAGGTGAATTTCCATGTTGAGGTGCTACATTACTTTTTTGTGATTGTAACAGGAAAGGGAGTGCTTTTTATGGGGGATATCAGGCTATTTACAGTATTTGGAATTATCCTGTACTGTCACTTTGCAAGCCGTGATGTTCTGGAGAATATGGCAACGGAGCCGAGCAGACAGTGAAACAGTTAAGAAGTGAGCCAGGTGGAAGCAGTTACAGGGGAAACACTTGTAAAAACATTGTTTTGGCACCGATTTGGGTTTTCAAGTGTTTGTGACTTTTTTTGTCCCAGCATGTACTTTTAAGGTAGCTTGTGTGGGACGGAGCCCTCAGTTTGAAACTCTCGCTTTAATGGGGCTGTTTAGCAGCGAGTCAGTATGGTGCTTTTTCAAGTTTAATTTTTGGGAGTCGGAGTGATTTGAAAAGCTGTGGATTTCCAGATGTGGCTGACTGGCACATTTTATGTGGGTAATGCCAGGATTTAGCAAGGCAGAAATATGTCAGTCAGCCAATCAGGGACTCAGATTCTGGGACCCCATTGTATAATAAAGGACAAACAATTTGAGGTAGACATTGGTAGGGTGGAATGAGAAGCATGGGAGTGTATGGAAGTTGGGACTAGAAGCAGTTGCAGGTTGTGGATAATGTGAGACAAGACTTTAGGGCAGTTTTGAAGGATGACAGGGTGGGAGATATGCAGACACTGGAGGCGAGAGAGTTCCAAAGCCTCTATGCAGTAAATCAGCTTCTGGAACGATATAACTGGCTCTAACATAGAAACATAGAATTTGACGGCAGATAAGGATCACTTGGCCCACCCAGTCTTCTCATTTCCCTGCCTACTAGATAAGCTGCAGATCCTAGTTAACCAGCAGCCTACTTCTCTTCCTACCCCCACCCCCTAGAATTGCCTTATGACTGTCCCATGCATGCTTGAATTCCACCACTGTTTTTGAATCCACAACCTCCTTCAGAAGGATGTTCCATGCATCCACAACCCTCTCTGTGAAAAAATACTTCCTTAAATTACCTCTGAGCCGCCCCCCCATCTTCAAATTGTGCCCCCTTGTTCTTGCACACCTCTTTTTTTGAAAGATGCTACCCTCTTATACTTTCTTGATTCCCTTGAGGTACTTGAAAGTTTCTATCATGTCCCCCCCTCTCCTTCCTTTCCTCGAGGCTATACATATTAAGCTCCTTAAGTCTCTCTTCATATGTCTTCCTGTGCAGACCCTGCACCATTTTAGTTGCCCTCCTCTGGACAGCTTCCATCCTGTCTATGTCTTTGCGAAGACTGGGTCTCCAGAACTGCATGCAGTACTCCAGATGGGGTCTGACCAGCTGTCTGTACAGAGGGATAATAACTTCCTGTTTTCTACTGGTGATGCCTCTCCCTATGCATCCCAGTATCCCCCCAGCCCTCCTTGCTGCCCTCTCACATTGCTTGCCCACCTTTAGGTCATCTGATATGACTACCCCAGGTCCCTTTCCATTTTTGTTGTTGTTAGTATCTCACCCCATTGGGTACTCTTCCCTGGGTTTTGTTTCCCAGGTGCATTACCTTGCACTTCTTAGCATTGAATCTAAGCTGCCATACATTTGACCATTCCTCTAACCTTGCCAAGTCCCTTCTCATCCTTTCCACCCCACCTTGTGTATCAACTCTGTTGCAGATCTTTGTGTCATCTGCAAAGAGACATACTTTTCCTTCTAGTCCCTCTGCAATGTCGCTTATAAAGACATTGAAGAGGACCAGTCCTATTACTGAACCCTGCGGTACCCCACTAGTAACCCCCCTTTCTTCAGAGTGGACTCCATTTACTATTACCTCTGTGTCCTATTCTCCAGCCAATTTTTTACCCATGCTGTCATCTTGGGACCCACTCCCAGGCTAGCTAACTTGTATATTAATCTTGTGTGGGACTGTGTCAAATGCCTTGATAAAGTCTAGGTAGGCCATGTCCACAGCCCCTCCCTGATCTACTACTTTGGTCACCCAGTCAAAGAAGTCTATCAGATTTGTCTGGCATGACCTTCCCTGTGAATCCATGCTGCCTTGGGTCCTGTGCCCTCTGGCCTCTAGATACTCAACAATCTTTCCTTCAGAAGTGATTCCATCATTTTCCCTACCACTGAGGTTAAACTAACAGGTCTATAGTTTCCTGCTTCTGCCTTGCTCCCACTTTTGTGAAGGAGAATCACATCTGCCCTTCTCCAGTCCTTGGGTACCACCCCATCCTCCCATGATTTGTTAAACAGGGTAGTCAGTGGTGTCACTAATTCTACCCTTAGTTCTTTTAGAATTCTGGGATGAATCCAATCAGGCCCCATTGCTTTGTCCACCTTCAGTTTTAAGAGTTCTTTCAGAACCCTTTCTTCTGTAAATGGGCTGGTATCAACTTCTGTATCCAGAGTGTTTCTACTGTTTGTTTTAGGTACCTCCCCTCTTCCTTTGTAAATACTGAGCAAAATATTTGTTTAGTATCTCTGCCTTTCACAGTCACCCTCTGCCCCCCTTTATTAAGCCTCACTATCCCTCCCTTGGTCTTCCTTCGCTCCTGATGTACCTATAAAGGTTTTATCCCCTTCTTAACTGAGTTGGCTATCTTTTCCTCGGTTTGGGCCTTTGCTGTTCTGACTGCCTTCCCAGCTTCCTTTTGCTTTAACTGATACAGTTCTCTGTCCTGCTCCTTCTGTGATTCCTTTTATATTAGCTCTATATTAGCTTTTTAAGCTATCCTTTTTTTGTTTCATAATTGGGTATGCTTATCTGAAAGTGGGGTTGCAATGTGAAAAATGAGTGCATTTTATATAAAGTGCTTTATATAAAGATCATGCCAGCAGCAATTTTTAGGGCTGCAGTGGGCGTAGTCCTGCAGTCCTTTTAGGATCACTGAGAAAAACGACACCGCATTCTTTCTGAACTAACAACATATTGGACTACATCACAGTTGCCTCTGCTCTGTGAAGCAGTCTGCCTATGTTGTCCCGACCAACCGCAGCACTACGCTATTTCACACTGGCTCCTGCCACTTTGCCCCATCTCTCTGTGTCTCTCTCACTCATTAACTCTTTCTCTCTACAACACTGTCTCTGTCTCTCCTGTGGTCTCTCCCTCTCTCTCTTGCAGTTCTGGTCATTTCTTTTTGCTCGCTTGACAGTCACATTCCTGGCCCCATGCCCCCCTCACCTCCAGACAATGGCCACACAGCCCTTCCACCCCTTCCCATCCAAGGCCAAGTACTGCAGGCATATTTTGTTTCTGTAAATTTGATTATAGTGCTGGACGATATGAGCCACCAACCACACTGTGTCTCTGGCTTACTGGCACCAATCCTCCTGCAATAGTATGAGAGGGAGGAATCAGGAGTTGTGCATGCTCTGCACATGAGCCAAGTCAGCAGAGGACTGGATGCTTGGAGAGAGTGGAACATGGAGTGTGTGTGTCTGCTGGGAGTACAGGACAGGTTTGCTTGTGCAATCAGGATGGGATCAGGGGCCCTCCACAGTCTGCACTAATTCACACTTGATGATTTAGTCTTGAACATCAGGAGACCAAGAGAGAGATGGTGGGGTCAGGATGGGAGAAGAGCAAAAGTCAGGATCAGGGAGTCACCTGGAAAAGTCAAGAACACTTGGGTGTAGCAGAGTGAAGCCTGCAAGAGGAGTGAGTGCCTGAGGCTAAACTGGAGGAAAGTGGAGATGGATGGCCATGTAGCTGGTGGATAGGGTTGTACTCGGGTTGGGGACCCGGGATAGGAGGGAAGAAGAGGACGGACTTCAGTCTGGGCTCTGTGCCGTGGTGTGTAGCAGCCGTGTGTCAGTGCAGCAGGAAGACCCAACAGGTCAAGCAGCAGCATACATAGAATGAACTAAGGAGGAGGACTGAGGGAGCAGGTCATAGTCCAGGCAGCAAAACTGTAGCAACGTGGGTGGGCACAGTGGGAGAAAACAATCAAATGACAGGTGAGGACAGAGGTAAGAGCAGGTGTGGATAAAAAATGGTAAGAAAGACAATTGTGCAGGCCAGGCATGTGGGGAAGAGAGACCTCACTGAAGAAGATTGTGACCGCCAGCTGGTGCTGGTCCAAGAAGCAGTCAAACTCGAGGTCGACGAGAGGGACCATGCAGGAGGAGGAACTAAAAGGCCGAGGTAAGTTCCAGCTGTGGTTGTACTTGCTGATGCTTTAACATCCAGAGGAGTGGTCAATTGGACTTCAGAAAGCAAAATGGCCTGTGGAGGTTTCTTTTGTAACTTACAACAGTTTGGGAAATAGAGAAAATTTCTTTGTTGTCAGTTTTCCTTTTTTATGTTATTCCCAACACAGAGGCTGGCCCAGGATCAACCTGTAGGATGCTTCAGATGTGGCTACTTGGCTTGTGGCTTTTCTATGGGCCCTTCTGGCCCTGTGTAGCACTATGCCCCCATTCCTTCTCATACTTGACTTAGGGTTACCGCCTTTTAAGAAGGCAAAAATGGGACATTTCTTGCTGAAGTATGATTTTTCACAGGACAGTATGTAACCCCAACCAATGCAACAGATTTTTTCTCTAAATAATCAGAATTAAGACTAAGTGTTGCAGTTTTTTAGATGTTCCCTAGTGTTTCTAATCATTTTAAGGTATTTTAGTTAGGGAACTATAGTTTTTGCAGCATTTAGAGGAAAGTCAGAACATATTCTTTTGTACTATAATGTCAGGACATTTAGTATTTTTCATGTTTTTTGGCAGGACACAGTTGCCCAAATCAGGACTGTCCTGTGAAAGTAGGGACAGGTGGCAACCCTAACTTGGCTGCTCCCAAACTGAGTGACCCCACCCCAGTCTCAGTCCCCCTATATGCAGTACCCCTTCTAATAATCAGTCCACTCCTTTTATACAGAGTACCCCCATACTCATTCCCCACAATCACATACTCCTCCCATAGCCCCTCTGGAGCTCAGCAAGATGCTACTTTGGGGCTGGGACAAAATAACCAGATGCCGTGCATGTCTCTTGTTGCTCCCCTTAAGTAGTACCTCTCCATTACTACATCTGCAGTACTATTTATGTAAAGGAAGCTCAGTTGGGCACTTTAAACTTGGCCCTCCATGGACCTGCTTCAGAACCCTTTAGAGGGCTATTTAACAATAAGCTGTGGTACGGCTCTTTTACTCAGCTTCTTCCGATGCTTCCTGCTCCTGAGTGGGAGCATGTGACAGCCATGGGCGTAGCTCACTGTATGGGAGCCTCCCACTGCCTCTCCTGCTCCTAAACCATATTTTCTGTAGCACTTCACATTGTCAATGGATTATCATAACAACTTGGTATAGTGCACCCCTACCAGGGGAATGGCACAGTCCAAGCTTTAGAATGCTGGGCACCTGAGGATTCCTTGCACTATCAACAGATCCCCATTCAAAAGGGAAAGAGCTACTCTCTTTTCTCTGAAGAATTTTCAGCTTTCAAGATTCAAGGCTTCAGTTTGTGGCTACAGTTCTGCTCTGCAGGTTGGGGCTGCCTGTTTGCAGGGAGCACCCCTAAATTTAAATTGTGTCTGTTACGCTGCTGCTTTAAAATCGAATAACCTGCCATTTTTTTCTCACTCACTGTGTGGACTGGGAGCCACTTATGCCTTGATAGGGTGTTTTTGTTATGGTCTCTGTTTTAAAAGAAATTTTAATAATAGAGTCAAGGTGCCACTGGTAAGTACAACATTTGGGAGTGTAGGGTCTCTGAGGGGTCCCTCAGCTCTAGTGTCGGTTCCACTTTCCCATCACCTCCCTAAGCTTCAGGTTTTGTGTTTTCTTATTGTTTTACAGTTGATGTGTGTTTCTTGGTGTGTTTTAGTGCTTTTTTTGTGGGATTTAGATTACTAAGACAATAAATTTAATAGTTATTTTTTTGTTTGAGTAGTCAGAAGCAGAGGGCTGCCTTAATCCTATGATGTCATTTAGAACTCTTGCAGCAGCATAAGCCACTTTAGAATGTTCAGTTGTCTACAACTGCAGGAGGTTTTCTGACAGCAGTAGGTTGGCTTGGACCGACAAGCTTATTTAAGTAAAAATCTGAGTTTTTTTTCCTGTCACTTTTTCTATGTTATTGGTGATGATTCTTACAGGATTACATTTGCCTTGCTGGTTTTAACTCAACTAGCAAGGGGTCTAATATTTATTATATTATTACAGCTTACAAAAATCCAGCAGTCTTGGGTTTGCTTTCCATAACCCCCACCTAGTGTAGGGATTATAATTATTGCATAATTATGTTTTTTTTCATTCACGGATATGGGTTTGATTCCCACGACCTCCACTTGCATGAAGTGTGGCACTGAGAAGGTGTTTTTTTAAGTCAATGCTCTGAAAAATATTTTTTTTAACCCAGAAAAAAATGTTGTGGCTAAGTATTGTTATTTACCCTACAATTGTTATTTGGCTCAACTATCAATTTTCTTTGGCACCTTGGCTTATCGGAGACCATTAATTAATTGATAAATAATGTAAGTCCTGCAACAAGGGTGATTAGGCCCTCCCCCATGGGTTCTTTTTGCCCTTATTGTGTTGCTCAACAACCCCCATCTGGTTCTCCAGTCTGGGGAGGGGAAGCACCTGGTTCTTCAAGGCAGTGGCAGCAGAATTGCAATATACAGTATATTACCTTGTGGCTCCAGAGTGAGCCTTCGCCCCGATAAACCCATCCCCAGTAAGGCCCCCCAGGTCAGGGAGGGGCCACTGACAGGCACATCCAGGTGCAGCGCAGGAAGCTTAGGCTGCGATAACTAATGTGCAGGCAGATCCCAACCCTGCCTTCCAAAGGTCAGGATGATGATTATGGGGATCTTGGAGAAGTTCCTGAAATTAAATTAAAAGGAAAAAGACTGAATCAGAGATGTTCTTCCTCTCCTGAATCATAATAAGCCGTTGTCTTTTTGAATAAGCTGATGCATGTAGTCCTTTTCAGCTCTGGAGGTCAGTCTGTGGAGACGGCGGATGTTGGTCCATTTTTGTCTGCATTTTCTGTGGCTACTATGTGAATAGAATTCTTGAGCAACATAGGGCTGGTGTATAGAGAGAAAGAGAGAAAAAAGTGTGTCTTCCCATCCATGCCATTGTTTTCCTTATAAGGAAAATGTCACGTGGATGGGAAGTTCCTCCACTGGAAGACAAGGCAGTTTTGTATTTTGAGGAGGCACTGCCTTGCCTATGGATGTCTCTGGCCCTATCACTATGATTAAGTGGGTGAAGCCCATGTATAGGAAGGGGTTACACCTCAATTAGTGATGTGTCTTGTGCATATTTTCTTGGTCAGAGCCTTCAACATATGAGTCTCTACCCTGGCCAATTTTGTTCCACATTTTTCCCCAAAGACCAAGCCTTTTTCACAATTCATGGCCATGGTTCCACCTTCCAGGTGGTTACTTACAATAGATTCTTGAGCTAAACCACTCGTCCTATTTCATTGTTTTTGACCATGATAGACATGTGGCTTGTCATGGTTCTGGTTAGGCTTCATAGCTAACCAGCTGATCATCCCCTTGAGGGAGGCCTATGGTTTGATTCTGTCCTGGATGCTGTTTAAAGAGCACAGATTACCATAACCCAGTGGGGTCATGGTAATGGCCAATGTATACAGTTCTGACTTGAGGGGGGGTTCCTTTCTCTTGGAAATTGGCTCCTGGAAATGGAGGAGCCCACTCCGGTAACCAGGTTACAGTATTAGAGGAGCTCTGGCCAGACACAATGTAGGAGGGCCCAGCACCTCAAGCATGGTGCCTCATTTACAGATTAGAGGAGTTTGTTCTCAGATGGGATAGAATAATGTCAGATGCCTTATTAGCGGTCACTTCTCTGCCCCAGTTTTAATAGGCAATGGAAAGGCCAGATATCCTCAGCTCGTAGGCTGACTTTGGGACAGTGCACAGGTCTCACTATTCAATGAGCTTGGGGATCCTGTTAATTTATGGGCCCCAGAAGTCTGGGAGTTGCCATATGTCTTAATTCAAGAGCCTGTACCTTTTCGTGCCCCACAGTCCTCTGGATGGAGCCCTGGAGATAAGTCGCCGGGCTGCTCAGGGAAAAGGGTTTTACAATGGTGCGGTCGCTGTGGGAAATCAACATTTGGGACGGATCAAGAAAATCACAGTGACACTGTTCATGAACGAAGGTCCCAAAATGCTTATGTTGAAAATCTGGTGAACAAATTCCACAAAATGACTGTGTTACTAGTGTGCATTGTGCAGTTTCCACGCACACTCGTAACTTTGAGACTTTTTAATATTTTCACTCCATATTTTCAACATTGCCATTTTTTCATACCTCCTTATGAACAGTACAGCTGTCATTTTTCACATCCTGCCCGTAATGTGTTTTCACGCATCTGGAGCACAATGGTGCGGTCACTGTGGGAAATAAACATTCGGGACAGATTAACAAAATCACAGTGCTGCTGTTCATGAGCAGAGGACCCAAATGCTTTCATATGGTGGGGTCACAAAAAGCCCATGTTGAAAATTTGGAGTGCAAATACCAACAAACGCCCGGGGCATTAGGGTTTCTAACCATAATGTCCCACCCTGTAGAGACTGACAGGCATCAGGGGTGTAACTTTGGATAGTCAGCTGTAATGCTCAAGCCATTCCACCCCCACCCCCATACTTTCTTAAGCCTCAGTACATCTGACTGATGCCTGCAGTCATTCTCCCTGTGTCAGTCCCAATCAGAATATTTCAGGTTTTGATACTGGATCAACCATCCAGCATAGGCCATGTCTTTGCCCAAGCATCAGCTTCTGAGTCCCTTGAGGGTGTTGTTAGTCCTGGTGGCTTACATCCTGACTGAATGACCTGCTTATTCATGCAGGAGGTCATCACTCAGCACTCTGGATATGCCAGAGTCACATGGATAAGGGTGAAACAGAAGCAGAGCTTTTCCAAGCCATCTTAGACCCTGGAAGCTTGATGGTAATTTTTCAGCACAAGGTCAGAAATGTTTATTGCAGCTTTTTTTACTGGGCGGTGACATTTGTTAGTGGTCCACTGACTGGTTGATGTCAGGCCTCAGGATAGGCACTGACAGTTTTAATCTGTGGACCCACTTCTAGATGCGGCCTATTTAATAGGTTTATTGTAGCTTGGGATCCCTCTGTGGATTATCATTTTACCTCTGAGCTTCCTCACTCCCTGAAATAGTGCGTGGATGTGCAAGATCTGAACAAGTTCCACTAGATCTTCTCATAACAGCTGATAGCCTAGCTGGATAGGAGACATGTAGGAACCTTTTTCCCAACTCAGGGATCCTGAACAGCCTACAAAGAGCATCTCCACATCACTGTTCTGGAGATGAAGTCAGCCCACCTGGCTCCTTTTTATGTTGTCTTGTGCACGCAGCGCAAACAACATTTTGTGACAGCTTGCTGGAGTAGCAGGTTGTGGAGGTGCGGCCAGGTTGTGGCCAATAGCACCACTGCTTTTGTGGGCTGGTCTCTGTGGCACCAAAGAATGAGCACACTATCTATGATAGCCCTTGAGAAGCATGCCACCAACTTGAAAGAATTTCGCTGCTGCAATGAAGGAGCACCGTGTTATTGCAGGGTGTGCCTTGCCTGCTGAAACATTTCAATAAACATGGCAGCGGCTGTCACCATCCACCTCTCACAATCCCCAGAAAGCCAACTTCGGGGGTGCCCAGTCCACTTGTCGGCATGTTTATAACCCCCCCTCAAGATTGTGTGGCACACTGGGAGCTCACCCCAGTGTGCTTGTGTGTGTTCTGAAGCCAACCGCATCAGCATGTTCTTGCCCCCACCCCACCCCCATTGTGTGCCACACTAGGAGCCCACTCCAGTGTGGCCAACATAAACCCCCAAAGTCATGGGGCACAAGTCATGGGACACACTGGGAGCCCACCTCAGTGTGCCCAACAGTTGTTTAATTTCACCTGTAAATAAAGAAAACCTTCCCGTGATGTCCATTCCTGAAAATAAGAAAACGGTTTGTCGTTGAGTCGGAGCGCCCCTTCCCCAACCCACACCCATCCTCTGCACACCCCACCTCCTCACAACCCCTCACCCCATACTTACCTCAGGAGCCTGGCACAATGATCTTTGGTGGAGTGGGACACGTCTGAAATCTTCAAAAGTCGACCACGAACTGAAGAAAATCACGGTAAGCTGTATAATGGTATCAATGGGGGGAGGGGTTCAACTTAGGTGGATATCTCAGCCATTTTTGTGACTTTTGGTCCCAAATTTTCAACATGGGGTTCTTGGGACCCCACCTCATGAACTCAGTCACTGTATTTTTTTTATTCGGCCCTGAAAGTTGATTTTGTGGTCACTGCATGGAATCACCTTTCATGACTGAGTAATGAAACAACAATGTCACTGTTCATGAGGTGGGCTCCCAAAAAGCCTATGTTGTAAATTTGGTGAAAAAAGTCCAAAAAATGACTGTGTTAAGAGCATGCATTGCGCAGTTTCCATGCAAGCTCATAATTTTGAGAATTTTTTAATTTTTTCATTCCAGATTTTCAACATTGCCATTTTTTCACACCTCCTTATGAACAGTACAGCTGTCATTTTTCACATTCTGCCCAAAATGTGTTTTCGCACATCTGGAGAACAATGGTGCGGTTGCTGTGGAAAATCAACATACAGGACAGATTAAGAAAATCCCAGTGACACTGTTCATGAGCGAAGGTCCCAAAATGCCTATGTTGAAAATCCGGTGAAAAAATTCCACAAAATGACTGTGTTACGAGTGTGCATTGTGCAGTTTCCACGCACGCTCGTAACTTTGTGACTTTTTAATATTTTCACTCCATATTTTCAACATTGCCATTTTTTCACAACTCCTTATGAACAGTACAGCTGTCATTTTTCACATCCTGCTCGTAATGTGTTTTCACACATCTGGTGCAGAATGTCGCTGTCACTGTAGGAAATAAACATTCAGGACAGATTAACAAAATCACAGTGCTGCTGTTCATGAGCAGAGGTCCCAAATGTTTTCATGTGGTGGGGGTCACAAAAAGTCCAAGTTGAAAATTTGGAGTGCAAATACCAACAAACGCCCAGGGCATTAGGGTTACTAACCATAATGTCTCATCCTGTAGAGATTGACAGGCATCAGGGGTGTAACTTTGGATTGTCGGCTGTAATGCTCAAGCTATTCCACCCCCACCCCCACCCTGCAGCCAGTGAAAGGCATCAAGGTGTGCCTTGGACTCTTCAGCCCCAAAGTTTACCCCATTCTTCTGTACTGCACCCATCTCAACATTTTTCCTTATGGAATGGGGTGAGCATAAGGCCTGATGACCCCAAGGCACAATGAGACACTTGTCAGAGTCTGCAGGGTAGGGTGAGGTGAAATGGCATGAGCGTTATGGCCGAGTCGACCCAAAGGCACAACTCAATGCCTGTCAGTCTCTGCAGGGTGGGGTGGGGTTGGCGTCAGTTCCATACTTCACTGCCATTCCTATTATGCATCTCTCTAACTCCTGCACTACCAATGCCAGTGCCAGAAAGAAAACATTCGGCATTGACAAATGCTTGTTTAGTGTGCATTCATGAAGCTGCACATGGCAGGCACTCGTACGTAACATTAAGGTATATGAGATGTTTTGAGAGGTCACTAGACTGTTGTCAGTCCCCTTGCAGGGGTGTATAACCTTTAGACAGACTGCTTAAGTTGCAGTCTGTTTATTCCATGCAGTGGAAGTTGGATCGGAGGTGTTTTTGGACCCCTGTTCAACCAGTTTGGTCAACCTCAGATCAATCTGTTCCTCAAGCCCAGGGCTTGATCCGAGAAGTGTCTCCAGTCTCGTAGGTGACCACAGACGAGGGCAGTGGTCGATCTGTTTAAGAATGGACCTTCAGCAGAGTGCATTTCTCTCTATTGATACCTTTTCTTAAAGGATACTGAGTTGATAATTAATTGAAATGAGGATGCTCTGGAGGGAGCTGCTTCTTGTTTCTTGCTGAGTGGCCGAGTAGACTGTAGTTCTTGGACTTAGAGGATCTTGTTCAGTAAGCACTGTTGCACTTTCTGGTGTGCAGAGACATGCTCAGGGTCTATCTATCTCAACCCAAAAAATGCAGGAATGATAGAGCTCACGCCTTAGCTCCTGAGTGGAGGAGGCCATCAAAAAATAAAAATAGACCATTTGACTCCTTGATGGCTGCCAGACGTCCTCTGTGTCTGCAGCCTATGCTCCGATAGGGGCCACCTCTCTTTTTCCCTTGGACCAGTTGCAAAAGGTATCTTATTTAATGGCCTGTATTCTGAAAAGTTTTCATTTTTCTGTAAGAAGGTGGCGGGAGTTGCCTTGAGTTAATAGAGAGGCTGGGTTCTGCTTGTAGTCCGGGGGGGGGTAGCTTAGTATCTCATAAGCACATGTTTGTAGGACACATCTGCTGTTGGATCAGGCTTGTTGTGGGATCTCAGGGTTTTGAATGCTCCTTACAAGGAGTTTTCTGAACCACTTCCATCCACTTCTCTAGATGTATGTTTTTTTTTCAGGCTTCCTGTTAGGGAGCCATAAGGAGTTCTCCGAACCACTCTCATCCACTTTCACTAAATGTTTTGTTTTTTCAAGCTTCCTGTTAAGGAGTCTTGAGGAGTTCTCCAAATCACTCTCATCCACTTCACTGGATGTGTTGTTTTTTTTCAGGCTTCCTGTTAAGGAGCCATACCTTGTTAGGAATAAGGGTAGGTGATATTCATTATGATGTTCGTCGCTCAGGTGTGTTTTGCCTTCCAGGAGTCCAGGACACAGATTTGTCTCACAGCCGGCTCTTTTCAAGGGAAGGAATTGTACAAGTTTTGAATTATCTTGTACAATGATAATATATCTTAAACATATGTCTGAATTTTGTAAGTCAGATGGTCTATTTGTGCATTTTGGGCCAGCCAAACAAGGACACAAGGCCCCTAAACCTGCCCTAGCTAGGTGGGTGGGGGTCTGTGTTGCTAAAGCCTATGTGGTGAAAAGAAGAGGCCTCTGGCTCTAGTCAAGGCTCTTTCCACCAGGGCGATGGAAAATTCCTGGATGGTGAGAGGCAAAGCTATAGTTTCAGAACTATGAAAGAAAACTATGTGGTTCTCAGTCTACACATTCAGGAAACATTGTAAATTGGATGTTCAGAGTTCTGCTAATGCAGCTTTAGGTCACAGAGTGTTGTAGGAAACAATTGACAAGTAATTCTGAAGCATCTGGCATATGTTTAACCAGGAGTAGCACACTAAGCTGAAAGCTTTTTTACAGGTGTGATCTGGGAGCACAGGGAAGTTAAGTGACTTGCTCAGGGTCACGCAGTATGCAAGTGGAAGCTGTAGGATTCAGACTCAGGTCTGGTCTGCTGGATGTTATCAGATTTGCAGCTCAGAGCCTTTAACTACTGTGCTATAATCCCTATGCTATATTCCCTGACAACATTCTCCCCCTCCTGGTTTTTTGTCTGGGTACTGCTTCTTAGATCCCAGTTGTAATGATTACCCATTAACAATGTAGAGAACTACAGAAAGAAGAAATTAACTTCATACTTACTGTAATTTCCTTTTCGGTTAGCTCCAACATTGTCAATGGGATCCGCCCAAGGGTCTGGCTCCTGAGGGACAATCTTATCCTGCATGCTAGGAAAGAGGTCTGTTTTTTCAGTAAAATCGCCTACATGGACCTCTTTCTGTCTTGCTGCACTGCACTCTGATATGTATATTTATACATTGATTTATTCATTTTCTGCAACCACAGGTTAACAGGTTTTGTTGGTTAATTGAGGTGTGCTTCCTGTTGCAGTTTAGTTCTCTGCCTTTAAAAAAAAATTGACAAGAGCACATGTCTCATTGTATATCAACTACAGTTCACAGATGGTGCCTTTGGTGACACATATGGTGCCTGGAAAGTGCCTTAAGGTGGTATGCTCTCTTGTCAAGAAGAGCCGAATACGTCAGGCATCGTTTGTGGATTTATCAATCAATTAATCTTTATTTGGGGTACTGCATCCCTTCCCCAAAAGCTGGATAGAAAGGTAAGACAGTTTTTTATTATGGTAAATATGTAATTATTTTTTGATTATATTTTCTGTGTAGCTCTTATGGCACTGCATTGTAAGTAATAACTGGGGATTTGTAGATAGTGCAAGGAATCCTTAAGCACCCAGCATTCTAAAGCTTGGACTGTGCCATTCCCCTGGTAGGGGTGCACTGTACCCAGTTGTACTGATTACCCCTTGACAATGTTGGAGCTATCAGAAAAAAGAAATTTCGATAAGTATGAAGTTAATTTCTTCTATATTTGCCACCAAAGT
Source organism: Neoceratodus forsteri (assembly GCA_016271365.2). Classification (NCBI taxonomy): domain Eukaryota; kingdom Metazoa; phylum Chordata; order Ceratodontiformes; family Ceratodontidae; genus Neoceratodus; species Neoceratodus forsteri. The sequence goes on along the minus strand of CM028130.1, from coordinate 755,915,599 downwards.
GGAGGCTCAGGTAGGTGAAGGGAGATGCTCCAACACTGGCCTTCTCCTCCTCCACATGAGATCCCATCCCCCCCCCCCCAGCTCCTGCCCAAATGCAGGCTGCAGCCTGAGCTCTTTATGGGCTGGAAGTAGAAAGCTACTGTCTGACATGTTTTATTTTTGGTGCGGTCACTCGCCCTACCTGCAGCAGTACCCACAGCTTGTCCTCTTCACAGTGCATCTTGCTGCCTACTTAAACAAATGCAGCTGATGGGAGCATGAAACACATTATTTTTGATCATGGACACTTTTTATTTTGTTTTTATTTATTTTTTGATACAATCAGATTACAAACCTTTGAGTCAGGGACTCATTTCCAAAGGCTCCTCATCAAGCAACAGATTAAACCAACATAGACAATGGAAAAATCAGCATCGTACATGTCATACATAGGACTACTACAGTGCAAAACACAGGGATAAATTATATACAAGCCATTGTGTTGCATGTCCCAAAATAGTGGGACATATACAAATTGGTAGCTAAACACTACTACAGGTACAGAAGTGTGAGGACCTATACAAGGTGGTAGTTAATACAATGTACTGTATATACTAAACAAGGCAGTAGCTAATGACATTGCAGATACTATACAGAGTGATGGCTGAGAACAGTGCAGGTACAAAAATATGGGAAACTACCATAAGTGCGAGACTTATTAGGCGAGATAGTGAGTGCAGTGGGGGAAGAAAAAATAGGGCTTACTGAGCAGGAAGGGTAAGCCAAGCAGGAAAGAATGGGTAGTCAGGGCACAGCGTGTTGCAGAGCCATCAGAGGAGACCTTGTCAATATAGGTTGATTTGGCTGAAGTGTGCAGCCAGAAGTGGGTTGGGTTTTATGGAGGCCACCAAGGACAAGTGAAGTGAGTCTATATTGGGCAGGTGCAGGAGTGGGCTGCAAGGAGGTGAGTTTTTAGGGCTCCTTTGAAGGGTCCAAGTGTAGCATGTCCAGTCATCTCAGGGGGAAGGGAGTTATACTAGGTGGGGGCCTTGACAATAAATGACCTCTGTGCCAATGTAGTCCTGACTCTGGGAATAGCCAGGACAGCCTTAGCCAAGCCAAATGTGCTTACAGAAGGGGCGGCTAGGGTTAGTGTGGCAGTTAGCCCTGGTGAGGTCAGGCCAAGGAGTAATTTTTTGGCTATGAGGCAGGTCTGGTATTGGACTCTTTCATCAAAGTTAAATATCTGGGCAATGGAGTAGAGCATGCCACGTGTGAATTGTGTGGTCTGCAACAGTTAAGAGCCTGCAGGCTTTGTTAATGACCACTTTTGTTTTACCAATGGCTGTGGCATCAGCAGCAGCATAGACAAGCAGTCCATACTCAATAAGGGACATGTCTGAGGAGGTGAGGGCTAGTCTGAAGGCTTCTGGGGGAAGAAAATCCTTGTGGCAATACAGTAGGCCAATACGTGTATTGGTAGCAGAGGTGAGGGTATTGATGTGTTTGTGGAATGTGAGGACAGTGTCAAAGGTAACTCCTAGGTATTTGTAGGATGTGACCTGCTCCAGGGTGTGTAGTGATTTCGATTGGATCTGCAGCTGGGTATTCCTAAGCTTACTCTGGTGATGGGCAAATAGGAAGGTCTTTGCTTTTTTTTAGGTTCAAGATTAGTCTATATTCTGTGAACCAGTGTTCCACTTGGGGAAAAGCATTCTGTAGGGTGGCCTGCAGTTTAGTGGGGTTGGACAATGATTTTCTCGAGACTTGCCTTGTCTGGTGCCATACCTACCCCACCTAAAAAATTCATAGTTACCTCCCTAGGTGAACCCTTGGAAGTTGTACCTAAATTTAAATATCTAGGTATGTGGTTAGACAACAAGCTTTCCTTTAACGACCACATCAAGGATCTATCAAAGAGGCTTAAAGCACGCTTGGGTTTCTTCTTTAGAAATAGGACCCTCTTTTCTCTCACGACCCACAAAAGACTTGTCCAAGCAACATTTCTTCCCTTGCTTGACTACAGAGACATTATCTTTATCTCCTCCCCAACCTTGAGCCTATCTAAACTGGACGTACTCTATCACCGTGCTCTTCGCTTCATTACTAACTCTGCATACAGGACCCACCACTGTGATCTTTATGCAGAAGTTGGGTAGACCTCTCTTGCCACCAGACGCCTCCTGCATGCTGGCATTTGGACCCTCAAATTACTACTCCACAAACTGCCTGTCTATTTAACATCTCTCATACACATCTCACATAGCCTACTCCCTAAGGAAATCCGACCTTATCCTACTAGATGTTCCCAGCCCAGGACACGTACCACAGCTGGCCAAAGAGCTGTCTCATACGCCCTTCCAAACATTTGGAACCAACTACAAGCCATGCTGAAGCTAACCAGCATCGTATCAATTAACTCCTACAAAACACTAGCTATCTCTAAATTAAAAGACATATGTAGGCGCTACTAGGCTCCCAACACCAAGTCAACTTCCTAGGTACCAACTGGTCCTCTACTTATTAAGCTGAAATGTGTTGCATAATTTAGGGCAAGATTAAAGCTGGAATGTACTGCATATATAGCTTAAGGACTTCTATTCTGTATACCTCTTGTATTATATATATTTTTTTTCTTTGTTGTTCAACATTTTATATCTCCTGTCTATGTAATTGCGAACTGTATGTATGTGATGTGCCTCAGGACCTCCTTGTGAATGAGCTTGCTCAACGGAGTCTTTCCTGCAATAAACTTGAACTTGAACTTGGTGTGGGAGGCACAGATGACAGCATCATCTGCATATAGGAGGTTTCTTGGTGCATGTGGTGGGGACTCCGTTTATGAATAGCTAAATAGCAGGGGCCCTAAGATGGACCCCTGAGGAACCCTGGAGTGGATTAGGTGCAGGCAGAAGACTGTAATGTTTATTCGTACACACTGAGCCCTGTCTGCCAGATAGCCGGTGAACCAATTCAGAGGCCCTTGAGAGAAACCAAGGTGGTGGAGGGATTTTAGCAGGAGTGGGTGACTGACCGTATCAAAGGCCTTGGATTGGTCTATGAACACGGCCCCCGCAGCATGGCCACTGTCGAGAGCAGAGTGTAAGTGATTCAAAACCTCAGAAAGAGCTGTGGTGGTGCTGTGCCCAGCACAGAATGCATGCTGCTCTTTACAGAGAAGGTTGTGTGTTCCCAGGTATTCTGTCAGCTGATCAGCCACTATTCATTCCAGCGCTTTAGACAGCGGGGGAAGGATGGAGATTGGTCAGTAGTTTCCGGGCATTAGGGGGTCACCTCCTTTGAGGATGGGTGTGACGACCACATTCTTCCAGGCCATTGGAAACTGGCCTAGGCACAGGGAGCAGTTCAGGAGACCAGTGAGCAGGGCAAGCAGGGCATCCAGGGCCAGGCGGAGAAGTTTGACATCATTTGGGTCATTCAGGGGGTTGGTTCCATTCAGGGCCTTGGAAAGATAGGGCCTAGCTTCAATAGTGGAGATAGTTCCGAGATACAAAGGAGGCTGTGGTAGCTCAGGGGGGTTGGTGGTGAGTACGGGGTCAAAGAAGTTAGGAGGGAGAACCGAGCTAAGGTCGGTAAAGCTATTATTGAGTATATTGGCAATTTCCTTTTGGTCTATGGTGACCAATCCCTCAGTTGCTATCTGGGAGGGGGGTGGCACATGAGATTTGCCACTTAAGGATTTTATATTGTTTCAAAACTTCCGTGACAAGCCCCAGGAAGTGGTTAGGCTGTCTCCGTAGTGCTCAGCTTTTGCCCTACGAATAGCCCATGTCCAACTGTTTCAAGCAGCTCTGTATGCCTGCCTGTCAGCAGGTTTACCTGAGTCAATAGCCTTGTGCTATAGGTTGTCACAGCTTTTGAGCTGCTGGAGGAGGGATGGCGTGATCCAGGGGGCATTCTGTTTCCTAGTTTTTGTCCTTTTTAGGGAGGCAAAGCTGCCACAGGCCCAGTTGAAAGAGTCATGAAAGTATGTGAGCGCGGCATCTACACTTTTGGCATGGTATATTGGGGACCAGTCCCACTGGGCCAGGTGCTGCAAAAAGTTGGGGAGTTTTCCTGTACGTAGGCAATGCTGGAGAGTATTGGCAGGGGGTGGAGTTGGTATCAGACCTGACCATGAGCAGATCACTGGGGAGTGATCACTGAGGGAGTCCGGAAGAACTTCAATGTCTGTTATTTTATGGGGCCTGTTTGTGAGAATATGGTCCAGGAGGGTGTGTTTGCCAGTGGCCAGTTTGTACCTGCTTGGCTTTGTTACCAACTGATGCAGGTCAAGGGCTGCAAGTGCATTAAAGGAAGAGGTGGCAGTGGTGCCCAGCCAGTTTAGGTTGAGGTCACCAAGGAGTATCTGTTCAGACTTGTGGGGGAGGCTGGCAAGATACTCCGTTAGTGAGTTGAGGGATTGTGTCTGCTTGCTGGGTGGGATGTAGGCTGCCGTGATTATAAGGGGGGGGGGCCTTGGATGGGTATGGGGTGATTTTCAGTGACAGTGCTTGAGCACCGTGAACTAATGTTGGTGAGGGGAGAGCTTGGGCCAGCAGGGTGTGTTTAATGCAAAAGGCACAGCTGCCACCCCGCTGCCCCACTCTGTCAGCCTAAAAAGTGAGTATTTGGGGAGGGAGATGGCAGAGTCAGGGCTGGACTTGGACAATCATGTTTCGACCAGGGCTAGCACGTCTGATTGGTGTCTGGGGATCCAGCATTGGAGGGCAGCAGTCTTTTTCAGGATGCTGCAGATATTCATAGACTCTGTGTGAAGGCCAGTGATTGGTGGCTGTTGCTGCAAGTAGAAGGTCCTAGGGCCAGGGCTGGGGTGGATGTTTCCAGACAGGAGTAGGAGCAGGGTGTTAATTCTGATGCGGGGCCTATGTCTGTTTACTCAACTGAAGGTGATGTGCGAGGGCCTGCGTAAACGCACTGTAAATGGAATTGCAAAGGACCTCAGGACTGGGATAGCAGGGCTGATCATAGACAACGCTGAATTAGCATTAATCATCAGAAGCAGTAGACGCAAGGGGGGAAGTTGGGGGGCCTTAAGCAGGGCTGTCAGTGTGGGGGATTTGCGGTAGCATGGGATGGCTTGACTCAGAATTAGGTCAGGCAACAGTGTGGGGAGGGGGGTATAGGTCATGGGGAGGGACAAGACCAATAGTAGAACTGCATTCACAACCATGAGGTGCACTGTGATGGCCATGGTGAGTGTGGGGACTATATGTAAGAGAATTATATGTGGGGTCTGAGGCATACACTAATTGTGGGTGGCTCTGTGGCACAGAGGTAGGGCTGCAGACCATGGTATGTAAGGTACAGAGTTCAAGTCAGGCGGGGGGGGGAATCTTAAAATTCCAGCTGTCAGGTGATAGTCACAAGGGAGAGATGCCACGGGGCAGTGGGTGGCAAACCGAAAACACGGTATGTGGTAGCGACTCCTAGTGGTGGCTGAGAGGGAGTGCAGAGAGTGGGAGGGAGTGTTCAGTGGGGGGGGAGTAGTGTCCTGGGAAGGGGGGTAACACATGGGAGAGGCAGAAGATAAAGTGGGTTAGGACAGAAAGCAGTATAGTGGGGGGTGAGCTAGAATGCTGACAAGGTATAGAATAGAGGGGATGGGTAGAGGGCAGAGGAGAGATCTTTGACAGGAGGAGGAAGAGAAGCCCTCTGGTGGCAGATCTATATAACCAGCAGGTGGGCAAGTGGGAATTCACATCACCAGAAGTACCTATAAATGTAGAGCCGAGCTTGGGTTGGAAGGTGGCTGGGGTGGGCCAGTCGACGTGCTGCGTTGATGGGCTAATACCCCCAGCAAAGATGTGCAAGGAAGGGAAACTGTACATTACCTCTTGTGCCCCTCTGATGCTGTCCCAGGTTTTCACCAAGCAAGTGCCAATACAGCTAGTAGAATGGGCTGTCTTATAGATACCACCACTATAAATAAATAAAGCTATAAGCATGCCACTTCCCACTCTCTGTAAAACAGCCGACACAGGAGCCAGACAGGACCTTTTGTTAAATTTAGTAAGCTGCTTTAGTGACTTGTGATTAGGTTAAAAGGTTCCAGGCTGAATAATAAAACTAACAAGTCCATTTTGTTTTCTGGGCTGAGATTAGGATTGTGTGCTTGATATTTGGGATGAAGAAAAATAGTATATAAGTAAGTGGACAGACTGTTGTAATATGTTTCAGCAAAATGCATGGCTGAGTTGTACATGGGTGCAGCCAGTAGTTTGAAGTATTTATTTGTTTGTTTGTAAGTAGGAAAGGGAATACATTTTTTTCTGTCTTTACATGTGGAATCACTTTCCTACTTTGCACATTCACATTGGTTTATGTGGTTTGCATCAGAATGGTTTGATTTTACGGACTGAAGTGCCATTCATTTGGTAAGTGTTGTCAGTAACCTAAAATAGGAACGGCAAAACAGTTTTCTTTGATCACATATTTAAAATCATCAGCATGAGGAACAGAGAGGTTAGGGTGACCTTTCTGCAACAGCCCCCCCCCCCACAACGGACTTGGTTTTCTTGTCAGGCAATTGGCCTGAACCCGGGGTAGAGGCTCCGGCTTGTTTGCATCACCAGGCGGACCTCCCTCAGCACCTCTGTGGCTGGACTGGCATAAATAACCTGGTAACTGAATGAAGCAAGGTCACACTCAGCGGATTGTTGCTGCAGTGGGCGAGCCTTGTTTTTCTGGGACTGCAGTGGTATCGGGGAAATTTTCCCACCCTTCTGCCCCGTTCCCTCCACCCCTTAAATGCTTGTTAACTCATCCCATTAGCCGGGGGAGGGGGGGGTGGCTGTCGAATTTTCTCCTTTCTGGTTGGCTCAATGCCAGGCTGCTGTCTAACTGAATATATCTCTACTTATGTATCTGGATGGCGCAGTGCCAGGCTACTGACTACTGAATGTATCTTAACAAACATACATGTGTTGCTTCTCCCTGTTGATACCAGAGCTAGCAATTTAAGAAATTTACTATCTGGTTATACAAGGAAATTCTAGAGTCTTAAGTAATTTACTGACTGGTTATATAAGGAAATTCTAGTCTTAACTAATTCACTGGCTGGTTATATAAGGAAATTCTAGTGTCTGGAATCTGTGTCCTGTAGTTTCAAGGCTCATGGCTAGGTAATGTTCTGTATGTGTAGTAACACATGTGCCTTGGCAGCATACTGTTGTGCGTCATGAATTTGGAGTTGGGCCTCCTTCCAGCACTTCTGTCCTGTGCAGAGTTACCTGCTACCCACCAGTCCCCTCTCTGAGCCACTGGGCCCTGTATCATAACCCCAGGAGGACTTATCTAGGGTATGGTGCTATATCTCCCCTCGCCTGCTGCCTGTGCACTGTAACAGACTCAATCCGCTTTTTCCCCTCCCCCTTGTTGCCACTCAGGATCCCACCACTGACAGGTTGCACTGGGCCTTATGATCTGCCTGGGGCCTCAGCCCAAAACCATGGACCTCAGGTTGTCAGGCCCTCTCTGAAGTCTCCTCCTGCCTGGCTATCTGCCAAAGGCATGAAGCTGGTGCATCTGAACATTAGAAACTTACTACCTAACCTAGCAGAGCTTACAGCCTGGGTGGCTCACTATAACCCTGATATTATGTGGGCTTCAGAAACCTGGCTGAAGCCCTACATCCCAGACTCTGCATGTGCCCTCCCAGGCTACAACATTATTAGGCTAGACAGAACAGGGAAAAAGAGAGGGGGTGGGGTGCTCCTATACTAGAAGTTCCATCTAAATGTATCTGTCATTGTGCACACCCTTCACCCTCCCCACCTTGTCGAGGCCTTGCATGCTGTCCTACTGCTTGGCAACACTAAAAAGGAACACTTGGTCTGTGCCTACAACCCTCCCAAGAGTGGTGTGCTAGGGCTCTCCTCCCTCCTTGACAGTCTTAGTCCCATGGTTGGATTGAACAAACTGGTAGTCATAGGGGACTTCAGCCTCAACTGGGTTGATCTTAATGTTCAGCAATATGAGCCCCTGCTGGCTGGACTTGCCCTCAGCCAACTCATCAATGAACCCACAAGGATCTCCTCTCATGGAGACACAGGTTCCCTCATTGACTGGGTGCTGAGCAACCACCCGGATAGAATGGTCTCCTGTGGTACTCTCCCTGATGCCATCTCGGATCACTCTCCCATCTACTGTATCTGGGGTATCTCTTCACCCAAAATTCACCACAAGGTGATTCAAATGAGGTACTTCTTCAAACTCAACATAGGAGACTTCCTTGCAGACCTACGCCAAGATGACTGGTCTCAAGTCGCCACTGCAAAAGACCCCACGGTGGCCCTTGACAACTTTCTTGCTGTCTTTACCCCCCTAAAAAGCAAGCATGCACCCCTCATAAAAAGGAGGGTGAGGGGCACAGTCACCAAGTGGCTTCACAGCGGTCGTTTCTCCCTCATGAAGCAAAGGGACAAGTGCTGGGCACGCTACAAGGCCTCCATCTCCAACGCTGACCTCCTTGAGTACAAACGGATGAGGAACTCCTACAAAAGAGCCATCCATTTGGCCAAGAGTGAATTTTGTCAAGCTGTCCTACTCTCCTATGCCAAAAACTCAAGGACCGTCTGGCAGAACATCAAAAACATGGTTAGAGGGTCTGCCAGAGCTCAGATCATGGACATGCACATCGGTGGGGTTAATTGCAACAATCACCTTACAATTATCAATGCCCTAAACTCCCTGTTCACTGATCTGCCAGCTCTCCCCTACTAGCCTCACATCCCCAAACACTGGGACTCTCCCCCCACAGGGGTAACCCCCCAACCTCCCTTCTTCCTCAGGGTCGTCTCTGTTAAAGAGACCCAGAAGCTCCTTGCTGATCTCTCACCGCACACTGGTGCCGGGAATGACTGTCTTGAGCCCAAACTCCTCAACCTAGGGGCTTCCATTCTAGCCCAGCCTATCACACACATTTTCAACAGATCACTAATGTCGGGTACCATTCCAGACACCTGGAAAGTGGCCAAGGTCATCCCTGTTCACAAACAAGGTGACCCCAAAGATCCTAAGAACTACCATCCTATAGCGATACTGTCAGCAATCAGCAAGCTCCTCAAAAAGGTTGCTGCCACACAGGTCACCCACTATTTGCAGTCCTACGAGCTACTTTCCCCCGCACAACACAGTTTCAGGAAAGAGCACAGTACCTCCACCGCCCTAGCTGTTGTCTCCTCTGAGATCAGGTCTGCCGCTGACCAGGGCAAACTGACTGGAGCCATCTTCGTGGATCTCTCGAAAGCCTTAGACCGAGTTGGCCATGCACTCCTGTGCTCTTCTCTCCAGGCACTTGGCTTTTCCTCCCCCACCCTTTCCTGAGTCAGTAACTACCTAACAGGCAGACAGCAGTATATCAAGTTCAACAAGGCCCCATCTAAGCCCTCACCGGTTAACTGTGGGGTCCCTCAGGGCTCAGTCCTAGGGTCCCTCCTATTTTCCCTTTTTATAAATGGGCTGCCCTTGGCCCCAGCCCACGGGCATTCTACTCTGTACACTGATGACCTAGTCATCCTGACCAGCTCCCTGGACATCTCTGTCATCAACACAAAGCTCAACACTGACTTCGACCTAATCCAAACCTGGCTGATGGACCACAATCTCTCTCTATCAACCTGCAGAAAACTCAAGCCATGGTCTTTGGCTCCACCGCCAAGACTAAAGCGGTCTCTGCCCCACTAATGATTGCATGTGCTGATGAGTCCCTACTACGAGTTGCTGACTCTATTAAGTACCTGGGTGTGGCACTTGACCCTCAACTGGACCTCACTCAGCACATTCGGAATGCTTGTAAGGCCTCAAACTGCAAATTAGGCCTTGCGTACACAGCAAAGAGCTGCCTCTCCCCAGCCACTCATCTCACCCTAGCCAGAAGGGTCTTCCTACCCACTCTATGCTATGGACTCATCGCCCTTGCCTGTGCAACAAAAACACATCTCTCCAAATGGGACACAGCGTACAATAGTGTTTGTCACTTTGCTATCTCCATTCCCTGCCTCACTCACCAATGTGAGCTCTACACTCAGCTTGAATGGCTCCCACTGGAAAAGCACCGTACCTTCGTTCTAGGTAACTTCATAGACAATATTCTCAGAACTGCCACTCCTCTACCCTCACCATATTCCTCCTACCCACTAACCACTCTTACCACTTAATATCCAGTGACTCCCATGTCCTACTGGTTCCTAAAACACGCACCCAAATGGGCGACCGTGCCTTCGCTGCACATACCCCCAGGTTATGGAACACCCTTCCAGCAAGCACTCGCTCCTCTCCCTCCCATTTCTGCTTCAAAACCTCCCTCTGGGGCTTACTCAAAGTGGCTGCTACCAGCCCCTGCACCTAATGCTCCCCTTAGGGCTTGCCACTCCATCCAGATGGGTTGACACCTAACACCACTGCTAGTTATAGGTGGGAATCCTTACCCTGATTATTAGTGAATGTGTTGGGCCCACCCTGTCTGTACAACGTTTGTTGAATATTTTACTGGTGTAACTTTCCAGTTGCCACTGGCCTCTCTTATCTCCCTTTTGCACCTCCATCATGTGCCTGCTATCCTTATCCTTATCCCCCATTGTGCTGTTGTTTGAATTTGATGTTCACTGCCTGCCCTGTGTGTGCCATGATATTATCTTCATCTCACTTGCTTTGTTTAGCCCATGTTGTTAATGCTTTGACCTCGCTCTTTATGTTGCTCTTATTATACTTGCTCTTGTTGCTGCCTGTTATGTCTGAATGTATCTCTGTAATCTCCCGGGTCACACCTGAAAATAGGCACTTGGTTGTCTAGTGTGCTTTTATCTAGTATACTGATGATTACATTTATCTGTAAGGAAGTTAATAAAATTTGCTGGCTTATGTATAAGTGGCATATTATGTTGTGATTATATTGCATGAAGTGTGTGAGGAAGTTTGTAGATCTTTCTGGTTTATGTACAGTGAATGGACTACTATACTAAAATGTATTTACAGAAAGAAAAGAAGAAAGAATTGCTGTACCTATGCATCTCAGACCATATTTATAGTGAGTGCTGGTTGCTGTTATGGCTGTTTTGATTAAATTATTTTTATAGAATGTTACAGTACAGAAGCATATTGCCAAGAATCTCCAGATAGGAGGTTTAGATTATTGAGGCTTGGAAGCACTTCACACACTCATGTTAGGCTCAGACTGGTTTTAGGCACCCCTTACTATATGATGGTCCCTCCCCTTGATGAGTCCCGTGCTGTGGCTCCCTGTCTTTGGTGTATCACAGGTTAGGGTAGGTGAACTTTCATGGACAGATTGATGCCCCCTCTCCTCCCTCTAATTTTGTGGATACCTCTGGCGCTATGGTTCTAGGGATGTGCTCTGGGTAAGGATGGGCAGTGGGCTTGGGAGGGGGCTGAGCCAGAGAAGTATGTATTGTTCTGTCTTTTGTCTATTATGATTTTTTTGTTTCTCTATTATGCATTGTTTGTTGGTTACTGTGTTTGTTATTGATGAAAAACCCAATAAAGTATGCTTAATTTTATAGAATGATACTATATTTTAAATAATATTTTTGTTATAGTTTATTAACTGAGCCAGAATTCCCGCATGAAGGGGCATTCCCCAAACTGTGTGAGCTCTGTCTGGTCAGATTAACATTTGAATTAAGCGATCTTGATCTTGGTGAGTGGGATTGGTTGATCCAGTCGGTGTTTGAGTAGTTTGAAGGCTTGATTGGCTCTAGCTCCTGCCTTATTAGAGTTTAATGGAAATGAGATTTCCCTCCAGTTGGAAAAAAACTAAAGTAGTCCCAGTTTTTAAAGGGGAAGATCCAACTGACCGTTCGAATTATAGGCCGATAGCCCTGTTATCCATGGTGTCGAAGGTAATGGAAAAACTGGTACATAACCAGTTAAGTAATTATTTGGAGAAATATTATTTACTATCAGATTCACAATCAGGTTTCTGAAAAGGGTGTTCCATGGACCCCGCACTCACTGAACTAATAGATCTTGCCTCCTCTCAGCTTGCTGGGGGGCAGGTGGGCGCTGTGTTCGAGGACCTGTCTAAAGCCTTCAACACCGTGGACCACAGGGTTTTGCTTCAGAGACAGAAAAGACTGGGCCTAGATTTTGAAACATTAGGATGGTTCTCCTCCTACTTATCTGAAAGAACAATTGGTTCAACTTGAGGATGTAATCTCAAACCAGCTTAAAGTTGTTAGAGGGGTACCACAGGAGTCCATTTTGGGCCTGACTCTTTTTTTGGTTTATGTTAATGATTTGGTAAAAGTAGCTACTTATACCAAAATTAAACTATACGCGGATGATATAGTTTTGTTAGCGTGTGTTATGAATACAAGTTACAGTGGCAAGTTACACGAGGCAGTATAGTGCAGTGGCTTAAGGCTCTGAGCTGCAAATCTGGAGACATCCAGCAGACTAGACCTTGGTTTGAATTCCACAGCCTCCACTTACATACTGTGTGACCCTGAGCAAGTCACTTAACTTCCCTGTGCTCCCAGGTCGCACCTGTAAGCAAGCTTTCAGCTTAGTGCTCTACTCCTGGTTAAACAACTGAAAAAAAAGAATATTAATGAGGTAGAAAAGGGGCTTCAGGAAGATTTTACAGGGTTAGGAAAATGGTTAGTTAATTCAAAATTAGTATTAAATAGCAAAAAAATTAAAAAATCCTTTTTTCAACTCAGAATGGTAAAATAAATCACGAATGGGAATTGAACATAAAAACATTAAAACAAGAAATATTACAGCAGGTTCCTCATTATAAATATCTAGGGGTTTGGGTAGACCAGGGATTGACATTTGATATACATATAGAAGAATTAGTAGGTAAAGTAAATAGAAAATCAGGGGCTTTTTGAAGAAATAGGTTTTGTACAGATATTAGTATGTGGAAATCAATAGTGAATCAGTTATTAATTACTACAATAGATTATGGCAGTCATATATATGGAAAGGCCTCAGACTTTCTTTTAAGAAAACTTGAGGTTACTTACAATAATTTAGCCAGATTCATTTTACAGTGTGATTATAAAACCCACCATTGTAACTTGTATTTGACACTGGACTGGTTAACACTCGATAATGGGAGAAAAATGATAAGGGCATTATAAACGCATAGATTACAAATGACAGATGAACTAAAATATCTTAGGGATAAAATGGAGAAAATGTTTTTTAAACGTAAATATAAGTTAAGAGATAATGGGGTGACTCCTTACAAGCCTAGGGTAAAAAATTTTTTACTGAAATGACATTAAAGCTGAATATGCTTCAAACAGTCAACTGTTGAATGTTATAAAAAGTAAATTAGGTTATAAACCATCTCTGGTTACCAAGTTTTTGACAGAGGAACTGAAAGTTAAATGCATGTGCAATGGATGAAAAAGATATTTCTTGGATTTTAATTGGCATTTCATGTTGTGAAATGAGATGTATAAATTTTGTTGGAATATAAGTATATTCATTATATGTTTACAAAGTCTTAGAGATTGAAAGTGATGTTTGTATTGTGTTTGTACCTGATGCAATTTTAAAGTCCTATTGTCACGACCATCTTGAAAAAAGGCTTCGGCCTAAGATGTGAAGAAAGAACTTATCCTGAACAAAAATAAATCTTTTACTACTACTTATGAGATGTGTTTAGCTTTGTTTAGTGTTGAGCTGTGCCAGACCTTCCTTCATTAAACAAAAGCCTCTCAACATTTCACCCCCAAAATGCGGAACAGTATGCCGATGATAAAGAGTGGTACAAGTAGGCAAAATGTGGGACACTGTCAAGTTCAGAATACTATATAAATATGAGAGAAATTCGTGAAGTGCACTGTAAATTTAATAATACATATTTACACATTTATTGTTAGGGATCTTTGCATTAAAACTCTAACACTGAATGTGGGACAGATCCTCTCAATATAGAACAGGGAGCTTTGATGAGGTAAAAAGGGGAACAATTCCTCAGAATTATATGGGACAGTTAAATGTATGCCTAAGCAATAACAGGGCCCATTGGCCCATCCCCCCCCCACTCCACCAGGGGAAAGATTCTTTGTTTGTTTTAATACAGTGGCCACTAGGAAAACTAGCCCACTAGTCCATTAGGGTTACTACATAAATCTCTAACTCCTTGGGACAATGCTAGCCACTGGATTACGAATGATAAATTATTTCAATAATGTTGGGACACTAATTCAAAGATTCCCCACTAGCCACCCCCCAGTCTACTACTTATAATTACTGGGACGTAGGTCACCTAGGTGGCAGTCAGTGGTTTTTCTGAGTCCCCCCCCATCACTTTCTCTTCTCTTTTCCTATCTGTTACTTATTTTCTTTCTTTCCCTATATCTCTGCCATCCTAATTTGCCTTAGCTGTAACTTTTTGTCTAAAGCTCCTTTCTTTAACTCCTGTGTTATTCTACATTTCTGTATCTCTCCACTTTCTGCCTCTACTCTCACTACTGTATTTTTCTGGGTTCTATGCGATAACGGTGATCATGGAATAGTGATTGCCATTTGGGTGAGTGTACATTGCCGAAAATGAATTATGGCGATGTACACTCATGGCGAACTGAAAGGTGACAATGGAATTTAAATGCATGCAGGGGGCTGTGCCCCCACATACCCCTACTTAAGGATTCTCAGCTCCAGGGGGGTTCATGTCGGGTGGGGTGAAATTCTTAAAAAAACAACAAGCTGCCTGCTGGCACAAAACAAAAACATGCCATGCCGGACCCAAACTCTGCATCCTGCACACCCCAACCAACCACCCTCTCCACCACGCTAGCTGCCCAGCTCAGCAGCTGCCTACCACACTCCCTCCCACATACCTTCCCTCCCCTTCCTCTCCCCCATGTGCATGTGTGTACACGTACATGCGTTTACACCTCCCATCACCCTACCTCGCCTACCCAGGTATCCAGTTGCTACCCTCCCAGGTAGCCCTGAACACAGGTGCTGTGATTGAGTGACCCTTTTTGAATGTGCTCAGTCACGGTCGCTGTGTTCACTGGATACCATTTTCCCCATATTAACCTGTTTTTCTCTTTTCTTAAATAGGTCTGAAAGGATGCTGACTGCTTCCCCATCAGATAAGTATTACTCTACGACTAACTTGTCCTGTCCTTCCTATTTACTACCTAAGAGCTATGGATCCTTTGTGTCCTCTTTCCTACATTTTATTTTACAGGTCCGATGGACTTCATTCATTCAAGTCCTACTTCTGGCTCCCTAGCACCCAGGTAAGAGACCCTCTACATATTACCTGCACTTGTTGGGTTTACTGTAATGGTTTGGTCAGGCCTGTTACAGAGTGAGAGTGAGAGTGTGTGTGTCTGTGTGTTAATTAAGGTTAAATATACTGTAGCACTTTTACCTTGGTGATCGACACAGGTGGGTTCCCAGCCCTGACCCCACCTCTTCATCTGGCACTCACTTCCCCAGACCACCAAACTCAAAGTCCCCCACATGGAGTGCCCACCCATGGTGGGCCCAGGAAGGAGAGGGCTGTCCTCCCCCCATGCAGTTACTCCCATCTAGAATTGTGCCAGTGGTCCAGATGGTGGCACAGGACGGAGGTTGGTAAGCAGAACTTTATTAAGCATGCACAAATCAATTTTCCATTTTCTCCCATTGGATCCCCTTCCATGGCAGCACATAAGTGTGTATGTATGGAAGCACACACGCTATGGAACTGTGGTCCCTCCCTTCAATGTCACTCACTGGCAGTACTCCGAGGCCTTCACCTGTGGCAGCCATTTGCCGAGTCAACATACTTCCCCACCCCAGGAAAGGAGAAGTGTCTGACAGTTGCTCAATCCTCTCCCCCACCACCCTGGCCAACCCCCAGCAACCTGAGCATGTTCCCCAACCCAGGTCACTGGCTTGGTGGGTGGTAAGGCATACAGCTCTGGGCCACTGGGCCACTCTTATGTCACAGCAGTATTTTTAACTGCATGAAAGTTTGCTACCTGTTTGGTGGGATATATGCTATGCTCAACAGTTACCACACATGAATGTATATATATGTGTGTGTGTGTGTGTGTGTGTGTTTATATGTGGGTGTGTAGGATACATAGTTTGCAAAAATGTGTAAATTGCTAATAGTTCTCTAACTTTGATGGGGGGAGGAGTGCTGTTGTCAGTACCTGCCATGGAAGGTACCTTCTGTACATGTGTTTGCACACACCACATTTGTAGGGTATGCCCCTTGTACAGCGACACTATTACAGTGAAAACGTTGATGCCGACAACATTGACATTTTCACTGTAATAGTCCGCCCGAAACCCTGGCACTCTCTCTCCTGGTCCTGCTTCCCTTCCCCGATCCAACTCTGGCTTGGAGTTAGAATCCTTTCGATCAAAGGGTGTGGGGGCAGAGCCCCATGCATGGGGGGGGTTCAGGGGTCAAAGCTCCCGATAAAAAAACAGCTGGGGTCTCCAGTCAGATTTATGTCAACCACAAGTTGCAGTCAACATAAATCCGTAGTTGTCGAACCGACATCGTAGATCTCATTTGTAGAATACTGGAACTGCTAACTTGGTACATTGGTAGTGCTATGATCAAAAGCTGTTTTTGTTCAATTTGTGTGTATGTCTCAGAGTCCCCAGAATTTAGTTGATAGCCAAGAGTTTGCGGGTGGATGGGGGTGAAGAGTGGTGCATGTGATATTGTCAGCACTTGGCTGTGTGTGTGTGTATGTGGGTGGCAAAGTCTGTATCACTCTGTTGATATCTAACCATTTGATTACTGGTAGTGGGGGGATGTACTGTACTATAGTCAATATATGGATTCTTGTGTGACAGCATGCATGTTACATTTTAGATATGGTAGATGGTGTAGATTTGGCAGCAGGGCAGGATTGGAAGAGAGAAGTGAGATGCCTACCTGGTGCATTATTGTTGAGGTTTGTAAACGTGAATACTGGTGGGGCAGGAGAGGAAGTTGGATGTCACTGTCCATCTGGTGACAAATGACTTGACAAGGGACATAGTAGGGGTAGCACAAGAAAGGTCTAGTGGTTGGGGAGGGGCCAGAAGCAGGTAGCTTGTTGGTGGCCTTGAATGAATGAATGAATGAATGAATGAATCTTTATTTATAAAAAAGTGCCTTTCAAAAACCAAGGTACTTGTACAAAGTTCATTAAAAATCGAAACAATAAAAACCATAATAAATATATTAAAAACCCATGGCTCCAATACTAAAAATCAGCATCTGCCAGACTAAAAAGAAAGGACTTCAATGCTGTTTTAAAACTTTGGATGGTCAAGCAATCTTGCACCTGACTAGGTAGAGAATTCCACAGGTTTGGGGTGGCAAACTAAAAGACCTGGCCCCAGATGTCTTTAAACAGACCCTAGGAATCTCTAGCAATCCCTCATCAGTGGATCGGCGAGAGCAGGAGGGACAGTAGGGATGAAGGAGATCTAGCAGGTAACCAGGTCCCTGATCATGTAGGGCCTTATAGGTCAGCAAATTGACCTTGAAGGTGATCCACCACCATACTGGCAGCCAGTGCAGTCCACGAAGCACAGGCATTAAATGACTGGTCCTAGATGAACCAGTCAAAAGCCTGGCTGCCACATTCTCCACAAGCTGCAGGTGGTGGATATCAACCCCCGGTAACCCAAGGTAAAGGGAGTTGCAATAGTCAAGGCGGGAGGTAAAGAAGGCATGGGCTAAAGTTGGAAGACCATCGGAAGGAACCAGGTGTTTCACCAGGGCGATATTCCTCAGATGGTGAAAAGAGGTTTTGACAACTGCCGACACCTGCGGTTAAAGTGTCAAACAATCATCAAACATAACGCCCAGGTTCCGCATCCGGTCTGAGGTAATTAGCTGTACAACCCCAAGCCATAAACCTGAAGGTGATCCAGCCAACAAACCCACCTCTGGATGACCTGGGTCCACAACCAACACCTCAGTTTTTTGGGGGTTTAACCACAGCCAACTCCCATTCATCCAATCCTGGATTTTGGTGAGACAGTTGTTAAAAATCGAAATGGCAGCATCCTGGCCAGGCACAAAAGACATGTATAGCTGAGTGTCATCTGCATAGCAGTGAAAACTCAAGCCATACCACCTAATAATCACTCCCAACAGAAGCATATACACCGCTAACAACATGGGCACCAAAATGGAACCCTGCGGCACCCTACAGGATAGGGGGAGTGATGCAGAGAAAAAAAATCCCAGACACCACCCTCTGGGCCCTACCCTCTAGGAAAGATCGAAACCATCTTAGGACCATACCAGACAGTCCACAGATGAACTGCAGGTGCCCCAATAGTACACCATGGTCTACGATGTCAATTGCCGCAGAGAGATCAAGAAGGACCAAGATGGAATGGGTCCTTCAATCTCTCGCTATTAGGAGGTCATTAAGTACCAGGACAAGAGCTGTCTCTGTACTATGCCTCTTCCAAATCAGGACTGGAGAGAATCATAGACATTGTGGCTGGTCAAATGACCATCCAACTGTGATGCAACCGCCTTCTCAATAACCTTACCCACAAATGGCAGGTTAGAGACAGGTCTGTAGTTAGCCAGGCAGTCTGGGTCCAAGGAGGATTTTTTAAGAAGAGGCTGAACCACGGCCTCCTTTAGAGGATCAGGAAAGATCTCCTTCTCCAAGGACATCCAGACTATCTCAGCAAGGACCAGACCAATTTTAGCCACACAGCCCACTAGGAGATGTGTGGGGCCCGGGTCCAAACTACAGTTGGTCAGACGCAATGACTGAATGATCATCACAATGTCACTGATCATGGGGAGGCTGATGTCACACCACAAAAACTGGGTGTCCGACATCTCCTGCCGATCATCACATCCCCCATTAGGGATGGTCAAACGGATGCCTCATCTGATTATGGCAACCTTATCTGAAAAGAATCAAGCAAACTCCTCACACCGTTCTTGAGAAAAGGCACTTCCAGACTGAAGACAGGTTGGATTGCACAATCTGTCCACAGTCCGGAAGGACTGAGCTGGTCGATTCTGTGCAGCAGCAATCTCCCTGGACAGGAATACTGCCTTCTTATGGGTAATTGCTGATTGATAGACCATGTAATGGTCCATCAAACTAAGTCTGTCTCACTCCAGGACAGATTTCCACCAGCACCTCTCTAGCCTTTTTTCCCACTGTCCTCAACTCCCTCAAAGTCTCATCAAACCAAGGATACTTGGGGCGAATAGTGAGGGGATGAACACAAACAGGAGCAATGGAATCCAGGGCCTCTACCACCACCTTATTATAGGCAAGTACCAGGTCCCCTGGATCCGTGCATTCACTCGGTAAACCCGAGAGGTCCAGTACCTCCATCAAGCCATCTGGTGAAACACTCCTCAAAGGGCAGTACCGGACTATCTCCGTAGGGGCTGGCCTACTGGGGTGGCCTCAAAACTGAACCTAATGGTGTGATGTCAGACCACCCGACTGGTTCCACCACCAAATTGGATATCTCAATCCCCAGGAGAAACACTAAGTCCAATGAATGACCACCAGTATGGGTCAGGGAGGAAATAACCTGTGTGAAGCCCAGTGACATCATTAGCTGGAGGAAGTCCTGACCAAATTGCGAGAGTTCATCTTTGACCCAGGCATTGAAATCCCCCAGAACCAACCATCCGGGGGATCACAGTGTCAGATCGACAATGAAGTCTGCAACTTCCAGCAGGAAAATGTTCTCATCTCCTGGTGGACGGTAGACAAGAAGTATCCTGCATCCCACACCCTCGCCCATGATACATTCAAAGGAGTTGGTAGTTCCCACTGGTACTTCCTTTAGGCCCATATCAGATCTAAAACAGATGGCAACACCCTCACCCCTATGATCCATCCTCAGGCGGTGTATAACCGAGTACTTGGCCATAATTGCTGATGCCAAAACTGGACCAGCATTCTCATCAAGCCATGTCTCAGTGATGCAAGCCAGGTCGGATAACCCAACAAGATCCGCTATTACAGCGGTCTTGTTCTTAATAGACCTGGCATTGCTTAACACCACCAGAGTAGGATGAGAACCCGAGGAAGACTGAGTTACCTGCCTGCTACAAGCAGAGCTATTGGGTATGGGAACCAGACAGGGAGAACCCCTTCCCTGGACCCATTTCACCCCAGGGCATCTCCTTGTCCCCACTATTCCTATCCATCCACTCCTTTCCACTCCTTCTCCAGGCCAGGCCCTCGTCCTCCTCCCTCTAACAATCCCCAAGGCTCTACACCTACTATATACCTCTGGGGATAGTGGAGGAGAGGAAAAAGGACAGAAGTTCCTGAGCCTGGAGGGTGAATAATACCCGGCCATCCTTATGCCCTCCCAACACATCTTCACAAATCCGACAGGTACCAAACCTAACAACAATAAAATAACAACATTAAATTACAAAACATTCAGTCACATTTAGTTAGGTCATTACAAACCCACTGCCATTACATCCAAAGCTTTTAGATATATCTCTCAACTTAAAAGAGGACAGGTTGTGATATAAAGTCAAACCAGGTTCAATCTCAGTGAGCAGTCCCAAATTGATCAAATTAAATTGCCATAAAGACAAAGTCTTGGTGGCCAAGAAGAAACAGGATGCAGGTCAAACTGCAGTCACATAAACCTTTGGGATACAGTCCAGGAAATCCACGACATATCAGTGGGCTGGGGCATGTAAACCAGATTTCAAAGGGGCCTCCCCTCCGAGTGCACCAAGCTCACTGGTCCCAACACCCTGCTGCCCATGACCCACAGCTACAATCCCCCCAGGGGGGCCATGCCACAAGGAATGACCCACAAGGGATCTAGAAGAAGCCCAACCAGCACTCTGACTCCCCAGAGATACAGAGGGCAACTCCCACTTGTTCACAGGAAGCACGGTTGACCGCTACCCCAGGCACACATAGGAGACCCCCCAGCACAACACCCAGACCACGCCACTCCTCTAATCCCAAAAACCAGCTGACATCGAACTGAGGTACTACCTGTATATGGCCGGTTGGAGGCTAGAAAACACTGCAACACTTTCAATGAGTGGATGAAGGCATGGCACAGGGGTGTGGGTTTTGGCAACATTGGGGATTGTGGTTCTACCTGGTGGGACAGAGAACTGTACAAGAGGGATGGCCTACATCCATCCATGTGTGGAATGGCAGTCCTGGATGGAAGGTTTAAATGATACTTCGATGTGTATTTAAACTATCCAGTGGGGGAGTCAGTGAAATGAGGTAGGTATTGAATGGCACCTCTCTCAGAAAAATGGAACAGAGGAGAGAAAAATACAGGGGAAATAAATTCCTCAGGGGTAGAGAAGCATAGGGACAAGGGTGGGGAAATGACCAGAGGATCAAGAGCTGGATAGAAGGCTAAGAGTTGAAAGAAGTAGGGTAGGCAGAAGGAGGACAGAAAGGGGGGAGAGAAGGACAGAGGGAAGAGAAAGGCAAATGATGTAATCAGGAAGGGAGGACAATGTAGGCAGAGAGAGGGACAAAAGAAATGAAGAGCCATGTGTACCAATGCAACAAGCCTAGGAAATAAAAGTTCTGATATTGGAGCAACCATTGCAGAGGTAGACCAGGATCTGGTGGCCTTGACAGAATGATGGTACACCGATAAATCCAAACTCAGATTTGGACATTTCAGGATACACCATGTTACAGAAGGACAGGACATGGAAGAAATGGGTCTGGGGGTGGAGGGGTTGTTTTATATGTGACGGAAGGCATAAAGGACATGGAGATACAGAGGCAGCAGGGGGAGAAGAAATGGCTTTAGGTTCTTTGGGTCAGGTTACAGACAGGGTACGGAGCCTTTCTCCATGTGGGGGTTAGTGTACAGATCACCAACACAGGGAGAGGAGGTAGACAAGGTTTTAAGTTCAAGTTTATTGTGAAGGGATAGATCCATTGAGCAAGCTCATTAACAAGGATGTCCCTTGTGCAAACAGAGTACAGCTATGAGCAACCATGATACAAGCAATGCATGGTACAAATACAAAATAGATATACATAATGTAGTATTATATAAAATAGGAATCGCAGTTTCTGAACAAGGTTTTGGGGAGACCACTAACAGAATGGCAAGCAAATGTGAGGTACTGGTTATGGGAGGATTTAATCAGTCAAATGTAGATTGTAAGATTCTGGCCCACAGAAGCATCAAGAAGTAGAGCTGATGACTACTCTCTTTAGTGGACGTTTCTCAGTCAGCTGGTTACAGAATCCACTGGATATGGAACAGTGCTGGATCTGGTACCTATAAACAGGGACAGCACTGCAGACCTCATATCGGGTATCTTTCTGGAAAAAAGTGATCACTACATGGCATGGTTTGGGATATGAACTGGGCAAGAGAAAAAAACACACTAGGATGAGGTTCCTGGACTTCAGGAGGGCAAATTTTAAGGAAGTAGGTGACTGCCGGGGGGGGGGAGACAGAGAGTGGTGCCACAGTGGAAGAGGTTCAATGACAGAGTCACCAAAGCAGCGACGCACTGTTTGAAGGAAGTAAGCAAAGGGCAGGATGAGAAAGGAGGAGCCTAAGGATGAAAGGAGAAGAAAACAGCTTTTAGGAAGTAACGAGAAGACCCAGACAGAGGGGGACAGGGAGATATATCTAGACAAACAAAGGGAGGCAGGAAGGAGGGTGAAGGCATCTAAAGCACAAATAGAGATGTTTGCTGAGGAGGTCAAAAAGAGGGGTGAGACTTTCTTCGTGTACAGTGGCATCCTCCAGGATGAAATGCACTTTTAAAGCACTCTGCAGTATGCTGCAGCAGACCTACTGAATAAAGCTATGTAATTTCAATGGCAATTATCCCCTCTGTCATGGAGGAAACTGTGGCATTCACTTCATCCTGGCAGTGTCACATTTTCCTGAATGATAAAGGGGACTAATTACCATTGAAATTACATTGGTTTATTCGGTAGTTCTGCTGCAGCATTCTACAGAGTGCTCCAAAATGCTGCAAAATTGTGTTTCATCCTGGGGGATGCCACTGTACGTGAGTGAAAGGGGGAAAGCAAGTTATGGGATACTGAGAATCTGGATGGGAGACTGTGCAGAAGATGGGCATGAAAAAGCTAACATTTTAAATGAGTACTTCTGCACCATGTTCATGTTGGGGGGACTGGACCACCATGTATCAGGAGGCACTGGAGTAAGGAGGGGGATTGCACAGATGTTCATTCTCAAAAGAGAGAGTTTGAAGGGGACCAGAAGCCATAAAGGAAAGCAAGGCAATGTGACCAAATAAGATTCACCTAAGGGGTCTAAAAGAATTGAGCACAGTGCTAGCCGGCCCCTGGCAATACTATTCAGCATCTCATTGTGGACAGGGGTAATTCTATAGGCCTCAGGGAGGTCCAATGGTGTCCCTCTGCACAAGAGTGGCAGCAGGGAGGAGGCTAGCAATTATACCCCAGACACTCTCAGGTCAGTGGTGGGGGAATTAATGGCAATTGTACTCAAGGAGAAGCTGATGGAGTGCCTGCAGACAAATGGGCTGCATGACCACTGGCAGCACAGTTTCAAAGAGTATAGGTCATGTCAAACAAATCTCATAGATTTCTTTGACTGGGTGACTAGGGAGGTGGATCAGGTGAAGGTAGTGGATGTGGCCTATCTGGACTTGAGCAATGCCTTTCCACTGCCAAATAGGAGGATAATAAAGAAACTTAGCATCCTGGGGGTTGGGGAGAAGGTGGTAAGCTGGGTATCAAACAGCCTAAAAAGAGGAATCATAGGATTGTGCTTCACCAGAGTCACTCAGGGGTGGGGTAGGGTGGGAGAATGCCCAGTGGAGTGTCATAGTGATCGGTACTGGGTCCTGTCATCTTCAATGTCTTCATAAGTGACATGCCTGAGGAACTGGAGGGGGACGGTGCATCACTTTGTGGATGACACAAAAGTCTGCAACAGGGTGGACATAAAGGAGGGGTTTGAGAAAATGCAGAGATTGCAGGAAACTAGAGGAGTGTACCTAAGGGGTTGGGAAATCCCTGGGACTGAATATAAGATGGGGGTACTTATACAGTCACCAAGCAAGACAGGGACATTGGGGTAGTCATATCTATTGATCTCTCTGTGGTGAGGCAGTGCAACAGAGCAGTTGGTAAAGCTATTGGAATGCTAGGGTACAGAGACATGGGGTTTTCAAGCAGGAGAAGGGAAGTGGTGTTTCCCTTCTATCTCTCATTATTGAGACCTGACCTAGAGTACTGTGTACAGCTCTGGAGGCCACAATTCTGCAAGGACATTAACAGGGTGGAAGTGATCCAAAGGAGGGCTGCCAAAATGGTGCATGGGTTGCATAAGAAACCATATGAGGATAGACTGTGGGAACTCAGCACGTACTCCCTGGAGGACAGGAAAGCTTGAGGGGACATGATTGAGACCTGTAAGTACCTCACAGAGTTAAACAGGGTGCAGGAGGGGAGTCTCTTTCAGAGAAAGAGGAGCATCAGAATATGGAGGCATGCAAAGAAGCTTGAGCAGCAGAAGTTCAAAACTGGTGTAAGGAAATATAACTTCTTAGAAAGGCATGGTGGATGCCTGGAACAACCTGCCATAGGAGGTGCTGGAGGCGAAGACGGTGGGGGTCTTTAAGCATGCATGGGATGAACACATGGGCATAATAAGTAGAGGAAAGGAAGGAGTGTAGTGCTATGTGGAATTTTCAAATTCTGACCATGAGTAGTGTAAAGGGAGTGCTCCATGCTCTGAGCACAGCCAGTGATCACAGGAGCACATTTTCATTATAAAAGTGTCAGCTATTTGTGCTCCTCTTCCCTTTCTGGAGCACAGTTATGGGTAGGAGTTAGTGCCAGTGGGATAGTGATGAGAAGAGTCCACAAGGGGCACTGGGTTGCAAATCAGCTCTTTTTTTCTTGTTAACTGGGTGGAGCTCAAAGTTAGATCCTCAAAGCCACTGGGTGAGGTGGCATCAGCTAAGTTAGTAGCTGGGCTGGCAGGGATCAAGTGTGTGGTTATCCAACAAGATAGTTTGCATTTGGACAGGCTGGTAAGGAAGAAGTGTGTTGGCAGCCAGAACAGGTAAATGGGTATGTTGGTAGACAAGCAGGGAAAGTGCATGAGAGTAGTTGGCAGACCAACATGCATGTGGCAGGCAGGTAGGGAATGAGCATATGTGGTTTAAAGTGAGTTTACAGGTGGGTGAGTGGCAGACAAGTGTGTGGTAGAATGACAGGAAGTGAATATGCGGAAGAATGACAGGGAGTGAATGAGTGCATGAGCTACAGACCTGCAGTGAGTCAAAAGCAGCTGAACAAGCAAAGAAGGAAAGATGTTACAGTACATCAGTTGTAACAGGGACAGGGGGATGTGAGGCTGGAGGAAGATGAAAGAATGATAGTAAAGATAACAGAGAAAGACCAGAGTAAGAAGCAAATAGGAAAGAAAGAACAAAGATCACAGAGTGGAAAATATGAAAATAAAAGGCAAACCATAGACACTAGAAGGCCATAATATATAGTAAGACAGTTAGACCAACAGTCATGGTGTCCTGCATGTATCGAAGGGAGTCTAGTGGGTAATTCCATTTCTCTTAGGAAGTTGCCTATTGTCTTCAACAAGCTGTCTTTGGAATATTAAAAAAAAATAACTGTATTATAATTTGAACTTCGGACCAACAAACATTTGAATAATCTGTAATTTGTGATATATGCTTTTGTTGTATGGATTCATGGGGGGTGGTGGGGGCATGGCAAATTAATCTGATAGAGTTATTTGGCTGGGTGACAAAAGCGCTAGATCAGGGTGGAGTGGTGGACCTAGTCTACCTAGATTTCAGTAAGGCATTCAACACCGTTACACACAGGAGACTAGTAAGCAAGTTGGGTAGCTTAGGAAGGGTTTCGAAACCGGAAAACTGGGTAAGAAACTGGTTAAGGAATAGGAGACAAAGGGTGGTGGTAAACAGAGTTCACTCAAAGGAAGGGAGGGTGAAAAGTGGGGTGCCTCAGGGATTAGTGCTGCGAGCGGTACTCTTTAATGTCTTTATAAGTGACATTGCAGAGGAACTGGAAGGGAAGGTCTACCGCTTTGCAGATGACACCAAAGTCTGCAATAGGGTGGACACTCGGTGGAGGTGGGGGGTGGAAAGGATGGTCAGTGACCTGAGGAATCTCGAGAAGTGGTCAAATGTGTGATAGCAGAATTTCAGTGTGAAAAAGTGCTAAATAATACAATTGATGTACAGAGACCTAGGGGCAGTGTACAAAATGAAAGCAGTGGAATTGACAACCACCAAGCAAGAAAATGGAACTTGGGGGTGATCATATCAGATGATCTAAAGGTGGTTAGGCAGTACAATAAGGCAGGTGGGAGGGCAAGTGGGATGCTGGGGTGCATAGGGAGAGGTATCACCAACAGAAAGAGGGAGGTGGTGTTGACTCTGTATGGATCAGTGGTAAGACCCCACCTAGAGTACTGCATCCAGTTTTTGACTTCACATCTCAGAAAGGACAGAGAGGAAGTGGCCCAGAGGAAGGCAACTGACATGGTGCAGGATCTACATCAGATGCCTTACAAGGAGGAATTAGAGGATCTAAGTATGTATACCCTGGAATAGAGGAGGGGGGAGGGTTATGATAAAGACCTTTTAAATATCTCATGAGTGTGTAAACAAAGTACAAGAGGGAAGTATTTTATAGGGAAAAAAGTGCTCAAGGACAAGGTGGCATGATAAGAAGCTGGAGTGGGGTAGCTTCAGGAGAGATGTGAGGAAGTATTGCTTCACAGAGAGTGGTGGATTCCTGGAACTGTCTTCCAGCAGAGTTGGAGGGGGTGGACACAGTGGTGGGGATCAAGAATGCATGTGGCATGGGATATGCATAATGGAATCTTAGGGGAAGGGGGTGAATTGGCTGGAGATCAAGTATGATCTGTGGTGATACTACAGGCAGGGAAAAATGGGAAGACAGGTGGGCCAAGTGGTCGGTATCTGCTGGCAAATTCTCTGTTTTTGTGTGTAAATTATTATGTAGTGAAACTGAAAGACTAGTCTGAGATGATGAAGCTAAAATGATCGGTTTACCTCTGTGTACACAACACAAGTCTACAGACAGTTTTCTTGTAGACTACTTCATCATTACCTTAAAAATACAAAAATTTATTGAAATTAAAGTGGATTTGGATAGATGGGGTGCTCTCCCCCTGTCGCTTTGGGGAAGGGTCACTACGGTGCTGCCCCGTATTCTATACCCAATGGGCATGCTGGGCTGCTTCCTCCCAAAAAAATGGTTCACCAAGCTGCAATCAATACTGAACACCTTCATTTGGCAGGGTAAGTGAGTCAGAAGGTCCTATCTTAAATTAACTGCTCCAAAAGAGCAGGGTGGTCTTGCTGTTCCCTCCTTTTTTTTGTATTACTGTGCCCATCATCTTAGTAAGCTGGCCCGTTGGGCTCAGGAAACGCATGTTGTAAATCTGTAAGATTACTCACCAGAGTTGCTGGAAGGAGAGCAGTATCTTGCAGCCAAGTATAAGTGTACCCTCCCAGCATTACTATATATTACCCCCCAGGCAATTCCTAGACCCTTAAGGTCCATCCCGCTAAGATGGTCTATCAGAGTGTTACATCAATTGTAAGTGGATATGTCCACCAACTGGCATACCTCTTTAGACCAGCCCATACTGGGCAACCCTCATTTTAGAACAGGGCATCGGCCTATTCCAGTGTCTTTCCGGCTAGTTTGATGGGGAAGAAAGTTGTGGATATGCATGCTGATGGAGAAATAATCTCCTTCCCCACTTTCCGAAATAGATTCAACATACATGTCAGTAGCATTTTCCATTATAGACAGCTCAAGGAGGCTATAGTCTCCCACATAGGTAAAACCCGGGGCCCTGAGCTGGACAAAGTGGACCTATCCTCTATTTTGATATTGGCCAGGCAATCCCATGTAATTTCCTTAGTTTATAAAAAGTTAAAAGTATTACAGAGTAACCTGCCTCAGGGTGTTTGCTACTATTGGATTCAGGAGCTGCCCCTGGGTACAGAGGCAGATTTCTGGAAGAAACTATGGCGAAATTCCTATAATTTTATTAAACAGGATAGTCTGCACCTTATCCAATTTAATATCATGCACAATATATATTTTACTCCTTTTAAACTTCACAAATTGGGGTGACTCTCTTCCCCGGCCTGTACTAGATGTGGAGGTGAGCTGGGTACTCTATTCCATATGTTGTGGACATGCCCAAAAGTGCAAACCTTCTGGAAGGCAATTAGGCATTCTTTGGACTCATTCTTGGGTTTGGACCCTTTATTTATCTCAGAAGCCTGTCTACTGAACTTCTTTCCTCAGGGTACACCCAAGGTCAGGAAAGGCCACATGGCTCTGGTTGCTATAATAGCTAAGTTGGTTATAATGCGGCACTGGAAGAACAATATATCCCCACCTGTCCTGGAATGGCACAAAGAGGTGTTGCTGGCTTTGCAATTGGAGAAACACATTTGTCTAATGCGAAATAGGTATGCAACATTCCAGAGCAGATGGGGAACATTAGAGGCCCTGCTTGCCATCTGGAAGCCCTAACCAGGTTAGACTATAGACCATTGCCGTGATTATTTACCTGAGTGGTGCACGAGTAACACTTGCCTCTTGGGATATGATAGAAGGCATATTTAGGATGGCAAAGAAAGGGGAGATACTGTTGATGGGAGACCTTAACATGCCAGATGTTAACTGGAGCACCTTTGTGGCAGCCACATCCAAAAGCAGGGCTATTCTTGATGCCCTTCAGGTGGCATGCCTCAAACAGCTAGTTTTGGAACCCACTCGTGAGGGAGCAATCTTAGACCTCATACTCTCAAATGGGGACAGTGAGAGGATCTCAGATCTATAAGTGGGTAGCCATTTGGGAACAAGTGACCACCAAACAGTGTGGCTCACGATAAACTCTGCTACAGAGTCAAGCCATACAAAAGTGAGGGTTCTGGACTTCAGGAGGGCTGACTTTGCCAAGATGGGAGAGTGCCTAAGAAAAGCACTAGCAAACAGGCTAGAAGGAGGGGTGGAGCAACAATGGGCAAATATCAAAACTGCCATCACAGAGGCAACAAACCTTTTTGTGAAGCAAATAAACAAATCAAAATGAAAGAAAAAGCCACTATGGTTCTCAAAATAGGTGGCGGTGAAGTTTAGGGAGAAAAATATAGCATTTAGGAAGTATAAGGAAACACAGAAGGAGCAGGACAGAGAACTGTACCAGTTAAGGCAGAAGAAAGCAGGTAGGGTAGTCAGAATAGCAAAGGCACAAACTGAGGAAAAGATAGCTAACTCA
Organism: Neoceratodus forsteri; assembly: GCA_016271365.2. Classification (NCBI taxonomy): domain Eukaryota; kingdom Metazoa; phylum Chordata; order Ceratodontiformes; family Ceratodontidae; genus Neoceratodus; species Neoceratodus forsteri. The sequence goes on along the minus strand of CM028130.1, from coordinate 755,886,313 downwards.
GTTAAGAAGGGGGATAAAACCTTTTATAGGTATATCAGGGAGCTTAGAAAGACAAAGGGAGGGATAGTGAGAATAGAATGGATGGTGGGTGGGTGAGAGTGACAGTGATAAAGCAGGGATACGAATGAATACTTCTGTTCAGTATTCACAAAAGAGGAAGTGAGGAGGTGCCTAATCCAATTAACAGAAGCACTCTGGAGAGGGGTTTGATCCCAGCCCTTTCACAGAAGAAGGATTCTGAAAGAACTCCTAAAACTGAAAGTGGACAAAGCAATGGGGCCAGATGTAATTCACCCCAGAATGCTAAAAGAATACAGAGAACTAGTGACACCCACTGACTATGCTTTTTAACAAATCATGGAGGATGGTGTGGTACCTGAGGACTGAAGAAGGTGGATGTGATTCCCCTTCACAAAAATGGGACCAAGATGGAGGTAGGAAACTACAGACCTGTCAGTTTGACCTCTGTGGTAGGGAAAGTGATGGAATCACTTCTGAAGGAAAGAATTGTTGAGTACCTAGAGGCCAGTGGGGCACAGGACCCAAGGCAGCATGGGTTCACAGTGGGAAGGTCATGTCAGAAGAATCTAATTAATTTCTTTGACTGGGTGACCAAAGTAGTAGACCAGGGAGGGGCTGTGGACATGGCCTACTTAGACTTTAGCAAGGCATTTGACACAGTCCCACACAAAAGATTAGTAGTCAAATTAACCAGCCTGGGAGTGGGTCCCAAGGTGGTAGCCTGGGTAAATCACTGGCTGAACAACAGGACACAGAAGGTAATTGTAAATGGAGTCCACTCTGAAGAAAGAAGGATTACTAGTGGGGTACTGCAGGGTTCAGTACTGGGTCCAGTCCTTTTTAATGTCTTTATAAGTGACATTGCAGAGGGACTGGAAGGAAAAGTATGCCTTTTTGCAGATGACACAAAGATCTGCAACAGGGTTGATACACAAGGAGGAGTGGAAAGGATGAGAAGGGACTTGGCAAGGTTGGAGGAATGGTCAGAAGTATGGCAGCTTGGATTCAATGCAAAGAAGTGCAAAGTAATGCACCTGGGAAACAAAACCCAGGAAGATTACACAATTGAGAGGTAAAACAACAACAAAATGGAAAGAGACCTAGGGGTAATCATATAAGATGACCTTAAGGTTGGCAAGCAATGCAGAAGGTGGTAGGGAGGGCTGGGGTATACTGGGATGTATAGGAGAGTATCACCAGCAGAAAACTGGAAGTTGTTATCCCCTGTAAAGACAGTTGGTGAGACCCAATCTGGAGTACTGCATCCAGTTCTGGAGACCCCATCTCCGCAAGGACAGAGACAGGATGGAGGCAGTTCAGAGGAGGGCAATTAAAATGGTGCAGGGTCTGCAAGAGAAGCCATACGAGGAGAGATTACAGGAGCTTAATATGTATACCCTTGAGGAAAGGAGGGAGAGGGGGGCATAATAGAAGCGTTTAAGTACCTCAGTGGAATCAACAAAGTCCAAGAGGGTAGCATCTTTCAGAAAAAGAGATGTGCAAGAACAAGGGACACAATTTGAAGATAGAGGGGATGGCTCAGGGGCACTGTGAGGAAGTATTTTTTCACAGAGAGGGTGGTGGATGCATGGAACAGCCTTCCTGAGGAGGTTGTGGGGTCTAAAACTGTGGGAGAATTCAGAATGCATGGGACAGACATAAGGCAATTTTTGTGGGGGTAGGAAGAAATAGGCTGTTGGTTAAATAGGATCTGCAGCTTATCCCTAGGTAGGAAATGGGCAGACTAGGTGGCCAAGCGGTCCTTATCTGCTGTCAAAGTCTATGTTTCTATATTTCTATGGGGGAAGGTTAAGGGAGGATCTGAAGTAAGGGGAGGGAGAAGGAGGGAGGGAGGTTTATGGGAGGTAGAGGGGGATGATGGATTTCTTTTGAAATGTTTGTTGTATTCTACTTGCTGTATTAATGCCATCTTCCCTCAGGGGGTTGTGTGTTATGTAATTTTATTTGAAATCAATAAAGCTTATTGAATTACAAAAAAAAAATTGTGTAGATCTGAGAGCCCAGCTGAAGTCAATATTGAACATCATTGGTCAGCACATGGGATGAATTGGTGCAGGGCTTCGAGATCTAAAGGGATCCCTGTATTTTACAACTAAATGAAGAGTAGCAGTCCCCAGAAAATTGTACCGAGACTTAGACTTGTAACATGGAAAAACCTAAGCAATTCAGGAGAAAAAAAAAATCAACCCACAGTTACATATAGGGACTGTTAAATGATTTGGAAGTCAAGATGGTGTGATCTGGATGGGTGGCTGTGGACTATAACCAGAGGAGGGTGAAGAATTCAATAGTGTGACATACTGCAAGTGGCTGCAGTGCTTGGAGACTTCAATATGTAGACATGATTGGGAGTGTCCATCTTCAATACTTGAAGGCATCAATAACACACGTACGTGCACACAGTTGCACATGGTATCACACTGTCTCAATAACAAGTAGGAAATGAATAATAACATTATAGAATATGGTTTGGCTTCATTCTGCATGGAATTAAGCCACATCAGAAATGTTCTGCACAATCTCATTGTTGCTGTGCATATTCTAAAAATGTCATAGTGCACATTTGATCAGTTCACCTGCATCCCCCCAACCCACACTAACTCCCACCTTTTTCACTTTCTCAGCAGCACATTGCTCACTCACATAGTGATAAGAGGTGTGGTTACAGCAGAGCCAGTAGGGCAGTTGGGTCCATTGTGCCAGCAGACCACCCAGCGACAGCACCGCCCCAGATTCCAGCAGAATGAAATTTCATGAAATTTTTGAAATTCCACTGAATTTCACCAGAAACAGAGAGGCAGATTTCCACAGCAGAAAAATGTGAGTTTTTCCACAACATTTCCTTGGAATTTTATTATGCAGATCTCAATATTTTCCACAGAACTGGTTATGGAATGATTTTCCTTGGGAAAAAAATGTTATTCCATGGATTGCAGCAGGCAGAATTCTGCAGAAGAACTAGCGAAATTCTGGCAGAAAGTCCACTGGTGGAATATTCATTCCATGATAATTTTGTTGGTGGAATTCCACATTCCACACAGCACTAGAGGAGAGAGGGACACTTGAGACTGGATAGGGTCCAATGAGTAGTAATAGGCAAGGCAATAGGGCAGACTAGATGGGCTTACCGATCCTTTATCTTCCATTAAATTATGTGTTTCCAGAGTACATGGATGTAGATGACAGGGGCCCTTATACAACAGTAGTGCATATTCTACTTCTTCAAGTGAAGGCCTGTTGGCTCTGGCCAGAGTTTGTTTTTTCAGTGGTGTGATTAGCTATCACTCAATCATTTAGTGACATCATTAAACTCTATAGTTAAGAGAATTTTAGTTGCCAATAATTTGAACATGATGGATGTATAGTGGGTGGGAAGCAGTATATAAGCAATAATGCCGGACAGGATGGGTGGTATTGGAGCTCTACCAGACCATCCAGGGGTGTAATGAGGCTCAACACCACAGGTGCAGGGCCTTATAGGCCATTGAAGGTCCAGTATAGATTATACCTCACAGCATGAAGGGTATTATTCCACTTAGAAACTGGGTTACACTTCATATTTTGATCACATATGCACAGTATAGTTCAAGTCAGTTAGTTTATTGATCGACATTTTACTTGTCCTTACAAATACATAATTAAAACATGATTATCTTCAAGAAAACATTTACAAAAATAAATGAGCTAAGCTCCAAGCATTACAAGTACGTATGAAATTGGTGCTTTAAAATTTCATACATGAACTTAGATATATTTAATCATTAATCATCCACTATTGCACTTATGTCTCTAGACATCAAGGTAACCTACTTTTATCAAAATATTATGTTTGGTTATTTACATGAAATTTTAAATTATTTATAATCTTGTAGAAGGAAATTACTTTTTCTAGGACCAAAGAGGATCTAGATCTTAATAAACAAACAATTTGATATTTGGGTTCCATATTCAAACATGCTAATATTTCCCCCATTAAATATTTCCTTTGCTTCTTATAGAGGGGACCAAAATCAGCAAATGCGAACACCATCATCCCTGAGGTTATATTTACATCTATTAACCTCTCCCTTCCCAAAAAACACTCTAATTCATTGACTATCACGGTATTCAAATCTGAACAAGGTAAATAGTTTCCTTCTATGATCTTTAATTATGTTCAGATAGGATTCAAAGTCAAATTGCCTCTTATTAACCACAGCTATCTACTGATTTTGTACCTCTTACACAGTTCCAACTCATTTTGGACATGGATCTCTCTAATTCTTTCATTATTTCCTCCACTTCAAGAGGGTATCTAACAAATATCTCAGCTAAACAATACAATAATCCATACGGTTTTATGACTCTTTCAATGATTACCAGATTTGGGAAGAATATCTGAAAGTTTATGTATGAAATTGTTTCTTCTTTACAAATCTGGGGAAGTCTGCTTTCTCTCATACTGTACACTTTTAGCCAGTACTTTGCTAGTCTTTCCTCAATTTTACACTGTACTAATAATTATCCTAATTCCAGTCTAACTAATGTAGAGGGGGCTCCTTTAGGGAGGCCCAATCATTTTTTTGTAAAATGTAGTCATTATGGAGTCCATTTTCTCATTATTTTCTATTCCCCAAATTTCAGCTCCATATAATAGCTGGCTTTTTACTTTAGCAGTCAGTATTTTCAAACAACCCTTTACCGAATTTCCCCCATACTTGTATGAGAAACTCTCTACTGTTGGTAGGAATCTTTGTTTTTTCAATAATGTTTTTGTGTTTATTCCAATTTAGATTACATGTAAATATAATCCCTAAGTAGCAAATGTTGTTTACTGTTTCTATCTCCCTGTTTTTGCATTTCAGTTTATATTTGCTCAACAAATTCCTTCTATTGTTTTCGTATACCATGAATTTGATTTTATATTTTTTTCTGGGCAGAGCTCTGTACATTCCCTTTGAAATTTTGCCAGGCATCAACGTATTCCCCAAATACTTGTGGACAACAAAACCACATCATCTGCATATGCTAGGTAGGGGCAACATCTGGAACCCACCCTAGGCATGTGGAACTCTGTGTCATACAATTTTATTGGGAAGGCTTGAAGCCCGAGGTTCGATGGGTGGAGCAACAACGTCACTCCCCCATCAAGCTTAAAAGGTCACACATCCTGGGCTTCACCAGGATTCTTTTTTCATTACAGCGAGGCCACATTGGATGCCTGGGTGGCTGTACTTTCCCCAGCACATTTGGATTCCCCGGTTTGTTGTATTGCTCATCGAACGACCTGCTGTTGCTCGCTCCACCTCTCATCTCTCCATTTCTGGATAATTTCTATTGTTGCTGTGGTCGCCTCCAGCCACCTGCTTTTTCCGTTCCTTGCTCATTTGTTTGCAGCATTTGACACTCACCCCGTTCTCTTACCCTGCCTTCTGGCCATTCTCGCTGGCCTGAGGCTTCCCTGACTCCCGCTGTGTTTGTGTCTTGTTCGGGTGGCATTGCAGCCTCCTTTTTCCCCTCTTTCCGCTGCTTCTACAGCCTGTTCCCCCCTTCTTTTGTTATTTCCCTACCACTCTCCTCTTCTTTGCCTTGCTCCCCCTCAGCACTACCTTGCTGTTTTACCTCGGAGCTCTGCCCCTTTGACTTTGCTTTCTGTGGTTCCAGTCGCCACTGACCCACCAGCTTCAGCCTTTCGGCATCAGCACTCCTGTTCTCCCTTGGGACTGGCAATCTGTGACCATGCTGCAGTGATTTCTTCACTACTGGGCCGCCTCCCTCCGCTAGCTCTGGTATGCATTTCTTGATTTCTTTTCCTGCTGGCCAGTTTGGAGTCTGTGTCTTCTGCTGACACATTTTCCTCCCATCGACATTTGGCTCTTCCTATCGCTGTCCTCATTTATCCATCAATCTCAGATTCATGTGGTCTTTCAGTGTTTTGCTTGCCATGTGTTGTCTGCCCTGTCAGATCAGTTCTTCTGTGCATGTGGACAGATGGCGTATGGGGCTCCTGTGTAATATGTATCCAGTTCCTGTATACTGCTGTTGTAAATTGTACTTCTACCTGGCTCTTTCTACCTTGTTGCACTAGCATTAACCCTTTGGGGATGTGGCCCTCATAATCAGTGCTCTGCATAGTTTTGATTCTCCCTGAGCTAATGTACATCTGTCCTGTTCTGACTCATGTGCCTTTTCTTCCATTCCTACTGCCGTGGTATTTCCGTGTGTGCTGGTCTGCCTCTGCACCTGCCATTTCTGAAGTAGGTGCTCTCTATGTGTGCCCTCATTCATCAGGTGCCCCCCTGCTGCAGCTCGGTTCCTGTCTTCCTTCTTTCCTTCCCCTTGCTGGGGGTCGACTGGCTCCTGTGCTGTCTGGACTCCATTCCCTGTCGCATCTTGCATCCGTTCCTGCTGGCCTTGCCCATGGCTGCCTTCCAACTGCTTGACTCCTCCTGCTTGCCTCCAGTTGTCTGACCACTTCTAGGATTCATTCCGTTCAACCCGGGCCCTCCTTGGTCTGGCCTCGGCCCCTCATTTTCCTGTAGTCCATTCCCCTCCTTTGGCTGTCGCTGGCGGGCTCTGTCTGCCCTGTAGCCTGCGTTTGTTGTGGATCTCGCTTGGGCTGCAATCCATATCATTGGGCTGTCTCTGGCCACCTCCATCTGGCCTGCGATCAATATTTCTTTTGAGCATACCTATCATACATCATATGCCATCTATCGACCCCGCAGCCCTCTGTCTACACATATCAGGTTCCTGACTCTGGTCATCATTCCCTCATCCTTGCCTTATCATCATACTTCCTCTCCCTTTAGAGCATCTAGTTCTTGGCAAAGGTCTCATCATTCCCATGCCTTATTTCTTACCTGCCATCAGGCCTGTGCTCCTGCAGCCATCATCATCATCCATATTCCTCTTCCTATGTTACCTCAATTCAGCTCTATCTCCACTCCTGGCCATGCCTTCCTGCCTGTCACCTTTACTATGGGTCAGCTGGCTGCTCTCCTCCATTGTTCAAGTTCAATTTCCAGTTCATTTCCAGTCTCCTTTTCCCCGATCTTCTCCTGTTGAACCGCTGCATGCCTGCGGCAGTTATCATTATCATTGCATCATTCCTGTCTCCTCCTCCTCTTCCAATTCCATACCAGCCCTCTAGGATTCACTCCACTCATGGCCTGCTATCGATATTTCTTTTGGGCATCCCTATCATAACTCCTATGCCACCTTATCAACCTGCAGCCATCTTGCTGCATGTATCAAGTTCATCAATCCAGTCACCATTCACTCAGCATTTTCTCAAGGTTAATTTACATTGCTTACTCAAACATTCCTATCATTGAATCTTATGCTACCCCATCGACTACAACCTCAGGGTCTAATCGTTCAGGGTCTAATCGTTTACATCACATAATCAAGCATACCTCTTCAACATCAGTGTCTGCTCACTCACATCGCTTAATCAAGCCAGTATGCATTATCCTCAGTCTCCTCATCAGCACATCTGGAATCTCCTCATGAGCACATATGGATACTCCTTACACCTCTGATTTCTACATGCATCTACTATCTCTCATCGACTACTCGAGCATACCCTTCTTGGGTCCCTGCTGCCTCATGTTCCTTCTTTAATCTGTGCTTCTTTGGAGTTTTTTCCTATCCCATCATCATCCCTCCTACTTATATCCCTCATCTATGAACCATTATTTTTACCGACATACGTCCTCAAATCAAACGTCATCAGCCTGGAGGGAAGGCAACCTAGGCCTTGGATCCCCAGAGCTTTCCTCCTCAAAGTGGGTTTTTCCTCTCCTCCATACCTATGGTCATAATATTAGTTAGAGTTAGTGCTTTCTTCAGGTTAGTTAGTTAGGTTCCACTGTTGGATGGAGGCGTATGGTGGCCCGGCTTTCCTCCTCTCCTTAGGAAGTTAGCTCTTCTCTTCACAGAATTCATTCATCATCCTCGCCTCTTCGAAGCCTCACATCTTAGGGTATTATTTTTAGGCTTCTTCTTAACCTACCTTTAGCCAACACATTCATTCCTGTGGCATCTGTAGGGGAGGAACCCTCTCTAGGGTTCCTTGCATCGTACCCCTACAGGGTGGTATATCCCATGGATAGAGAGGCAGAAAGCCACAAACAAATCAAGTTACACAAGCATCATCTCACATTATCTCATCCAGTTGTGATAGCACATCGAATGGAAGGGCTTTAAGCCTGAGGTTCAATGGGCGGAGTAACAACGTCACTCCCCCATCGAACTTAAGAGGTCACACATCCTGGGCTTCACCTGGATTCCACCCCTCTTCCTCCTGCGGCTCATCACTCTAATCCGTGGGCTTCTTCCTGACCTACCGTTAGCCGAAGCATTCATTCCCACAGCACCTGTAGGGTAGGAACCCTCCTCTAGGGTTCTTTGCATCGTACCCCTACAGGGTGGTATATCCCATGAATAGAGAGGTGGAAAGCCACAAACAAAGCAAGTTACACAAGCATCATCTCATATTATCTCATCCAGTTGCATAAGGACATCAAACAATATCTTATTAAAGAAAAGATTGAATAAAATAGGAGACATGACACAACCTTATGTTTCACCACATTTTGTTACAAATTTTGCTGTTCTATCTCCCACATTATTAAACCTTATGATGGTTTTATTATTTTTGTATAATGAGACTATGATATTTAAGATAGCTTCATCCATATTGTAATCTCTCAGGGTCTCCCATGACTCTTTTTACTCTATTGAAGGCTACCCTTGGATCAACAAACACACAAAACAATTTTAGTTTTTTTTTTCACTTAGCTATATTTATGACTCAAATGTGTCAGGGTAAAATGTTGGTCTATAGTTGAAAGTCCAGGCATAAAGGCATGCCTTATCTATTATATTGTTTTCAAGTACCCATTGTAACATTCTTTCATTCAGAATTGTTGTAAAAATCTTTAATATATTATCTAACCTAACCCAGGGCCTACCAGCCTAGCACCCCATGCCACAAAAAGGTGGGAGGGGTCCCTCACATTAGCCTCAATCAATGTCTGCAGCCTCCTTAACAAACCTGACATCTTGCAAACCTGGGTCCAGCAACATAGCCCTGATGTACTCTCTGTTGTCGAAACATGGCTTAACCCCAAGATACCAGACACTGCAGTCACCATCCCTGGATACTCTATATTCAGGCAGGACAGGGTTTCCAAATGAGGTGGGGGCTGTGCCATCTACCTGATGAATTCCTATCTGGGTCAAGTCTTCCCGTTCTCAAACCCTAAACCACCCTTGCAGGTTCTCGCTATTAAAGTTCTACTCAGGGTGCACAACAAGGTGCTCACCATTGCCTCTGTGTACCTACCCCCTAAAGATCAGCCCAATGGATTTATGAGCATAATGGAAAGCCTACAGGGATTACACCATAACTCTGAACTCATAGTACTAGGCGACTTCAACATAAATTGGCTATCGCTGGAGGCCAGAAACTACAAGGATGCTGTCACATCACAGAACCTCACCCAGCTTGTTACCACCCCCACCAAATGCAACTATAGGACAAGGTCGCACACACTTCTGGACTGGATACTTACTAATCACCCTGAATGAATCTCAAAAGTCTCAGTGCTCCCTGATTGGATCAGTGACCACTCACTGGTCACATGTACCTGGACAAACAAATTCATTAAGCCCCCTCCTAAAATAATCCACACCAGAGTGTTAAAGCAGTGGTACTTTGAGCTACTAAAGACACACCTAAGCCACCTGGACCAGACACCAATCAACTCTGCCATTGATGTAAACCAAGCCTTAGACCTTTTCATCAGCCACTTCACTGTGGCCTGCAATATCTTTGCACCTCTCAAAAAGCTGAAGGTCAGGGGCAGAGCTAACTCTTGGATAACCCCCGATCTAATCACTTTACTCAAACATAGGGATCATCTCTGGCACTGTGCCCATGCAACATCCAAACCTGGGGATGTTCACAAATATAAAGATGCCAGAAATGAGTGCACACAGGCACTTAGAAGTGCCAAAAGCAAATACTTCAAGGAAGCTCTCTCCAACTTCTGGGGTGATGGAAAAACATTTTGGAGTAACTTGAAAGACCTTACAGGCAAGGACCTTAAGTCACCACCCACCATGCTCAACATAAATGGAACACCAATATGTGACCTGTACACAATCACTAACACCTTTAACAATGCGTTCTCCAACTTGGATAGTGTACTCCCTTCTAATTTCTTTGATGCCCCCTCTGGTAGTAACCCTCCTGCAACTACTCCTCTCCTACACCCTGCCCCACAATTCTACTTCAAGGAGATCCCAGTGCATGAAGCCACAACCTATATTCGGAAGGCCATTCACAATGCAGGCTACAGTGGTGACTCTCTTGACCTGTAGTTGTTAGCACTTGTCCTTGAAGAAGTCCTTGAACCCCTGACAAAGGTCCTCAACCTATCACTAAGAATGTCCCAGTTCCCATCTCGCTGGAAACAGGCGACCATCACACTAGTACACAAAAGTGGAGACAAATCACTGCACTCCAACTATAGACCTATCTCCATCCTCCCTCCATTGTCTAAGGCCCTGGAGCGCATCACCTCAGACCAACTAGTCAAGTATCTGGAAAAATATGACATCCAGTGTCCTGAGCAACATGGTTTCTGAAAAGGGCACAGTACCACCATTGCACTATTAGAATTCATGGGCTTCATCCATACCATGCTAGATCAAGGAAACTGTGTAGGGGCAGTATTCATCGACCTTACAAAAGCCTTTGATACTGTGAACCACCCACTCCTACTCAAGCAATTATCAGACATTGGGATCTCCAATGAAGCGCTGCTCTGGTTTTCAAGCTACCTTGGAGAGAGGATCCAGCAGGTTAGGATTGCCGGTGTCACCTTGGAAGAAAAGCCAGTCCTTTCAAGGGTCCCACAGGGGTCCATCCTGGGGCCACTACCCTTCAGCCTCTTCAACGACTTTCCCAGTGTCTGCCACCAGAAATTACTGCTCTATGCCAATGATGCAGTCATGTTCACCAACCACCAAAACGCAGAGCTCCTCGAGAAACAATTACAGCTGAATTCATACGCATCGAAGAATGGTTCAAGTCACACAAACTGGTCATGAACTACAGCAAAACAAAGGTTATGACCATCTACAACACCAGGAGCAAGTACAAATCCCATGACTTCACCATTCTAAACCAAACAGGGACCTTACTTGAACACATTCCTGATTTTAAATACCTAGGTGTCACATTGGACAGCTCACTCTCCTACCATCGGCACATATATTCTGTCACCAAAGTCACCAACATCTGTATAGGCTTGGTCTACAGGCACAAACACTGCATGACTCCTGACACTCTCCGGTTGGCTATCAACAGCTCTGTCACCTCCATCATCGATTATGGGCTAGCAATTTATGGCTCTGCCTCTGCCTCTGACCTCTGCAGAATTACAGTTGTACTCAACAAAGCACACAAGCTGCTAACTGGGGCTGACCGACTTACACACCCTTGTGACCTGTACACTCAGGCAAGATGGCTTTCTCTCATCAGCCAGATACAGTATCAAACCTGCCTCTTAGCCAAAAAAGTCCTCCTCGGGGTCATGCCCCCGGGCATTGAAAAGTTCCTCATTAACCACCACAGCACCCAGCGAACTAGAAGTTCACAACAACTAACCTTCCTTGTCCCCAGATGCTGGACTACCATGGGCCAGAGGGCCTTTGCCCACAGAGCACCACAGTGGTACAATACTCTCAACAAAGAAACTCTTACTGCTGCTGCTCTTGGCCCTTTTAAGAGACAACTCTGACTTCATCTCATTTCAACTAGTCATTGTGACTGCCTCACCTAATCAGGGGCCCACCCGCTCACTGCCCTCCACTTAAGTCTTGACAGCTACCTCTCCCTGCTTTGCCCCCTTCTACATGCCTACCCACCTGCCCCCTCTCCCTTTCCTCCCCCTGGGCATTTCCTGACTTTTATTCCTCCCCTCCCTCTCCTTTAGAGCTCTTACCCTCACCCTCTACTCTCCAACAATGGCCTTCCTGCCTGCATACCTCCTTCCCTCTCACCTGCAGTGCTTATTTCTAAGATTGCCCTTGGCTGGTATGTCATGCTACCTAACATTTGGCACATTTTGAATTACTGGAATTTCCTATGCCTCAGTCTCTTACTTCTTTTTATTGTGTAACTATGTATTATTATGTTGACCTTTGTATGTATGTATGTATACCCCCCCCATTCCTTCGACATGGAACCTTAGTAAATGAGCAGTTCCTTTTCAAAGGTATTTGTAATCCTAGATTTCAATAAAATAAAAAATAAAATAAAATCTAGAAGGCTAATTGATAAGTAACAACTGGAGTTCTTTTTATTCCTTTTTTTGAATAATGGGACTATTATGTTTTCTTTCCATGTATCTGGAATCTGATCTGTTTCCATTATACATTTAAATACTGTGGAGTCCATAATTCTACATAGTTCATTATTATTTCAATTGGAACCACATCTTGACCAGGTACTTTATGTCGCTGTGAAGATAAAATGGCAACATTTTTTTCTTCCCTAGTTATTTCTTGGCCTAGATCTACCCAACTGGCCTTCATTAGTTCAATGCCAATTAAACTCTCTTAAAAAATACATTTTAAAAATGTTCTACCCATTCTTGTGGTTCAATATGGGTTTTAATTTCTCTTCTATAATTATTCATACCCCTTGAGACTATCTGCCAAAACTTTTTCTTTTTTTTCCCCAAAGTGTTTTTTCAAACTCTTTCCACAGTTGTGCCCTATACTGTATTTCTCTCTTTTATTCTTAATTAATATTTTATATTCCTTTCTAACTGTATTTAATACATTTTTGTTTTCTCTTGAGGGATTTAATCTTATCTGCCTTTTATTATTGTTTACTTTCTTGTTAGCTATTTTACAGTCTTTATCATACAATTTGGATCATTTTTTTCTTTCACATGTGTAACTTTTGTAATCATTGAGGCAATCTGTTTGAGGACTTATTCTAATTCCTGTAAACACTTGTCATCACTAATTAAATTTGTAATTCCTATTATTTTTTTCCTCAATACCTGAATCATGCATTAGGCTTCTAAAGAACTCATCATTTATTAACTCCCATTTAATATCCTTTCTTGTTCTTATTATTTTATCTGAGTCCCTTTTACTTAGTTTTATTTTGGGCCATAAATCCAGATAAATTTCTGTTCGGCTATGCTCACTTTCAGCTCTGTTACCTATTCTTACAGTCTTGCTATAGGGAATTAGTGTAAATGAAACCCACACTAAGTCAATAATTGATGCTCCATTATTGTCAATATATGTGAAGATGTCCTCTGGGTCTTCAGGCATTCTCCCATTTAGTAAAAGAAAATTTCTGTCTTCACACAATTTATACAATGCTGTCCCCCTGTTTGTTTCTTCCTGATCCTGGGAACATCACCTTGATGTAATATGGGCAAATTCATCAGCACAAAGGATATCCCTCATCTTCAAGGTGGGTTCCAGGTGCCACCCCATCCTGGCATTAAAGTCCCCCATAATTTTAACTCCACAGCCTAGGTTGTCACCTGTGAGTTTGTCTAACAAGTCCTCTAAGGTGCAAAAGTCACAATGGTCACTGTTTCTTGAGCTATCAGGGATATATATACATTCAATATAATTGTTACCCTGTTTTTTTCCAATATTTTAATGCCTATTATATGTTCACTTCTACATTTCTTGTAACTCAATGTCACTCTTAATTTTCCACCAGATAATTAAGCCCCCAGATATTCTTCAAAATCTCTTCATTCCTTTTGCATTTTTAATGAACATCTAATAACAATTCAAATGCAATTCTTCATTAACCAATGTTTCTTAGAGACAAATGCAATCAAAGTGTTTCAAATACACTAGTACAGAATACTGTAGTCAGCTAGCTTTTCCTTAATCCCTGTAACATTCCGTGATACGAAATTGTATGCATTTTTTAAATTCCTTCTATCTGCTTCTCTATTACCACTTATCCTGCTACTAATTTCATGGCTCTCTTTTGACTGTCAGTCTCCCTTCCCATCTTGTAGTATTGTAAATCTATTGGTGGTTTTGATCAGGTTCATCCAATGAGTTGAATTAGGTACTGTTACAGTATCAATTATGTATAAAAATATCACTTCAAAAATGAATAATGGGTTAAAACATATTTTATTATAAAATAGTCCTCTTCTGGAACACTTGCCAGTAGAAGGGGTTGCTTTGTTAGACACTTTTTTTTAACATTAAATTGTGAGCCATGGCCTCCCCATAGTCAATGAAACATGGCACCCTCCCATTTCAAAGGTCAACTTGCATGATCCATTTTGTGGTGCTGATCAGGAACCTTCTGTTTAAATTGCTGACTGACATGATCTCTCACAGACTGAATGGACTGTCATATCACATGCAGCCAAAGAACATAATACATGGAAGTATGTGGGAACTGCAAGAGACAGTATCCTGCTAACTTTACTGTTTAATTTGTAGTGGAAAGCTGTTTGGATGCCATAGTGACTATCACATAAATAGAATTGCAGCTATGATACGAAACAAGGAGTGATGAAGCAGACCTCATTAGTTTCTGGAGTTTCAGTGAGTGTGACACAGGTCTTGTCATGGTAGTGATCAGTTGGCATTGACAAGCAATAACAAGGCATCAGAGAAGGTATTTATTAAAAAAACAGTTATGTGAAATTGAGGTTTAACATTTTGGCATTTATGGCTGTACAGAGCTATTTGCCGGGGCTGTCTCTTGCTCATTAGCCAACAAAATGCAGACATTATGAAGCTGAACATTCAGTGAGGAAGTGATTTTATTAAAAAAAGGCAGACTGGCCATGAGACTTGTTAATTACTGGTCTCTGTTGCCTGATATCCACCCAGATAGAGAGTACTCTCAGCCAATCTGGAAGCAGGGTTTCTCAAATCCAATTTCTAAAGCATAGTAGTTAAGAGCACAGCTGCAAACCTGAAGAACTGGGTCTGAACCCCACTGCTACCACATGCATACTATGTGACCATGAGTAAGTCCCTTAACTCCCTGTGCTCCCAGGAAAAAACTGGAAACAAGTCTTGGCTTAGTGTGTCTTTCCAGGCCCCCCAAAAAGGTAAAATAAATAGCATTAAAAAATAAGTACTAAAAAAGACTGGTATTTTGCAAAAGCAGCTTGAATTTAGACATGCTGTTTAAATGGGCTCAGTGTTCTTTATTTACTTAGATTCTGTGACCTCTACTTGACTTCGGATGCTATAGTAACGCTGTTCTCCACAATTCCAGGCTAAGAATTTTATGCTAAACATTGTATCCCATATGAGGCTAGCTGGCACATCCCATCTTCTGTCATGCCAGCGTGAAACTTTTTAAACTCTCTCTCATAATCTGACCTGAGGTGTCTCTCTTTATACGCATACTGTTGAGCTGCACAAGATTTCTGCTGTGAACTTTTTTAAATCAGTGTTGTAGTTTTGTGTTCAATTTAAGCTAACAGACTTACTGACTTTGCTCTCTTGAATAAGGTCCATAGTTTATAACAAGACTACTGGTAGGTGGAATTAGCTGGTGGCTGCAAGGGTAGGAGAGCTGTTGTTGAAATCAAGAATCGGAGCTCTGCTCCCTTTATTTTTAAGCTTAATTTTATTTATAACAGGTATGCCACCTTTGCTTTAGCACACTGATCCATAACGTATTCATGTATTTGAAAACTGGAGCTTTTTTACTCCAGAGAGTTTTTTCACTGTCATTTTTTCCCTTCCCCCCCTCACAAAGAGACCTGCTGGCTGGTGAAGAAAAATGATTTAGCCGGGTAGCAAACACCATGAGAATCTATAGAAGTCAGAGCAGTCAGCAGACAGTGTGGAGTCCTCATTGGATCATTATAAGACTCCTATTCCAAGGATTTGAACGCAGGTTTGCAAAAGTTTGGCCCCTGCTTACTGAGGCTGTAGTTCAGGCTCCTCATTTGATTCTCTGCCTCTCACAGATTCTGTCACTGAGAAAGCAGTAGTGGCTTGGACCTTTGGGTTTTGCTACTCAGAGTCCAAACTTGAATTTTGTTTTGCTGTGCTCCTTCTGTGTACCCTCAGCTGGCTAGTCCTTCAGACCACCAAGGTCACCACCACTGCCGCTGATCCCTATATGTAATCCACCACCCCTTACTAATGACATGTCTTTCCCAGGTAACCCGATCTAACCCTTCATTGGGAGGGACCCTACCCCTGTGGGGGCACCGGGCATGGCAAGGGTCAGCACTTACACTGTCCAGGCTATTGTGGCATGGGGAACCGTCAGCCATCATCCGGTCAGCCAGGTTTTTTTTTCCCCTTTTTCTGCCATCCCACCCATCATCCACCCACAATGTGGTGACACACATGTGACATCCTGGCTGGACACATAGCAGCATGTGGTCAGCCATGCCACAACATGCACCGCCCCAATGGGCCTCTAGCTCGTGCCCACCCATCTGGGGGGAGCATCCATGCTCTGAACCCTCCCTGCCAGCCTCCCTCCTGTTGTCCAGGGCTTTGCTGTGAACCTGGGTTGCCAGTGAGCCAGGTGATTCCCTATCTCCTGGCACCACAGAGCCGGCCGAACTTAAAGTTTTGGTGGGGCCTGTTGAATTACCGAGAAACTGTGGAGGTTTTGGAAGACTGTGAACTGTCGACAGGCATGTGTGTTCAGACGTCAACCCTTTGATTATTAAATTTATGTATTGAAAAGCTAAACTTTCTTATAAAGTCTAAAAATGTTTCCCACAAGATACTTAAAATATTTAAAAGCAGCTAAAATTAGTTAAAAAGTGTGATTTGTCTGACTTGATATTGAATAATCAACTGTATGAAAACTGCATTTTTATTTTTATCTGTTCATCTTTCACTATTTTAAAATCAGCCATATTCAATAGTTCATGGAAATACACCTTTGAGTCATAAGGCCTGATTCCAAGATGAATGTAGCAACTAACAGGTGTATGCGAGTTGCAACATTTGCCGATGCGCCGGGGACCCTGCACCCTATTCCAGAGCAGGCAGGGTCCCCAGCACTTTTGCCCTGTGATCTGCAGCAGCCACAGGGTTGTACCACAGGAAGAACACAATGGACCTGGGTGCCGCAATCCACCGATGACAGGGTGCAGCCACCCTGAGTCCCCCAGCCCAGAAACAAGCCCACAAGCCCCTGTGGGCCATGGGGGTAGTTGGCAGTGTGGCAGCGGCTCAAGGGTGGCACCAGTGAAATGCAGACCTGGGTGCTGGTGGGTGGCACCCTGGTATTGGGGGGGTTACTCTGTAATGGAGGGGTCCTTTGGTCATGGCTGTGTATGGGTTGCAGCACTGTGGGGGGCAACTGTTGTTTTGACAGGATGGTAGCCACTTAGACCAGCTAACAGCTGGTCTAACCCCACAGAGCTGCAGTGGGTCTTGGAACTGCATAACTGGGTTATGGCAGCTGCCCTCTCAGAATAAGGTGCAGTTGCTGCCTTAATCCCCCTTCCACTATGCCATACTGGCTGCAGCTGGCAGATGTCCACTTGGGCACAGGCCACCTGCACCATGGCACAGGCCACCTCTTAGAATCCCAATCAGTGTAACACATGTCACAAGGTGTGACTTGCGCCATTGGGTTTGGTGCAAGTCACCTTGTGACATGCATAACCTGATTTAGAATCAGGCCCATAGACTCATTTGCAAAGGTTCCATGTCATAGATACATAGGAAGTTACAGAGGAAAACATAAATAAATAGGAATTAGTCATATAGTAAGTAGTAAAATAAAATCTTAGGGCAGCACAGGCCCATCATCAAATGTTAGATAAGCAGGGAGACTCTGAGGCATTTACCAGGCCCAGCATTAGATGTGGTGCAAGTAAGTCCAAGTAGTGAAAAGCAGGAGGGACACTAGGGATTAAGTGAGGAGGGCAAGTGTAGGGATGAGGGGTCGAGGAGGGGGGACTAGGGACAGTCACAGTTTGACAGCAAAAGGAGCAGGTTTTTGAGGTGGGTCTTGAAAGGACCTAGTTTTATTTCATGAATGATGGGTGTGGAGAGCTCATTTAGCCTTTTAGGGGCCCGACACAGAAAGGTCCTTTGGCCAAGGGAGGTCCTATAGTGGGGGACAGTTATGAGAGACTTGGCAGCACTTCTGGTGGGTCTGTTTAAGGGGGCAGGTTGGAGTGGAGGGATAAGCCCTGGGGGAGCAAGACTGAGAAGGATTTTCTTGGCTAGGAGACAGGTATAATATTTAAGCCTCGAGTCAAAGTTTAACCACTGGGATTGTCGATATAGTTGAGCACCAAAGAACAAAAAACACAGCACCAACACTTCCAAAAACATATGCTGTATTGTGCGTTTAACTAATAACATCACAATGCAGAAACGCCATGCAGGACAGGACAGTTCAAACAAACAAAAGGTCCGACCGGTTTCGCGCCAGAAACAGCCCCTCAGGGACACACATACCTGATACCCATAATTCACTATAAAACTAAATCAATTAAAGTGACAGTGCACCAATACAAAAATGTAAGAAATATAAAAATATATCTATAAATGGATATATAGCATCACTTCATCTTCGGAGTTAAAATAAAACATTATTTTAACCCAGACATCTATAGCCATAATTTATATTTATAAAAGCATAAACTTGATACTGAAAATAACAATAATCAAACAAGGGAAATGTAAGAGGAAGAAGGGAGGGGAGAAAGGAGAAAGGGAGGAAGGAAAGGGGTGGTTTGGGGAAGAGGAGAAAGAAGGGGAAGTGGGAGAGGGAAAGGGAAGGAAGGGGGAAAGGGAGGAGGGAGAGGGAAGGGGAATAGGGTATAAAACAAGGAATACATGTATAAACCATACAATAGCAGACTTAGAAAATCTTCATCTATTTCAAAAAAG
This sequence comes from Neoceratodus forsteri, assembly GCA_016271365.2. Taxonomy (NCBI): domain Eukaryota; kingdom Metazoa; phylum Chordata; order Ceratodontiformes; family Ceratodontidae; genus Neoceratodus; species Neoceratodus forsteri. The sequence goes on along the minus strand of CM028130.1, from coordinate 755,867,371 downwards.
GACCTAAATCAAACGAATCATTAAGCCCCGGCTGGCACAATGCATTCAAAGCATGGATCCAAAACGCTTCTCTCTGTAAAATTTTTGTTTTGACATCCCCTTCCCGTGGCCCAACAGTAACTTTTTCCATACCACAAAAAGAAAAAACATGTATACGTGCATCTGAACATTGTTGTAAATGTTGCACCAGGGCATTCTTGATATTATGACACCGAATATCACTCAAGTGCTCACAAACCCTGAGTCTCAGCATTCGTGTAGTTTTCCCCACATAAAATGCCCCACAGGTGCATGTTGCCAAATATACAACCCCCACTGAAGAACAATTAATAAACTGTCTAATAAAGAACTGTTTAGTCACATTATTTGTGGAAAACAATTTGGTCTGATACATAACATTGCAAAACTTGCAATGGCCACAAAGAAAATCCAACTGGCTGTGCCGGCAGCCAACCCTTCTTATCCACAGTAACTGATTGATAGTAATGAACTAAATGATCTGCAATGTTTTTCCCTTCTATAAACAAATCTGGGGCTAGACTTTGTTACATCTGTCAGTGCAGGATCGGTATTTAAAATCCCCCAATGCTTATTAATAATGGACCTAACGGGGGATGCATTGTGACAAAATGTGGTTACAAAACTCATAGGTAAGTCACCTGTATTCTGATTCTGGGCTTTAGTTCGATACTGAAGCAAATCCACTCTAGGCATGTGTCTTACCTGATCCATGCTATGTTGCAACCCACCAACCGCATAACCTCTTTCCGAAAATCTATCAGCCATACTGCAAAGATTACGTTCGAAATCATCATTATCAGTTCAATTCCATCTAACTCTCATAAATTGGGACTTAGGTATATTATTGATGGTGTGGCAGGGATGGCAGCTAGAAGCAAATAAAAATGAATTTCTATCAGTAGCCTTACGATAAATGGATGTACCTAAAGTCCCATCCGATAACTTGACAATATCTAAATCAAGAAATTCAATATGTTTCATATCTGCCTTTACTGAAAATTTTAAATTTTCATTCGAAGAATGTAAGTATGACACAAAATCATCTAATTCACTTAGTGTTCCCCGCCACACCATCAATATGTCGTCAATAAAGGCCTCCAAAAATCTATTTTATCATAGAAAGGATTTTATCAGAATTATAAATATACTCTTGTTCCCAAAGTCCCAGATATAAGTTTGCATAATTGGGAGCAAAAGTTGCCCCCATCGCAGTGCCCTTAATTTGATGGTAATATTTACCCTGGAAGACAAAAATATTGCCTGTTAACACAAGCTCTGATAACTGGACTAAAAAATCTACTTCATTGACATCCAACACTGTTTTATGAATCAACCAAAAATGTAGAGCCTGTAGCCCCCCCCCGATGTGGTATATTTGTATATAGTGATTCAATATCCATAGAGACTAACAACCATTGTTGTTCCAATTGCATGTCGCCCAGGAGACCCAAGATCTGAGTTGTATCCTTCAAATAAGAAGGTAATGTAAAGACCACATCCCTTATGTGTGCATCCACAAATTTCAATAGTGGTTCAGTCAAGGAACCAATGCTAGCCACAATAGGTCTTCCCGGGGGGCACTGCAATCTCTTATGAACTTTAGGTAGTATATAAAAGGTAGGTCTCACTGGATAATCAACAGTTAAAAATTTCAATGAATCATTAGTTAATAATCCAGTTCTGAAAGCCTGTAACAAAAATTTATCAATATTCTTTTTGAATTCCAAGGTAAGATCTCTCTCTAATGCAGCATAGAAAATTTCATTTTTTAACTGACGCTGAACCTCATGCACATAATCAGGAGTATTCATAACCACAACAGCACCTCCCTTGTCTGCCGGCTTGATTGTAATAAGTTGGTTACTTTCAACTCAGCCAGTGCTAACTTTTCATTTCGAGTCATATTATTGTATGATAAATGTTGCCCCTCCTCAAATAAAGTATCAATATCGTTAAGGGATGCAGTTTCAAAGGTCAGAATAGCTGCTGACGGTGGTGGGTTGAACTTGGATACTCCTCTAAACTGTAGCAAATTTCCATCTCCTTCTGAGGACATAATTGGAACCATATCAACATCAGTAACCGGAGCCTCAATGTACTGACCACGTTGTTTATTAAAGAAAGATTTTAAACTTAATTTACGGTAAACCTCTTTATATTCAGAAAAATATCAAAGCGTGATATAGTACATGTTGGCACAAATTTAAGTCCTTTTGTAAAACAGATAATTGAGCTTCTGTGAGGTAACATCTGAGAGATTGATGACATTCATTTCTACAATCTCCCCTGTTTTCTGTGTCTTTTGATTAAGCTCGTGGTTTGATGCCACCTCCCTCCTTCCCCCGGCTGGTCCTAGATCTGACTCGAACCTGACTAATCTCTCTGAACGGCGAGGCTGACTGTCGTTCACACCACTGATGTCCTCTAAAGGGTCATCCGAAGACTCAGAGGTAGAAAAGAAACTAGTTTCCACATTAGTACTATTTCGTAGGATGGATTTAGATCTATTACCATCCATTTTATTTTTGTAATTGCCATGTTTATTTCTCCCACTCATTTCAGACCCTTTCCAGGTGAACACACTGTCCAGAGCATAGTCAAGTCTGTCAAGTTCAAATTTTCTCATCTTCACTGCTTTTAATCGATTGTCCTGCTTCACAATAACTATTTTTAATTTATTTTCCAGTTCTTTAAATTCAGGCTCATTACAGTAGCCTACAAACACAGCTTCTTTTTGTTTCACAAGAGGCTCAATTGCTGCCTTCTGATTTTGATAGTCTCTAATGATGCACTCCTGAAGCATCATGGAGGCACATTGCAATTGATTAAGCCAGTCCGTTTAAATTCAGGATGCTCCATCCCATATCCTGGCCACTTTACAATACGCAACCCTCGAACTCGATTAACTTTAACATATGCCTCAAGACTAGTCAGGTTCCAATATATTTTTCTCGCTCATTATTAATTTTTCCAACTCGTAATAAGCAGTAAAAATACTTGCCACAGGTTCACAGTTGGAAACATCCATAGGTCGCATAGTAGCATCCACAGGACCCGCCAAATTAGATTCAGTAGAGATGAATGGATTCAAACCTCCGACTCCCGAAAATAGAAAACTGCTGAATGTCGAAAAACCATCGTGACCAGCATGTACATCTTTTAATTTAGAGGACATATTGAGTAAAAAGGCGGTTGTGCAATGATAAAAGTCACAGATGCCCCAAAACACCCAAAAACGTAATAGGTCTCTTAAAACTCACTCAAGCGTTAACATGGAAGCAGGAATGAGCTAGCCAAAAACAATTGCATATACAAAAACACAAAAAAAGGCTGCTCCAATCCTAAGTTGTGCCTGTGTACAAAGCTGAGCACCAAAGAACAAAAAACACAGCACCAACACTTCCAAAAACATATGCTGTATTGTGCGTTTAACTAATAACATCACAATGCAGAAACGCCATGCAGGACAGGACAGTTCAAACAAACAAAAGGTCCGACCGGTTTCACGCCAGAAACAGCGCCTCCTCAGGGACACACATACCTGATACCCATAATTCACTATAAAACTAAATCAATTAAAGTGACAGTGCACCAGTACAAAAAATGTGTAAGAAATATAAAAATATATCTATAAAATGGATATATAGCATCACTTCATCTTCGGGAGTTAAAAATAAAACATAGTTCACAGGTATGGGTAAATCTGTCACAGCCTGTGATAAGATGACAAGCTTTGTTTAAAGTGATTTTGAGGTGGCTGAAGGCTGTCTGCTCAGCAGAGCCATGTATAACAATGCAGTAGTCCATAACGGAGAGTACAGAGAAAGACACAGCCACATGGATGGTTTCAGGGAGGAGATAATGCTTGAGGTGGTAGAGGAGACCAAGTCGAGTGTTTAGAGAGGTGGATAGGAGCTAGATATGTTTATGAAAGAAGAGTGATGTGTCTAAAGTTATGCCCAGGTATTTAAAGGTGTTTACCTGTTCTAACTTGTGACCCAGTGAGTTGACAATGGAAAGGGTTGATCCAGATTGAAAACTCTGGCGGTGAGCGAAAATCATTGATTTTGTTTTTTTGTGGTTAAGTTTAAGTCTATGGTCTGAAACCAGGTTTTGGCTTCCAATAAATAATTTTGGAGAGAGTTTTTGAGGGAGAAGGGCTACTGGTGACTGTTGAAAATGACAGCATCATCAGAATATAAGAGAAGTCTACCTGAGCAGGCCTTAGGTAGTGTGTTCAGAAATATGCTAAAGAGGAGGTGGCCCAGTATGGAACCTTGTGGGACACCAGATAGGACAGGGTGGCAATCGGAGAGGGAGGAGCCAATTTTGACACATTGAGCACATTAGAACACATTATATAGGAATGTATTAATATATTTGGTTATTTCACTCACCACAACCAATACTTGGCTACGTTCTTGTATGTTCTTACATTTTACTTTAGCATTCTTAGGATACACATAAAGGCTGCTTCTGAAAAACTAGCATTTAGTTTCATGTCACAAAGCTTGCTGATTGCTTCAGGGTTCAAAGCAATAAGATACCACTTCTCAGCTTTAGAGCATCCAAACCATGCTAGCTAAGCTTCTTTTTAAAAATCTGTCACTGCTAGCCATTTGGCACAGTGGTAACATGGCTGCTCATGGCACCAGTGACCCAGGTTTGGGAGAGGACTCAGGTTGCTGGGGGACAGCCAGGGGGACAAGCATTGAGTGTCTCAGGGACCACTCTCCTCCTCTGTGGAGGAAGGGTTACTATCCCTGCTGCAATACTGTCACCTGGGTGACCACAGATGGTGGTGCAGTTCGGTAGGTAATCTGGGAGGGGAGGATGTTGGCTTAGCTCCAGAGCAGCAGCATGCCTTGTGTGCATACGCTCATTGGACCTCCCAGCACACAAATATTCTCAGGGATGGGAGAAAAAATGGAAAATGCCCAGCAGCTGGCCCAATGATTGCTTCTGGTACCATGCTCCAGAAGGACCAAACCTAGACCCCCTAGCTACCACCTAATGAAGACCTCAAGCAGGTGGGAGGAGTGGAAGGGGAGCCACTCTCTCCTTCCCCGCCTGGGGGGTAAACCATGGTTACGTGGAAGCAAGGATAGCAGGGATGTCCTAGAAGTAGGTCTAGCTAGTCCCCGATACCTTGGAGGAACCTGAGGGAGTGGCCCAGCTGCAATGTCAGAGGGAGTTTAGAAACAAAAAAATGTGACACTGATTTACAAAGAGAGACGGCATTAGGAAGCAAGACTACTTTTTTAACTTCAACAGAACAGATTTTTTGATTTAAAAAAACAAGATGCTAAGAGAGTCATCTTGATTATTTCTCTTTTTTTGGATATACGTGTACTGGCTTACTTGTAAATTGGGATATTTTTAAACTCTTTCTGTAGCATTGTGATTATAATCACTTTTATATTTTGGTTTATTAAAGTGCTTCTTTGTGCCTCTGTTATGTGAGCACCGCCCCCTCTTTTTCCAAAGGGCATAATTTTATTTAATTATAATAATTGTACTTTTAAGATAATTTGACTTGGGGGGATACATTAAAGCCAGATTGCCAGTTTTCTTTTATGTATGTTTATATCTTTTTATTAGTTTGTGGGACTCTTTTCAACATTAACTGGCTGGAGCATATCGGGATCAAGTAAAGGCCAAACACATATCATGCTCTAATTCCAGCAAGAATTTCTATCAGAAGTCACAACCCATGAACATTTTAACCTCATGGTCCTGGTGCAGTATGAAATCATTTTATTCTCATTGCCCAAAACTTGAAGTTCTCAGTGGAAGCACTTTCTGAGGGTGTGCCCACCAAACATCAAAACTTTTACCGAGAAATCCCTCACAACAATTTCAACAGGTTTCAAAATTGTCGCTGTGAGGGACCTGAGGGAAAAATTTTGCACTTTGGCCTGTGTCCCCCCAATTCAACTCTGACTCAGAGGGAAGGAAAGGGATGGAGGGAGAGACCAGGGGAAGGCATAGCTACTTTATAAGGACAACTGGTAAAGAACTGCAGTATAGTACGGGGTACAAAACGCTTGAGAGTTGAAACTACCAGGAATGCTAAGCCTTATTTTCTGCTGGAGGAGTCAAACGGATCAACTGGGAGTAGCTGATGACTACTAAGTGACCTCCCCCAGTACTGCCTGTCCACATGACAAACCCTGTAGGCTACCAGCAGAGGTGAGTGAAAGTTACACAAAGTCAGAGTTAGAAGATAAAAGAAAGGAAATACATACTGACAGTATGAAGGCTGGGTGGACCACCCCTGCAACCTGGTGATGTCCCCTTCCTAGCTGAGTATCTGTTGTCTCCACACGGCATCTCGGTAGAACCCAAGTAGACACATCTTCAGTTCCTATGGTGCAGGCAGCCCTCAGCCCCTGAAATATGAAGAGTGAGCCCACGAAGGAAATAGGTTCAGTCTGGAGAGCAGTTATTGTATACATCCAAAAGCAGGCAGGTACAACAGACAGATGCAGATCCCAAAGGTATTGCCCAGTTCCTGACTCTGAGCACACTTACCACTATGCCCTTGATCTATGATACATACAGACATAATGGTATCCCCAGCCTCCCTCCCTAGGGCAAATGCAAGTACAGGGTTGCACTCCTCCTGGTACACTACCACCTCATCCACCAAAGCCACCCATGGAAAATGGGTGAAGCCTAGAAACAGGGAAATATTCATCCGATAACACTTGTGCTTCAACCAATTCCAGATGTGGGATTGACATAGTGCATGTATGGGCCCCAACACTTCTGGAACTTGGCCAACTGATAATTCTTGAGGTGCGATATTTTGTCCAAGGCCACTAGGCTCGAAAGGGAAGCCAGAATCTTGGTACATGTGTGTGTGTGGGGGGGAGTGGTGCGCCATCTGCAGACCAGTGCCCTCTTAGTCTGGATGGCCAGCATGGCAAGCCATCGGTATTCATGAGGAGTAAGGCATTGGAAATCTCTCTTTAAGCCTAGGAGAAAGAAGGTGGGCGTCTGTGGGATGGGTTTCTGCAAGAGTGATGAAGCAGCATGTTGTCTGGCATACCTGTTGTCACATGTTCTGGATTTGGGGGCAGGACCAAAGGACATGCACCAGGTCTGCCCTAGGGCCGAGACATCTCCAGCATTCATCCAAAGGAAGGAGCTTGGTTTTGTGAAGAACAGCCAGAGTTTTGTACCATGAATGGGAGGTCTCATTTTTAATTAACCTGGTATGCACATCCCTGAACCAAGCATGCAAATCCTTACAGGCCTGCTCCCATTGGGAGTCCAGGATAGTACAGTGCAGCATCTTCTCCCATTTGGCCTTTGCTAGACCAGATTGCGAGGGTAAAGTGTCACAGAGCAGATTGCATATACGGCCTGCCAGACCCTTAGGGTGGTCGATCCAGTTCTGTAGGGTCAGCTCTGGTGGGGATTGCCTGGTCTGGGTCAGTAGGGGTTGCATTGCCACCCGTAACTGCAAGTACCTCCAGAATTCTGCTTGGGGTACTTCCCCCCTTTCCCGTAGGGTCTGGAAAGAGACCAGAGACAGGACTGGCATGGCCAAGAGGTCAGTGACCTTCCTAATGCCCCTGCAGCCCCACTATGGCCAAGCCACTCTTTTGTGGCCAATAGTGATATGAGGGATGTGCAACAGGGGGGACCGGCAGGGGGGCCCAGCCCTAGCCTGGTCACAGTGGTACACCAGACTTTCCAGGCCACAATAGTGGGAGCCACTACTTTTGGGTATCTAGGGGATGGAGGACCCCCCGAGGGAAGAGAAGAGTAGAGGCATCTAGGAGGCCCATCAGATCCTTCTCCATTTGAACCCATTGTGGGCCCTCCCCCTGTGGTTCTCTGACCCAATAGGCAGTCTGAGCAGTCAAGAAGGCCCATTTGTAGCCATCCATCCAGGGCAGGCCCCACCCTCCCTGGTAGTGAGCCCTGCGCTTGTAATGGCTGAACTGGGGTTTCTAGCTCTCCCATAGTTGGTTTCCAATCATGCAGTCTATAGGCTGGGTCCATTGTTTGAGTGATAAGACTGGGAGGTGGGAGAGGAGGTAAAAGAATCAGGGGGCTGTAACAATTTTAATGGCCACTATCTTTCCCACCAGAGTTAGCCAATGTAGTTTCCATCTCTCAAACTCCGGTTTGGTGCTAGCCAGCAGTGGGAGTATGTTGGTGCCCCAGATGTCCTCCATCCTTGGGAGGACAGTTATGCCCAAATATGTGATCCCGGTTGGGGCTCATAATAGATCCTTCTTGTAACCATTTGTTGGGTACAGTACTCATTAAGGGGCATCATCTCTGTTTTGGCTTGGTTCAGCCTAAGCCCTGAAATCCTGGCAAATGCTTTCAGGAGGTCCAGGTGGGGGATACTGAGAGAGGGACATCAGCCAGGAGGAGGAGTAGGTCATCGGCATACATCAAAGTTGGGTACATATGAGAACCAATCATAATTCCCTGAATGTCAGGGTGGTGTCTGATCGCTGTGGCTAGGGGTTCCACAGTCAGCACGAACAGTAAAGGAGACAGGGGGCACCCCTGCTGAGTGCCCCTCTCCAGGGGAATCTAGGGGGAAATCACCCTATTAGTAGTAACCTGGGCCACTGACAGGTTATAGATGGCTCTGACCTTCTCCCTAAAGCCCTCCCCTATTCCTAGGTGGGCTAGGACTGCATCCAAGCAGTCCCACTCCAGGGAGTCGTAGGCTTTTTCAAAGTCGACTACGATAGCATCAGTTGCAGTTGGCAACCCTCTGGCAGCATGCATCAGGTTCAGCAGGGCTCGCAGATGATCAGAGCTGTGCTTTCCAGGTATGACGCCCACCTGGGAGGGATGTATCAGACTGGACAGCAGGGGACTCAGGTGAGTGACAAGTGCTTTGGCGAAAACTTTGCTGTCTATCTTAATAAGGGAAATGGGGTGGTAGCTGCTTGGATTGGTGAGGTCCTTTCCTTTCTTGGGAATAACAATTATGTTGGATTCTCATAGGGTGGGGGGTAGTATGCCAGCAGATTTGGATTCTCTGAACACCTCGGTCAGAAAGGGGGCCACAAGCTGGCAAAGGGCCTGAAAGAAGTTTACCATGAATCCATCCCCACTCAGGGATTTACCCCCCTTCAGGTCCTTGATGGCATTCTCAACCTCTCCCACCAAGATCAGCACATCGAGTGCTGTGGACTGCTGGTCCTGCAGCCTTGGAAGGGGGGTCCTGTTCTGGAATGGTTGGATCCCCAATGGTAGGGTGGGATGTGAGAAGTGGTACAGCTTAGAGTAGAAGGCAGCCATCACCTGGTTTATGTCTTAAGAACCAGTCACCAGAGCTGCTTTCCCATCACGCAGGCCTGGGATATGGCTGTCAGCCTGTTGTTTCCGGAGCTGGTATGCCAGTACCTTGCCATTCTTATCTCCTCCCTCCCAAAACATGTGCCGGAGCTGGAGTATAGCCACTTCAGCTTTTCTGTTCAGGCGTTGGTTGATTTTGAAGCATAGCCCCAAGATCTCCCAGCCAATGGGTGATGAGGGGGAGGAGGATAGCATGGCCTTGTACTTGTCCTCTGTCAGTACCAGCCTAGATTCCAGGTCCACCAGTTTCTGCTGTCTGTCCTTTCTCCTGGTCACCACATACCCCATTATGCTGCCCCTTATGGTGGCTTTGAAGGCCTCCCATGTGTTGCCTGAGGAGGTGTTGGATACAGGGTTGGCCTGGAGGGAAAGGGGGACCTCTGGCCCTGGGGACAAACTCCAGGATGCAAATAAGGAGTGGGTACAGCCTCCAGGAATGGGAAGGGGTAACAGAGGGGCCCCACACTATAATGAGTTGAAAAGGGGCATGGTCTGAGATGGACCTTCGGAGCATAGTAGTGTCCAGGGTGGACTGCGTAAGGGACTGTGATGCTAGCTAGAAATCCAGACTGCTATATGAGGAGTGCATTTCTGAGTGGTATGTGTAGTCATGCACCCGAGGGTGAAAGAGCCTCCATACATCCGTGAGGCCCAGGACCTCTATAATGAGGTGCAGGGACTTGCCCCTTCTCACATGCGCCTCTGTACCTGCATCATTCCTATCAAATTAGGGTACCAGGGTCAAGTTAAAGTCTCCTCCAACCAATAGAGCAGTGTGATGTGGTGAGAAGGAGGTAAGGGTGTCAGCCAGGGTGTTAAAGAACCTGGGGTCATCTTGATTAGGGGCATAAATGTTGCACAGCACTATAGTGCCAGATGGAATATCATAGGATCCCAACACCCACTGCTCCTCTCCATCTGCTCTGCTGCCAATATTTTCCAGTGCAGTGATTTGTGCAATAGAATGGCCACCCCTTTCTTCCAAGATGCGGCCTAAGTGTGTATCAGCTGTCCCAACCAGTCCTTCTGCAATAGAGAATGACCAGACCTAGAGAGTTTGGTCTCCTGGATGAAGGCCACCTGGGACTTGAGGTGTCTGAGGTGGGAAAGGACCTTCTTTCTTTTGATGGGGGAGTTCAGCCCCCTGACATGCCAGGTGTGCATCACCAACTCTGCCATATTGCCATATGGGGGGTGGGCAGTGAGTACGTCCTTTGTGGGTGACTGAGCACGGTCCAACTCAGTGCCCTTGCTGCAGAGCACCCTCAGGGTTGGGGGCAATTCTGGTAGGAACACTGGGAGAAAATTCCTTGTACGGGTGCAAAACAGCTATACCCCTTGGACGGTGTTCCACGAGAGTCACAGAAAATGTGGTCCAGCTCTTAGAGCTGCTAACTGACAGGGTTATTTGACAACAGTCTATAAGTTCAACTCTCAACAATAACAGCATCATGACTACAGGAATTTTGCAACTTAGTTCTACGTAAATACCACAAATAAACACTCTGTTTGAGGGTCTCTGACTGGACTGTGGCTGGCTGCCGTGGAGCCAATGGCTGGTCTAGTCTACCCTGAGGAGCGACTTAATCTAAAGAATGACCCAGCTGGGTGCAGAACCATTAAGTGGTCAAGCTACTCTCCTCTCGCAACTATACCACTATCTCTTTTTACTTATTTGATTTAAAAGCATAGAAATCTCTACAAATGAAACTGTGCTAAAGTGATAAAGAGCAGGAGTGCAATATTTCATGTGTAATAGAATAAAAGTGCAACAGTGCAATATTTTTTGTGTTAAAGCATAATGAGGGCCATAGTGGAACTGGCAAAATATTTACTCCAGCAGCATAATAGTGTAATCATTTGAAATGCAATAGTGCTAAAAAGTATAACCAATCTTAGGATTCTGAATCCTTAAGTTTACTTTTGAAACCCCATAAGACAAAGAATATGGCAGTCACTACAAGGGGAGAAAAGGACTTCTAGAACCAAATACGGATCCCCCATGTACAGCCTATATAAGATGAACTTCTTAACCACTTGGGCAAAAAGGTTGCTAAAATACAGAAAAAAGATGAAGAGAGGTTTAGACAGTGTAGATATTAATCATAGCAAGGAGGAGCTTGTGGCACTAAAAGTTTCCAAGCAGCCACCATCCTCAGTGGGGGAGGATCTCCATAGGGTCAAAAAGACACTTATACAAAACGTTTTTATGTACCTCTATACCACAATTACAAACAAACTCTGGTCAAATCCACTATGCCTGCTAATACATTAACTTGATATGGGTGTTTCATGACCTTAAATGTAAAGATGAATTGCCGTAGTCAGCTTCATGTGTAAATTTCACTGGTAAAGGTAGATCATTTATCTGGTTGATCCTGTGTTTCCCATGTGTTTAAATGTGAGTGGTAAGTGGGTGTTGTAGTATATGTGGAAGGAGGGGGAGAACTGGGGCATGGTCTGAGATGGACCTTGGGAGCATAGTAGTGTCCAGGGTGGACTGTGTAAGGGACTGTGATGCTAGCCAGAAATCCAGCCTGCTATATGAAGAGTGCATTTCTGAGTGGTATGTGTAGTCATGCATCTGAGGGTGAAAGAGCCTCCATACATCCATAAGGCCCAGGACCTCCATAATGAGGTGCAGAGACTTGCCCCCTCCCACATGCACCTCTGTACTTGCATCATTTCTATCAAATCAGAGCACCAGGGTCAGGTTAAAGTCTTCTCCAACAGGTAGAGCAGTGTGATGTGATGAGAAGGAGGTAAGGGTGTCAGCCAGGGTGTTAAAGAACCTTGGGCCATCTTGGTTAGGGGCATATATGTTGCACAGCACTATAGGGCCAGATGGAATATCATGGGATCCCAACACCCACTGCTGCTCTCCATCTGCTCTGCTGTCCAATATTTTCCAGTGCAGGGATCTGTGCGATAGAATATCCACCCCTCTCTTCCAAGATGTGGCAAAAGTGTGTATTAGCTGTCCCACCCAGCCCTTCTGCAATGGGGACTTGGTCAGACCCAGATAGTTTGGTCTCCTGGATGAAGGCTACCTGGGACTTGAGGTGTCTGAGGTGGGAAAGGACCTTCTTTCCTTTGATAGGGGATTTCAGCCCCCCTCATACATTCCAGGTGTGCATCACCAACTCTGCCATATTGCCATCTGGGGGTGGGCAGTGAGTACATCCCTTGTGGGTGACTGAGCATGGTCCAACTAAGTGCCCTTGCTGCAGAGCACCCTTCAGGTTGGGGTCAGTTGTGCTAGGAACACTGGGAGAAAATTCCCTGTTCAGGTCCAAAACGGCTATACCCCTTGGAGGTTGTTCCACGAGAGTCACAGAAAATGGGGTCCTGCTCTTAGAGCTGCTACCTGACAGGGCTATTTAACAACAGTCTATAAGTTCAACTCTCAGCAATAACAGTATCATGACTACAGAAATTTTGCAACTCAGTTCTACATAAATACTCACAAATAAACACTCTGTTTGAGGGTCTCTGACTGGACTGTGGCCGGCTGCTGTGGAGCCAATGGCTGGTTTGGTCTACCCTGAGGAGTGGCTTAATTTAAAGAGGGGTCTAAAGAATGACCCAGCTGGGTGCAAAACCATTAAGTGGTCAAGCTACTCTCCACTCACAACTAACTAACTCTTTTTACTTATTTGATTCAAAAGAGCAGAAATCTCCACAAATGAAACTGTGCTAAAGTGATAAAGAGTAAGAGTGCAATATTTTGCTTGTAATAGAACAAAAGCGTAACAGTGCAATAGGGCAACAGTGCAATATCTTTTGTGTTAAAACATAATGTGGGCCATAGTGGAATTGGTAAAATATTTACTCCAGTAGCGTAATGGTGTAATCATTTGAAATGCACTAGTGCTAAAAAGTACAACCAATCTTAGGATTCTGAATCCTTAAGTTTACTTTTGAAACCTCATAAGACAAAGAATATGGTAGTCACTACAAGGGGAGAAAAGGACTTCTAGAACCCAATATGGATCCCCATGTACAGCCTATATAAGATGAACTTCTTAACCACCTGGGCAAAAAGGTTGCTAAAATACAGAAAAAAGATGAAGAGAGGTTTAAACAGTGTAGATATTAATCATAGCAAGGAGGAAGGTGTGGCACTAAAAGTTTCCAAGCAGCCACCACCCTCAGTGGGAGAGGATCTCCATAGGGTCAAACAAACACTTATTCAAAACTGTTTTATGTACCTTTATACCACAATTACAAACAAACTCGGGTCAGATCCACTATGCCTGCTAATACATTAACTTGATAAGGGTGTTTTGTGACCTTAAACGTAAAGATGAATTGCTGTAGTCAGCTTCATGAGTAAATTTCATTTTTGGTAAAGGTAGATCATTTATCTGGTTGATCCTGTGTTTCCCATGTGTTTAAATGTGAGTGGTAAGTGGGTGTTGTAGTACAGTAAATGTGGAAGGAGGGGGAGATCTGCACCAAAGCCTTCAAGTAATGGTAGAAGGAATGGTGCAGGGAGGAGAGGTATGTCTACATTAGGGACTGTGGGCTAAGCTAGAAAGATAAAAACCTATACTGAGGTGATGGCCTGCTTTCATAAAGGAGGCAACCACAGTCCTCAGTGGATGATTCAAATGTTACTTCGATAGACAATTAAAGTAGCTGGGGGGGGAGGTGATGGAAGAAAAAGGGGAGGCAGAAAGTGGGCCACCGCAAGCTGAGATAGAGAGTAATGATATCCAAAGAGGAGAGGGTCCTACCAGGATGCAAGTTATTCAAGAAGGTAGGGGGGTTAGCAAAGGAAAAGGGGGGAGAGGAGCAGTCAAAGGAGAAAGGTATGGAAGGGGGAACAATTGGAAAAAGGAGAAAGTGGCCAGAAGAGAGGTAAGGGCTGTCAAAATGGTGTACGGTCTGCATCAGAAGCCCTATGAAGAGAGTTCAGTATGAACACCCCGGAAGAGAGAAGGGAGAATGGGGATGTTATAAAGACCTTTAAATACCTTGTTGGGGTTAAAAAGGTACAGGAGGGAGATATGCTTCACAGGAAAAGGTGCTGTAGAACAAAGGGTCATGATATGAAGCTGGAAGGAGCTAGATTCAGGAGAGATGTGAGGAAGTAGTTCTTCACTGTAACAGTGGTGAATTCCTGGACCAGCCTTTCATGGGAGGTAGTAGGGGTGAAACCAGTGGTGGGTTTCACAAAAATGCCTGTGACAAGCACAAATGAATCCTAGAAGGAAGGTGGAAGAAACAATGCTGTAGGGCAAGTTGGGACTGCAGCAAAAGTGATCATAACTAAAAATGGGCAGGTTCGATGCACCCAGTTATCATTATCTCCCATCAGTTTCTCTGTTCATGTAACACTCCCCCTTGGAGATTACTAGTCTATTAGCCCCTCCCTGGGTTTTTGTGGCCTGATTCAGCCAAGTAGGGAAAAGGGCTAATTCTTCTCAGCACTCAGGTGGAGCCTCCTGTGGGTTGGGAAGTCACCATGGGCATGTAGGGGGATAAAGCCCAGCAGTACTGGTGGAAAGGGGAGTTCCAGTTGGAGGACTGAGTGGCAAGGGGGTGAGACTGAGTTGGGGCCAGGTGAAGGCAACTGTTCATTCTGGCCCCCGACCGTGGCACTCTGGGGGACACAGAGGAAGAAGTGAAAGCCAGTTGCCACAAGATGCATAGTATTTTGGAGGGCAGCTAATGTCAAGAGGGGATCCAGCAGCCACAAGTTGCAGAGTGCCCTTGCAGCCTGTACTGATTAACGTAGGGATCCAGTGGGCAAGAATGTGGCAGCAAGTGTAGTGCCCAGAGAGTGAGTTGCCTTGGAGCTGCACAGGATGTGTCCCTCTTCTTAATTAAGGAACAGTCATTGCCAGTTCTGGGAAAGGTTCAGGGGTCATGAGGGAATTTGCAAACCCCCAAGCTACGAGGATAGCATCTTTCAATAGGGACTCACTGAGCTACTGCGGAGGGAGAAAAAGAGAGAGAGAGAGAGATGGGTATTATTGAGAGTTTGGGTGCCTGTGAAGAATAATGGACTGTTAAGCACTAGGACATTTTTTGGGACTCCTGCTGCCTTCAGACTTTTGTGACCATAACGGTCCTGAGGTAATACTGCTCTAAAGACCATACAACCTCTTCAGTCAAGGTAATAACTGCTAATATGGCCATACCAGCCATGTGAAGATGAATGTGTTCCCAATTAATTAAGTGATGCTATCCGGAGCTATGTGGGAATGTGTTTAATGAATTTGGGAGCCTTGTTTACTCTTAAGTTCCATGTGGACATTCCATTATTGAAATGAACTATTTATAAAGAATGAATCTGTTGTTTTCATCCTGTGCTAGTGAGGAAAAGGGACCCTGTGCTTGACACCTGGTCCTCGGTAACATGGCCACTGTAAGTGTTTCTCCTGCTGTGCATGCCCCCTTCCCACAGACATATTCCATCCATATCCCTAGACATGGGGACAAAGGGCTACATTTCTGTGTATGACAGGCAATGTGGTTCAAATGGATATGGCACACAGCTGTTACAGTTTAGCACTCGTGCAGTTAGTTTACTAATCAAGTTTAGATAAAAATGTGTGCGGTGATTGTTGGGGGGAGGTGTAAGGGCATGTGGGCTTGAGAATCAAAAAAAAAACGAATAAAACAAATTAAATACCTGTGCCATATTGTACTATGCACTCCATTAAGATCAGCAGTGATGAACATTATATACATATTCTGTAGGTTGCAGTTAGTGATTTAAAAAATACATATTTCTTTATACAAGCCATCCGCCTCAATTTGGTGCACATAGTAAGCTTTATTTGTAAAAGGATGGGAAATAATTAAAAAGTTTAGGTTGACAAAACAGTTAAGTAAGTTATCATGTTTTGCCAGCTTCACCTTTCAGCATTTCTTTGTATACATCTGGTTCCTATGGGGAGGAATGGTAGAGCTATGTTTATCATTTAGTCTTAGATTTGGTCCTGAAAGTATTAACAGCAGTAAATCATTGTACACTGCCAGACACACAGACACAGACACACACACACACACACACATTGGGGGAGAGAGAGAGAGAGAGAGAGAGAGAGAGAGAGAAGTGTAATCTGAATCTCTGTTGGAGCAATGCAGTCTCATTAAAAACTCAATTTTGCCCAACAGGCAGCGGTGTAGTGTTAAGCAAAACCATCAAGCACTTCAGCATAACCCATACATGACAGTCAACCTGCAGGGATGCACAGCCAACTGTAACAGATGATGACCTAATGCCAAGCACATCCATTGGCATGTACACAGCCCAGTCACATGACAAGGGCAGAGGCAATGCCAGTAATAGGCTCATCCCTCCCTAAACACTCACTCAGAAGTCATACTAGACACCAAAGTCAAAAAACACAAATGACCTAATGCCTCATCCAAATGCAGCACAGGCTTTAATGATGAAGAATTGCCATCCACCATCAGATGTGTATGAACTTCACTTCATGGGTTCCATGCTCGCTCGCAGCAGGGCAATGAAGGGTAGGTGGCAAGGGGCAAGTCTGGGGGGAAAAAGAGATCACTCAAGTCAGCCCCTCACCATCAGATAAGGCCATTCTATACAAACATAATTATTAATACAAAACAGCACACTTACCTCACTGCTCCTTTTGTGATAAAGCCAGGATGGTTAATAATTCATATTGTTTGTTGGCATGGACCGTCTAACTCACTCGGTCCTGGCCAAGTCCCGACTCCCAACCCATGAGAATTAATCCCTCACCGGCTCATATGGCATGACAAGTCAACTGTTTCCAGACTGCACTCCTGCATAGTACCAGCTGCACTACCAGTCACACAGGTACAGCTAGCCACTCGCTGAGTTAGAGGATTTCTCCAGAACATTCCCCAGATTGCAGATATACCTTTCACATGAACAAGAAGTACCAACTTCAAGATGAGAACAAAGCTGTCACTGACAGGTTATTAAGTTACTAATCCTTCATGGCATGCAGAAATAGATTAGTTGCCATTTTGTTCCCTGTAAGAACAGATCCAGAAGTAAATGGTTTGATACATTTTACTGGACATAGATGTTACAAAATTGGTCCAATAAAATGTATCAAACCATTTGCTTCTGGATCTAATCCTTCTTGGAGAAGACATTTAAACTACTGCTTTGCCACATTAACTGAGTTAAATAATCATGCGGATCATGCGGTCTCGCTTGAAGGCTACAATCTTTTCAGACTCGACCGGGCAAGCAAGAAAGGTGGGGGCTGTGCTATCTACATAAAGGACAACCTCTCCTGTCAACGCGGCAGCTTCACCCCCACAAATACGCAGATGCAACTCCTCCCTATCAAACTGCTTCTTGGTGCACAAAACAAAGTTCTCACAGTGGCCGTAGTCTGTATCCCTCCAAAAGACCACCGTGCAGTATTAAGTCTGTACTTGATTTTGTTAGTCTGCAGCCCTCTGAAAATGAGCCCTCCTCCTCGGGATTTCAACATAAACTGGCTCGCCTCTGACACTGGCTTTACAAAGATGACATCCGGCAGCAAACCTGACTCAGATGGTAACCTCCCCACCCGGAAAATTACAAAACTGGTACAAGCACCCTTATTGACTGGGTTCTCACAAATCACCCTGACTGGATAAAAACATTAAAGTCCTCCCTGACTCCCTCAGTGACCACTCCCAGTGTCCTGTACCTGGTCTAATAAATTTCTCAACCCACCCCCAAAGTTATAATAAGCAGAGTATTGCCTTATGGGAATCTTATCAGTTGAAAACCCATCTCCTACAACAGGACTGGATGCCACCTTGAATCAACTGATATTAATACCGCACTCAGAATACTTCATTAAATCTTTCAACTCTGCATGAGACTTATACGCCCCAGTAAAAATGTAAAATGAAACGCTTATCAAATCCATGGATTACTGCCAACCACTTTGCCGAGCTCAAGGTTCGGGACCACCTCTGGGCAGTTGCCAGAGACATAGGCTCACCCTTATGATACCCTAAAATACAAGCAGGTACCAAATAGATGTACCTCACAAATTAGGCAAATGAAGAGCTTATTTCAAAATGCCCTTGAATCCACCTGGGTGATGGAAGAGCTTTTTGGGACAACATCCAAACATAATGGTAAACAATCAAAATCGTCACCTACCATTATGAAAGTTGATGGATCCACCACTTGACCCAAAGTCTATTGCAGATGCGCTTAATAAGACATTCACAGACCTTAGTGGGGTCCTCCCCCCAGATTTCTTCTCGGACTTACCTGTGCCTAGCCTAGTATCACAAAACACCCCTCGTGACAAACCACAATTTTACTTCAAGAAAGTCAAAGTGTACGAAGCACACAAGTACATAAGAAAGGCCTGCTCCAAATCCAGAACAAGTAGTGACACGCTAGATCTAAAAATCCTGTCTCTCACCCTGGATGAAGTAATTCACCCCCTTGCAAAAATTCTTAATCTGTCACTTTGCCAAAGTCAATTTCCCAACAAATGGAAATCTGCCATAGTTACGCCAGTGCACATAGGGGGGGACAAAACCTCAACAGGATACTATCGACCAATATCAATACTCCCTCCCCTCTCCAAAGCACTTGAACGAATAGTGGCAGACCAACTCTCTGATTTCCTGGACAAATACAATCTACTCTGTAATCAGCAGCACGGCTTTAGGAAAGGACATAGTACAACAACAGACTTACTTGATTTCTCTGGAGAAGTCCACTCAGCCCTGGACAAAGGGTGCCAAACAGGTGCAGTCTTACTCGATCTTACAAAAGCTTTCGACACAGTCCATCATGGCCCTTTACCTCCCTAACTGGCTAGGCCTGGCGAAGGTCCTTGTGCTTAGGTAAAAGTTACCTGTCCAATCGGTCACAGGCTGTAAAATCTCTAATGAACTCTCCGACTTCAAACCAGTTCTCTCGGGTGTACCACAGGGATCAATTCTTGGACTGCTCCTCTTTAGCCTGTTCCTTAACTCCTCCCAGATATCTGCCAGGAGAAAATAATCTTATACGCTTGATGATGCTGTAATTCTCTCTTCCCACAAGGATCCAAACTCCCTACGAAAAAGCCTGCAACTTGCTTTCTCTAGTGTTGAAAGGTGGTTCCTGGATAGTAAACTTGTGCTAAACCACAATAAAACAAAAGCCATGCTCTTCTCCAATCACCAAAACAAAAATAGGCATACTCCACTCACCATACAAAAAGTAAATACTTTCAAATACCTTGGCATCACTTTTGACCAAGGGCTCACCTTTGCAACCCACATTGACAACACTGCGAAAACAGTGAACCAACGCCTGGAATACTATTCCGAATCACACTTCTAAATCAAGCGCATTGAGAATAGCTATACAGAGTTCCATAATCTCAATCATTGACTATGGCCTTATTATTTATGGCTCAGCTACCTCCACTGCTCTAAGGCGTATCTCAATCACTCTAAATAAGGTCTGCCGCTCTTCACGGGGCTCAAGGACTGACTCACACGTAGGATCTGTACTATGAATCAGGCTGGTTGAACCTATCAAATCGTCTTATTTATCTCACCTGCACAATGGCAAAAATCTATCTTGGGACTGACTCCATTATGTATTCAAACCTACTCCGACTGAATCCTGGCTCACGACCCTCCACCAGATCTGAACGCCAACCTTTCCTGGTTCCAGATGCCGGACTGCACAGGGACAAAGATCTTTTGCATACAGGGCTCTGACATGGTTCAATGCGCTTAGTCCACCTACTCTATCCTCAACCTCGCTTGAAGCTTTCAAATCCATGCTCATGCCCACCTCACCACCACTAGCAACTGTGATTGCGCTTAGATAAAGACTACTACCTCATGTCCATCCTCACATCTGAGGCCTCTTCCTCCTGACTAGTGAACCCTCTGGTACCTCTACTACTTCCTGTCTCCCACCCAAACTCAACTCCCTTTTTCCTGTCCCTCTCACTTACTCTCCCTCACCACCTTTCCCTCCTCTCGGCGCCTAATGATCACCCTCTCCTGGAAGTTTCTTAACCTCAAATTGTCTACCGCTTGAACCTGTTATAGCTTGTTTTTCTATGAAACTTAAAAACGCATTACCTTAAACTGTTAATAGCAAATTTATGATGTAACTTTCCTGTCTGGTTTTACCTGTAATGTGTATCGTGCTTTGTTAAATGTTCTTTGTGACATGGAACCTTTGTAAAAGAGCCCTGGCTCAAAGGTATTAATTCCTAGACTAATAAACTAAACTAAACTAAATAAATAAATAAGTCCACAACCTTGTTCTATCCTAGAAACAATACACAGAAAAAAAGCTGGACCCCACTGAAAGTGAGAAATTGCCTCTCACTTGGGCTGTCCTGGGTAAATGCATTATAGAAATGGGTAAAAGGAGGACCCCACTGGAAAAAAAAAGATCTTGCATCTCTGCTTACTATCCTAAGTAAATACAGTATAAAAACGGGGTCAAACAGAACCCCACTGAAAAACAAGATATCCCAGCCCATCTGGGCTATCCTGAGTAAATATACTGTAAAACTGTACAGCAGAACCCCACTGACAAGCAGATGTTGTATCTAAGCTGATCTGGCCTGGGAAAATACATTGTAAAAGCATCCAGATCACCCATCTTGTAACTGTCTAGTATATTTCTGGAGGTCTAGTGGTCCCACCCTAAAGGGCATCTGGCCCCCTCCTGACTCACTTTCTAGGGCAACCCCCCCCACCATGGTCACAGAATGCAAACTGTAACAATAGTGATGACTGGCACAGCCCTCTGCTCACCACCTCAACTTGTTTCAATCTGATGATCTCTGAGCAATCGCAAGTATTGTACAAACACCTGTGTCTATTGTACTCATGATCACTCACTGGCAATCAGACAGTGGCTGGCCAAGGTGGTGAGCGGAAGGCTGTGTAGGTCACCATCACTATTGCCGTACTTCAACTTAGGTGACCTGAGCATGGGTGGGGGGGTTGTGGGGAGGAAGATTCTGAGCAGGTTGATTGACAGAGGATCAGATGCCCTTATGAGGGGGAGAGACCACTAGGCTACCTGAACTATTCAAGACAGCTACAGGATGATCAATTGGGGGTGCAGGAACCACTACACCACCAAGAATACTCAAGACAGCTACCAGATAGGTGATCAGGGGGTGGGAGACCACTAGACTACCAGGAATAGTCAAGACAGCTGCAGAACAGTCAGTCGGGGGTACAGGAACCACTACATCACCAGGAACATTTGAGACAGCTACAGAACAGTTGACTGTGGGATGTAGGGGGATCACTAAACCACAAGGAATATGTAAGACAGCTACAGAATAGGGGCCACACACACATGTTAATGGGCCCTTAAAGGGCATGCTAATAGGTCATAGCACCTTCCATGCCCAAAGGGGTCATTAGCATCACAGTTCCAACACCCAAAGGGCCCCCTGCAGAATGCTCCCTGTTTAAAATACCTAGGTGTCACCCTCAATCCCTCCCTAACTTTCTCAGAGTGTATCAACATCAAGGTGCAATGGATCAACCAGAAACTAGGAGCTGGTTTCAGACTCAAATGCTACCTTACCTCTGAGGCATGCCTTGGCATAGCCCAAGGCAACCTTCACCCCCTATTAGATTTATTGGCCCTAATTTACTCACAAGCATCCTCATCTCTGTGCACCAGACTAAACACCATCTACAATAGTATCTGTAGGTTTGCACTTATGTCACCCTACTACATACACACCACTGCACCTTGTACCAGTCCTTAAGCTGGTTCCCCCTACAAGGAAGCCATAACTATGCCCTTGGATGCATCATAGATAACACCATTAGAAGCTGCAACCTGTTGCCTTACTTATCCCTGCTCAAACACAAAGTCATTCCCAGGTGCCTCTGGAAATCCTCAGTCCCATCCTTATAAGTTCCTAGGATGTCCACCTGTCTGAGTGATAAAGCCCTGTCCTTCATGGCTCGTATGCTGTAGAACACTTTCCCCCTCCTCCCTCTGCTCACTTGACTCACACCTTACTTTTAAAACATACCTTAAAGTCTGGCTGCTGGCAGAAGCAAAATGTACCTGCTCAGCTGGGAAACCACATTATGAGAGTCCTGTACCCTCTTCCTAGGCCTTACCCATCCCTTTCTCTGATTATGGACATGCTGTTGACTGACTGTATGTTAATTCATAGTGCTCTTGTACTTTACTTGTACTGTTAATACACTCATTTCATGTATATAGTAGGCCATGTAATGTATTTGTATTGTATTCAAGTTCTGTATTATTGCAGTCCTATGTATTTTGTACCTATTTTGTAAGTTACTATATGCATAGCACTTCAATGTATTCCTAGATTGTGTTAATTACCAGCACCATTCTTGATTTATGTAATTGTATGTGTCTGTATTCATGTATGCCATCTTCATGGCCCGGGTTGTGACTGATAATGGTATATGGGACCAGTGCAGCTACCCAGTAAATGAACAAACAAACAAATAAATAAATAAAATGTTAGGACTAAATGTGGCCCACAGGAGCCCTGCTGCTATCCCATTTGATCCATGTTACCTCCATTGTGCTCCTATCAGCCATATTCAGTCTGGGCCTGTGTCAGTATAGTGCAAATTTCCAATGCACTGTACCAACATGGCCACATGTTTAGACAGTCTGCATGCTCCAGCTGCAGTGAGCTACTTGTCTGAATAGTGCCCCCAGAAGGCTGTGCACAAACTGCCACAGATTACACATGGCTAGCTCTGAATATGGGGGCCTATACTCCTTAGCCCATTGAAACCTAAAGTCCATGAAACCATGGCTCATGGAGATCAGAAAGGCCTGCCTGTAGCCTCAAGATACTGATCTAACTTGTAAAAGTTTGAAAGCAAACATGCTTGGCACTGACTTTTGCTTGTTTGTTTAGACAGCAAAACATATATAGCATTACCACATCAGCCAAATGCTTCATTTACTACAAACAGAAAAATATCACATTAGTAGATATGTAGGAAACAATATGACAAGTCAAAGCAAAGCAGTGCATTCAACTCCAGGGTTCATGCTATCACAAGTGCATACCTGTAATTAGGCACCACCACAGGGCAGGTGTCAACTAAAGGTGATCTCAGTTTAATGTCACAATTACACCATCTTACTGTTTACATGTTTGATCATAGTACTACATAGAGGAGACTCGCTTACAGTACCTTGCAACATTGAACAGGTGCACTGTAAGTGCAGAAACTCCTGTGTTTTACCTTTATAAGGTATGCCATTGCTATCTAGGGCCAGGGGTGTTTAGTAACTTATTATGTGAATAGTACTTACTATGCTGAGTAAAGCATTTATCTTTTTTACCGCCCTAGATGGCATCAAATGATATGAATCTGGAAGCTGGAAAATCGATTATGGTGAAGGTTAGAGTTCAGAGATCAGCAGTTCTTTGCAGAAACTTGAGCTGAACAGTGGAGATAAAAGCACCCTGAGGGGAAATAATATGAAAGAAAAGCAAGGTGACCTGGACCCATGATTTGGGATTGTCTGGTCTCTCAGTCGCAGAATTCAGAGAAGTTAATATGTTCTTAGTAAAGTTTTCCTCTCCTCACCCTCATGAAGAAAGATGCAATGATGGAGAGCCAACTGTTGAGACATCTTCTCCATCATAAGGTACTTTTCTGTTGTATATATTGAAGGGAGTGTAAATGAGTTTAAATGGGAGGCCTTCAGGTCCTATCTGTTGCACACAATGGGACATCTTCTCCAGAACCCCTGCCTGGCAACTGTTGTTATATGGCCATGGAACTACTTGCAAGTTTTAGTGCTCTCGCTGATATATGTGAACTAAAATTTCTATCTGTTCTTTTTTTTCTGACTTATGTTAATCCCCAAGGATTTAGCTC
Source organism: Neoceratodus forsteri (assembly GCA_016271365.2). Lineage (NCBI taxonomy): Eukaryota > Metazoa > Chordata > Ceratodontiformes > Ceratodontidae > Neoceratodus > Neoceratodus forsteri. Next base: position 755,843,152 of record CM028130.1, on the reverse strand, counting down.
TGTGCATATAAATAAATAAACCTATTATGGCTATATCTTTATTGGATTTCCTAACTAGAAAAGACAGACAATTAAATTGGTAATCCTTAGTCCGGGATCACTGGCTGAGTTATACAGACTCAGATGAAAGATAGGTGGACCCAAGGAAATGGAGCCTAAGCATTATTTATACCTGCTTCTTTTAAGAATGTGAACCTGTGTGGAACAATATAGTTTTTTTGCATGTGGCAATATCATAAATGCCAGTACTTTTGACATAATTCACTTTTTACCATTAAGGGCCAAAGTGTTTTATTATATCAAGCAGACTCTAAAACAGATGAGTCACTGAATGAGGACTCATAGAAACATAGAAACATAGAATTTGATGGCAGATAAGGACTGCTTGGCCCACTCAGTCTGCCCATTTCCCTACCTAATGGATAAGCTGCAGATCCTAGTTAACCAGCAGCCTACTTCTTCCTACCCCCAACCCCTAGAATTGCCTTATGACTGTCCCATGCATGCTTGAATTCCACCACTGTTTTTGACTCCACAACCTCCTCTGGAAGGCCGCTCCACGCATCCACAACCTCTCTTTGAAAAATACTTCCTTAAATTACCTCTGAGCTGCCCCCGCCTATCTTCAAATGTGCCCCCTTGTTCTTGCACACCTCTTTTTGAAAGATGCTACCCACTTGGACTTTGTTGATTCCCTTGAGGTACTTGAAAGTTTCTATCATGTCCCCACTCCTCCTTTCCTCGAGGCTATCCATATTAAGCTCCTTAAGTCTCTTCATATCTTCCGTGCAGACCCTGCACCATTTTAGTTGCCTTTCTGACAACTTCCATCCTGTCAATGTCTTTATGGAGACTGGGTCTCCAGAACTGCACACAGTACTCCAGATGGGGTCTCACCAGCTGTCTGTACAGAGGGATAATTACTTCCTGTTTTCTACTGGTGATGCCTCTCCCTATGCATCCCAGTATCCCCCCAGCCCTTCTTGCTGCCCTCTCACATTGCTTGCCCACCTTTAGGTCCTCTGATATGATTACCCCCAGGTCCCTTTCCATTTTTGTTGTTGTTAGTATCTCACCCCCCTTTGTGTACTCTTCCCCCTGGGTTTTTGTTTCCCAGGTGCATTTTCTAGCACTTCTTAGCATTGAATCTAAGCTGCCATACATTTGACCATTCCTCTAACCTTGCCAAGTCCCTTCTCATCCTTTCCACCCCACCTTGTGCATCAACTCTGTTGCAGATCTTTGTGTCATCTGCAAAGAGACATACTTTCCTTCCAGTTCCTCTGCAATGTCGCTTATAAAGACATTGAAGAGGACTCAGTCCTAATACTGAACTCTCATGTGCACCTACTAGTAACCCCCCTTTCTTCAGAGTGGACTCCATTTACTATTACTCTCTGTGTCCTATTCTCCAGCCAATTCTTTACCCAGGCTGTCATCTTGGGACCCACTCCCAGGCTGGCTAACTTGTATATTAATCTTTTGTGTGGGACTGTGTCAAATGCCTTGCTAAAGTTTAGGTACAGAGACCATTGCTAAACTCTCTCACAAATGCCTGAGGTGAAAAAATATTTGTTTATTGGATGTAATTTGACTTCCCTGGTTCTGCTATTCAAGAACTTTGAACCTAACTGTTTCCTATGCAATGATCTCCTCATGTATATTCAGACTAATCAAAGTCATTGGCCTGTGCTAATAATTTAATGGACCCCTGAACATGAAACAGAGCACTTAATATTAATTTATGGACTCCAGAGTGAATGGAGCCTTGTACGCTCATCTTAAAAATAAATGAATGCTTGACTTTAATGGAGCCACAACTCTGTTTAGTTGAAATGTATTCTTTTTAATATTGTATGCTAAATGTATGAAGGGCTTAAAATATTTATGTCTGCATGTTTGGTTAACAACTCTTAAATATCAGTGCATCTACCTCAGTGTTCTGAATTTACTGGCATTTATCAATTTATTTGAATTTACAGGACAAAGGGGGTTTGGATTTTTGACCCAGCTCTACCTTTCTTTTGCACCCGACCAGGATGGAGCTCTCTTGGTCTTTAATAACTGTCTCAAAGAAATCCAGGGGTGGATGGGCTCGAGTTGGCTGAAGTTGAACTCAGAAAAGACAGAGGTGCTGGTTGTGGATCCTGCACATCGGATAGGGGGGCAGGGGGTTGGTTCAGCCTCCGGGCTCTATCTTGGGGTGTTTCACTTCCGACCTCTGAACAGGTGCATGACCTGGGGGTAATTTTCGATGAGGAGCTGACTCTGCATTCCCAGGTGTCTGCCACTGTCAAGTCCTCATTTCACCATCTGAGGAATATCTCCAGAATTAAGCACCTTGTTCTGTCTGGCGATCTTCCTACGCTGGTCCATGCCTTTGTGTCCTTATGCTTGGACTATTGCAAGTCCCTCTACCTAGGGCTTCCTGGGGTTGAAATCTGCCACCTGCAGCTAGTGCAGAACGCAGCAGCCCGGCTTTTGACTGGTACCTCGGGTCCAGTCATATTTCGCTGGTACTGCGCGGACTGCACTTGCTGCCAGTTCAGTGGCAAATCACCTTTAAAGTTGGTCTTCTGACTTTTAAAGCCCTACATGGACTTGGCCTGGATTAACTGAAAGAGCTCCTGGTCCCTTACTGCCCTGGGTGATCGCTTCGCTCGGCTGACGAGGGGTTGCTAGAGATCCCGAGGGTGTGTCTGAAATCTTCTGGGGCCTGTGCATTTATGCATGAGGCCCCTACCCTCTGGAATTCTCTAACCCCATCAGTTATGGGAGTGCACAACCATGGAAGGGTTTAAAAAGGCCCTGAAAACACATTTATGGATTCAAACATTTGGTGTTTGATTCTATTTGTTAACTGTATCAGCTGTTTTATATTTTTTAAGATTTGATATGTTTGATTTGTTTTTAAATTTTGTAAGGCGCCTTGGTTTTTGAAAGGCGTCATAGAAATAAAGATTATTATTATTATCCCTTAATGGGGACAACTTAATCATTTTGGTGACTATAGATTAAATGGTAACTGGAATTCAAATATTTAGTTTGCTGACGTTAAGTGAAATTGCTAGCTGGCAGTTTTGTTGCAATTTTAATATTTAGTTTGCTAGCTGTGGAATAGGGGTAGCAAAAATGTTATTAGCTTTTAAGTGCTCTCTGTCTATACTACTTCTCATATGCTGGCTATATCAGAGTCTGGATTATTAGGTAGAGGAGCAGCTGTTTTGACTATGTCCTTAAAGAACTCCTGACACAGTTAAGACAACTTTGAAAAAATTTAATATTTTGGCATAAATGTAGCTTATATTTTGTATTTTATTCTGTAATTTTCACCCCTATTTCCTTATTACTAAGGATATTTGTATGACTACAGTATCTCTGCCCTTTTAACTCTGGCTGTCTGCCTATACCTAACATCATAATTCTGTTTATGACAGCAACATATGTTGCTGTGGAGATAATTATGATGTCATGTGTAGAGAAGAAGCCAGAGTAGATATGGTCTAGGGGACAGGGATCTTGTTTTCATTCAACAGTTTTCAGTAATAAAGAAAATGGGGAATTAATTACTGAAAATAAATGAAGTAATCAAGAAAACGAGATGAAGCCGAATATAAATCTTACTTTTATCAAAGTTTTCCTAATGCTGTCAGGGGCTCTTTAAAGCACATGTATATGATTATTACAGGGAGATAATGATAAAGTCAAAATTAGTTGACTTCCAGGAAAGAAACAGCAGCGAGTGAAGAGATGACTGCTGTCTCAGCAGGAAGGAAGTGACTTCAAAACAAGGAGCTTCCATTGTTACTTGTTTGCATTGGTATTTGCATTGTGGAAAGGAGTGGTAGGAGTTTGAAAAGGCTGTGCAGTTGTTGCTTAACGTCTCTTTTTGAGTGTGGGCAGGAGGGATAGGAATGTAAAAGGCAGTTGTTCAATCTATCTAGAAGTATACAACAAAGGGGGTAAGGGAAATTAAGAAAAGGAGAAGAATGTTTTGCACTGAGAGAGGTGGAAGAGGGGATACTTGGGGGAGTGTTTGGTATCCTCCATCTGAAAGGGTGAGGGGTCTCTTATGGGCAGTGAGAGCAATGGGTAGGGTGGTAGGCTGGAACAATTGCCATGCACCAATCTTTCTAAAAATTGCCTAGAGGGTGAGGAGATGTTTAGTGTGCAACCACATAGAGAAACTTAGAAAGGAGATTGAGGGTCTGCAGGAGGAACTAAGACAGGTAAAGCTAACAGGAGGTGGTTATAGCCCAGTACTGCAGGGAGGGAGGAGAGGAGATGAGGGAGGGCAATTTGAGCCAACAGTGGTGAGGAGAGGGTCAGAAGAAGGGAAGCGGAGACAAAGGGGCCCAGGCCAGGAAGAACGGTCTCTGGGAAACAAAGTCAGGATACAAAAGACAAATGGAAAGAGGAGATAGGGACTTGTGACAGGAGGAAGAGGAGAAGTGGCAACAGTCATGGAGTGGAAAGGAGGGAACAGGTTACTATGAGGAGAGAGGAAGCTGGTATTGGTGAAGGGTTTTCAGAAAATTGTTTTGCAGTGCTAGCGAAAAAGGAGGAGAAGGAGGGAGGTGATGAAATTGGAGGAGTAACTGATTAATGCCTGGATCAAACTGGAGAGGGGGGGAAGTTCTGCAGGGGGAATTTCAACAGGGGAATAAGGGGGAATATGGTGCAAGAGGAAGAAGAGGAGCCAGGAATGAGAGATGGAGAGGAATGGAAGCAAGCAGGGAATAGGAGGTCTGGAATCTCAGTGCTGGGGCACTCAATACTAAGAGGCGTCAGGTGGGGTAGCAAAGGGGAGAGGCATAGTTGCATTTGGGTGGAGGCCATGCCAGGAATGACAGAGGAAAGTGTGGGGCACTCTGTTCTGAAATATGCTAGAAGGGGTAGGGACAAACCTCATTTAATTATACATCTTGGGATGAACGACCTGGCTGACAAGATGGTAGATATATTCCAGAGGAGGTTTGAAAGACTAGGACAGTTATGTGAGGGGGCAGGAAGATAAGTAACTTTTTCAGAGTTACTTCCAGTGCCCAAGGCAAACATGACAAGAAAGCTGAGAATAGAGGAATTTAACAGACGGCTAAGAACCTGGTGTCATGCTAAAGGGTATGGGCTGGTGGGGGGTGGGGAGGAACCTGGGAGGACAGTAGTCTCTATGCCAAGGACAGACTACACTTGAGCAAAGAGGGAAAGAAAGTGCTGAAACAGAGGATGGAGGAGTACATAGAGGAAGTTGGGAATTTAAACTAGGCGCAGGGGGAGGCAAGTGGGCAAGAGACATGCAGAGACCACAGGTTGGGAAGCCTTATGAACTTACCCCCATAACAGTGACAAAGGACAAATGACAAGTACTATTGTTGATGCTAGTAAAGGAGGGCAGGATGGCAGGGGAAAGGGGTTGAAGGTGGTCACCCTTAATGCTAGGAGCCTTGGAAGGAAAATTGCAGAGTTACAGGCTCTCATGGCAGAGGGAGAGGTGGACATTGCAGCCATCACAGAAACATGGGCCACCCAGTACAATGACTCTGACCAGAGTGTACCAGGGTATAGGTTATTTTGTCGAGATAGGGTGATTGGGAAATGAAGGGGGTGGCACTATATGTGAAGGAAGGACTGAAGTGTGTAAGGGAGGAAGGGGAGGAGGGTAGTACAGAGTCACTTTGGATGCAAATCCATGGTTCCAAGAATAGGACGCTCAGAATGGTAGTGGTATACAGGCCTCCCTGTCAGATGGAGGAGTTAGACAGGGAACTAATGGGACAGATCAGAAGAACCTGCTAGAAGGGTAGTGTGCTGATTGTGGGGGACTTCAACATGCTGGGAGTGGACTGGAGTACCCCAACAACCAGGAATAGAAGGGAGCAGGTACTGCTGGATGCCTTCCAGGACAGCTTCCTGATGCAAATGGTCAGTGAACCAACCAGGTTATGGAATACCTGTGATCTTGTGCTGGCAAATGGGGAGTTTGTGAGGGAAACTAGGGTGGAAGAACCACTGTCAGGGAGTGACCACCACTCAGTATGGCTCACATTGGATATGGGCAAGGAAGGAGTGGAATCAGGCATGAGAGTGTGGGACTTCAGAAGGACCAACTTTGGGAGGATGGGGGAAGTGGTAAAAGGGTACCTGGCCAGAATTCAGTCTAGCATGGGCACTAAACAGAAGTGGGAGCTCATAAAGCTGGGGATAGTGGAGGCAACCAGAACCTGCAGCAAGACCCAGACCAAGAAGGCTAGGGCTAAGAAACCAAACTGGGTGAGCAAGGAGGTCATAGAAAATGTAAGGAGGAAAAGAGCTGCCTTTAGGAGGTACAGGAAAACAAGGAGATGGGAGAACAGGGAGGAGTTCCTGAAAGAATCAAAGGAGGTGACAAGAGCAGTCAGGAGAGCCAAGGCATTTACGGAGCTCAAGCTGGCACAAGGCATTAAGAAGGGGGAGAATGACTTCTTTAGGTATATCAGTGAGAAAAGAAACTGTAAGGACCACATAGTAAGGATTAGGAAGGAGGGGGGTTGGGTTGAAGCAGGGTGCGATAAGCCATAAGTGCTAAATAATTACTTCTGCTCAGTATTTATTAAGGAGAAGGGGGTGATACCCAAGGGGAAAGAAATGGCAGAAACATGGGGAGAGGGGGTGACAGATGGTGAAATCATGGAAGGCAAAGTTCAGGAGGGTTTAAAGGCACTGAGGGTGAACAAGACACCAGGCCCAGATGGCATCCACCCCAGGGTACTGAAGGAGCTGGCAGAGGTCCTTGCAGGACCTTTGTCAGACCTATTAAGTGCCTCACTACACTCAGGGTGTGTACCTCAGGATTGAAGGATTGCTCATGTAGTGCCCCTCCACAAGAGTGGCCCCAAGGATGAACATAGGAACTACAGACCGGTGAGCCTCACATCCATCATAGGTAAGCTGATGGAGACTATCTTGAAGGAGAGGCTAGTGACCCTTCTGGAGGCCAAAGGACTACATGACAGCAGACAGCATGGCTTCACACATGGCAGATCCTGCCAAACCAACCTGGTGGAGTTCTCTGACTGGGTAACTAGGCAATTGGACAGGAGCCATGCAGTGGATGTCCTGTATCTGGACTTCAGTAAGGCATTTGACTGGGTGCCACATGGGAGGCTGGGAAGTAAGTTAGAAGGCACAGGTACAGGTGCAAAGCTGGTGAGATGGTTAGGGAACTGGCTTGAGGGAAGGCAACAGAGGGTGGTGGTGGTGGGGGGGTGCTCATCCCATGGTAGTGATGAGAAAATTACAGGGCTTGTGTTGGGACCAGTGTTGTTTGGGATATTCATTTCAGACATATCATTGGACATCAAGAGCAAGATCAGTCTGTTTGCTGAGGATACCAAGATGGAAGCAGTGGTAGATGACCTAGGGGGGTGGCAGGGGTTGCAGGATGATCTGGCAAAGCTGGAAACCTGATCAGACACCTGGCAACTGGGATTTAATGCCAGAAAGTGCAAGGTGCTGCATTTTGGGGTGAAGAACCCATGCATGAGTTACCAGCTGGGGGGGGAAGGGAGTGCAGCTAGCCCAGAAAGAGAAGGATATGAAGGTGCTCATTACAGGGTCAATGAACAACTCAGCACAATGTAGGAAGGCAGCTGCAAAGGCCAACAAAATGTTGGGTTGCATTGCAAGGGGTATATCAAGACAAGTACAGTGGGGCTGTTCAAAGTAAGGGAGGGGAGGGACACCCGGAGCCATGATATGAGACTAGAGAGAGGGAGGAAGGTTCAGGTGGTAGATGAGGAGACACTTTTTTACAGAGAGGGTGGTAGCTGGGTGGAATGCATTACCAGCAGAAGTGGTATCCAGTAGAACAGTGGACTGCTTCAAAAGGGGCTGGAACAGGGCAAGGTGGGGTCAGTAGAGGGGAAGGGTGGAAGAGAGGGGCAGCAGCAGAATAAGGGATGATAATTGCACATTTGAGCAGACTTGATAGATCTCTAAGCCTTTATCTACTGGCAAATTTCATATGTTCATATTTAATATTACAAGATTTTCTATGTTTAGGAACACATAGCCAATGTAAGGTTAGAATGGTTATGTTGCATAAGACTTAGATATTTTCAAACATTGCTACAACTAAGTGGATTAGTATATATTTAACATATTTACATAATGGGCAATTAGAAGTATTTTAATGGAAATGACTTCTGAAAATGTTTGTGTTTGATTTTGTATATGTGTATGATAAATTGTAATGGCCTAAACAGCTAAACAATAAACTATTAAACTTAAACCTTGCAAGTCCCAGAAGGCAGATGGCCATTAGACACAGGCACCAATAAAATTGCCACTTTATTATCAATCAAGCAGTATATCTAAATAAACTCCTAACAATGCAAATAAAGCGTAACCATCCAAAGTCTTCCACAGGATTGTCAATACAAAACCTGAACAGAGGGTTACATGATCTTTACTTACCTTAGTAGGGAAAGTAATTTTAACTTAGCAAACAAATAGATTTACTAAGAATAATAAGACTGCTTGTTTTACTCAATTGGAGGCTCATCACAATGACTGCCTGCCTGTCCCAATCCAGTGACCCCATTGGCACAAGCCAAAACCTGATCTCAAATCATCTTGTGAAGGAATTCAGCAGAGGTTAAAAAAATCAAAGTTTCCTTATAGCTGTCCTTCAAGACTGTTCAGTTGCTGATTTAGGACTGCTGACTGGAGAACTACATACAAAAACATCAGTGAAGGCTTTTAATAAGTATAGGAGCACTACACCCCTGCCAACAAGGAATCATTTTGATAGAAATATGTAAAAGAAGGGTTTAGGTGTTCTTTAAGAATAAAACAAACTGCCTGTGCAGTTTACACTCCACTGATTCTAATTTGAGCTGCCAGGAGAAAATCTACATTTTGGAAAGGAACTTTCACTCCACCACCCCATCCCCCAGCATAGTGGTTTCAGTAAGTGGAAGGATCGTGATTTAACTCTGAAATTGTGCTTCAGAAGGAGTCTGAAGTGCCCTTTTTTCCCCAAGTGATAGAAGGACATCTGCAGGGCTCTGCCCCTGCAACTATAAAAAGGAGGGATGAGAAGGTTCACCCAATCATGAGCTATGATAAAGATGGATGAAACTACTCTTTAATAATTTGTAGTGGGGAAATAAACTTAATAATAGATCACTACCCACAATTTTTTATCAGAATAAAAAAGTAACTGGGGCATCATTAAATTTATTGGAACATTCAGTAACAACAAATGTTAACACAGAATATAATAAATTACAACCACCAACCCCCACTGAATTTGAATGGGAACCTTTCCCAGAGTTAGCCATGAGACTGGAGCATTCTCTGGCCTCATTGGAGAAATCTCCTGACTTCAAAGTCAATAAATCTTTTTCTTAGTGTACCCCCGTTACCTGGGGTTACTAGAATCCCAGTAAGACCTAGTGATAGGCAGGGAAGGCAGCTTGTGAAACTCCAGTTAAATGGATTTCACACTGTCTAACTCTGTTCTCAGTCTCAGCTGAGACTGAGGGATGATATCATTTAAGAACTATCACAGCTGCATAAGCCACACTGGAATGTTGCAGTTGGAGGTTAGAGTAGAACGTTGGGGAATCTGAAGCCAGTCTGTGTGCAGTCTGAGAGAGAGACTGTAGTGCAGCAGAGTGTGTACAGGCTCTCAGAGCTTTAAGCTCTGTTACAGAGCTACTTTTGTTAAGGTGTGTGTTTCCAGCTGAAGAGGAACACAGGAACTGGTAACAGAAGTGGTGGCGACCGCTCTCAATGGTTCAGAACCCCATCCCTGAGGGGATGGGGGGAAGGTGTCTGCCTTTTTTCCAGGGGCAACCCTCCTGGGTCCAGCTAAGGGAAAGAAGCTGCCTGTTTGAGTTGTGCTGAGGCACAAGAAGCTCTGAAAGGAAGATTCCTTGAGGAGGAAATGCCTGTGGGGCACGTGCAACTGAAGGGTGAGTTCGCTATGCAAAAGGGCTAAGTGTTTTTCACCTGAAACAGAAGGAAAGCTAAAGGGACTGTTACTGTGGGGTCAGAAAAAGACAGCCAAGTACAGTTGGAGGAATGTGAGGATTGGACTGCTTAGTTCTGTGGGGGGTCTAGAGTAATGGACAAAGCCACTTTTAAGTATGTTCAAATCCAGCACAAATGGGAAGAAAGAATGTGGGGATTGGACTGCTTAACTCTGCGGGGGGTCTAGAATAATGGACAAAGTCACTTATTTTAAGTATGTTCAAGTCCAGCACAAATGGGAAGCAAGACAAGTAGATGGAATGTTAAATACATTTAGCAAGAATCTACACGGCAAAGTGTTAAAGGATGAGGTGTTTACAGTCCAGAGAAATGGTCGGGTATGAATTGTGGGAGCGAGAGGTGGGAGACCCCCCATCAGTACTAACCAAATTCACCTCTAGGGATTTGCTCTGAGACACCTGTTGCTTTCTCTCAGGTACTTGGCCAGTGCCTGAGGAAAGTACCCAGACATGGGATTAAAAGAAAGATTACCTGATGGAGCCGAGGTACTCTTAGGTGGTTTAGGGAGTCACCAGAAAATGTTTCCATGATATATGGAAGGTGTCCAATGGGCTGGCAAGGGAGCCGAGCCAGGGAATACCCAGAACAGTGTAGAAGTTCGGGCAGTGTAACCCAAAGCAGTGTAGAAGTCTGGGCTGTGTGCTCAGTGTGTTGTAGAGCCTGAGGGCTAAAGTGATGAGGAAGTGTTCTGGTCTCCTTTAATCTGCATTACCAGGAGTGTAGCCCCATGGGGGTCCATCTGTGTTTTGTTTATTCTGTTTGGATGTGAATAAAAGCCACACTTTAGAATCCCACTTCTGGTATTGGTCATTACAGTTACTGCTTTCTGTGTTCGGAGTTACTTGGGTGCCCCTGTGCAGAGTAGCCAAACCTAGCCTATGTGCTAAGTGACCTATTCCTCCCCAAACCGAGCCCACCTGGTAGAGCTGCCAGAAACAAATGGCATACCAGCCTGGGGTTACATAGGATAAATTCTTGGATTGAAATCCTATGCAGTCTAAAGGGAATGGGTATTCTGATTAGGTAAACAACTATCCAACCCCTTTTACCCCCAGATTAATTGATACTCTAAAGGACCAACACATGGTAAACTTGCTCTTTCCGGAGCAACTCTACATTCTAAGGGATGACATATCTACTGTTAAAACCACTTTAGCCCATCATGAAGGACTAATAAGAGTCCTGTTCAGAGAATGATCAGGGGAGGAATTAGGCTCAGGAGGACATTCAATGAAATTAAATCCAATAAGCAAAACTCAGAGGGGCAGATTTTGAAAGCCCCAAGAATGCCATAAGCCCCTGGTGCTCCAATCATTTGGTGCATAATGCTTGTGTCATTCTCTCTGCTGATTAACAGGGTTTTCTATCCCTTGTGCCAATTGCTGTAAGGTAGACCAACCTTTTGCTGATCTAGCTTGTGTCAGTCCTGGGTACCCTTTTCACAGGGCTTGCAACAAGATTTGGTGCAAGCTGCTGTAAAGTGTGAATTCTGTCGTAACTGTACCCGATGTACTATTAGTTGGGGAAGTTGTGGCAAAGGTGTTTGGCTTAGCTGTGGCAAAAATGAGTTTGATGCAGGGTGTGACATAAGTCCTGCATCACCCTTTGAAAGTGCAGCCCAGGAGCACATAAGTACTCCTTGCATTTCTAATTCATTAACTAAAATATCTATACTCCCCAAGTGGGGACAATATTTAAAGAAAAAAGGAAAAAAGGGAAGAATCAAAAAAGGAAACCACAAATAAACATAAAATATGTAAATCAAATACTATATCCGTCAATAATGATCAAAGGGATTCATAAATATCTGGTGAAAAAAAAAAAAATAGAAACATAGAAGTTGATAGCAGATAAGGACTGTAAGGCCCATCCAGTCTGCCCATTTTTTCTACCTTTTGAATGTGCCATAGGCCTTTACTCTGTCAATGACCTATCTATTCATACTCATCTGTATTGCTTCCTTATGCCTATCCCATGCCTGTTTGAAGCCCTGCACTGTATTCATATTCACCACTTCCTGAGGCACGCCGTTCCATGCATCCACCACCCTTTCTGTGTGAAAAAGAACTTCCTCACATTAACCCTTAATTGGCTTCCTTCTGATCTTATGCTGTGTCCTCTTGTCCTGCTATTTTTCTTATATTGAAACATGTTAGACTCTTTCACCTTGTTAATGCCCTTAAGATGTTTGAATGTTTCGATCATATCATCTCTCTCCCTCCTTTGCTCTAAGGAATACATATTGAGCTCCGTTAATCTGTCCTCATAAGTTTTCTGATGCATTCCCCTGCACCATTTTGGTTGCCCTTCTCTGGATTGCTTCCATTTTGTTAATGTCCTTGAGCAAGTGCGGCCTCCAGTGCTGTACGCTGTACTCCAGATTGAGCCTAACCAATGTCTTGTAAAGAGGTATTATCACCTCCCTCTTATGACTTGTGATACCCCTAATACACCCCAACATCTATCTAGCCTTACCTACTGCTTTGGTGGTCTGCTTGGATGATTTCAGGTCATCTATGATGATGATGGCCAAGTCTCTTTCCTCTCTTGTGATTGCCAGCAACTCCCCTCCCAACCTATAGGTGGCTTCGGGGATTCTCCTCCCCACTATGTGCATGATCTTGCACTTCTTTGCGTTAAACCTCAGTTACCACTCTTCCCACCAATTTGCCAGTTTATCCAGATCTCACTCCATCTGGATCATCTACTCTTTTGCAGATCTTGGTGATATCTGCAAACAGATAAACCTTACCCTCCAGTCCATCTGCAATGTCACTGATGAAGATATTGAAGAGGACTGGTCCCAGGACTAAACCCTGAGGTACCCCACTTGTGACCTGCATCTCTTCTGACTGTATATTGTTTACCACCACTCTATGTTTTCTGCCCACCAACCAGTCTGCCACCCAGTTAACCAACCTCTGACCCACCCCTAGCCTACCCAGCTTATTAATCAATCTTCTGTGTGGAACAATATTGAAAGCTTTGCTAAATTCAAGGTAGGTGACATCAACCGTGCCCCCTTGGTCCACCACTCTGGTTACCCAGTCAAAGTAATCTATGAGATTAGTTTGACAGGACCTTCCTGTTGTAAACCCATGCTGTCTTGGATCCTGTGCTCCTATGGATTCCAGGTGTTTCACTATCCTTTCCTTAAGGAGTGCCTCCATAATCTTGCCCACTACTGAGGTAAGACTGACTAGTCTGCAATTCCCTGCCTCCTCCCTGCTGCTACTCTTGTAGAGTGTTTCCTCTCCAGTCTTCTGGGACCTCTCCTGTGCTCAGAGATTCACTAAACAGTTCTGCTAATGGCTGTGCTAGTTCCACCCTTAGCTCCTTTAGTACCCTGAGATGTCTGCCATCAGGTCCTATTGCCTTGTCCACCCTAAGCTTAGTGAGCTCTTGTAGGACCCTTTCTTTTGTGAAGGGACTTGTGCACACCTCCCCCCCTCCCCCCGTGTCCATGGTGCTGAACTGTGGGCCCTGCTTTACCTTCTCCTCAGTAAATACTGAACAGAAGTATTTATTTAGGATAGATACTTTTCCTTGGTCCTCCTCCACATACTCCATCTTATCCCCTTTGATCTTAGCAATACCCCCTCTGGACTTTCTCCTTTCACTAATGCATCTATAGAAAGTCTTGTCCACTTCCTTTATTGTTTGTGCCAGTTTTTTCTTCGAGTGGGCCTTTGCCTGACTTACTACATTCCCTGCTTCCCTTAGGGAAGTTTGGTATGCCCCCATCTTTGTCTTGCTGCATTTCCTTATATTTCCTTAAGGCAAGCCTTTTGGCTCAGATCTTCTCTGCTACTGTTTTTAAGAAACAAAGTGTTTTCCTCTTTCTTTTGCTCTTGCTTTTCTTCCTAACACAATGGGATGTTGCTTCAAATATTGCACCCTTAATGCCTGCCCACTTTGCCTGTACCCCCTAACCTCTATTTCTTCTTGCCAGGGCTAGCTTAACTCTGTTGGCCATCATATCAAAGTTAGTTCCTCTAAAGTCCCATATTTTTGCATTGGAATGGGATGACTTAGTTCTAGTGGCCAAATTGAACTATACCATGTGATGGTCACTGGCCCCCAGGTGACCTTCTACCTGGAGATCTTATGATCCTTTCCCTGCTAGTCAGTACTAGATCCAGGATAGCCCTGTCTCTTGTAGGTTGTTGTACCCACTGTTTGAGGCCCTTTTCCTGCAGGGAATCCACTATGTGTCTAGTTCTGGTGGATGTTCCTGCTGGTATTGATCAATCTGTATTTGGCATGTTGAAGACTCCCATTATCAGAATCTCCCCTTTAGCTGTCAGGTTTTGTATATGTTCTAACAGAAATGAGTCTATGTCCTCTCCCTGGTCTGGAGGCCTGTAGACAACCCCAGTTTGTATGGCTGTCCCTTTTCCTGTTTCCAGAGTGACCCATAGTTCTTCTGGCTCCATATGTGTATTCTGAATTTCTGTAGCCTTGATATTTTCATTGACATAAAGGGCCACTCCTCCCCCCCCTTTTGCACCTTGATCTCTTCTGAACAGTACATAGCCGAGTTCTGAAGTCTCCCAAGTGTGATTACCAGTGAATCATGTCTCGCTAATGGCTATTATGTCCAGTTTAGCCTCTGCCATTGTTGCCTCCAGGTCTGGGATCCTGATTCCCAGACTGTGGGCATTTATGTGCATGATTTTCCATTGGTCAGATTTCAGTGCGTTAGTTGGTCCGGTGTTTTCCCTGCATGTCATATGGGGAGCCAGACCTTTTTCTTACCTTGTGATGCAAATTAACTACAAACAAGCTGAACTCCTGTTTGATCACTAGCTGAGGGGGGAGGGGTGTTCTCCCTTTCGATGTACCGGGTGCTGCACACCTCTCCTCATTTACTAGTTGAAAAGGGGAAAAAGTCTCCAGAAAAGTCCTGTCAGTTTAAAAACCAGGATAAAGAAATAAGGCCGAGCAAACTGGCAGGGCAATGCTAATCCCCAACCCTCTACCACCACCTCACACACACACACACCAGCAATAAAAATAACCAAAGAAGGGGAACAACCCAATGTGGAAAAAATAATAATTCCCAGGAGGAAATTATAATAATCCCAGATTCTGTTCCAGAACCAACTCTGAATATCAGACAGGAAATTCCAGATGAAGTTTTGCTTAGGAAGCCTGTCAGGGTTAAAATATTAGCCACCAGAAACCCATTACACTTCAAGAGGATTTAATCAGCTTATCGCTCTCAGGAAATGAAGTTGTCATCTCAATATATGGAATTCATAAAAACAATAATGAATCAGGTGAAACTCAGAGATTACTTCTGATTAGGTTACTTGAGGAGTAATTAGTAATTCCAAACAGGATGAATAACATAATACTGGGAATAAGGAGGCTACAGTATTCCTGATTGTCTCTGATATGGAGATTACCAGATGAATATGGAGGCAATTTCTCTCACTCACTCATTTAGGTTTGAGCCCAGATCCCCATCTCTGTATCAACTTTCTTCAAAGAATCTAAGGAGAAATTCTCCCAGGGTAAACTAATCACAAAAACGAATCTAGAAAATAGTGTTAGGAAAAGAGAGGTCTGAAGGTGAAAGGGTACTTAGAACATTCCCTTTTTGGGAGATGATCTGTGTGCTGCAATGTGCCGCTACCCCCCTCCCAAGCCTGGATCCCGCTGGTAGATACTACACCCTATTCTGGTGGTCTTGTGGCCCCCCTCTCTGATCCCCGATGCTGCCCCTATTACATACAGTAAAAACCCCGATGCTGTCCAAAAGTCATAAATGTCACAGATCCCGGCTGCTGTGTTAATATCAATAAGAACTCCCAATCCCCAACACTGCCCGTAGTTCGTACAGTATCATATGGCACACCTCCCCTGTCCCCTATGACACCTTAGTATAATTTTGTTTCATTTATTATTTATTTAGTTTTTGCTGACCAGGTAAGTGCATTAGACAAATTCTGCCTATTTTCAGGCAAGACCAAGGAGAGGGGGCTACAGATGAATGCAAAGTGATCTTGAACCAGATTAAACTGTTGGTGGTATTTTTAGTGAATGGGGGGAAATTTGGCCAGGGCACCGGGGATACTCCTCTACACTTTTTGAGAAGTGTCATGGGATCTTTAACATCCACCTAAACTACTACCAGAACTGGCAGATGGGACCTCAGTTTAACATCTCATCTGAAAGATGGCACCTCAGGAGTGCAGCACCCCCCTCATGCTGCACTACAGTGTTAGTATTGGAATTTCACCCAAGTGCCTGTTGTGGGGATATAACCCACAGCCTTCTGATCTCCCAGCCTTAGAGGTGGGTGTGCTACCTGCTGAGACACTGACACTAGTAATTAATAACTCCCCCCCCCCATTTCTGATGCTGCTAATATCATATTGTACTACAACCCCCCAATCCCTAATGCAGCCCCATTGCCAATTAATACCAAGTCCCCCTCATGGTGGTATAGTGCCCCCTTCATCCCCAGCAGGTAGTGGCCACCCCCTCTGCTCCCTATCCTGAATGACAGCCGGTGCCTGGCACAGCCCACCTCTCACCTCTGCGGCCGGGCACTAACTGAACTGTCTGTCAGTCAGTGTGTACACTGTACAGTATGCACCACTGATAGTTCAGTCAGTACCCACCTGTGGAGGTGAGGGAGGCTGTGCCAGGCACTGGCTGTCATTCAGGGTAGGGGCAGAGGGAGTGGGCACTACCTGATGGTGTTGGGGGGTACTATACAGTGCTCCTTTGGTATAACAAAACCCTGGCTATAACAAATGGGGACTGTGGTTCCCAACCGGTAATCAGCTCTTCCTGATGCCAGGTTATGCGACTCGTCAGAGAGATATTTGATAAACCAGGAGCACTGAGCATACCGAGCATACTGAGAGCAAGAAACTAAGAGCAGAGGAAAGAAATGTTTTAATTACAGTATCATGCAGTACAATACAGTTCTGCAAACCAACTGCTGACATGCAAGGGAACGTCTGCAGTCCGGGGAGGGGGGCATCTGCCACTGTTGAGGGACCAGCGTGGGCAGGTAAAAAAAAAGGCCCCACAACCAAGGATAAACTGTGCTAAATATAGTATGGCACATGGACAAGCAGTGATACAGATGATTCTTATTTCCTTGAAACTGGATTATATATCTAACCCTTTATAGTACTCGGCAGTCAACACCAGTGAGTATTCCTCACCCATCCTATAGGTTGATGCACGATCCAATCAAAATAAAGGTGGACAAGGACATCCCTCTACCCTCATCAGAATATCTTCAGTTCACTTCATGCATCAAGATAGGTTGGTCACGTCCACACTGTTCCCAACAGTATTCATTAACAACAACTGAACAGGTACTGTAAGAAAAATCTCTTCATTTTATCATAACAAAGAAGCAAAATGGGCTAGTAAGATCAGTCACTAACTGCACGCAGTTTATAGATAAAAATCTATTCTTCATCGGGCATTCAACAAAAGCTAAATAAATAAAAAATTCTCTAAACAGAGCAGACAAGGCAACTAATTGTGTTTTTCTGTTCCACTTCACCAGAAGATCTGGACCCCCTCCAGTAGCGGGCCAGATCAAAAACAGCTGCATCAACCTGCAGGCTCCATATTGACTGAGGTACCTCACGTAGCGACCCCAGTAAACAGGCCACCAGCTAGCCTACCTACTTTGTTCTGGTGACTGTACCCCCCACGGTAACAGGTGATCAGCCTACTTCAGAAGTGCAGTCATTTGGGCAGCAATCCCTCCTGGAGCAAGTCCTACCCAGACCCAAGACATCTAAAAATGGGGCTTCTCCAGTAGTAGCCTCCCACTCGACAAACCTTGCAATTACAAGGCTCACTGAAGGGTTCCCTCCCTCCCACTCCACTCCTGGTGCAGCGAGCTACTGGAGCCCTGACCAGGCAAGAGGGCATCTCCGAGTTTTTTAAACATACCTCTCCCTCTATTCTCGTACTGGAGGAGATACAGGGCTGTTTTTTTTTTTTCCCTTCCTTAGGCCTCCTTGCTTTTTCAAGTAGCCTACTGTTTTTCCCCTCTTCAGTTTTGGGTGTTGTCCCCAGCCTTATCCTCAATCTCAGGATGCAGGCATAAGTGTGAAATCTTTTGTTCGACAGGGGGCCATAAAACAATCCCTTCCCCTGAGACAACTCTCTGTCGCACCTCCCATGCTTTGCAACTTGGGCTAGAGAAGCCCATGATGCTCAGCGGTCCCTCTGACCTGATGACCCTGCTGCAAACCTTGTGGGATTTTGGACAGCCATCTTTAGCATACAGCTCTCCCAAACCTCATGAGATCTCATGAGATCTCACGGCTGCCATCTTGCCTGGGTCTACCTTTCATTACTTCTTATTCAGAATCGTAGTTATTCCCTACATGAAAACACCAGCTTCGTGGCTCATTCAGCAAAATTTAATTATGTGGCCTGCCACCTTAGAAGATCCCTTCCTAATACAATTATGTCTTAATTCCTCCAGATACCACCACATCATGAGGAAATGCAGGGAGTGCAGAATTACCTTCACACCCATAGAGTAGGATGACCAAACATGTTTGGTCTGTATTTTTAGTGAGCACAGGGCCACAGCACAGATGGAAGATGAGGACTCCATCATGGAATCCCACCTACCCCCCACCGCTCCTACTGCCATGGATGCTAACCAGGCACAATTACTATTCGAGCTGCTGGAATGCATAAAAGCAGGCAACCCCATTACTACAGCACCTCAGAGACACCCCGACCAAGGTCCCGCAGAGAAACGTCCCTGGCTGGATACAGACAGCATAACATCTGACAACTCCACCGAACCCAACGAGGGCACTTCAGACAAGTCAGCCCGAATGTGCCGCGGAGAAAACATTGATGAGCTAATCACAATGGTATGGGTGGCACTCAAAATATCGCAAAAGCCCATGCAGCCCTCTATGTCAAAGGACCCCCATCTATCTATGGGTGAACCAGAGAAAAAAAAATATTGTCCCTCCTGTCAGGCTCTTGACTCACTACTTGCAAAAGAATACGAGGCACCTGATCTGACCAGAATGCTGAAAAAGAGCATGGTGAACAGGTGGTACCCCATTAGCAAGGAGAAAAGCGATCACTGGGGTAAACCCCCAAAAGGTAGACCAGCCCATTTCATAGTTGTCAAAACACACTACAATTCCAATTGAAAGTATGGCAGCTCTCAAAGATCTGATGGATAAAAAAGTAGAGGAGCACCTCTGGAAAATTCATGAAGCAACTGGCATGGCACGCTTGGCAAATACTGCCGTATGGTTCACCTGCAGGGCTCTACATAGATAGCTAGACATACTCAATGAGAATGTTCCCGAGGATTCCCCCCAAGGGGATGCAGTGGAGTGTGCCATTCAAGCAGTAAAGTACATCATGGATGCTTCCTCCGACATCTTCAAATTTGGGTCTTCCTCCGACATTTTAAAATTTGGGGCTCGAACCAGAGTACTGGCCAGCAGAGCCAGAAGAGCACTGTGGCTAAAACTATGGCAGGTGGACACAGAAACATAGAAACATGGACTTTGATGGCAGATAAGGACCACTTGGCCCATCTAATCTGCCCAATTCCCTACCTACAGGATAGGCCTCAGTTCCTAGTTAACCAACAGCCTATTTCTTCCTACCCACATAAGAATTGCCTTATGTCTGTCCCATGCATTCTTGAATTCTCCCACAGTTTTAGACCTGACAACCTCCTCAGGAAGGCTGTTCCATGCATCCACTACCCTCTCTGTGAAATAATACTTCCTCACATTGCCCCTGATCCGCCCTCCTTCTATCTTTAAATTGTGTCCCCTTGTTCTTGCAAGTCTCTTTTTCTGAAAGATGCTACCCTCTTGGACTTTGTTGATTCCACTGAGGTACTTAAAAGTTTCTATCATGTCCCTCCTCTCCCTTCTTTCCTCAAGGGTATACATATTAAGCTCCTTTAGTCTCTCCTCATACGGCTTCTCTTGCAGGCCCTGCACCATTTTAGTTGCCCTCCTCTGGACTGCTTCTATCCTGTCTATGTCCTTGCAGAGATGGGATCTCCAGAACTGGACACAGTACTCCAGATGGGTCTCACCAACTGTCTGTACAGAGGATAACAACTTCCTGTTTTCTGCTGATGATGCCTCTCCTATACATCCCAGTATACCCCCAGCCCTCCCTACTGCCTTCTCACATTGCTTGCTAACCTTAAGGTCATCTGATAAGATTACCCCAGGTCCCTTTCCTTTTTGTTGTTGTTACTACCTCCCACCCATTGTATATTCTTCCCTGGTTCTTGTTTCCGCACATTACTTTGCACTTCTTTGCATTGAATCCTAGCTGCCATACTTTGACCATTCCTCCAACCTTGCCAAGTCCCTTTTCATCCTTTCCACGCCTCCTTGTATCAACTCTGTTGCAGATCTTTGTGTCTTCTGCAAAAGGCATACTTTTCCTTCCAGTCCCTCTGCAATGTCACTGATGAAGACATTAAAAAGGACTGGACCCAATACTGAACCCTGCAGCACCCCACTAGTAACCCCTCTTTCTTCAGAGTGGACTCCATTTACAATTACCTTCTGTGTCCTATTGTGCAGCCAATGTTTTACCCAGGCTACCACCCTGGGACCCACTCCCAAGCTGGTTAATTTGACTATTAATCTTTTGTGTGGGACTGTGCCAAATGCCTTGCTAAAGTCTAGGTAGGCCATGTCCACAGCCCCTCCCTGGTCTACTACTTTGGTCTCCCAGTCAAAGAAATCTATTAGATTCATCTGACATGACCTTCGCCATGAACCCATGCTGCCTTGGGTCCTGTGCTCCACTGGCCTCTAGGTACTCAACTATTCTTTCCTTCAGAAGTGACTCATCACTTCTCCTACCACAGAGGTCAGACTGACAGGTCTGTAGTTTTCTGCCTCTGTCTTGGCCCCACTTTTGTGAAGGGGAATCACATCCGCCTTCCTCCAGTCCTCGGGTACCACACCATCCTCCCATGATTTATTAAAATGAGTAGACAGTGGTTTCACTAGTTCCTCCCTTAATTCTTTTAGAATTCTGGGGTGAATTCCATCAGGATCCATTGTTTTGTCCACCTTCAGTTTTAGGAGTTCTTGCAGAACCCTTTCTTCTGTGAAAGGACTGAATCGACTCTATCAAGAGTGCTTCTGTTAATTGGATTAGGCACTTCCCCTCCTCTTTGTGAATACTGAGCAGAAATATTCCTTCAGTATCCCTGCTTTTCACTGTCCCCTTAAGTCCACCCACCATTCATCTGGATTTAGTCTCAATTATCCCTCCCTTTGTCTTTCTATGCTCGCTGATGTACCTATAAAAGGTTTTATCCCTTCTTAACTGAGTTGGCTATCTTTTCCTCAGTTTGGGCCCTTGCTATTCTGACTTCCTCCCTGCTTCCTTCTGCCTTAACTGGTACAGCTCTCTGTCCTGCTCCTTCTGTGTTTCCTTATACTTCCAGAATGCTATCTTTTTCTTCCTGACTTTCACAGCCCCTCTTTAGAACCATAGTGGCTTTTTCTTTGTTTTGATTTGTTTATTTGCTTCACACAAAGGCTTGCTGCCTCTGTGATGGCAGTTTTGATGATTCCTCATTGTTGCTCCACACCTCCTCCCAGCCTGTTTGCTAGTGCTTTTCTGAGGCATTCTCCCATCTTGCCAAAGTCAGCCCTCCTAAAGTCCAGTACCCTCACTTTTGTATGGCTTGACTCTGTAGCTGAGTTTAACGTGAACCACACTATTTGATGGTCACTTGTCCCCAGATGGCAACCCACTTCTAGATCTGAGATCCTCTCACTGCCCCCATTTGAGAGTACAAGGTCTAAGATTGCTCCTTCATGAGTGGGTTCCGAAACTAGCTGTCTAAGGCCTGCCACCTGTAGGGCATCAAGAATGGCCCTGCTCTTGGATGTGGCTGCAGTAAATGTGCTCCAGATAACATCTGGCATATTCAGGTCTCCCATCAACAGTATCTCCCCTTTCTCTGCCATTCTAAGAATGCCTTCTTTCATATCCTTGTCCATTCCCTCCCCCTGACATGGGGGTCTGTACACAACCCCTGTGCGGATTGTGGTGCCCTTTCCAGTCTCCAAGGAGACCCACAGTGCCTCCTCTCCTCCCTGTTTACTCTTTTGTTCAGTTGCTTTTATCCCTTCCTTTACATAGAGAGCTACTCCTCCCCCTCTTCTCCCCTGCCTGTCTCTCCTGTAGGTTATGTACCCTGGCATGTTAACATCCCAGTCATGGTTCTCTGTGTACCATGTTTCTGTGACTGCAACGATATCCAGGCATCCCTCTTCCATCAAGGCCACCAGCTCAGGGAGCTTGTTGCCCAGACTACAGGCATTGGTACTCATTATCCTCCATTTTCTGATGGCCTTACTCCCTTTTGCCCCAACCCTGTCCTTTTTGCCTTTGTCACTTTCTCCATTTACCCCTGCCCTTCTCCCTATCAACACCTCTATGTTGGTGTTTGCCGCACTTACTACCATGATTGTTTGAGGGGGCTAGGATTTCCCTGTTCCTTTCCAGTGCCTCCCCCTTGGCTAGTTTAAAAGCTTGCCAATGAAGCATTTAAACCTATCACCTAGGATCCTGGTTCTCCTACCAGTCAGATGCAGCCCCTCATGCCAGTATAAGCTTGCATCACTCCAGGTGGATCCCCAGTCCCCAGTGAAGCCAAATCCCTGAGCTTCACACCAGATTGTCAACCACTGATTGAATCCCATGGTGCAGAACACCCTCGTCTCTCCTATGCCATAGATGGGCAGCACCTCCGAGAAGGTTACCGTGCGTGCTACTTGACTAAGGCCCCTTCCCAATTCCACAAACTCTTCCTGCACTTCTCTAATCACTTTCTTAGTCAGGTCATTTGTCCCTAGGTGGACAATGACATCCAGCTCCCTTCCCTGTGCAGCTGCTCCGACAATCCTGAGGATTCGCTCCCTGTCCCTCCAAGCCATGGTGCCAGGCAGGCACCTTACCTTCCTCTCCCTATCCTCCCCCTGTTCTACCTTCCTAACAATGGAGTCCCCCACCAGGAGTTGTTTCCTTCCCCTGCAGGGTCCCCTGCCACCCTCCTGTGGTTCTCCTTTGTGGAGGTTCCCAGCATCCTCCTTGGTCCCCACTGTGGAAGCCTCCATAGAGGAATGACACTTTGCCAGAATGGCATAGGAATTGTGGAGAGGTACAACTGGAGGGATGCACCTCTGTTCCACCATCCTCACCCTCTCTGAGCCCACTGTGGTCCAACCACTCCTCTTTCTTGGCAACCTCTGAGGCAACGGCAGTGGCTCTGGTGGTCCCTGGATGGAAGAGGAGATCCCACAAATCCTGGCCAACTCAGCCTGGAGATGAGCAACCTCTTCCCTCAGCCCAGAGAGGTGTCTGCAGATGGGACAACACTGCATCCTCCAGAACATCTCCCGGAAGACTGCTGCTCCACAGCCACTGCACTGCACCACTCCAATCATGTCTTATTTCTGGTCCCTTAACTGTTTGCAATCCTTACTCTTTCCTCTGCTTTTTTTTTCTCTCTCTCTCTCCTTACTTTCAGCCTGTGTGACCTTTAAGCTCCTGATTGTCCTGTTCTGAGACAAGAATATCCTATATTTCTCAGTAGACCACTTACTTGCTCAGAGGCAGACCTCCAGCAGCTAGAGGGGGCCAGAGAGCTACTCTTGCATTTCTAGGATGGTGGGTCTTTGGTGGTTCTGTGATCACTCACTTTCTGCTCCCAAACAGGAAGTTCCTGTTGTCAGTCAAATCCTGTGCCTATAAAAATAGAACTAGCTTTGGTGGATGGATAATGAGTCCAAAACCACCCTGCTTAAACTACCCATCAAAGAGTGTACCCTTTTCGGAGAAGGACTAACACCTTACCTCAAACAAAGAGGGGGAACACAGACACAGAGAAAAAAGGATGTCTATCTCCCCACAGACAGAACTTTTTGTCCCAAAAGCAAGTTCTTCAAACATGAGCCTCAATCATACAATCACCAGACCACAAAGCAGTGGTCCCAAAGACCACGATTCCAGCAAAAGACATACAACAACAGGGCAATACTGGAGCCCAGTACTCCAATGGAGGGTGCAAACCAAATTTCAAGCCTCAAGGTAACAATAAATGAAGGCGAGCTGGCCCATGCAAAATTATCTCTGGCAGGGAGGCTGAGGTGGTTTGCACATCAGTGGGCCCACACCACATCAGAAAAATGGGTGCTGGAAGTGGTTACTAAGGCTATTGCATCGAGTTCAACAGCAAGCCAATAAGACACAGACCATTTCTATCACCCACACCAAGAGACCCACTCAAGGTGCAAGCATTAAAGAATGCAATACAGGAACTACTCAGCAGTGGGGCTATTATGCAAGTCCCCATGGAGGATAAAGACAGAGGAGTCTACTCCTTATTCTTTGTCATCCCAAAGAAGATGGGTGGGATGCGCCCTGTACTAGATCTCAAATATCTAAACCAGACAATTACTTACAAGAAATTCAAAATGGAGACCCTCTGGTCCACTCTGGCATCCATTCAACCAGGTGACTACTTAACATCAATACAGTAGATCTCAAGGACCCCTACCACCACATTCCCATTCAAACTCCTCACCACTGTTACGTTTCATTCAACTTCCAAGGGCAACACTTCCAATACACGTGTCTGCCATTTGGCCTGGCATCCACTCCCTGGGTTTTCACCAAGACCCTTGTAGTCCTTGCAGCACACCTCAGGAAACAAGGGGTCCATGTAATTCCTTATCTGGATGACTGGCAGATAAGGGTGAGAACAGCGGAGCAGGCACACCAAAGCACACGACTCGTGATCAGCTGCTTACAGAAACATGGATGGATAATAAACAAAGACAAAAGCTAACTGAATCCCACCCAGTGCATTACTCACTTGGGTACATTAATGCATATGAGAAACAACAAGGTAATCCCTACACCCGAAAAGTTCAGAACATCCAAACACTGGTATCAGGCCTACTCAGCAGGCTGAACAGTCCTGTATGGGACTACGTCCAGGTACTGGGAGTCATGGCAGCACTGATCAACATGGTTCCATAGTTCAGAGTACACATGAGGAGACTTCAAAGATTTCTAATAGACTCATGGGACCAGACAACCCAAGACTTCAAAGTCTGTGTCATACCTCCTCCCCAGCTATTAGCCAGATTACGATGGTGGACCCACGAACCACACTTGCTGAAGGGAATAACACTGATACAAGTAGCATGACAAGTAATCACCACAGATGCCAGCCTATCAGGTTGGGGGGTCACATACAACAATTATGTAACCCAAGGACTGTGGTCTCAGGAGGCGTCCTCTCTACCCATTAATATCCTAGAAATGAGAGCTGTTCGGATGGCCTAACTTTTCTTCGCACCCCTGCTCAACAGCAGCCCAGTCCTAATCTGGTGTGACAACCAAGTAACAGTAGCATATATAAACAAGCAAGGAGGAACACGGAGCAAAGCAATGATAAAGGAGTCAATGTTACTTTTCCACTGGTTAGAATGAAACCTACCACCACTAAACGCAATATACCTAGCAGGAGAGGCCAACACAGAGGTTGACTGGTTAAGCAGGGTCACGGTCAGCCAGGCAGAATGGAAACTTTACAGATCCATCTTTCAGAGAATACTTTCCAAATGGGGGCCATTATGAGTTGACCTAATGGCGTCGTGGATAAACATGCAACTACCCAATTACCACTCCAGATTCTCAGACTCCCAAGCCCAGGAGATCAATACGCTCTCAGCCCCTTGGAACTTCACAGTAGCCTACATATTCCCACCACTGCCAATGATACCCAAGGTGCTACACAAGATTCAATGCATGGAAGTGTCAGTGGTCCTGGTGGCCTCCAACTGGCTGAGACAACTGTGGTACTCACTCATCCAAGATATGTCTGTGAGCCCCCCAGTGACCCTACCACCTTGGCCCAAACTACTGTCACAGGGACCAATTCACCATCCAAATCCAGCCAGCCTGAATCTGATGGCATGGCTATTTACAGGGAAAGACTGTTAAGCCAAGGCTACCATACCAGGGTCGTGAACCACCTGCTGCAGTCCAGGAGGCAGTCTACAAATAAGACTTTTCTCAGACAATGGCAAATCTTCCACAAATGGTGCAGGGAAATGGCTACCTCACCTTCAGTGGTGGGGTTACCACAAATTCTGGACTTCCACAACGAAGGGGCAAACAAGGGGCTAAGTCCAGCTTCACTTAGGGTGCAGGCATCAGCTATTTCATCCATTAGGGGCCCACTACCAGGGATAGGTCACATTTTTTTTTACCCTGACACTGTCCGATTGCTAAGGCAGTTACATTAACAGCACCAAGGGTGAGGCAGAGATGCCCACCATGGCAACTTAACACAGTACTAGATGCCCTACAGTTACCTGCTCTCCAGCAGGACTCCTTACACTGGCACACTATTAAGACTGCTTTCCTTGTGGCA
Organism: Neoceratodus forsteri; assembly: GCA_016271365.2. Classification (NCBI taxonomy): domain Eukaryota; kingdom Metazoa; phylum Chordata; order Ceratodontiformes; family Ceratodontidae; genus Neoceratodus; species Neoceratodus forsteri. The sequence continues at coordinate 755,816,643 of CM028130.1, read as the reverse complement.
ATTTGCTTGGCCAGGAGGATAGGTGAAATTCAGGCCCTCTCATGCAGACAACCATTCATAACATTTCGTAGTGATAGGGTCATTCTGAGAACAGGACCATCTTTTCTGCCCAAGGTGATATCACAGTACCACAAGGACCAGGACATCCTCTTGCCCTATCTAGCCCCGAGTAACTCCCTAGGCACATCGACCCACCACCCTCTCGATGTGGGCCACCAGGTAGAAAAGTACATCAGTATCACTAAGGATATCCAGAAGTCAGACTGTTTTTCATTTTAACTAAAGGACACAAAGTAGGGCAGGCAGCCTTCAAAGATACTATAGCTAGATAGATCAAACCGACCATTATCAAGGCCTATAGGGCAGCGGGGAAGACACCACCAGGAGGTCTAAAGGCACATTCTACCAGGTCAGTAACAACATCCTGGGCAGAAAGAGGAAACGGGTCTACTCAAGACATTCATTCAGCAGCTACTTGGTCATCTATACACACCTTCACTAAGCATTACAGGTTAGACATAGCATCTGAAAGGACTACTTTGCCAAGTCAGTTCTCGAGGCAGGGGCCACTCAGGATTACACCTAAACCAATCTGCCTTCTTCTTACCCACCTGAGAGTATTCATTCCAATTATTCACTGCTACGAAGGTCCCACTGGTGTTGACTGCGGAGTACTATAAAGGTTACGATATATAATGGGATTTACTCACCTGGTATAAAGGTGATTATCTGGGTACCCTTTATAGTACTTCGCAGGCCCACCCTGGACATCAGATTACCTTTGGGTCGGGTCAGCAGTAAGAGCTAACCTCTCAGGGAGACAAGTGAGGCTAAAACCAGAGTCACTAATGATTTAGGCAATATACAGATTGTAACAATATATGTCAAAATGTTTTTTGTTTCTATGCTTGTATATGAGGAATTTTCTTATAATAAAGGTAAAGGGTGAAATGAAACTCTTGACAAAGTGTCCATCTCATAATACAGTATAAGTAATGGATCCCAGGAAATAATCCCAGGGTTCAGCACTCTAGGAGGCTCATTTCTCATTGGGCCTACCTCGTGCTAGATGTATCCCTACATGGTATTTGTTCTCTCGATTTTTCTCTCCCACTACATAGCTATGGAGGACTCACACTGGAGATATTCTGATGAGGGTAGTGGGATGTCCTCACTCACCTTTTTTTAATTGGATCATGCATCAACCTATAGGATGGACGAGAAATACCCACTGATGTTGACTGTGGAGTACTATAAAGGGTACTCAGATAATTACCTTTACCAGGTGAGTAAATCCCATTTCATTTGTTTTTATTTTGTACTCTCAGCACCGATGTGGAGTCACAGTCATTAAAGATGGAAGTCAGTCTATCTCGCCGGTGAGATGAGAAACAAAATGGAGCACTGAGTGTGCTGAGACTGGGAAGCTGATAGCAGGCTAAGTAAACTTTTTTAATTATTGTAACATACTGTACAGTACTGCAACTAAGCTGTCAGATGGGTGGGTCGGTGTGTGCAGGGTCGGGGGGTCTGTCGAGCTGCGGTCGGGGGATCAGTGCGGGCAGTTGAACAGAAGGGGTTTTTGCAGCCAAGGTTTAACTGTGCTAGCTACATAGATAGAGTACTGTATAACTAAGAAAGTACTGTAACTGGCAATTAGGTTTAAATTTAAAAGAAAAATGAATGCATAGGATTTGGTTTGGGACCTTGGCAGCTGTTTAAATACAGTACACACACGCACACTAAGTGTATGACTGCTTTTTTCAGTGACCCGCGATACAACAAACAGGGAGCTATAATGAACACAGGTTATGGTTCTCCTTCTGTCAGTCATAACGAGGGAGCACTGTACCACCACAAGGAAGACTTAGTATTCACTGGCAACAGGGCTGCATCAGGAATCCGGGGGCTGTAGTAAAATATGATACCTGCAGCATCAGAAATGGGGAAGTTATTAATTATACTAAGGTGGGATTAGGGACAGGGTAGGGGTGCCTTATGATACTATATGAACTATGGGCGGCATAGGGGATTGGGGGTTCTTATTAATATTAACAGCAGCATTGGGGATTAATTTTTATTTTACATGGGCAGCATCAGGGATGGGGGTGTATTTTATAGATTATGCCAAGGGCAGCATCGGGTACTGGGTTGTGGGGTTTATGAGCTGTTCCTGGGGATTGGGGATGGGGGAAGTCTGCTTGCATTTGCCACATGGGGTCTGAAGCAGACCTTTTCCCTGCGTTAAGTGTTTCTGCTCAGAATGGGCTGCTGAACGAGTGCTGACTTAAGTGCTGGGATCCCTGCTGTACCAGAATCTGGTGCAGAGTCCCTGGCTCACCGGGCTTAAATGCAAGCTGTCATTTGCCACAGCTTGTGCTGATCCTAGCCATGTTTGAGGATTGGGCCCCAGCTCTTTTTTGTCTTCACACAAAAATCTTTTTCACTGTCCTCAAATAGAGATTCTGAATAGTAGAAGAGTGCTTTTTTTAATATACTAGAAACTGACCTCTTGAATATTTTATTAAGTAATGAAACTGCAGAAAGTTTGCTGGAACTCACAAACCTTTCTTCAGGGCACATTACATAAGGCATAATAAGGAGAATTTGTAGAGGATTTCTTCCACTTCTGAATCATCCAGTGACAAAAAAACAGCAATTCTAGTTTAAAACATCTAAGGCTGCATTATCCAAGTATATTACGTTTGTTAGGCACAACCCATCTAGGGAACATTTCACACAACTTAACAGTTAAAGGAAGGAGTATAAAAGAGTTTTGCAAGTCCAGAAAATATTATTTCTGATTAAACTGTGTAAAATAATGATTAAAGTTATTCAGACAAAAGACTCTAAACAGTTCTGGCTACTTGCAGCAAAATGAATGGGTAAGTTTGCTTCAAACATCTCTGCTTGCCTTACATTTTCTATAATGAACAGGAATCTAGTATTCATCAAAGCATCTTGTCAAAGCTAAAATTATCCTCAGGTTCCTTTGGTATAACTCCATATGAAATTTCATCAGGAATGAAACAAACTAAGGCTGACAGTGCACCTGACCAGACAGGATTCTAACATATGCATATAAAATTCAGAATAAGTGGTGGCGTAACCTTGCCATACTTTTAACTAGTGGTGGTTGTGGCCCGAAATTACTCAAAGTGATTAGGTAGATAACGAATTCGTAAAGTGCTCCGCCACGTGAGCGAAGAACTTTGCGTCACAATGAGGAATGCAAAGTCCATTGAAACCAATGACTTCACATTCTTCCGCCTTCCCCAAACCACTTCTCCATCAATTTTAAGGTGAAGTAACATTGAAATCAATGTACTTTGCAGCACTTCACCTTGTTATTGAGCTCTAAAGTGAATTTGCAGTGCTTCATGGGATTGCAGGTCACATGGGCTCTAGATTGTTCTGTACAGCCTCAGTTCTGTGTAGTGTGTGTGTAGTGGAAGATGGAGACAGTTTCCTCTCAGAGCTCTGCGATTCAAATGCAGAAAAAGGCAGTAAGGACAGAGTTGGGGCTAAAAGGGGTAAGGCCATAAAAAAAATGGAAGGTGATGAGTACCAATGCCCGCAGTCTGTGTAACAAGCTCTCTGAACTAGTGGCCTTGATGAAAGAGAGTTAATGAGTCACTGTGGGTCACCCTGGAGACAGGAAATGGCACCACAATCCACATGGGGGTTGTGTACAGACTCCCATCTCAGAGGGAGGAAAAGGACAAGGAAATGATAGAAGGCATTCTTCAAATATTTGGCAGAAAAAGAGGAGATATCATTGATGGGGGACCTGAATATGCCAGATCTTAACTGGAGTACATTTGCTGCAGGCACATCCAAAAGCAGGGTTATTCCTGATGACCTACAGGGGGCATGCCTCAGACAGCCAGTGCTGGAACCCACTCAGGATGGAGCAGTCTTAGACCTGGTACTCTCAAATGAGGAAGGAGAAAGGATCTCAGATTTAGAAGTGGGTAGTCATCTGGGAACAAGTGACCACCAAACAGTGTGGTTCACAATAAACACAGCCATATAATCAAGCCATACAAAAACAAGAGAATTGGACTTTAGGAAGGATGACTTTGGAAAAATGAGAGAGTGCCTCTGAAAAGCACTAGCAAACAGGCAAGAAGGAGGGGTGGAGGAACAATGGGGAATAATCAAAACAGCCATCGCAGAGGTAATAAGCCTTTGTGTGAAGCAAATCAATGGAAAAACATGAAGGAAAAAAGCACTATGGTTCTGAAAATAGGTGGAAAGGAAAGTTAAGGAGAAAAGTATAGCATTCAGGAAATACAAGGAAGCACAGAAGGAGCAGGATAGAGAACTTTGTCAGTTAAAGCAGAAGGAAGCAGAGAAAGCAGTCAGAATAGGAAAGGCACAAACTGAGGAAAAGATAGCCAACTCTGTTAATAAGGGGGATAAAACCTTTTATAGGTACATTAGGGAGTGAAGAAAGATCAAGGGAGGGATACAGAGACTTAATAAAGGGGAAGGAATGTGTGCAGACGGTGACAGTGAAAAAGCAGGAATACTGAACATACGAACATACGAAATTTGCCAGCAGATAAAGGCCTAGAGGTCTATCAAGTCTGCTCGAATGTGCAGCTAGCACCCCTTATTCTGCAGCTGCCCCTCCCTTCTACCCTTCCCCTTCATTAACCCTCCCCCTTGTCCTGTCCTATCCTCATTTAAAGCAGTCCACTGTTCTACTGCATACCACTTCAGCAGGTAACGCATTCCACCAGCCACCACCCTCTCTGTAAAAAAGTGTCTCCTCATCTCCCTCCTGAACCTTCCTCGCTCCAGTCTCATATCATGGCCCCTGGTGGCCCTTCCCTCCCTTACTTTGAACAGCCCCTCTGTACCCATCTTGTTTATTCCTTTCATGTATTTAAAGGTTTCAGTCATGTCACCCCTGTCTCTCCTCTCCTCCAGTGAGTAGATATTCAACTCCTTCAACCTCCTCTCGTATGATAAGTCCCCCGGCCCCTTGATCATCTTTGTCATTCTGCGCTGCACTCCCTCCAGTAACTTAATGTCCCTCTTCAGATATGGATGCCAGTACTGCACGCAGTACTCCAGGGGTGGTCTAACTAATGACCTATACAGTGGCAGAATCACCTCCTCCCTCCTCGAGGATCTATCCCTTGCAATACAACCCAGCATTTTGTTGGCCTTTGCAGCTGTCTTCCTACATTGTGCCGAGTTGTTCATTGACCCTGTAATGAGCACACCCAGATCCTTCTCCTCCTCTGTCTGGGCTAGCTGAACTCCCCCTAGCTGGTAACTCCTCCTTGGGTTCTTCATCCCAAAATACAGCACCTTGCACATTTTGGCATTAAAGCCCAGTTGCCAGGTGTCTGACCAGGTTTCAAGCTTTGCCAGATCATCCTGCAACCCCTGCCATGCCCCTAGGTCATCCACCACCGCACCTACCTTGGTATCATCAGCAAACAGACTGATCTTACTCTTGATGTCCCATGATATGTCTGCAATGAATATCCCAAACAACACTGGTCCCAACACTGAGCCCTGTGGAACACCACTCATCACTGCCTTTGGGTGTGAGAGCTCCCCCACCCACCACAACCCTCTGTTGCCTTCCCTGCAGCCAGTTTCCTACCCATCTCACCAGCTTTGCACCCGCCCTTGTGCCTACTAACTTCCTTCCCAGCCTTCCATGTGGCACTGAGTCGAATGCCTTACTGAAGTCCAAATACAGGACATCCACTGCATGGCCCCTGTCCAGTTGCCTAGTTACCCAGTCATAGAACTCAACCAGGTTGGTTTAGCAGGATCTGCCATGTATGAAGCCATGTTGTCTGCTGTCCTGTAGTCCTTTGGCCTCTAGGAGGGCCACCAGCCTCTCCTTCAGGATAGTCTCCATTAGCTTACCCACGATGGATGTCTGAATATTAACGAATATTTCTGCTCAGTATTCACAATGAAGGGGAAGGGGAGGTACCTAAACCAAACAAGAGAAACACTCTGAATGGGGGGGTCGATATCAATCCATTCACAGAAGAAAGGGTTTTGAAAAAACTCTTGAAACTCAGGGTGGACAAAGCAATGGGGCCTGATGGGATTCACCCAAGAATTCTAAAAGAACTAAGGGTAGAACTAGTAATGCCACTGACTACTCTCTTTAACAAATCATAGGAGGATGGGGTGGTACCTGAGGACTGGAGGAGGTCAAATGTGATTCCACTTCACAAAAATGGGAACAGGGCAGAGGCAGGAAACTACAGATCAGTTAGTTTAACCTCAGTAGTAGGGAAAATGATGGAATCACTTCTGAAGGAATGCATTGTTGAGTGCCTAGAGGCCAGTGGGGCACAGGGCCAAAGGCAACATGGTTTCACAGAAGGAAAGTCATGTTAGATGAACATAATAGAGTTATTTGACTGGGGGACCAAAGTAGTTGACCAGGGAAGGGCTGTGGATATGGTCTACTTAGATTTTAGCAAGGCATTTGACACAGTCTCACACAAAAGATTAATATACAAGTTAGCAAGCCTTGGAGTGGGTCCCAAGGTAGTAGCCTGGATAAAAAAAACTAGCTGGACAACAGGACAAAAAGGGTAATAGTAAATGGAGTCCACAGTGAAGAAAGGAGGATAATTAGTAAGGTACCGAAGGGGTTGGTACTGGGACTGGTCTTCTTTAATGTCTTCATAAGTGACATTGGAGATCACCTGGAAGGAAAGGTATGTCTCTTTGCAGATGACACAAAGATCTGCAGCAGGGTTGATACACAAGGTGGGGTGGAAAGGATGAAAAGGGACTTGGAAAGGTTGGAAGAATGGTCAAATATATGGTAGCTCAGACTCAATACAAAAAAGTGCAAGGTAATGCATCTGGGAAACAAAAACCCAGGGGAAGAGTACACAATGAGGGGTGAGTTAATAACAACAACAAAAATTGAAAGAGACCTAGGAGTAATGATATCAGATGATCTAAAGGCGGGCAGGCAATGTGAGAAGGCAGTAAGGAGGGTTGGGGGGATACTGGGATGCATAGGGAGAGGCATCAACAGTAGAAAACAGGAAGTTGTTATCCCTCTGTACAGACAGTTGATGTGACCCCTTCTGGAGTACTGTGTGCAATTCTGGAGACCCCATCTCTACAAAGACATAGGCAGAGAGGAGGCTGTTCAGAGGAGGTCAACCAAAATGGTGCAGGGTCTGCACCAGAACAAATGCAAGGAGAGACTAAAGCAGCTTAATATGTATACTCTTGAGGAAAAGAGGGAGCGGGGGTACATGATAGAAACTTTCAAGTATCTCAAGGGTATTAACAAAGTACAAGAGGGTAGCATCTTTCAGAAGAAAGGGGCACAATTTGAAGATGGGGGGACAGCTCAGAGGTAATGTTAGAAAGTATTTTTTTCACAGAGAGGGTTGTGGATGCATGGAACAGCCTTCCTGAGGAGGTTGTGGAGTCAGGAACAGTAGGAGAATTGAAGAATGCATGGGGCAGACATAAGGCAATTCTAGCGGAGGGTAGGAGGAAATAAGCTGTTAATTAACTAGAATCTGCAGCTTATCCATCAGGTAGGGAAATGGGCAGACTAGATGGGCCATGTGGTCCTTATTTGCCATCAAATTCTATGTTTCTATGTATGTTAAATCCTCTAAATGCTGTTAAAAAAGCCTTTTTGAGCCATTTTGTTTGCTCAGAATTTAGTACATCGATTGTAGGAAACCCTCCTGTGCTCATATCAAGGAGTGTTTATTGTTTGTGTGTGGATTTTGAATGTCAATTTAGAACAGTCAGTCTGTGAACTGTGAAGTGTGCTTTGGGGGAGAGGTGTATATGTGGTGTAGGTAGATTAACTGGGAGAAAAAGGCAGTCTTTCTGTGTTGGTTATATTTTTCTTATTGTGGTAATGTACACACAGTAATATTTTCAGTAATTCTTGAATTTTTTTGCTGATGGTTGTGGTGCTGCAGTGTATAATTTCAGTTTGTTTAAAACAATTGTTTATATTACTAAATGTTTTCAATTTGTTACGCCTTACTTGTAGTGTGTGTGTGAGTGTATATGCGATTCGTGCCATTAAATCAGACACCTTTTTTTGTGCCACAGAGTAATTGCAGCAGTGTGAACCTGCTATCAATCGCACCTGCATGAATTGTTTGTACTGCTTTGTGGTATCTTTACTGATAGTGGACTGTTACTGCCATGCACTACCCCCCCAACCGGCCAAAAGTATTATTTTCCAGATTTGGATTTCCGACAGTGAGCACTGGTTAGGTGGTGTTGTTGTGCCTTTGCACCTGCATCTCTTCAGTGCACAGCGCAGTCTTAATCTGTCTGTGCATTTGCATCTCTATACGGCCCAGTCTCCTTCTGTAACTTAAGTCACAGTTGTTTCTTTGGCTTCCCTTCAGAGTACTGGTGTTGTGCGGAGCATATCTCTCTGCATGAAAATTGTACTCATTAATATGCATTTTTAAGTAAGGACCATCATCACGACTCAGTCATTCATGATACAAATCACGTTCTTCATCATCATCATCATGGTCACGATTGCATTCACGATTCACTATCATGTCATGAATCATAAAATACATTTTTTTTACTAGTTGCATGCATGTAAGCCTGTTTTGTAGTATCTTTCCAGGCTTCACCACTGTACTCATTAATATGAGTTTTCAAATTGGGGAATTTTGTGATACAGGTCATCAGGGAAGTACAGATGCAGGCATTTGTATTCCCATACAGTTACATATAACTGGTTATCTCACCCAAGACATTCCTCAACTCCAACTTCAAGAAAAATAATTTCATGTTTCATGGTCATGAATGCAGTCATGATTCACAATCACATCACAAATCACAACATATATTTTTTTACTAGTTACTTGCACGTAAGCCTGGTTTGTGGTATCTCTCCAGGCTTCACCACTGTACTCGTGGATATGAGTTTTCAAATTGGGGAGTTTTGTGATACAGGTCATCATCATTGGGGAACTACTGCTGTAGGCATCACGTTCCTGTACAGCATGTGAGTTACAGTACTGTAAGCCATGTGATGTGTGGGGGCCCGGAGGCTGCCAATATTGTTGTCACTCTGCCTTACTTCACATTAAGGAGGAATGACAATGAAAAGCCACAATCACAATAAAAAGCCAAAGTGGGCATTTCATGCTGGCCATTCTACATAGCAGAGTGACAATGCAAAGTTCCCACTTCGCTGGCACTTCACCGGCAGAATTTAAGTTCATTGCATCTCTAAGATGGGAGACTTTGCATTTCTTGTTATGCTCTGATTTCACTTTGTCAACACTGGGAATTTTTGGACACAAGACAGTAGCATTTTGGGGATGGATTATTAATTCTGGTCACTGTGTCTGACCACTGTGTGCATGACTGAGTGTGCCATTAATTCTGGGAGACTTTGCACTTCATGTTATGCTCTCATTTCACTTCATCAGCACTGGGGAATGTTCTGGACCCAAGATGACAGTAGCATTTTGGGGATGTTAATTAATTCTAGTGCCTGTGTGTGTGGGTGGTGGCAAATATTATTGTCACTCAGCCTTACTTCGCATTAAGGCAGAATGACAACATGAAGTAATAATCACAAGGAGAAGTGGGCATTTCACGCGGGCCACTCTGTGTAGTGGAGTGACAATGTGAAGTGCCCACTTCGGGGGTACTTCACTGGTGGAATTCGGTGCATTTCTATTTTTAACAAAATTGTAGCAGACAATTATACTCCATTTTGAATGGAAAGATAATGGTATAATTCTGATTCATAAAAATAGGTGACACTGCTTCACCTGAAAACTATAGACCCATAAGCCTGATAGACTGTCTAGGAAAATTTTTGCAAGGGTCCTTCTAGATAGAATAAATATTTGATCAAAGAAAGAGGATATATTAAATCTATATCAAGCAGGTTTTAGAAAAGGTTACTCAACAGTTGATCAGTGTTTTATCTTGAAACATGTCATAAAATATATTTTCTTAAAAACACATTCCATTACATTTGGCTTTCTCAGACTTAAAGGGAGTTTTTGATGGAGTCAGTAGATCACTTCTTCTGGAAAAACTCATTGCATTAAAATACTGTAGATCACATAATATTAAGGGTAATTATAAACCACTATTATGAAAATTGGACTTGTTTAAGATACAATCTAGAAGATAACATCTCAGATCCATTCAAATCCAATATGGGAGTTAAACAGGGATGTATATTGGCACCATTATTTTTTAATTTGTTTATAAATGATTTACCATTAATGTTTTAACAGACCCAAACCATTCACCTGCAATAAAATGCATCACAGTTCCTGTATTAAAGTTTGCTGATGATTTAATTTTCATCTCAGTTTCTCCAATCAGACTGGCAAAAAAACTCATTCAGGTGCCATAAAAATACAAAAAGAAAGAGCCTAATTATGATGTATGGCAAAAGAAAATCAAAATGGAAACTGCATATTAATAAGAAAACACTGTATATTGTCCCTTCTTACTGTTATCTGGAGCTTATTTTTATAATAATAACAGGCAAAGTGCAAAAATTATAATAAAACAAATTGACAGACAAAAAAATGCTCTGTAATGCTTTAATGCTAAGTTTGGGGAACAGCACTTATTACAACACTCTGGACAGCAGAGATGAAAATGAATAGCATGGTTTTACATATGGCAGAGAATTATTTTGATAAGAAGTTTGACCAAACAGAGAAATCTTTAACATAGCTATACAGATCTATTTTACAGACTTCAAGATCTACTGCATTGGAAATAGTAAGACCAGAATTGTGAAGGGCCAGGATGCAATAATTAGCATTATCTGCAAAGATCTCAGGTTGTATTAAATGTATTAATACTGATTCAAGAAGACTAACTAAAAAATGTTTAGGAGAAAAACAATCCCTTTCTCTGCATGTACCTTGGCCACTGCTGTCTTGACAATGTCTGCAGGGCTGCAATCTTTCTCTTCCCATGTATACACCCTGGCACGCTATGCTCTTTTGACAATGTCTAATTGGGCAGAACCTGTTTGCTGTTGGTTTATGATCTGTCTTAAACCACTGGTTGATACTTGTTAAACATTGCTGAACATTGCAACCTTTGTAAATAATGTATACCTCTTTGCAGCCATTATAAATAATGTATGCCTCTTTAACCATTGTAAATAATGCATACCTCTGTAACCTTATGAACTTACATCGAACCTTTGTAAATGAACTGCTTAGCTGAAAGGTTGTAATTCAAATCATCAATAAATAAAAAAAATAAAAAAAGTAAGCTGGCACATGAATAACCCTTCTTACTGGTTAGAAGATATAACAGATTCTTGAAGTTTACTGAAGATGCAGCACGTCTGGGCAGACTCTTTCAAAAATATCTGCATATTGGGTTATTATGCCATTCTAATCAAAAACTAAATTAAGCAGATTTCCTCTACTCTATACATAATGAAAATTAGGATTTTAAATTTTCATGGGTGGTACCCTCAAAATAGAAACAAAGAAACATAGACTTTGATGGCAGATAAGGACCACTTGGCCCACCCAATCTGTCCATTTCCCTACCTACTGGATAAGCGACAGATCTTAGTTAACCAACAGACTACTTCCTCTTACCCCCCAGTATAACTGCCTTATGTCTGTCCCATGCATTCTTAAATTTCCCTACTGTTTTTGACCCCAAAACCTCCTTAGGGAGGCCATTCCATGCATCCACCAACCAATCTGTGAAAAAAATACTTCTTCACCTTGCCCCGGGATCAGGTAAGGTATGGTTGTACAGTATGGTTAAAATAAATCATGTTCTACAACCATACCTTACCTTTCTTCATAACAAAGAGGACAGGTACGTATTTTTGAAGTTTAGCCCAGAAATGAATCCCTCAAACATATTTTATTTTAGATATTCTAAATCTAATATCTAGTCAAATTTTCAAGAACTTTATAGTGATTATGGAGAAAATACTTTTGAAACTCTGTCTTGTGTACTCCTGGATTGTCTTAAATTCAGGCATAAGTGGAAAACTTATATTAGCCATTATCATTCGAGTAATACACTTTTAAAAGAGGAGACCCTTAGAATCTTAATGAATCTTCCAAAAGAGTCAATTGCATGTGATATGTAGTAGTAGTGCAAAAGTAGTAAGTTTATTGTTTAATCAGTTATTAAACCATTTCAAACATTTACAAAATCTTAAAAGAAAATATTTTAAAAAGGTTCACCCGTGCTGCAGTGACAAACGTGTTTCTGATGCCGATTATGGTGCAAGCAACATGCTGTCTGGTATTACAGCACCAGGCATTATGTCTCCCGAGAGTTACAGTGCCAAAGCACCCTTCCGGGAAACAGTCAGCTTTTGCAGGGGGCTTTACTCTGGCATGCTCTAGAAAGGGCAGAAATTGTGTAGGTAAAAAAGGCGACATGAGTGAGGGGCAATCTAAAATTAAGATCACCCTTTTCACTGTCACCCTTGTTATGTCACCCTAATTACAGTGGCCAAATGTACTCGGCAAATTACTTGGATACATTTTAAAAAGATATATTTGAGAGTTATACAGTCGGGCCCAGATATTCAAAAGGGTTGCTCCATGCGCAACAGGGTTGAGCATGCGCAAGTCCTACATTGCGCCATTCTGCGATATTCAGCAGGAGGCAGTTGCTCCACTGGCAACAGGTTGCGCAAAAGAGCAATGCAAATGAATGCATGCTCAACAGGAGGGGGAGGAACCATGCATAACCTGCGCAACCTGATATTCAGTCGGGTTGTGCAGAGTTGTGCATGCGCAACCCCCAACCTGCGCCTGCACAACCTTGAGCCAAAAAAAAGGATCAGTTGAGGACCACCCACAGGTGAGCTGCTGTGTCAGGCGCAACCAGCCTACCACTAACTAGCCCCCAACTCAGTCCCTGTGCCCCCCACCAGCCCGATCGTGGGCATCACAGTTACATGGAAACCCCACATCTTCCACAGCCCGATCGCGGGCAGTACCGTCTATAGACCTCCCCCATCTCCTGGCCCGATCTTGAGCGTGCAAGTACATGAACCCCCACACACACACACATCCCACAGCCCGATCGCGGGAAGAACCTGTATAGCCCAAGTGCCCGATCGCGGGCAGAACCTGTAGCCCCCAGTGCCCGATTGTGGGCAGAATGTAACCCCTCCCAACCCGAATAACTCCCTGGTGGTCAGTGGACGCAAATGGGGCCATAAATAGATGCAAATGCCCCCTGCGCTATGCATAAATTATGGCCCCATTTGCATGTCACCTTTTGAATATTGGAAATTTGCGATGGCGCAATGGTACTGCGCCACCGCAAATTTAATGCTCAACTCTGGCAACTTGCAGTCAGCGCAAGTTCCCACTGCGCCATCTTGCCAAGTGCTGTGGCTGGGGGGTGATATTCAAGGGTTGCTCAACAGCGCCAGCTCCCTTTGAATATCCGGCCACACCCCAGCGCAACTATTTTGAGCGGCGCTGGGGCTTGCGCCTCAGACTGGCGTAGTTTGAATATCTGGGCCTCTATGTTAAAATGCGAGTTATACAATCAATCTTAAAATGTTATGAGATTAAACAGAACAGACCTAAAGAACAAAAAAAAAAAGAAAAGTAATTGGATTACGTAATAGCAAATCAGGCTCCATGTCTTAAAAATGTAAAGCCGGGAAATCGTCCATCATTTATAATTTGTTTAATCTTTCATTAGTAGGTTAAAGTAATATATCATAGTACAGCTATTCTTTCCAGGTAGTATTTTCATGTTATGTTGCCATAAAATTGTATCCCAAAGGCCTTTACCATTCTCATTTACTGCTATAACTTAATACATATAGCAGCATGTCATAGACCTCTTATAAGCCTCTTTAAAATTCACATCAAAAACATATGTCACATTTCATTGTGTCTCAGAAAAGCACTAGCAAACGGGCAAGAAGGTGGGGTGGAAGAACAATGAGGAAACATCAAAACTGCCATCACAGAGGCAGCAAGCCTTTGTGTGATGCAAATAAACAAATCAAAATAAAGGAAAAAAATTATGGTTCTCAAAAGAGGTGGCAGGGAAGGTTAGGGAGAACAAGATAGCATTCAGGAAGTATAAGGAAACACAGAAGGAGCAGGGCATAGAACGGTATCAGTTAAAGCAGAAGGAAATGGGAAAGGCAGTCAGAATAGCAAAGGCCCAAAACAAGAAAAAGATAGCCAACTCAGTTAAGAAGGGGGTTAAAACCTTTTACAGGTACATTAGGGAGTGAAGAAAGACCAAGGAAGGAATAGTGAAGCTTAATAAAGGGAGGGTGGGTGGGCAGAGGTGACAGTGAAAAAGGGATACAGAATGAATACTTGCTCGGTATTCACAAAAGATGAGGAGGGAGGTACCTAATCCAATCAATAGAAACACTCTGGATAGGGGGGTCGATACCAGTCCATTCATGGAAGAAACAGTTCTGAAAGAACTCCTAAAACTGAAGGTGAACAAAGCAAAGGGCCCTGATGGGATTCACCCAAGAATTGTAAAAGAACTAAGGGGAGAACTAGTGACACCAATGACTACCCTTTATAACAAATCATGGGAGAGAGGGAGCGCTGATAAGCAGCTATCTGGATAGATGTGCCTGGTTGTTGCTCCATTCTAACGGTCGGTAAAAGTTATAGAAGAACCCCTTAAAAGTATTATTTTTACACAGTGTTCAGTAGAAATATATGCAGGAAGGAGCCATGGAGGAGTAGTTGATACCTAATCCAAGGAAGAGCCAACGTTTGGCTGGCAAAGCCAGGAAAAATTAGTTGGCCGCTCCCGTGAGTGAAAGCTCGGGCATTATTTCACTCTCAATGGTCAAAATAAGTGTGTTAGGCAATGAGGTGATGGGGCAAGTGATCGCAGTGATGGAACCTAGGCTACTGAAGCTTGAAAGTAAAACTAAATTGAAATTGCAGGAAGTCCTGGACCAACAAACGCTGCACAGTAATAGAATTGGAGAGGTGGAGGATCGAATATCTAGGCTGGAAGATGAGACTATGGAGGTCCCTGGGCAAGTGGCATGGCTGCAAAAGGAGCCGGATGACTTGAAGGAGACATTCGATTATCAGGAAAACTATCATAGGTGCCTCAATTTGTGCCTTCGGGGTCTTCCAGAGGGAGCAGAAAAGGGGAATGTGTTGAAATTTTGTGCCCAAATTCTGCCGGAGTTGCTGGGACTGCTTTCAAAAAATGAGCAACTGAAATTAGAACGAGCTCACAGTGCTATGATGCCTCGGCCCCCAGGAGATCAGCCCCCGAGGCAAGTGATTATATGATTTCATGCATTCCAGGATCAAGAAACGGTTTTAAAGGCCTACCGAGACAAAGAGATTCTGGAATGTGAGGGCACCAGGTTATATTTGTCACAAGATTACTCACTCTGACTCCTTAAAAAGCGTAAGATGTTTAATCTACTAATGGCTCAGCTTAGAAGACTCAAAGTAGAGACCTTGCTGATTTAGCCGGCTGTTCTAAAAATCCGGCATGAGGGGAGCGACATTCTCCTTTTGGGAGCTCCCTAAGGCAATTTGTGAAGGACTTACAAAAGAAACTGGCTTAATGAAGAAGTGGGCTTGGGCTTGATGGTGGCGCTGTTTTCCTGATCTGCGGCTGAATACTTTAGCCTGCAAGTGGATTAGCACCCTTAAAGTTAACTGTACATCTTTCCATTTTCATTATTTTTTTCTCCTTTCCCCTGTTTTTGTTCTGGCATGTCGCTATTTTTGAATCTGGGGGTTGGGGGAATAAAGTAACACCCTGCAATGGAAGCGTGAGGGCATTTAATAGGAGAAAGTGCGCCATCAATGAACTGGCGTCAGTGGACTGTGGAACCTTAGGGCTGTCTCAGAGGGACGAGGAATGCCTTATGGGCCTAAATGTATGGAGCAGGATGTGACCTTCGGTAAAGACCTATATGGACAGGCCCCTGAGGTAACGAGCCAAAAGACAGATAAGATGAGGGTGGGGGGCTTAGCGTGTGTGTAATTGGCATGGCCTACTTCCCTCCTTGAGCTGTGTGGAACCTCCAAAGCTTCTGGATATGTTCGCAATCCGGAGTCACTAATAGCGGATGCTGGAGGGGAATATGTGGGGGGGAGATGGGTCAGGGAGTGCCGAGTTACACGGAGTGTAACCATTTTATTTTATGCAGGGTGTGTATATGGGCTAAAGGTGGATGGTTGAGGGGTTCTTTGCAATTCTAATCATGTTTTTTGTGAAGGGGTAAATGCTGGTGCTGACCATTGTTGGAGCAGCAGGGCAATTTATCCATGGAGGGTTTAATGACATGCATGCTAGGGCAGCATTGGTGTCGACAATAAAGAGGGGTATGGGAGGTGGGATGTTTTCTCATTTGGTCTGGGTGGGGGGTGGAAGGAGGGCGGATGGGGGTGGGAGTGAGAGATGTGATTAATCAAGTTGGGGACGAAATGAGGGGGGAGAGGAAAAGGGGTTAATGTTTACATACTGTATATAGTTCACTGTTTTATGTGTGATGAATTCTGTGATGGGTACAGATCTTTACAGAGTCTAGGAAATTACATTTATGGTCTGGAATTCTGGATGTATGGGCTGGAGGACGGAGATCAAATTAGGATACATTACGGCTAATTCACAGGAGCTGACGGTGGTCTCCTGGAATGTGCGAGGGGTTACTAACCCGGTCAAATGTACAACATTATTGGCGGCACTGAAAAGAAGAGGAACACAGGTTGCACTACTCTAGGAGACCCATCTGTCAGATGTGGAGCATGCTAAGCTGGTATGTGGCTGGGTAGGTAAATGCTTTGCAGCCTCGTACTCTGCTCTCAAAAGAGGGGTTGTCATTCTTTTACATAAGCATTTGCCAATGGAAGTCACAAGAGTGGCGAGAGACCACCGAAATGGGTGATATGTTTTTATAGTGGGGCAACTATTTGAGGAATTACTTACTTTTGGTAGTGTTTATGCCCCAGCCTTATATGACCCTGGGTATTTCCCAGAACTCCTGGATCTTCTTACTAAACAGCAGTTCCTGGGGCTTATTATGGATGGGGATTTGAATAGTACAATGGATCCGGTACTGGACCATTCTGAAAGCAAGGGGAGGAGGATGGAGGTACTGGGTCAGTGGCAGGAGGGTATGGCAGATACGGACCTGATGGATAGCTGGAGGATGTTGAACCCAGGGGCTAGAGAATATACTTTTTTCTCTAGTCCTCATGGGACATGGTCCAGAATGACTATATTTTCCTGCCGTGGGGCTGGCATAATAGAGTGGTGGATATAGTCCATAGTCCTATTCATGTGTCGGACTATGCTATGGTCATAGGGCAGATTCAGATGCGGATAGTTAGAGATTCTCCTCCCCAGTAGAAATTCCCGATGTACATGCTTTCAAACCAGGAGTTTAGGGAATGCCTGGTAAATCAATGGCAATGGTACAAGGAAACTAATACAGGAACTGAGGTTTCAAAAGCTGTATATTGGGATACGAGCAAGGCCTTCATGAGGGGTGCCATTACAGCATATATGGCCAAACCCTGGAGGGGGAAGCATGAAAAGAGGCAGGGACTGGAGAGGAAGCTTAAAGATTTGGAAAAGAGGGCAGCCCGGGAAGGATGGGGGTAAGTAGCACAATTATTAACGATTACCAGGGAGGCATTGAATGCTTTGGTTAGAAGTGAAGCTGTGACATATTGGGTTTACTGCAAATGGCAAATGTTTGAATGGTCTAATAAACCCAGTCCCTTTCTTGTGCGGCTTATGAAGGGAGGTAAATGCCCTACTCGAATAACAGGTATAAGGGGACAGGGAGGGGCAGTGTATAGAGAATCGCAGAGGATAAGGACTATTTTCCTGAATTTTTATAAGCAGATATACAAGGCTGGATGCCAGGGCAAGGGACAATTGATGAAGGATTTTTTGGATAAGGTGCAACTTCCCAGGCTCTCGTCCACCCAGAGAGAGAGTTTAAACCAACCTATAAGGAAGGAAGAGGTAATTAAAGCCATAGGGAGATTGCAGCGGGGTAAGGCAACTGACCCTGATGGGTCCCCTGTGGAATACTACAAAACTTTGATGTGGCAGATGGCGTAGGTGTTATGTGGGCTGCTGCAGCTGGGGGAGGAAGGGGAGTGCCCACATCTGCCCACTACCTGTTTTGATGCCCTGATTTGTCTAGTACCTAAACCAGGTAAAGATGAGTTGAAATGTGCCTCTTATAGGCCGATATTACTTTTAAATTGTGATCTTAAAATTATAACTAAAGTGTTGGCCACAAGGCTTGAGGATTACCTGCCTGTGCCGATTCACCCAGACCAGACCAGTTTCATAAAGCGGAGATTCTCCTATCATAATATGAGACGGTTGCTTAACGTGATATGGAGAGCAGGACAAATGGAGGAAAAGACGTATATCATTTCTATGGATGCTGAAAAAACATTTGATAGGGTGGAATGGAAGTACCTCTTTGAGGTGTTGGTCCGGTTTGGTCTGGGTGAATCATATGTACAGTGGGTACAAAGGATGTACTTGGCCCCTAGGGCCCAGATTTTGGTTAATGGAGTGATCAGGAATGCTCTGGATCTGGAAAGTTGGATGAGGCAGGGTTGCCCCCTCTCTCCTCTGCTGTTTGCATTGGCGTTAGAGTCACTGGCTATAGCACTCCGTCAGTGCCCAGAGTTTCAAGGGGTTGAAGGGGCTAGGGATACTATGCATAAAGTTGCTCTTTATGTGGATGACACGCTTGTTTTTGTCAAGTACCCGCAGGTTTCTATGCCACCTTTGTTGGAGATAATAGATACCTTTGCAGGGTTCTCTGGTTATAAAATGAATCTTAGTAAATTGGAATCGATGTGCTTTCCTAAAAAGGAGAAGGAGTATGAGCGGTGGGGTTTACAGGAGAAGTCTAAGACTATCACTTATCTGGGTATTATGGTGGACAAGACAATTGGGGCATTGTATGGGTTAAATTACACACTCTTACTTAAAAAAGTGGAGGCAGACCTGAGGCGATGGATGCAGCTCCCAATTTCATGGTTAGGGCGTATTAATTTGATAAAAATGAATGTCTTACCGAGAATTTTATATCCCATGCAGAAGGTCTGGCAAGAAAGGATGTTCAGTGGGTTGAGAAAGCATTTGCTAAATTTATATGGTGAGAAAAGCATCTGAGAGCTTGTTTTCAGAGATTGAAAGCTGGACAAGTAAGGGGGGACTAAACTTTCCGGATTTGTGGAGTTATTATTTGTCAATATAGCAAAGCTATGTGGCAGATTGGGTGCATAGACCTGCTGTGGTCAGTTGGGTGGAGCTAGAGCAATGGGGCTGTCTGGATCATCTTTCGGCCTACCTGCATAGTAAGGGCCTCAAGGCATATTCTACTCAGGGCGGGGGTAACCCACTGGCAAAGTCAGTGTTAGAGACCTGGAATCACCTTAGAAAAAAAAGGGGGATTTGTAGAGGGGAGACCCTGCTTCTGCCTGTGGTGGATAATCCTTTTTTTCTTCCTGGGCTGGAGGACAGAGGCCTTAAAGAGTGGGAGAACAAGGGAGTCCAGAGTATAGGGGATTTGGTTAAGCAGGGAACCCTGTGCCCTCTGGGGGATATTGTTCAGGGGCTTGGATTACAGGGACAACAAGTATTTCATTACCTTCAACTTAGAGCATTTGTGTCAAAAATGGATAGGGGAGGAGAGCAGGTACAGAAATGGTGGGCAACAGAGACACTGATATATCTTGCACAGAAAGACTCTAAGGGTTTTGTTAAGAAGGCTGCAAAAGTCGGTAAACAGGACTATCCAGACTATACTCAGAAAACAAGAATATTGTGGGAAAGAGAAATAGGGGGTGACATTGCAGAGGGTAATTGGCAGTTACTGTTAGAAGGGCATACAGGACTCTAGTGTGCAACAGATTCAAAGAAGCCTTCTATAAATTTTTCTGCATAGGCTTTATTAACCCCCAGTGGCAGTCCATAGGGCACATCCAACTGTATCTCCCCTCTGTGGTAGGTGTGGAAGAGAGAGAGGGATGTATATGCACTGTTTCTGGTCGTGCAGAGTTCTCCAGACCTTTTGAGGTGAAATCATTGGGGAGGTTAATAAAATGGCATGCTGCCCTTTGCGGGTAGAACCTGTTGTAGGTCTATTTGGTATGGTTCCAGGAGAGGAGGGAGAATGGTAGCCGTTACCACGGTGGATAAGGGTAGTACTAATGCTGGCAAGGCACTGCATACAAAATACCTGGGTCACCTGTGTAACACTGTCTATTACGCAATGGTGTAGGCTTATTCTGCAAATACTAGCCCTAGAAAGATTGACCCTCATGCTTAAGAACAGGGGAAGAATCCTTCTATAGGGAATGGGCTCCCTTCCTAGCATCACTTAGTGGAGAAGAGATCACACTACGGATGGGACTGGAGTAGGAAGGTGCAGGGTGATTAGAGTGTTATAGATTAATGGCTGCAGATACATTTGGGGAAGAATGGGTTGGAAATGTAAATGAAATGGTGCATGGTAGAACTGGGCTGGGTTATATATAATTAAGGTATTGTTAATTTATTAATAACTGTATCTGTGATGTCATATGGATTGCATCTGTTTGTTGTGTGTCTGTTAGACATGTTGATGTTGTTGATGTTGTGTTTTTTGTTTTTTTTAATTTTGAAATTAATAAAAAGATTAAACAAAAAAATAAAATCATGGGAGGATGATGTGGTACCTATGGACTGGGGGGGGGGTGGATGTGATTCCCCTTCACAAAAGTGGGAGCAAAGCAAAGGCAGGAAGTTATAGACCTGTAAGTTTGACCTCAGTGGAAGGGAAATGGTGGAATCACTTTCTGAAAGAAAGAATTGCTAAGTACCTAGAGGCCAGCAGGGCACAGGACCCAAGGCAATGTGGGTTCACAGCAGGAAGGTCATGTCAGACGAATTTAATAGATTTCTGTGACTGGGTGACCAGAGTGGCAGACCAGGGAGGGGCTGTGGACATGGCCTACCTAGACTTTAGAAAGGCATTTGACACAGTCCCACACAAAAGACCAATAAACAAATTAGCCAGCCTGGGAGTGGGTCCCAGGCTGGTAGCCTGGGTTAAATATTGGCTAGACAACAGGACTCAGAGGGTAATCATAAATGGAGTCCACTCTGAAGAAAGGTGGGGGGGTTACTAGCAGGGTACTGTAGGATTCATTACTGGGTCCAGTCCTTTTTAATGTCTTTATAAGTGATATTGCAGAGAGACTGAAAGGAAAAGTATGCCTCTTTGCAGATGACACAAAGATCTGCAACAGGGTTGATACACAAGGGAGGTGTGGAAAGGATAAGAAGGGATTTGTCATGGTTGGAGGAATGGTCAAAATATGGCAGCTTCCATTCAATGCAAAGAAGTGCAAAGTAATGCACCTGGGAAATGAAAACCCTAGGGAAGAGTACACAATGGGGGTTGGGGAGGTACTAACAACAACAAAAATGGAATGGGACCTAGGGGTAGTCGTATCAGATGACCTAAAGGTATGCAAGCAATGTGAGAAGACAGTAAGGAGGGCTGGGGGGATACTTGGATGTATAGGAAGAAGCATCACCAGTAGAACACAGGAAGTTGTTATCCCTCCCTACAGACAGTTGGTGAGACCCCATCTAGAGTACTTTGTGCAGTTCTGGAGACCCCATCTCTGCAAAGACATAGACAGGATGGAGGCACTGCAGAGTAGGGCAACTAAAATGGTGCAGGGCCTGCACCAGAAGCCATACGAAGAGAAACTAAATGAGCTTAATATGTATACCCTCGAGGAAAGGAGGGAGAGAGGGGGACATGATAGAAACTTTCAAGTACCTCAAGGGGATCAACTAAGTCCAGGAGGGTAGCATCTTTCAGAAAAGGAGATGTGCAAGAACAAGGGGGCACAATTTGAAGACAGAGGGAGGATGGCTCAAGGGCAATGTGAAGAAGTATTTTTTCATGGAGATGGTGGTGGACACATGGAATGACCTTCCTGTGGAGTTTTTGGGGTTAAAAAACAATGGGGGAATTCAAGAATGCATGGAACAGACATAAGGCAATTCTGGGGGGGGGTATGAAGAAGTAGGCTGTTGGTTAGCTAGGATCTGCAGCTTATCCAAAAGGTAAGAAAATGGGCAGACTGGGTGGGCCAAGTGGTCCTTATCTGCCGTCAAAGTCTATGTTTCTATGTTTAGATGGAGGGAAGTAGCTACAGAACTCAACACAGTCAAAAATATCATTCAATGGGAATCTAACCATGGAGTACCCATAGGCCTTCACTCCAGATTTGGTGCATAACACCTCAGGCAACAGGCCATTAGGAGCACACTTACAGGTGGAATAAAGTTGCTAGTTCAGAGCCTTAAAGTTAGACTAAGATTTAAAACATGAGAGTACTCTATCCTCTTCAAAAGTGGCATGACTGTGGACAATAGAGCTGAATTATGCTGGGGCATGCAGACAAATGGAACCTATGTACAAGAGGAAGCTCCCATAGGTATCATGAAGCACATGCTGTTCCATACCAAATCTAGCCACCCACCTAGCAGGTATTTCATTTCTCACACCACCTGTAGCATTATATATATATGGTCCCATGGACTTCATCACTGCCAGATTGATTGGACCTTTAGTCCCACGTAATCAATCTAGTCAACCAACAAATGCCTATACCACATTAATACCCTGAGCTCTCATTAAAGCATGCCACTGGCCATCAGATAAGATATTAAACTCCTTTACAGTGGAATATCCCACTTGGCTAACCCCTTTGTAATCCTACAAAATCAATACTTTAACCTTATAAGGGAATCCTCGCATTAAATGTCACACCACCACAGACACCACCAAAATAAACACCATAATCAAAATCATTCTTAGTAATTCTGGATAAATTAACAGAATATTCCAATAGATAAGGCTGTATTTTCATGTTTTACTGAATGATAAAAATTGGAGAATCTAATAATATACTAATTCCCCAATTGCTCTGGACTGTAGCTAGAGGATGGTCATGGCTGTATATCAGCTGGCTAACACACACAGGTAGGACAGCTTTTTAACACAAAATTACCAACAACCTGTACAGTAGTTATCCTGTGACACATGCACAAGAAAACACAGGTGTGTAAAATAAAAAATACAGTTCTTTCTTATTTAGTGTTATAAAGTATTCAAAATCTGTTCATTGCAGGAATTTACAAGGAGTTCAAAATCATATAGTTCCTTATCATGTGGTCCAATAGTATTCTCGAAGAGAATGGCGCCGGGAGTATAAGAAATCAAGGACTCCTAGCAGAAACAGTCAAATCTCCCCAGTTTAGCTATGATTCTTTTCAACAAAAAGAGTTCCCTTATTAACTATATTGCACATAGATAGACAAATAACTTGCAGAAGATATGCCGCGTCTCTTCTTTCAGAGTTAGTTTATTGTTCCACAGGCTATCTCTGTGCTCTGTACACCAAATTCTATCCATCTTAAGGGTCCAGCCTTGCAGGACTCGACTCACACCAATGTTTTCCTAGCTACAAATTAAAACAGAAAATTTGCACCACTAAGTGCAGTAAAAATGATATTTATAAAAGGCACTGTGACTCTCCAATCCCAGGCAACATTAGCATACCTTTAATAAAGGCATTATGAACCTTTCAGCACATACAGTGCATTGAAAACAGTAGTATTTAGCTCCAT
Organism: Neoceratodus forsteri; assembly: GCA_016271365.2. Classification (NCBI taxonomy): domain Eukaryota; kingdom Metazoa; phylum Chordata; order Ceratodontiformes; family Ceratodontidae; genus Neoceratodus; species Neoceratodus forsteri. Next base: position 755,792,955 of record CM028130.1, on the reverse strand, counting down.
GCCCTGTTCTCACTTTCACTCTCCTACTCTCCACTTGTCCACTAACTTTTTCTCTCTACTTTCAAAAAACATTTCACCACATATAGTGTGACTCCAAATGGCCATGGCCATCTTTAGCAGGATTTCAAATTCAGCCAGTAAAGTTCAACTTTTCAGCATTATTTCTCAGTGCAGCCTTAATTATTATACCTGTTGGAGGGCTCCAAAAGCTCCTTCTTGACTGAATCAGTTCAAGTCTCTAAAAACCACCAGCACAAAGGTGTACATTGACTTTACTATTCAACAGGTGCTACACAAGCTCCTCAGGAGTCTCTTACCACCCTACTCCAAACCTGCCAATCCTCTTGCAAAACACAGGTCTCTCAGGGTCTAGCCTCAGTAATTACTGAAAAACACATTGACAAACACTCTGAATAAAATAAAAAGTGATAAATACATTAAACAATGTTAAGGCTCAGAGCAGAACTGCAGAGCAGAGCAGCAGCGTGGCCACATGGGATATGGTGAAATATATGAAATTGATCTATGCTTGTAACTAAATTAATGAATAAATATTTTACTCTCAAAAGCACATATTCATTTTATTTACATGCCTTTGTCATTGCCTCAAGGGCCTTTCCATTAGCTAAAGTATTGCAATAACAGAATCTATACTATACTAGCATAAAAAAGGGAAATATTGACATTATATACAATAACTTACATGGTGCATTCTTCTAAATAATGTAATATTGCATATTAAGGTGAAATCAGCAACAGTTTTCTCCTATTATGCTTATGCAAAACACTCTGAACACATGAAAGATTTAATAATGTACTTGTGAGTCACTATTGCACTTATGTATGGAAACTGACTTCTCTATGAAACCTTTGTGTTTATAAAATTATTTTATGATTCTGTACACTTGTAATGACTGTTTATCAATGACTGTTTATCGAGTTGAACAATAAAGCACTTGAACTTGAAGCTGGTTTATTGATTTCCATGTATCAAAATGTAACCCCAGGCCAATATGCTGTTGTATCTGGCAGCAATACCAGGTGGGCTGGATTTGGGGAGGAATAGGTCACTTGGCACAAAGGCTAGGTTTGGCTACTCTGCACAGGGGCACCCAAGTAATTCTGAACACAGGAAGCAATAACTGTAATGTCCAATACCAGAAGTGGGATTCTAAAGTGTGGCTTTTTTATTCACATCCAAACAGAATAAACAAAGCATAGATGGACCCCCATGGGGCTACACTCATGGTAATGCAGATTAAAAGAAACAAGAACACTTCTTCAACACTTTAGCCCTCAGGCACTGAACCCACCGGGCACACAGCCCGGACTTGGCGCTGCTTTGGGTTACACAGTTGTACACTGTTCTGGGTTGTCCCTGGCTCGGCTCCCTTGCCGGCCACTCGGACACCTTCCGTACATCATGGAAACATTTTCTGGTGGCTCCCTAAACCACCTAAGAGCACCTGGGCTCCATCAGGGAAACTTCCTTTCAATCCCATGTCTAGGTACTTTCCTTAGGCACTGGCCAAGTACCTGAGAGAAAGTAAAAAGGTGTCTCAGAGCAAATCCATAGAGGTGAATTTGGTTACTACTGATAGGGGGTCTCCCACCTCTCGCTCCCTCAATTCATACCCGGCCATTTCTCTGGACAGTAAATACCTCATCCTGTAAAGCTTTTGCAATGTAGAGTCTTGCTAAATGCATATAACATTCCATCTACTTGTCTTGCTTCCAATTTGTGCTGGACTTGAACATACTTTTAAGTGGCATTGTCCATTTCTCTAGACTCTCCACTGAGTTAAGCAGTCCAATTCCCACTTTCCAACTGTTCAGGTGAAAAAACACTCAGCCCTTTTTCAGAGCGAACTCACCCTTTGGTTGCAGGTGCCCCACAGGCGATTCCTCCACAAGGAATTTTCTCTCTCAGAGCTTCTGGTGCCTCAGCACAACTTTGATAGGCAGCTTCTTTCCCTTAGCCGGACACAGGAGGATTGTCCCTGGAAAATAGGCAAAAACCTTCCCCTCCATCCCCTCAGGGATGGGGCTGTTGAACCATTGAAAGCGGTCTCCACCACTTCAATTACCAGTTCCTGTGTTCCCCTTCAGGTGGAAAGACACACCTTCCAAAAGTAGCTCTAAAACAGAGCTTAAAGCTCTGAGAGCCTGCACACACTTAGCTTTACTACTGTCTCTCACTCAGACTGCACACAGACTGAATTCAAAATCCCCAACGTTCTACACTAACCTCCAACTGTAACATTCCAGTGTGGCTTATGCAGCTGCAAAAGTTCTATGGTGATGTCATCCCTCAGTCTCAGCTGAGACTGAGAACAGAGTGAGACAGTGTGAAGTTCATTTAACTGGAGTTTCACAAGCTGCCTTTTCTGCCTACCACTAGGTCTTACTGGGATTCTAGCAATCCCGGGTAACAGGGGGGTTACAAAAAGATATAGCTACGACTAGCTCCTGAGCAGTGAGTATGCATGTGTGGTCCAGCATTTTTATGCAGTTAGTAATGTGAATCAATTTTAATTATGCACACAAATGAAACATTAAAGGTAACACTAGCAAAATCAGATATTTATTTTTACAGTTAATCTTTTTATTGTAATTATTGTGATAATACATACAAATACACTACATTCTCCAATATACACTTACATAAATTCTTAATAGAGAAGGAAAAAACATGATGTCTGAAGTATTATACAATGATATTAAAGGGGGAAACAAATGTTGAGAAAACAATATGTAGCAGTACAATCTGTATGATAGAGAGAAAATATGGCAATTTATGCTTCAAGGGGTAAAAGGAGTAGATACAAACAAGAAATATGAGCAGTTGTGATTGTACTTCTATTATGCTGTAATTTAGTATAAGTATGTGTAAGATTGCATAAAGTAAGAACATAAAAAAGAGAAAAATATCTAAGAAAGTGAACAAGAATGATGAGGGAAAGGGAAGAAGAAAAGGAGATAAAAAGATAGAAAGAGAGGAGATGAAAAAGGAATGAAAGAGCTAGAAGCGAGATTCCAGTGTGAACATATAACAACCCATGGATTAAGTGATGATATGTGTAGATGTGTTTAAATATTTAAAATAGTCCTGTCAGCATTTATTATATAAATTAAGTCAGTCAGAGGCTAAGTGTGACATACGATCAAGGATGGCGTATTGAGATAGTTGTTTGAGAATATCCAGGAGGGTGGGAATGGTGTTGGATCTCCAGTGCATTAGCATAAGGTGTTCAACTTGAAGGAATAGTAGGGATAACCACCTATTCTGAGACTGGGATATTTTGTATGTTTGAGCATTGAAAATACCAAGTATGCACTGTTTTGGATCTAATGCAAAGGATAGACCAATCACTTTCATTGCAAAGAAATGAATATGATGCCAAATATTGTGTATGGGAGGACAATGCCATAAAATATGTAGCAAATTGCCATTGGGGGAGTTACAGTGCCAACATTTATTGTTGTTCATTAAGCCCATTTTTTCCAAAATCTCAGGAGTTCTGTACCATAGATGCAGAATTTTGATTTGTATGAGTGAACTGTGATTATCCTTGAAAGATTTATGGCAGGATAGCCAGCAGTTATGCCATTGTGAATTGGTTATGTTATAATTTAAAAGGGTACTCCATTTATTTTTTGCAATGATAGATTGATTTGGAATTGTATTTCTGGTATGTTTGTAAATTATACTATTTAATTTAGAGTTTGTTTTGATCCATTTAGAAAAAAAAGTATCATATATAGATTGATGAGGAATAGTAGGAAGATAAAGGTGCCATGCCATGCGTTACTGTAAATATTTTCAGAAATCTTGTAGGGGAAGATTCCATTGTATGCACAGGTCAGAAAAGGATTTTAATTTGAGAGTCTGAGGTATAAGTATATCCTCCAAGAAAAATATCCTGTTTTTCCAATTACAACAAAAAATTGGGTGATTATCAAGAGTGATGTTGCAGTTCCCCCAAACGGGGGCATATATGAGAGGGGTTGGGTTGGATATAAGGGGTTTATGAATTATTTTCCAGTAATATATAGATGATGCTATAGTAGGGTGAGATTTTAAATTGGGGGGAGAGGGTTATAAATGAAGGAAGAAGTGACATTGCCAGGACATAGAAATGTTTCCATATTGACCCACAACAGTGATTTATTGCCAGGTTCATTAAACCATTTTACAGTTTGGGCAGTGCGGAAGGCCCAAAAATATACTTGGAACCAGGGGAGCCCAAAGCCCCCTTTGGACCAGTGGGAATGCAGTTTGTTATGACCAAATCTGGGATTTTTGCCTTCCCATACAAAAATTGCCAATTATATCATCAATTCTAACAAAAAAAGTAGGGACGGTTAAAGAGATATTTGAAAATAGATACAGTATTTTGGGAGCTATTGACATCTTGATAGTGGAGATTTTCCCCATTAAAAGAGAGATTAAGCAGTTTCCATCTGTTGAGAGTGTTTTTAATATTTGCTAATAACCGGGAAAGATCGGTGTCCCATATCTTGTCTAATTTAGAGGTGAACTGTATTCCAAGATAAGAGATACCTTGAGGGGCCCAATGAAAACCTAATATTGTATTCATAGCAGGGTTACAAAAATTGTTCAATGGCATTGTTTCTGATTTGTTTAGATTCGGAGCGAGCCCAGAAAGTGAAGTAAAGTTGCAAAGTAACTTCATTAAGGGTGGTCCCAAAATTTCAAGATTTTAGAGTAGAATGAGGAGGTCATCAGTGTAGGATGGTGAAGTATAGCAGGAATTACCAGTAGGGATACCTTGGATCATGGAGGATTAATGAAGAGCAGCTGATAGGGGTTCCATAGCTAGAATAAAAAGAGTGGGTGATAAGGGGCATCCTTGCCTGGTACCTCTTGCCAGATGAAAGGATGAGGACAGAGTAGAGTTAGTAAGAACCCGGGCAGAGGGGAGGGTGTATAGTAATTGAATCCATGTACAAAATGTATTAGTGACACCAAAGTGGGATAGAATGGGATACAAATAAGTCCAGTTGAGAGAATTGAATGTCTTTTCAAAGTCGGTGGCTATAGCTGTGGCAGGTGATTTAAGAGATTTAGCTTTGTAGATTAAATTAAATAATGAGCGGAGATGATCAGAACCAGTTCTATTTTTGATAAATCCAGCTTGGGAGGTGTGGACAAGTTTAAAAATTATTGATTCTAAATGAGTATTTAATATTTTGGCAAAAATGTTCCCATCCATATTAAGAAATGATATTGGTCTATAACTGGGTGAGAGAGAAGGTTCTTTATCTTTCTTTGGTAGGATGGTTATAATGGTTACTGTCATAGAATAGGGACGTTTACCTTGTGAAGCTGCTTCTTTGAAGACCTTAAACAGTAAGGGGCATAAGATGTCAGCTAGGGGTTTATAAAAGTCTACGGAAAAACCATCACTCCCAGGAGCTTTACCAAATTTAAGGGAATTTAGCGCAGCTTGTATCTCTTTTAAGGAAAAGGGTTCATCTAGCAAAGCCATATCTTGTTGGGAGAGGTGTGGTAACTGTAAATTGTCCAGAAATTGTTGTATATATTCAGGTTGTGGGGAGTGGGTGAGGTATAATTGTTGGTAGAAGGATTGCATAATATGGTTAATTGAGGGATTATCTGTATGGATTTTGTCTGAAGTATCTTTCAAACTGGCAATATGTCTCTCCATCTGTTGATTCTTGAGTTGATAAGCAAGCAGCTTCCCGCATTTATCCCCTTGTTCCCAATAACGGTGTTTAAGTCTAAGGAGGGTGAGTTCAGCTTTTCTGGATATTAATTAGTTGATTAGGAGAGACAGGGAGGGCAGAAAAGGGGGAGTAGCTCTCTATGTAAGGGAAGGGATAAAAGCAACTGAACAAAAGAGTAAACAGGGAGGAGAGGAGGCACTGTGGGACACCTTAGAGACTGGAAATAGCACCACAAACTGCACAGGGTTGTATATAGACCCCCATGTCAGGGGGAGGGAATGGACAAGGATATGATAGAAGGCATACTTAGGATGGCAGAGGAAGGGGATATACTGTTGCTGGGGGACCTTAACATGCTAGATGTTAACTGGAGCACCTTTGTGGCAACCACATCCAAAAGCAGGGCCATTCTTGATGCCCTTCAGGTGGCATGCCTCAAACAGCTAGTTTTGGAACCCACTCGTGAGGGAGCAATCTTAGACCTCATACTCTCAAATGGGGACAGTGAGAGGATCTCAGATCTAGAAGTGGGTAGCCATTTGGGAACAACTGAGCACCAAACAGTGTGGTTCATGATAAACTCTGCTACAGAGTCAAGCCATACAAAAGTGAGGGTTCTGGACTTCAGCAGGACTGACTTTGGCAAGATGGGAGAGTGCCTTAGGAAAGCACTAGCAAACAGGCTAGAAGGAGGGGTGGAGCAACAATGGGCAAATATCAAAACTGCCATCACAGAGGCAACAAGCCTTTGTGAGAAGCAAATAAACAAATCAAAATGAAACAAAAAGCCACTATGGTTCTCAAAAGAGGTGGCGGTGAAGGTTAGGGAGAAAAAGATAGCATTTAGGAAGTATAAGGAAACACAGAAGGAGCAGGACAAAGAACTACCAGTTAAGGCAGAAGGAAGCAGTGAGGGTAGTCAGAATAGCAAAGGCACAAACTGAGGAAAAGATAGCTAACTCAGTTAAGAAGGGGGATAAAACCTTTTATAGGTATATCAGGGAGCATGGAAAGACAAAGGGAGGGATAGCGAGGCTGAAAAGAATGGATGGTGGGTGGGCAGAGAGTGACAGTGATAAAGCAGGGATACTGAATAAATACTTCTGTTCAGTATTCACAAAAGAGGAAGTGGGGGAGGTGCCTAATCCAATTAACAGAAGCACCCTGGAGAGGGGGTCGATCCCAATCCTTTCACAGAAGAAAGGGTTCTGAAAGTACTCCTAAAACTGAAGGTGGACAAAGCAATGGGGCCAGATGGAATTCACCCCAGAATTCTAAAAGAATTAAGCAGAGAACTAGTGACACCACTGACTATGCTTTTTAACAAATCATGGGAGGATGGTGTGGTACCTGAGGACTGGAAGAAGGCGGATGTGATTCCCTTTCACAAAAGTGGGACCAAGATGGAGGCAGGAAACTACAGACCTGTCAGTTTGACCTCTGCAGTATGGAAAGTGAAGGAATCACTTCTGAAGGAAAGAATTGTTGAGTACTTAGAGGCCGGTGGGGCGCAGGACCCAAGGCAGCATGGGTTCACAGCAGGAAGGTCATGTTAGACGAATCTAATTGATTTCTTTGACTGGGTGACCAAAGTAGTAGACCAGGGAGGGGCTGTGGACATGGCCTACCTAGACTTTGCAAGGCATTTGACACAGTCCACACAAAGATTAGTAGTCAAATTAACCAGCCTAGGAGTGGGTCCCAGGTGGTAGCCTGGGTAAAACATTGGCTGAACAACAGGACACAGAAGGTAATTGTAAATGGAGTCCACGCTGAAGAAAGAGGGGTTACTAGTGGGGTATCACAGGGTTCAGTACTGGGACCAGTCTTCTTTAATGTCTTCATAAGTGACATTGGAGATCACCTGGAAGGAAAGGTATGTCTCTTTGCAGATGACACAAAGATCTACAACAGGGTTGATACACAAGGAGGCATGGAAAGGATGAGAAGGGACTTGGCAAGGTTGGAGGAATGGTCAGAAGTATGGCAGCTTGGATTCAATGCAAAGAAGTGCAAAGTTATGCACCTGGGGAAAAAAAACCCAGGGGAAGATTACACAATGGGGGGGTAGAAACAACAACAAAAATGGAAAGAGACCTAGGGGTAATCATAGCAGATGACCTTAAGGTTGGCAAGCAATGCGAGAAGGCAGTAGGGAGGGCTGGGGGGATACTGGGATGTATAGGGAGAGGCATCACCAGTAGAAAACAGGAAGTTGTTATCCCTGTACAGACAGTTGGTGAGACCCCATCTGGAGTACTCGTCCAGTTCTGGAAACCCATCTCAAGGACATAGACAGGATGGAGGCAGTTCAGGAGGGCAACTAAAATGATGCAGGGTCTGCAAGAGAAGCCATACAAGGAGAGACTAAAGGAGCTTAATATGTATACCCTTGAGGAAAAGAGGGAGAGGGGGGACATGATAGAAATGTTTAAGTACCTCAGTGGAACCAACAAAGTCCAAGAGGGTAGCGTCTTTCAGAAAAAGAGATGTGCAAGAACAAGGGGACACAATTTGAAGATAGAGGGGATGGCTCAGGGGCAATGTGAGGAAGTATTTTTTCACAGAGAGGGTGGTGGATGCATGGAACAGCCTTCCTGAGGAGGTTGTGGGGTCTAAAACTGTGGGAGAATTCAAGAATGCATGGGACAGACATAAGGCAATTTTTGTGGGGGGGTAGGAAGAAATAGGCTGTTGGTTAAATAGGATCTGCAGCTTATCCTGTAGGTAGGGAAATGGGCAGACTAGGTGGGCCAAGAAGTCCTTATGTGACATCAAAATCTATGTTTTTATGTTTCTAAGGTGAAGTTGTGAGTTATTATCTGGATTTTTTTGTTTTATAATATTGGGTTTCTTTTTCTTTAAGAGATTTCTCTAAATCGGCCAATTGCTGTTCCGTTAGTTTTTTCTTGTGTGCTGCATAGCTTATAATTTTCCCTCTAACTGTTGCTTTAAGTGCTTCCCAGATGGTACCTTGAGATAAATCAGGAGTGTTGTTAAAGGAAAGAAACTCTTGGATTTGGGATCTAATCAAAGGTAAGAAATCAGGGTCTTTCAATAAGAGTGGGTCTAGATGCCAGGAGAGGGGATTTAGATGGGGGCGACCCCCAAATAAGATGTAATTTTTAGGAGAATGGTCTGATATAGTAATCGGGAGGATAGTTGTGTCGATCATTTTTTCAGTGATGAATGGGGAAGAAAACCAGTAGTCAATTCTGCTATAAGATTTATGAAGCGTTGAGTAAAAAGTATAGTTGCATTGTCTAGGATGGTGTAGTCTCCAAATGTTGGTGAGACTGAAGTCTTTCATTGGCATTGAGAGTGCAGAAATACTTCTGGGATGGGAATCACATGAAGAGTTACTTCTGTCTAAATGTGCATCCAAAGCTACATTGAAATCCCCACCTACAAGTATAGGAGAATTGTTAAAGCTACTGTTCATAATTTGTTGGGCCATATTATGAAAGAATTCAGGTGAATCAGAGTTAGGGACATAAATGTTGACTAACATAAGGGGGCCTGCAGGGGTATTTAAGTGGGCTATAATCCATCTGCCATCTGAATCAGAGATGGATTTGATAAGGGTCCAGTTAAGGGATTTATGTAATAGAATAGCAACCCTTTGTTTTTTAGAAGTAGAGAAGGATGGTTTTACGTGACCCACCCAATTCCTTCTGAGTCTGTCGACATCCTCTATTAAAAGTTTTGTTTCTTGTAAGAAAGCAATATGAGTTTTATGCTTTTTGAGGTAAGAAAGTATTTGCTTTTGTTTACAAGGTGAGTTGAGTCCCTTAACATTCCATGAATGTAGAATTAGATCACTCATGTTAATGGGAGATGAGTATGAAAACACAAATAGGAGTAAGGGACTCATATTGAAAGGGCTAGAGGATGTTACAGACTCAGAAGAGAGAGGGCTAGCACAGTCAAATGTGTGCAGGATATTTAGTTTGTGAAATACTTAAATCCTGGGTGAATGTTTCCATTGGGTCTCACAAGGAAGAGAGGTAGCAAAAAGAATATAGAAGACATATATATATAGTTACTAAACAAAACTTATGCATGTTATACTAACACGCTATGAAGTCTTTAGGTAATATAACAAGTCCAAATAAGCCCCCTCCCAAGGAGAGGGTTACATTTGGTTTAGAAACAGGAACATTAGCTGGCCCATCGGTGCAGTGGCAGCACTACGACTTGTGGCGCCATCAACCCGGGTTCAGAAGCGGACTTAGATCATCAGAATGACAACCAAAGGGAGGTAGATGGAGTGTCCCAGGAGACCTTCCTCTCCTGCAGGAGGGAGGGTTGACATCCCCCGCTGCAATACCACTACCTGTGTGAGCATAGGTGGAGGTGCAACTGGGGTATGCAGTGGGAGGAGAGGACTCCGGTCAAGTTCTGGAGCTCTTGCACATCCGCATGCTTGCTCCTTGGTCCTCTGTGCATGCCAGCTACTCTGGGAACAGGATTAACAAAGGAAAAGTGTGGGCGGTGTCCCAGCCTCATACTTGCTTTATTCATCAATTCCTTACATGTATGTCAAGCTCATTTATATCTTTCCTTCATAGACATTTTATCTGTACCCCATAATGCAGTCAGTGGGACCACATAGTCTTCCTTTGTAATGGGGAAGGTATGGTTAGATGTCCCACTGTTAATCTAAAAGTGGTGCAGTGAGGGAGAAATACTACACACCGATATTATCAAGACCACTGCAGATGTAAGAAATGGTACGCTGATTGACAGTTACATTATTCCTTATTGATTTGCAAGAATATATTTGTAAGATGATTTTTTTCTTTATTGAAAATGACAGAAAAGTGGTGATCATTTAGATTTGGGTTAAATGACCAAAGGGGTATGGGTGTGGTCCCAGCCTGGTGTTTGCTTTATTTGTCAACACCTTATACATAAAAATCAGGCTCCTTTATACCTTTCTTTCTTAGATTTTTGTTACCCATACCCCAAAGTGCAGCCAGTGGGATCCCCCCACAGTCTTTCTTGGCATTAGGTATGGTTTGGTCAGATGTCCCCCTGTTAATCTGAAAGTTGCATAGGGATGTAGACATACTGTGCAAAGATGTTGTCCAGACCATTTTAGATACAAGAAAAGGTGTGCTGATTGAGATTTACACTATTCTCAGTTATTTACAAGAGTAGCTACATAGTTGAGAGTGTTTCTTCAGTGAAAATGGCAGAACAGTGGTGGCCATTTTGGTTCAGGCTACATGAATTGTAGTGCTACATGTGTGGCCCCTCTATGATACTTGAATTACTTGTTGACAATTTATACAAATAAATCAGGTTGATTTATATCTTTCATTCATGTTTTTTTTTTTTTAGTTTATTTATTTTACCAGAATAAGGCTCCATTGAGCAAGCTCATTTTCAAGGAAATTCTGGGTAGGAGAGCATACAGATAATTTACAAGACAATACACAATAAGAGAACAGTGAGATAGTTACATGGTAAATACATCTCTGGTAATATATTTAACAGTGCAATATAAAATAAAATACAAGGGGGACAGTATAGGATTTAGCAAAGAAAGCAATGATAAAGATAATCATAGGAAAAAGTAGAAATCATAGGAAAAAATAGAATAATTATTATAGCGTTTAACATATGGAACATTTGAGATAAGGGAGAACTTAACTCAAACGTTTGTTGAGGTCATTTAATACACAAGTCATGTGAGCAGTCATGTGACAGCATCATTTCACATACATGTTTCTTTAAATAATTTTCAATCAATGCTTTAAATATTGTACGGCTGACCAAGCCAGTGAGTTTAAGGAATTTCTGTGATCTATTCCACATTGTTGGAATATTACTATGTATTGCCAGTTTACCAAACTGGTTTGAGACCTTCGGAATATCATAAAGTATATAACTGTTTTTCCTTAATGAGTAAGTACTGTAAGAATTTATAAAGAAGTCTGAGATATATAGCTCAGGACACCATTAGTAACTTCTTTAAAGTCTCATCCACACAAATTTGTGAGTCTTTTTTGAAGTTAATGAAGTCCATCCAATGGCATCATATAGGGTGCAATGGTGCTTTATTGGTGCCTATTCCATAATATATATAAGGGCCCTGTGTAGAGTTCATCCAGTTTGTGAAAGTGAGATTAAGAACAATGACTACAGATTAAATCGACATAATTCAATAAAGGAAGGAATGTAGCTTGTACTAGTCTTTTCTGAGCATACTGTGGAAGAAAATCTTTATTTCTTTAGAAAAAGCCTATCCTACATCCTGTTTTTTTACATCGTGCCTCAACATGTGTTAAGAAGGACAATTTATGTCTGTCCATAGTCCAAAGTATTTTAAACTGTTTTCTACGTTAAATGTTTCACCTAGAGGGGTAGATATGTTTGGGGCAGGGGCAGTGGACAGGACCATATTATTATGAGGAAAGACCATAATTTTGGTTTTATCTGAACTGAGTAGTAATTTGTCCTGGTTGAAACTTATTTACAATTTGTTGAAATCCAATTGTATTTCAGTGAGTACTTCAGGTGAGTTGGGCTTTGAGATATGTATGACAGTGTTATCAGCAAAAGAGATGAATGGAAGCCATTTCAATGTTTCTATTTAGATCATTGGTTTAGGTCATGAATAACAGGGGCCCTAGAATTGACCCTTGTGGTACTGTTTTAGTAGTGTTGTGCAGGAAGAAAAGGAGCCCTCCACTTTTACTTACTGTTATCTGCCAGTTAGGTAGTTTGCAAACCATAATCTAGTAACATCACCTACTCCTAAACCTTGTAATTTATGTAGTAGTATATTATGATCAACTGTGTTGAAGGCTTTACTAAGGTCTAGAATTTTTATTAGCTGCACCCCATAGTGCGGCCAGTGGATTCCCTGCAGTGTGCCTTAGCAATTAAGAAGGAATGGCCAGATGTCACACCATTAATCTAAAAGGGGTCTATGACACCGGTTCCACAACTATTTTGTCAGTCAACATTACAGTGACAGATATATGTCAACTGCAGTTGTGGTCAGCATAAATCCATCCAAAAACACTTTGTTTCTTTCGGGGGGCTTCATCCCCCCAGCCCCCCATGTGGGGAGCTCTGTCCCCACCCCACCCCCGTAATTATTATAATCAACTCTGAGTTGGAAGTGATTTGGGAAGGGGGTGCAAGACTCCAAAAAAGCAGTTCTGGGGTCCCACGGTGACAGTACAGACACCCTTTGCTGTGTCGCTGTACTGTCATTCTCAGTAACGGTGTCAGTGTTTGGTAAGCATGCAATCTAAAAGTAGTTTAAGGATGTAGAAACACTGCACACAGATATCATCCAGACAATTGTAGATATGTGAAAAAGCTGAGTAAGATTTACATCAGTCCAAAAGAATTTACCCCCACAGAATTTGCACACTGTAGGCCAGATATTCAGAAATGTGCCAAAGGCCAGCACAAGTCCAGTGCAGCACAAAACCAACGTGCCAAGGTGCAACAAGTGCCATATTCAGAGGATGCACATGTTGAACTGTGCCAATGCAACCCAGCTGAACATGGCAGAGATGCACCATGGAGCAACCAGACTTGTGCCATAGCGCAACCGACCTGCGCCATGGCGCAAACAGGCCTGCACCATGGTGCAGAAAGAGATGCCCCAGGTAACTGTGGGAGCACAGCAGCAGAGCAACAGAGGGGGCTCAGCACAGGAACAGACCCAGGGACAGTGCCAGGAAAACACAGTGTCAGGTCACAGGTGGCCATCACCAGCAGGGCACACACAGGAACCCAGACAACCCCTCCCCAGAACATAACAGTGGCACAGAAAGCAGGCAACAGGTGGCACCAATGACCAATGGAGGGCCACTAATGGAGTCCCCCCTTACAGAGTAATGGTTATGTGGATCTGGGAGCACACTGAATATTTCTTATCCTATATTTTGTATCCTAGATAGGGCAGGGGAAATGCTACATCTCATTGTCACAGGGATGTTCATTTACACATTTTTGCACTGCATTTACTCAGGCTGTCCCAGATTAGATGCAATATCTTGTTTTTAGTGGGGTCATGATCTTACCATTTTTATAATGTATTCAGGCTACCTAGTCCAGAGCCCCCATATTCAAAGGAGATATGCAGCACATCCCGGTGGAAAAGGGAGATGTGCTGCACAATTCCAACAAAGCACAACAGTGCGATATTCAGACATGTGGAATGCGCTGCCCACAAGGGATTGGGCCAGGGCATACACAAATGGTATGTTGTTCAAGTTGAGGAAGCAATCCCATGCATATGCCATGCTGCAGCATATTCAGTGGGAATGTGCCCCTCACAGTCCAGAGCACCGCAGCCCGCAGGCCACAAATAGCTGGCCTAGCCCAGTCAGCCTCCCACAGGCAGGCTGCAGATGTGCACCCAGGTGCACAGCAGCCTGGCAGCCCTGGTAGACTAGAGGTACCCCCTTTCCCTCCCAAATCTAGCAAACTCCCTTACTGAAGAGCTCCATAGTTTATGGCCCCCCAGACCTGATTGCACCAGAGGAAACCATGGTCCCTATCCATAGTCTGGAGGACTCCCATCCACTGCCCCTGTACACAGACACCCTCACTCTCCCCATACCCAACCTGTTGCAAACACTGGCACTGCCCTCCACACCCTGCCACAGCCAGCCATTGACTGCTCTGAACCCAGGCTGGGGACCTGCACTCTGGAATGGCCCAACTGTGTGTACTGTGCACTGGGGTACCAGGCCAGCTGCAGATCCACCAGTGTATGCAGCTGTGAGTACATCCCTGGCAAACTGAAGAGGGAATTTACGTACCTCCAATGCATGCCATGTCAATGCTGTATCTTCCTGCTGTCATATACCGCTGCAAGTCCACACTCTCCCCTGTTCCCCTGTGAAACATGCCACCCTCCAGACTGCTGAAGTATCCCATGTGCCATGGGGTGCGGTATCCTGTAATGACATTTGCAGTGAATGCTTCAGGTCATATATAGTTCATCCACAGTTCCCCAATTGTACAAACAAATAGGAGATTAGCTGTAACATGCCTGTTTTGGGACCTGTGTGATTGGGTACAGCACTGGCCATCGTCCACACTGAGCAGTGCAATGGCACCAGGATGATGGATCAGCATGCAAGTGCCTGAGGAGTGTGGTCACTGGGTGTTATCACCCACACACAGCTCGTGCCTACATATAACACATTTCAGCATCCTACTGTGAATGCTCTGCCACCTGCCAGTAGAGTAGTATGACCCCATTACAGAGCCAGTCGTCACAATGGGATGGGCTGGGGGGCAGGGAGGGGGCCTTCTGTGCATTGTTAAGGGGGGTGGGGGTCACTACACTATGGACATGGACTGTGGGTGTATTCAGGTGCAATTTGGGATGGCATTGGGTTCCCTACAATATGGAACTGATAGACCCTGGACTCCGGTACAATCAGGGCTGGTGGAATGGGTGGGGGGTGCCACTATACCACCAGAGACTTCAGGATCTGTCCCACATCAGAGTGATCAGGGTCGGGGCTTGGGGGCGAGAGCTGCTCCAGTGTGTTCATTCCCATGCCAACATGCAAATGGGCTGGTAATGAGCATACATAAGGTCCCTTTGCACTCTCGATGCTCAATTAGTTCATTTGCATTCCTGGGCTGAATATCGTCCATGGGGGCTGCGGTGCATACCAGTATGTGTCACGCATTCCCCCTGGAAGGTATTCAGTCAGGGTCACCCTGGATGCACCTAACTTGGCGGCAGCCTGCACTGTGACTCCCATCCAGGGTCACATTTCCAACAGCAACAATGAAGCCCGCCAGGATGAAGTGCAGTGTCACAGGTTTACTGCATGACAAAAGGGATTGACTCCCTTTGAAACTGCATTGTTTGCTGCAGTAACTCTACTGCAGAATTCTGCAGTGCTGAGCTTCTCCTGGTGGGCTTCACTGTATGCACACCCTCTCTGAATGTTGTATCAGTGCCGACTGGTGCATCCTCTTTGTGCAATGCATCTTTCTGCTCGTGCATCGATCCGGCACTTAATATCTCCCCCCAGATGTAAAATATTGTTTTTAGTGCATTCTGAATTTACACAAAGCAGCATAATACTGTGTAGCTGTAGAGCCCCACTAAAAATAAGATGCCATTTCTTCTGTGAACTATCCAGGCTAAATGTATAGCAATCTGCAGACATATTCTAGGAAAATGCATTGCAAAAATGTGTAAAAGGAAGACCACATTGAAACTGCCTCTCTACAGATCTGCATTGTGAAGTTTCATTAGAAATAATGGGTAAAAGCATCCCAAAAACTCTCCACAGCTATATCGGCTCTGACCAGAGTTTGTTATAAATTGGTGTGACATTTTGCTATCTTTCACTCTCTGAGTACTATGCCTAAGTTTAATGATTTTTCAAATAGTGTTTTTAATGGTATGCAGATACTATGTTTCATTATTTTTAACATAGAAGGAGTGATATTATCCAAATCTGGAGCACTATGTGGTTTTCATTTTTCAATTTGTGAAATTATGTCTTTAATATGAACTTCAAGCCTGCCTATATCTGTATTTTTTGTATTATTCAAAATATTTTTGGTCAGTTATAAAATGAACAAAAATAAGTATTAAATGTGTCTGCCATTTCAGCTTGATCTGTAATCAATTCTTTATTTTCTTTTATCAACATCTGTGCTGTATCTGTCTTTTCCAAAGAATTTATATACCCGCAGAACTGCTTACTATTATTTTTGCATGCATATTTTGCTACTTTCTTCTGAAAATTTCACTTTGCTTTATTAATGTTGTTTTTACATGTATTTTGGATCATTTTAAATTTTCTCCAATTTTCATCCTAGTTTTGTCTCTTGTAAATTTTATTTATTTAAAATTGGTGACCAGGAAAGGCACACTGAGCCGAGGCTTGCTTCCAGGTGTGACCTGGGTACAAAGCAAAACAATGATAGAAGTTTGAACATGGTTACAGTATACATGACTTAAAAAAAAATGTTTTACAAGAGGATAATATAGTACAGGCACAATATATACAAGATAAGACATAATATAATAAGGCAGGAGTGCATAAATGTGATGACAGTTGTGTTTTAGGACACTTGGTAGGGGGAACTGCAGCAAGTAGGGGCGGAGCTTGTAATCAGGAGGGTAACCAGCTCAGGCCAGCTGGGACCTGTTATCTCAGGTAAGTAGGAAAGAAACTTTGTAGAGATAGGAGGGAGAGAAGGCACAGTAAATCCACCGGGGAAGATATTGGGAAAGGCCCACGAGGAATCAGAAGCAAGATGGAGGTGGGGTAAGGCGCATTTGGGGCACTGAGGGGAGGTGAGGAGTCTATGGAGTTTTTTGAGGGAAGAGAGTGGAGAGGCAAAATGAAGGTCAGAGGGTAGATTATTCCAGAGAAGAAGGAGATGGTATGAGAAGGCAGACTGGCCTGCAGCTGAGTGAGGATGAGGGATAGAGAAGGTACGCAAGTCTCTGTGGTGAAGATAATAGGTATTGGAGTTTACAGGTATAAGGCAATGTGAGAGATGGGGAAGGAGTTGAACCAATACTTACCTATGAGAGAGGTGCAGTGGACAATTCACCTGTGAGTTAACGGAGTGAGGGAAAGTGTGGCATGTAGGATGCAGTGATGGGTAAGGGGGGGCAGTGGCAAAATGGTGAAAGACATTAAGAAGAGTGTCCAATTTGGAGAGAGAAGTGGCTGGAGCAGTGTCGTAGACTGTGTCTGGGTAGTTCAGCACTGGCAGGATCATTTTAAGTATTAATTCAAGTCAGGTGGGGAAAGAGAGGCAGGCTTTGTGGAGGTAAAGGACTGCAAGTTTGTTGCAAATGTCCTCGATGTGGGTAGAGAGGTTGCGGTGACTATCCAGCCAGACACTCAGGTATTTGAAGCTGGAAACCAACTCAAGGGGTGAACCATCCAGTGTGATGATCACAGGGGAGGCTGGTAGGGAGACAAGCTTTTGTCTGGAACCCAAAAACATGGTTACTGTCTTTTTGGCATTAGGTTTTAATTGGTTTGATTGGAACCAGGTTTGAACCCTGTTGAAATCAGGGACATGATGTAAATTGTACAGCACAGTGCAGTATTTTTGTTTTTTATTAGTTTTATAATACATTTATGTAACCTTTTTGGTTTTATTCCTTTGTAGTTATATTTTTTACACGTTTCACATACTTGTTCATGACGGAGTGAATTGTGATTTTTATATATTCCCAGCTCACCTCTATGTTTTATTGATTAAAGTTGTACTCCAGCCTATTTCTTTTTTATCTGCATTTATATATTTACTGTTTGCTGTTTTATACAAGCACAATGGCAACAGACACCCAACCAAAAGGCACATCCCAGGCTCCGAGAACACAGGACATGGAAATGTTGGACACTGAAGCCACAGCTGTGGATGACAGCCAGGGAGGGAGAGCAGGGACCCAACAAGATATCACACTGGAGGAGTGTGATGCCCTCAGTGTGAACATCATAGCAGCTAACATTGCACAAGACCTCAGCCCAGACACTATCAGGGAGCTGAAGGCATGACTGGACGAAGCTGCACATGCACTGCAGGATCAGGGGGACAATTCACCCACAGACTATAACACCTACTGCCAGTCAGTGGTGGGAAGCCAGGAGGAGCTGACCGAGATGCTCAACTGCATAAGGCTGTGCCTTGAGGAACATCATAAGAACATGGATGACAGCATGGCAGGCGTAGTGACAGCAATAGAGGAGGGCATGAGCAAGACACAGGCATCCCTCAAAACCCTGGTGAAGGCCATGCAAGCCACACAGGCATGTGTACAGGACCACATGCAGGCACTGAATAAGCTAGCAATGGCTCTGGAGAAATCTGTGGGACAGCAACAGAGACAGACAGAAAGAGGTCATTGCAATGGCATTGCAGACAATATTGTCAACACACCATGTGAGGCACCCATGTGTGCAGCATGTGCCAGAGGACACAACACATGCACAAGACACCATGCAGCACTAAACAACAGTGCCACACATGAGACACAGTGATGCAGCAGTACAGGCCAATGCAGCGGAGCTGCATATCATGCCACCAGCACAACCAAAGAGAACAGCAGTGCAACAGTCCACTACAGCTGGGTCACAGATGCAGACACCTGTGTCAGTGGTGCAAACAACACTGGTTCAGGGCCAGGATGCACAACATGGCAACCCCAGCACCAGTGAGAGGGGTCAGAGGGGTCAGAGGGGCCAGAGACCATCAGTAGGCACACAACCCATTGCCACCGACCGCAGCAGTGTGGGACAGCAAGAAAACACACAGCAGCAGACTGTTGCAAGGGGAACTGGAGTCCAGCAAGGCATTCATACTGCCATGCCTGCCACGTGACAACAACCACTGGAGACACGGGACACACTGCAGGCAGCTGATGGGTGTGCACCACCAACCAAAGCAAAGAAGCGTGGCTGAAAGCCCAGAGCAACAGCCATGCAGGACACAATAGTGCCCGTTGTCAGCACACCAATGGTGCTGAAGGGTGTGAGGGACACAAGCACCAGTATTATTGAACAGACACACCAGCAAGCTGGTGAGACACAGGAGTTCCAACCACAAAAACAAAACAGACCCACTAAGAAGCCTGGATAAGATGGACAATGACATTTGTGCTGGACAGAACATTGCCAGGGGTGGGGGGGGTGCACTGTACAATGAGAAATAGTGTGTGCGTCTGGCACTGAGTGCTAGATGTAGGAATGTGTGGGGTGTATGCAATCACAGGGTGTATGTGTGTTGTGTTTGTTTCCACAGGGTGTGTGAATGTGTAGGGTGTGTCTATGCACAGTTGTTAATGCACATTGTGAATCACAAACGACACATGTCTGTAATAAAGATGTTGTAATGGGCATGTGTGTTGTGCAATCTTCTGACACAGGTTGACACTGTATGTTGTGAGGGTCATGGTTAGGAATGTGTCTCCATGTGAGCTGTGCCACATGTGCATGGCCATAGCACAACTTGCTACAGCTTACTACATGTGACATTCAGTGAACCACAACAGAGTGCGTTGAACATCATGTGACACCACTGATGGCAGACTGCGTGCACCACTATACCAACAGACACATGTTGTAACAGTACAGACATGGCAACAGTGCATGTTACCACAGTATGCCTGCCATACACAAGTGACCCCAACAGTGCAATGACCATGCAGATATTGTGACCACCACACTGTCATGTATGGCACAGGACACAGGACACAGGGGGTGCTCCTGTGGAAGTGGAGTGTGGGCCACAATACACACAGTTGTATGGCAGCACCAAACAACAGTTATGTCCGCTAGACATGATAGACATCACCCATGTGGTGAAAAGGGTGTCCGACCATGGTATGACCATGGCTGTGGCCCACATCGTCAATGTGAAGGTTTGCAACACAATGCACAACAGATGACTGGACGCAAGTAGAAGAGTCCATGTGTGGGGAGGGACGGATCATGATGGATGTGTAGTTGGATGAGGGATGGAGTACATGAGCTGCCCAATGTGCCGCACCCTGGGGTGAAGCTTGATGTCCCCCCAGGGTATGTGCAACTACAATGAGCAGTGCAGGATGTGTGGGTGTGGGGTTGTGTTCTGGGCTACTGTACCACCCCACCGGGGGGGGGTGCAATGTCACTGGTGTCTGTGGCTTGGGGTGGTTCACTGTTGTAAATGTTTTGGGGGGCTGTGTCAGTGATGTTAGTGATGTGGTGTGGCCTGTGTGACTGGAATCTGTGATGTGGGGGGCTGTGGCACTGCTGTCCGTGATGGGTGGTAAACAGGGTTGCATGCAGACACATCTGCCACACAGACCAGGACTGTGATAACAGTCATCGTATGCCACTTATGCGTGTAATAGTGCCGCAGCAGCATCACGTCACCAGGGCATATTGCAATGTCCAGTATGTGGTACAACACGCATCCGCAGTGTGCATTAAAATACTTATGCATATGCGTCGAAATACATCGCATGTGCAACTTGCAGTGAGGTAGACCACACATGTGGCCTGCACATGTCTCATGCATGAACATATGCACTGGCAAAAGCAAAGCCACAGTCACCGCAGACAGCAGAGGCAGAGTCTACACTGCTGGGACAGGGCCAAAATGAATACAGGAAGGAAAACAAGTGCCACAATGAGCACATTGAGTGGCAGAGCCCCTAATGTCACAGCAGCTGAGACAGCTCAGCTGATCAATCTTGTACAGCAGTGGCACACCACACTGCTGCCACCTGGTTGCAGGAACCATCCACCCACAGCCAGGGACAGGGTGTGGAGGGCCATTGGAGCATGCCTCACTGACAGCAGTGGTGTGAGACATACCTCACAGCAGCTTAAACATAAATAGCAGGACCTGACAAGGGGGTACCCTGCCATACTCTTCTGCCAATTGTCTATGGCCAAATGGAGGGATGCAGAGATCAGGACTGGCCAGTGACCTGTGGAAGGTGAGTATGGCACCAGGTAGGCATACAAACACATAGCAGTGTCACCAACAGCATGCCCATGAGTACTACACAGCTAACTATGTGTTCCCTGTCTACACAGGTCAGGGTGGTGCCACCCCAGGACCATGTGTGCGACATGCTGCAGAAGGACAGCAAGGTGGACAACAGGCTGCTGTGCAGAGACACTGAAGGCATGGCAGGTGCATACATGGTGCATCATTGGTTATTGTTGGGATGACAATGTAGGGCATACACAGCCTATGGAGTACAGACTGCATGCAGGGCATCCTTTGGCAAGCAGGTACACTGCTGGGTCAACAGGTCATGTGAGTATGTTGGGACAACATGTGTCCCAGGTGTGCATGGGAACACTGCAGTGTAACACTGTGTGCAGTACAGGTTGCATTAGGTGTCCAGGCACAGTGTGGGGGTTTGGTGGGGCCCTCTGTTACTGTGTGATGACTATGGGGTGTCCTGTGTAACATAAGAGCACTACCCAGTCGCAGACATGTGCTGTGGTCTGGGCAATGATGGGAGTGCCAGGAATGCCACTGACATGTGTCATTCCACCTTTGCAGGTGACATCCCCATGTTACCCCTCGCCACAGGGCACTGTTATGTGCTATGGCTGATCAGAAGTAGCGTGACGCCAGGGCACATGCACTACACACACAGTGCACACAATGCAGGGCTTGCCCATTGCCACCAGAAACCGAGAATGAGGAGGAGAATGACACAAAACAACAGGGGGAGGAACAGCATGGTGTGGAAGATGAGGTCCAGGCGATGCATGAGGTGCAACTGGACCAGGGCAGCATGCATGTCCAGGTGGAGGAGCTGGTGGATGAGGGGGAGGACCGTCAGGCACAGGAGGACACCCACATGGCAGGGTCAGCACAGAACACTGAGACAAATGTGCAGGACACCACTGGGGGGGCCTTGGATGTGCCTGTCATCAGGAGAAGAGCCAGCAGGAAGGCACAACTGCTAATGGGTGTGAGGAGTCAGAAACACAGGAGGGGGTGGTGTCACCTGCCTAAAGTCAGGGATGGGGTGGAGGATGAGCCAGTGATGGACATAGCAGCAGGGCATGGTATAGACGGTGCAATGACCAGCCATTACCAGGAAGCCCCAGAAGTGGCCAATGTAGCACCAGTTGCTGAACAGGCACAGCAGGTCATGGCAGATGACATTCAGCAGGACGCCATACAATGGGCCCAGCCCATCAACAGGGACTGTGTCTTCACAGAGCTCATTGCAGCTATAATGGGTGATGTTGCCTGCTTCCATGGTTCCCTAGGGGCCCTGTTAACTGCCCGGAGGGACCATTAAGGACACATGTACATACAGTATATAGTACTGTGTAACTGCCTGCTGGGGGGTTGTGTGGACTGTGACTATGTTGTATTGTTTAACCTGCAAGGGGGAGGCTTACTTGTGTTACTGTGTTCTATGGTTATGGGTTGTACATACTGTATATGTTGTTATGCTGGGAGGGTGTTTAGTTGTACTAGCCACTGCTATTCATGTGGTTGCCTGACCGGCGGGGGGGGGGTGTTGTTCTTGTTAGTTAAATAAATGATTATTTCAGCTCACATTACTAGTGTCCCTGAGTGCTGTTTGCATGTTGTTTCCTGTGTGTCGTGCATGTGTGCCTGCCATTGTGCACATGTGGTCACATACATGCAGCATACATGTGCTACTGTATGTGTGTCAGCAACCAGCACTTGGACCATGTGTGAC
The DNA here is from genome assembly GCA_016271365.2 of Neoceratodus forsteri. NCBI lineage: Eukaryota > Metazoa > Chordata > Ceratodontiformes > Ceratodontidae > Neoceratodus > Neoceratodus forsteri. The sequence goes on along the minus strand of CM028130.1, from coordinate 755,770,040 downwards.
AGTTGTTCACTCCACAGCTGCAGTCACAACACAGTGTACATGATATCATGGTGCACTTCACCGGTGGAAGGGCTCTGTGGTGTGCAATGTACACATACCACCTTACTACAGTGGTTGTATCAGTGTGGTATCTGTGGGCCTGTATGGCGCCACTCCACTTGAGGGCATACAGGACCCTGTAGGTGGAACTGATAGCACCTAGACATAGTGTGTCTGCCCACCGTCCAGCAACGAGATGTGCTGCCTTGTGCTGTATACCTGTAGTGGTGACACTGTTAACATTATCTGCTGGCCCTGACTGGTACGTAGTGCCTGGTAGCAACGGTGACACATTGTGGTGCTACTGTCCTAGGTGACATCATGTGACATAGGTTGTTGTGCCAAGAATGTCTGTCACGGTGCATGCCCTGTTCATTGTCAGCCACTGTCAGCCCTTGATGTTGATTTAGTGGACTACATTTGATGTGGCATGTCACGGTTATTGTGCTGTATGCCGGTATGGGAAAGCCAGAAGGGGTGGGGTGGGCAATACAGTGGAGGGTATCATGTGGGCCTTGGATTGACACATGTACATCTGCATGTCAGTACAAGGTTATTGGGGTGGAATCAGGTGTTGCAGTGCATACCACATGGTCAATGAGGGTCATTCACAATGGCATTTGACCATGTCTGCATGTCCAGATTTGCAACAGTGGTGCAACACAGAGCTCTAGTCACATCCAACAGTGTTACATTTCTGCCACGAACAATGTGTATTGCCACTGTTCAACTGCCCTACCCCCTGACATAACATATGTCTTGACAGCCAGGACCTGTTCCACTGGGCAGATGCTGGCACCACCTGCTGCTGTATCCACGCCAATGTGCACTCATGCACAGTGAGCAACTGTAGTGCTGTGACACGCAACAGGCCATGGCCCCGTACATGGCCATATGGACCACGTGTGCTATTTGTGGCACAGCATGCACACCCATGACAGGCAATCTTCCTGGTGCAAGGATACCAACAATGCTGTACTGGCATGGGGGTTCAGTCACAGGGATGGTGTGCAGCTGTGCAATGCAACACACATGCACTGTGTGTGTTGTCCAGCAAAGTTACATTGCTCCATACCCAGCATGAGTGGGCACGTTCAACACTCATTCCTCACATCACTGTACACATATGCCTGTCCTGTGCAGGTGTATGGCACATCACCAGTGCAGGCTCATGTGTACTGTTGTGGCACAGTGTACCATGCCAACACTACAGACTCTGTGGAAGGACATCACCACACAGGCCATGAGACTATCACCATCCACTGTCGTGTCCTACCACTTGTTCATGTGCATCCATTGCAATGGACATACCCACACCACACTGTATACCTGCCTATGCCATGGTGGTGTTTGACTGTGCCTAGCAGGACCCACCATCCCCCCCAACCATCAGTTACTACGTCTTTTTGCCCTATGGTCCCTCAACAGGTGTAGTGGTGTGAACACAGCCTATGGGCCGTACGCTGGCCAACCTACACTTTACCAATGTCCACATGGCGGCACAGCCTGCAGCACTGAACACAGTACACCACTGAGGTCTCGTGTGCATCGTACACTGGCAGTGTCGTACCAGCACTGTTTTGACTCATACCTGTGCCTATGCATCCCAGCATGTGCCTTGGGCCCCTGCTACCAATGGTCACATGCACACACACACACACACACACACACACACACATATACACACTATCTCTCTCTCTCTCTCTCTCTCTCAGGTTCCAGTGTTCCACTGCACACTGTGGACCACATGGCCATGTGGCTCTCATTGCCTACTGTGGGTACTGGTACAGGGGTTAGGTGCTTCCTAGTGCATGCTGCTGTGTCGGCCAGGTGCTGTACAACAGACATGGGCACAGGTTCTGCATCAGTGCTGCCATGTGTGTGTTGCTTAGCACCTGGCAGACAGTATCCCATCCTGTGGCGTCACATGGGTTGTGTCTGTGGTACCACGGTGTTGCTGTTCTTCCCTCCACATTGTTGTTCCATACTGCTGCCAGTGCCACCCTTGGGGTGTTGCTGTTGTTCCACCCAAGAAGTGTTGCTGGATGACTTCACATCTTGCATGGTGTCCAGCAGGCACACCTCCATGTCTGGCTTCATTTGCTCTGCTGTCAGGCTCAATGTTCCTTACCTGTGCAATGCCTTCCACCTGGTCTGTATTGGGCAGTGGCATGTGCCGCAACAGTGCAGTGTTGTGCAGTATGCAGCATGCAAGCACAATCCTGCAGACCATCTCTGGGCTGTATTGCAAGGCCCCACCAGAGCAATCAAGGCATCTGAATTGGGCCTTTAGGAGTCCGAACATCCTCTCAGTCACAGATCTCATGCTGGTCAGGGCCTCATTGTATCGCTCCTCTGCTGCAGTCTGTGGATGTCGCACAGGTGTCATCAGCCACGACAGTTGCGGGTATCCATTGTCACCTGTTGGGGTGGTAAATATCATAGGTTGCTCGCAGAGTCAGTTGTGCTCTGGGTTGTCTGTTGAGACACACACACACACGCACATTGTGGCCCATGCACCTCTGTGACATGGCAGTCATGTGGCCATGTGGGGGGACACATGTCCATGGGTGGTGCACAGGCTGCAGTCTTTTCCCCTTTATGGTGGACTGGTTAGTGTCCCTTCCTAGCTCCTCCACTTGTCTGTCCTGCTGTCCCTTCACTGCGTCACATTTCCCTGGGCATCCTGTGGTCATGTTGTCCTGTGCTGTGCATGCACTCATGCCCACACTATGTCTGCATGTTTCACAGATGTGAGCACATTTCAAGCATAGACAGTATTGCTTACACTGATACCTACCAATCAGCCATCTGTCAGTGATCTCCCCTCTCTCAAAGGCCTCATATAGGTCACAGTGGCTTAATATGTAGTATTCATGGCAGGATACCAGGTACTTGGCAACCACGTCTGGTAGGCGACAGTCACTGTCACATACCACCTGTATATTCATGAAGTGGTACCCCTTGTGATTGACATATGCATTGCCATCTGGTGTTGGTGCCCTGATGGCCACGTGTGTGTAGTCGATCGCCCCTAGCACATGGATAGAAAGTATGTGTACTTGGAGTGTGGCATATCATTGCTGTGAGGAATCGCCTCAAGAACTTGGACACAGCAGGCTGGGATATACCCACTGTGTGACCTGTGGGGGTTTGGAAGGTCCTTGAAACTAGAAAACATAGTGCTGCATTTACTCTCACTTCCACTGGTAGTGGGTGTCCCCTGTTTGTCACACTATGTAGATCCTCCCACAATTCCTAGCACAGCTCCCTTATGATGGTCTTGTTCATGCAATAGTGAGCAATGCATTCTTCATTAGTGAGCTTCTCAAATGATTTTCATGAGTGGATAGGATGTGGCAAATTCTCTTTGCCACTGTACCCTGCTCCTGTGATCCACCATGCCCCTGGATTCTGCCACACTGCCTGGCATGCCTCCAGTTCCATCGTTCCAGCAGCATGATGCCCAGTAGGACTAGCGGTGCTGACATTGTCTCTGTTGCTGTGTGTCTCTTTACACACTGCTGCCTTCACAATGGGTCACCTGCTTGTGAGAGGGGGCCTTTAATATGCTGCTGTCTGCTTAGACCACCTCCACCCTGGCCTTCCTTACGCCTGCTTGGTTTGACGCATTGACTTGTTCCACATCTTCTGGGAAAGCTTCAGGGTTGTAACTGGTATTTATGCATATCACAAGTCACATTACACATTTGTGCAATGTTCCTTGGATGCAAGTAGTTCGTAACTCATGTTTGGGGCAGCCATTCTGTCTATGGACGTAAGCCTCCTTTTGGAATACTGCATGTTGCAAGTCACTGGCGTAACTTGCAATTTGCGTCATTTGTGCAGGGCATAGTTGTCTTATGTCCATCTCAGTCCTTTTGGAATTGGGGCCATAGTTTCAGTGTTGCCTGAGCAATGAATTATATATTTTAATGATGACACTAATGGGAATAGTAGATGTGCACCCGCTTGAGTATAAATGTAGGTACCAGTTGTACTGACACGAAGACCTGCAATGGTAATACACCACAGTAGAAAACATTCAGAATTAGGATAAATTTGAACAGGAGGCATGTCTCCATGACACAGGATGCAAACCTGTACTATTTTTATTATTATCACTTTCTTACTCAAGACACCCAGTGCTAAAATATTTTTAAAATCTAGAATATTATAATAATTGAACGAGGCAGTATATCGCAGTGGTTTAAGGCTCTGAGCTGCAAATCTGGTGACATCCAGCAGACCAGACATGGGTTTGAATCCCACAGCTTCTACCTACATACTGTGTGACCCTGAGCAAGTCATTTAACTTCCCTGTGCTCCCAGGTCGCTCCTGTAAAAAAACTTTCAGCTTAGTGTGCTACTCCTGGTTAAACAACTAAAAAATAAAAAATAAAATATTATAATGGTGGCCATTTTGTATTGGGTCATGTGACATCCAGAACATCTGAAACATTCACAATTACTATCTGAGATCGGAGACCTAAAAGCTTCCAATGACTGAACAGGAGAGTGTGGTGTCATAGCTAACTACTTATTACCCATTTTGAGAAATCAATACATGTTTAGTTATATTTCATAAACTTCAAGATATATACCTTGCATTCTAATGCATGATTACCCCATTTCAAAATTAAATGCTACATACCGCTATGAATACATATCTAAAAATCAAGAAAAAAAATCAATATTTGGCCATATTGGCATATTTTCTATTGAGAATGCATATTTTCCTACTAAACCTGTATTTTGAAATGTACAAGGGAGCGTTGAGTATTCTACGAGGGTCTTGGTCAATGAGGTAATACTCTGAGAGGGTATCACATTGGCCACCTTGGATATAATCATGTGACTTTTACGATTGTCTCATAATTGCCACATATGGTTACTGCCATAGACAAATTTGTTAGGAATTCAAAAATATATAATTAATGGGGGTTTTGATAAAGAAAGAAAATGGAATCCCTAACTGAAACAGAAAAGTGCAAAATATAGGAAACATTTTTGACATTTATCATGTTTCCATTGAAAATAATAGAGTCAAACCAACTCACAATACTATAAATGTATGGTCCTTATAGGCAACAGCACCACAGGCTCGATAAGGGTCATATTAACTGTGAAATGCCTTCCCCAACAGGAGGCTTTGCAATTCACATCCTCGTTCGTTGGCTGTTCAGACTGGTGACATAGATCTGAAACTTACAACTGTTCTTTGTAATTCACTGTAATGGATAGTGCAGGCTTTTGCTGTGCTGGGGACAGCAAACAAATTTTTTTCAAACATGTGATTACATTATAGAATCAGTTATAACTTTGGAAACCGCTATAACAATTCTACACTGTAATGCTTTAGAAAAACAAAGAGCTAGGCGCTCCACTGGCTGTCTGCATAATAGCGGTGCCCACAACAAAAAACAAGTAAAGTGGCAAAAGAACTGGAGCACCTGCTAGGGCCACAGATCTTACAGATGTACATGCACTGGTGTGTTTAGTAGTTACCACTGTAAAAACACATTACTCACTCCACCGATATACATGAGTGGAGTGAGTAGTGTTTTTTTACAGTGGTAATTACTAAACACACCAGTGCATGTACATCTGTAAGGTCTGTAGTAGGTGCTCCAGTTCTTTAGCCTCTTTAACTGTAACACTTTAAAACTCCTTCTTCCAACATGTCCATTTTTTACTTTCCATGGTAAAAAGAGGGTAACACAATTTGATTTTTGCCTGACATGAAAGTGTAAAACATAAATTTTAGGAGCGGTACCTGGTTGATTTGTTATTGATCATTACCACTGTGTGCCCACATCAACAAAACCACAGCCACAAAGAAGTGCTACTTGATTACACAGCATCATTGGCAGTGACCCACAACTGGTCCAGCTGGCATCAGTTATTTTTGCAACTTACAGTGCTAATATGTGCCTTAACATTACCAATTTCATATTGCAGTTACTGAAAATTGATTTGTATAAATGTTGTCATATATAATTAAGTCCTTCCAAATGACCAATGATCTCTTTTTTCTATGTTTGGCTAGATTGTGCTGAAGTTTGTTCGGATGTCTTGTTCGTGTACAGTGGCATAACCAGGCATACTTCTTGTACGCTATTGCATACAAAAAAAATCCCCTTTTTAAATTGCTGTATTTTTTTTTTTAAAGCTGTCTGTCCGGTCCCTCGGTGGGCGGCCAACCCGGGGGGGGGATGGCCAGCTGGATCCGATAGACATTCTGGCACCAAGTTCGTTGTTGCAAGGTAGTAACAGCTGAAACTGTTGGCATCTAGCGGAGCAACTGGACAGTTTTTGTCCACATGCTTCTCTGTTCCGCAAGCCTCCACCAATCAGTTGCTGTAATTTTCCCACTGCTACCTCCAGTGACAGACTTCAGCTCCTCTGCACCTGCCGCCACTGGCTACTAGTGGTGTGCTTGTCTGTCTGTCAGCTCAAAGGAGTACTCGTGGTTGGCTCTGAGTCAGGATGGGAGAAAGAGACACCACTCGAGTGGAGAAAAAAAGGAACCTCGGGACAGATATCAGGCCTATCTCCCGCAGCCAAGTCAGCTAGTTGTCAGTCAACTCAGTCTGTCCTCCTCCACTGCATTTAAACTGTCCAGTCAGTGCACATAACAAGACAGCAAAGTGATTAACTTGCACCTGCTGCTGCAGCTGGCCTGCATACCACCGCTGTACTTTGCGGTGACTCTGACCTCCAGCAAAACAAGCTCCTGGGCTGGCTTGCTTAGAGAGCATGTTGGAATACTACAACTTTCAGGTAGGAAATGAATTTGGATTGTGACCTGCAAGAGGTTACTACCTGGGCAAATATGAGGGTCATACAGCTGCTGCTGCCAGTGGACCTTGAATTTTGTCTGGCTTGCTTAGTTTCTTTTGGCCCAGTTTCTTTGCTGTATAAGCAACAGCAGAAACAGTGAACATTATTATAAAGCCTGAGTAACAAATCCACCAATCAAAGAAGTTGTTTCCATAGCATGTGATACACTCCTGATTCACGTAGAGCAACACATGTGCTAAGTGTACTGTTGCCAGGGAAGACTTGATGTTATGGGCCCCCAGCATGCAAGACTAGTTTAAGATGTAATGGCCTCCCAAATGGACACATTTCTGTTACCCCCTCGACCTCCTCCCATCACTCCTGCCCCTTGAGATTATCCTACAACCACAAAAGTTACAATAATATTCTGAAAGCAAGGATGCCACATCAATTCTATTGCTTATATTAGCACTTTTTATGCATGTGTCCTAAGCCCACTTCTGTTCTCTACTTAAAGTGTCCCTGATGTACTTGTACCCCAACTGGCCACTTTCTTTACTTGAACCAAACACTGCTTCTGCCAACAAGGTCAGCCAAGGGGGGGGGGGCTCCTTCCCCATTTAAATTTTCTGTCTCCAATTGATTGGGCTGACGGTGGCAGTGATATGTAACCATATACAGTAAAACATTATGTTGTTTTATAAGTTTCTGCCTGGTCCTGCTCTACAATTCACATTCTGTTTAAACAGGAACAGTTGTAGAAATAAATTAATTTAAAAAGCTACATTTTAAAAGGTTTGTAACTTAGACAAACTCAGGTTAGGTCCCCCATGTGCAAGGAGCCCCCTGTGACCAACGGGACTGAGCATACCTAAAACTAGCTCCAACTTCTACTCTACTGGTCTGGCAGGATACATTTGTTTTTTAAAACCATGTTACTGGTAAGCCATGAAAAGTAATCTGACATGATTAATATTATGTCTAGAACACTTTTATGCTTTTCAGAGTGGTTCTAAGTACTAGAACCATTTAACTTTGCTTTGCTGGTCTCACACAGAAAGAAAACACAGGAAACAACTTTTAGTCACTCCCCCTGCTTCTCTGTAGTGTCCCTTCTTCCAGCAGGTGACCTCACAGCCCCAAGCTTGCCATTTCCACCTTTTACTCACCTCCTACTACCCCAGATGTAGCTCTCTGAGGTGGGGTTGGTAGGAAATAAGCACCATAGCTCCTGCCTGGACTGAGCTGTTCAGGGAGGTGGCTGGCATTTGGTTTGCTGGGCCCTCAAGATGCCTACATCCTACTTGGTGGACTGCAAGGTTTTTTTCCTCCATTGTTTTTACTTTGCCTATATGACACAGCCAAGGGCTGCATCTTCCTGCCCATTATTAGCTCAAGATGCACCACTACCTGGGGTCACCCAGGTAGCAGTAATGCAGCACAGAATGCATCCTTCCATCCCCAGAGAAGGAAACCATCCTTGGGACACTTGAATGCTCAGTCTTTCTCCCCCTGCCTGCCCACTGACATCCTGGGGTAATTCCCAAACCTGGGTCGCAAGTGTTACAAGGTGTAGTCCTACAGCTGCTCCAATGGGCCAGCCATGAAACCACTCTTAAAGGGGAACAGTCAGCACCAAGTGCTCCACACTGAAGTGTGGGACTGGTCCCAATGTACACTTTGTGTGCAAAAACATTTTGGTTTACTTACTGTTTACTGTAGTATAGTAGATTATATTGAACCAATTTTGCTTAGTTCATGGTGGAAATTATCCTGTTAATACAGATCCCAGAAATCCCTGCAACTGACATCAGAGCAATAGACAGCAGTGGGAGATTCAATAGCATACAGTGCATGTAAGAGTTTATATAAGCTCTGATCTGATGCCTACTACTCTGATGTCAGTTGCAGGGGATTCTTGGATTTAAATTAACAGATTATGTCAGCCTAGCACTAAACAAAATTAGTCTGATACAATCTACTATACTGAAGTAAACAGTAAGTTTTTGCACACAAAGTGCACATTAGGACTAACCCCACACTTGAGTGTAGGACCCTATGTGCTGCTAATTGTTTCCTTTTAACCCTTACACTGCCAAGGTTTTTCTGAAAATTGCATATCCCTGCTGCCAGAGGTTTTTTCACTGGGTTTGTACACTTATCGGTTATGACGTTATTACATAATTTTTCTTAATTCCCTGGTAAACTTTTTTTGTCAGGGTAGTAAGAAACTAACACAACTATAATTCAAAGTGAAAATATAACGTTTCCAACAAAGACATTTGGAGATATATATGTTTATTTAGTGAAATTTCGACTGTTTTTGCGAATTTGTATTCGCAAAAAATATTGAAGTTTGTAAAAACGTTAAGATCGGTTGCATCACTGATAAAAATTGTTGTCTAAAATGTAACTAATTTTCACTTTCAGGCTACAAATTCTTTATATAAACACAAATTTCACATTGGTTTCTTACCTACAGATTATGAGAGTGACCAGAACGGACCACCTATGGTAGGGCCATGCTGGCCTATGAGGGGTACCTATTGGATTATGGGGTACACGTCACAAAATCCATTAAGAAAAAGTAAGAAGTAGCCTGTTTCACATGATAGGGAAGTGAATGAGTAAATCAAGGGCCAGATTACACCTATAGCTACCTACCCAGGGTCACATGACTAAAAACAAGATGGCTGACACCATCCAGCCATTTTCTGTGTCAAAATGCTTGTGACTCATTTATTGAGATTACTAGATCATAAAAGTGGTAAATGTCAATGGATTACACCCTTTCTTATGGCAGCAGTGGCTTGGATGAAATTTCTGATCCCTAATTTCACATTACAGACCCACTTGCAGATAGCCGAGGTGCCATACCCAACCACCCCTGGTATGTCCATGCTGGCCAATGAGGTGACCACCTATTACATTATGGGGTGCATGCCAATAAATTCAAAAAGGAATAGTAAAAAGTAGCCTGTTTTACATGACAGAGAAGTGATTGAGTAAATCAGTGCCCAGACTGTACCCATAGCTAAATCCGAGTGGTCACATGACCAAAAACAAGATGGCAGCTACCGTTTCATCATTTTCTGTATCAAACTGCTTCTCTTACACATTTATTGTGATAACTACATTATAAAAGTGGTAAATGTCAATGGATTACACCTTTTCTTACATCTGCTGGGGCTTGGATGAAATTTATGATCACTAATTTTACTTTATAGACCCACCAGCATATAGCTGGGGTGCCATACCCAACCACCCCTGGTATACCCATGTTGACCAATGGGGTGTCCACCTATTGTATTATGGGTTACATTCCAATAAATTGAGAAAGGAAAAGTAAGATGTAGCCTGTTTTACATGACGGGGAAGTGAATGAGTAAATCAAGGCACAGACTGTACCCATAGCTACATCCCCTGGGTCACATGACCAAAAACAAGATGGCCGACACCATTCAAACATTTTCTGTATCAAACTGCTTCTGTTGCACATTTGTAGGGATAACAACATCATAAAAGTGGTGAATGTCAATGGATAACACATTTTCTTACTTCTGCAGGGGCTTGGATGAATTTTCTGATCCCTAATTTCACATTACAGACCCACTTGCAGATAGCCGGGGTGCCATAACCAACCACCCCTGGTATGCCCATGCTGGCCAATGGGGTATCCACCTATTGCATTGTGGGGTGCATGCCAATAAATTCAAAAAGTAAAAGTAAAAAGTAGCCTGTTTTACATGACAGAGACGTGAATGAGTAAATAAAGGCCCTGACTGTACCCATATCTACATCCCCTAGGTCACATGACCAAAAACAAGATGGCAGCTACCATTTGATAATTTTCTGTATCAAACTGCTTCTGTTACATGTTTGTAGGGAGAACTACATTATAAAACTGGTAAATCTCAATGGATTACAACTTTTCTTACATCTGCAGGGGCTTGGATGAAATTTCTGATCCCTAATTTCACATTACAGACCCACCTGCAGACAGCTGGGGTGCCATATCTAACCACCCCAGTTATGTCCATGCTGGCCAAGGGGGTGTCCACCTATTGCATTATGGGTTACATACCAATAAACTGAGAAAGGAAAAGTAAGATGTATCCTGTTTTACATGAAGGGGAAGTTAATGAGTAAATCAAAGATCAGATTGTACCCATAGCTACATCTCCTGGGTCACATGACCAAAAACAAGATGGCTGACACCATTCAAACATTTTCTGTATCAAACTGCTTCTGTTACACGTTTGTAGGGATAACAACATTATAAAAGTGGTAAATGTCAATGGATTACACATTTTCTTACATCTGCAGGGGCTTGGATGAATTTTCTGATCCCTAATTTCACATTACAGACCCATTTACAAGTAGCCAGGGTGCCATACCCAACCACCCCTGGTATGTCCATGCTGGCCAATGGGGTGTCCACCTATTGCATTATGTGGTGCATGCCAATAAATTCAAAAGTAAAAGTAAAAGTAGCCTGTTTTACATGACAGGAAATGAATGAGTAAGTCAAGGCCCAGACTGTACCCATAGCTACATCCCCTGGGTCACATGACCAAAAACAAGATGGTGGCTACTGCTCAATCATTTTCTGTATCAAACTGCTTCTGTTACACATTTGTAGGATAACTACATTATAAAAGTGATAAATGTCAATGGATTACACCTTTTCTTACATCTGTTGGGCTTGATGAATCTTCTGATCCCTACTTCACATTACTGACCAACCTGTAGATAACCGGTTGCTATACCCAACCACCCATGGTATGCCCATGCTGGCCAATGGGGTGTCCACCTATTGCATTATGGGGTGCATGCCAATAAATTCAAAAAGTAAAAGTAAAAAGTAGCCTGTTTTACATGACAGAGAAGTGAATGAGTAAATCGAGGCACAGACTGTACCCATAGCTACATCCCCTGGGTCACATGACCAAAAACAAGATGGCGGCTACTGTTCAATCATTTTCTGTATCAAACTGCTTCTGTTACACATTTATTGTGATAACTACATCATAAAAGTCATAAATGTCAATGGATTACACCTTTTCTTACATCTGCCGAGGCTTGGATGAAATTTATGATCACTAATTTTACTTTATAGACCCACCAGCATATAGCTGGGGTGCCATACCCAACCACCCCTGGTATACCCATGTTGACCAATGGGGTGTCCACCTATTGCATTATGGGTTACATTCCAATAAATTGAGAAAGGAAAAGTAAGATGTAGCCTGTTTTACATGACAGGTAAGTGAATGAGTAAATTAAGGCACAGACTGTACCCATAGCTACATCCCCTGGGTCACATGACCAAAAACAAGATGGCTGACACCATTCAAACATTTTCTGTATCAAACTGCTTCTGTTACATGTTTGTAGAGATAACAACATTATAAAATTGGTAAATGTCAATGGATTACTCATTTTCGTACATCTTCAGGGGCTTGGAGGAATTTTCTGATCCCTAATTTCACATTACAGACCCACTTGCAGATAGCCAGGGTGCCATAACCAACCACCCTTGGTATGCCCATGCTGGCCAATGGGGTGTCCACCTATTGCATTATTGGGTGCATGCCCAATAAATTCAAAAAGTAAAAGTAAAAGTAGTCCATTTTATATGACAGGAAGGGAATGAGTAAATCAAAGCCCAGATTGTACCCATAGCTACATCGGCTGGGTCACATGACCAAAAACAAGATGGCAGCTACTGTTGCATCATTTTCTGTATCAAACTGCTTCTGTTACACATTTGTAGGGATAACTACATTATAAAAGTGATAAATGTCAATGGATTACACCTTTTCTTACATCTGTTGGGGCTTGATGACTTTTCGATCCCTAATTTCACATTACAGACCCACCTGCAGATAGCCGGGTTATACCCAACCACCCATGGTATGCCCATGCTGGCCAAATGGGTGCCCACCTACTGCATTATGGGGTGCATGCCAAAATTCAAAAAGTAAAAGTAAAAGTAGTCCGTTTTATATGACAGGGAAGTGAATGAGTAAATCAAAGCCCAGATTGTACCCATAGCTATATCCCTGAGTCACATGACCAAAACAAGATGGCAGCTACTGTTTCATCATCTTCTGTATCAAACTGCCTATCTTACACATTTATTGTGATAACTACATTATAAAAGGGTAAATGTCAATGGATTGCACCTTTTCTTACATCTGCCGGGGCTTGGATGAAATTTATGATCACTAATTTTACATTATAGACCCACCAGCATATAGCTGGGGTGCCATACCCAACCACCCTGGTATACCCATGCTGACCAATGGGTGTCCACCTATTGCATAATGGGTTGCATACCAATAAATTGAGAAAGGAAAAGTAAGATGTAGCCTGTTTTACATGACGGGTAGTGAATGAGTAAATCAAGGCCCAGACTGTACCCATAGCTACATCCCCTGGGTCACATGACCAAAAACAAGATGGGCTACTGTTCAATCATTTTCTGTATCAAACTGTTTCTGTTGCACATTTATTGTGATAACTACATTATAAAAGTGGTAAATGTCAATGGATTACACCTTTTCTTACATCTGCCGGGGCTTGGATGAAATTAATAATCACTAATTTTACTTTATAGACCCACCAGCATATAGCTGGGGTGCCATACCCAACCACCCCTCATATACCCATGTTGACCAATGGGGTGTCCACCTATTGCATTATGGATTATATTCCAATAAATTGAGAAAGTAAAAGTAAAAAGTAGCTCGTTTTACATGACAGGGAAGAGAATGAGTAAATTAAGGCCCAGACTGTACCCATAGCTACATCCCCTGCGCCACATGACCAAAATAATGGTGGCTACCGCGCAATCATATTCTGTATCAAACTACTTCTATTCTAAAACCTGTGGAGAAAAAACCCTACCCTTTCCTATTCAAAATACCTGTGGAGAAAACCCCATCCTTTCCTATTCTAAAACCTGTGAGAAAACCAACCCTTCCCTGTTCTAAAATCTGTGGACAAAAAGCCTATCCTTTCCCTATTTTATAACACATCATGAAGTCCACTATCCTTGACAGGACGTGTCTAAAGTCTGTAGGAAACGTCCTGCCGTAGTCTCTCTGAGACATTGACAGTTGCAAGATAGCTGATCAGGGAAGGAGACATAGGAATCTGTAGTTGCAGGAGCCTAGTTTCCAGATCTGAAACCAGTTCTGACTGGCCCCTGCCACCAAGAGTGAATCAGGGTCTTGAAATCTGAAGTAGCCAGGGGTTTGGGAGGTGGATCCTGTTGAGACTGGAGGAGGAGGAGGAGGAGTGTCCAGTGGAGGATAATTACCCTTGAACCCCATGTAGTTGGAGTAAGGCAAATCCAGGGTAGAACTGCCCTCAAATGACTCCATTCTGGAGTGGAGCACCCTAGGTAGGGATCCCTTGATACCCAAAAGGGTAATATGGGACAGTTCAGGGTTGATTATAAGCCCCCAATGTCAGACCTGGCATCAGATGAATCCACGTTGGACCCGCCACTTGTGTAGATGGGAGGGTCTGCACCAAGACAGCCCACTGCAGGGTCACTAACATTGTAACTGGTGCAACCTAACCTGGCACTGGAAGGGTTCTGTTGGTCAAGTGACATTGGTGGGTGGTCCCCTCAGGTTTTATAGAAAAGCTGCCGTATGCGTCCGATGCCAGGTGGTGCAAGTCCCATATGTGATGACCTACCGATGGAACCCTCTCAAGTAAGATCTGTCTTTTCCTATATCTATCTCCAGCCCTCCAGCCTTTATGCATGTGAACAGTGCAAAATGTATCTAGTATTACCTTTACTATTATGTTTTAGTTCCTGTATAGCCCTTGGAAAATTAACACATTTTTTTATTCACTATCCTACTATGCCTTAGTCCCATGTTTTGTGATATTTTTTACCCATACATTATATAAAATAGTTGGTGGCTGTCAATACACAGCAATGATACACCTTCACCCTAAGGTTCACAGATGAAATACAAGATATACGTCACCCATGAGTTTTATATAATTAATAGAAAATGGACCTAGTTTCTTCAGTATCTCACGGTTACAGTGAGAACAGCAAATTAAGTAAGGTGTTAATGAAAGTGGTGTGTATTTAGGCCACCATACAGTATCTTATATAGTATACTATACAGTAGGAAAGAAACCAAAATAGTTTACTATTTTTTATTACCATTAGCATTTACCATCAGTTGTCCACATTTCAACGATGCAACACTTTTTCAAGTGTATAGATTATCATACACAAAGAGCATTCCATCAGACATGGTAATGCCAGAAAAGTGGCAAAAAACCCTCTCCGTTCCCTATTCTAAAACCTGTGGAGAAAATCCCTATTCTTTCCCTATTCTAAAACCTGTGGAGAAAAACCCTATCCTTTCCCTGTACTAAAACCTGTGGAGAAAAATCCAATCCTTTCCCTTTTCAAAAACCTTTGGAGAAAACTCCTATCCTTTCCCTATTCTAAAACCTGTGGAGAAAAACCCTACCCTTTCTCTATTCTAAAACCTGTGTAGAAAAGTTCTATCCTTTCCTTTCAAAACCTGTGGAGAAAAACCCTATCCTCTCCCTATTCTAAAACCTGTGGAGAAAAACTTAACCCTTTCCTATTCAAAACCCGTGGAGAAAAACCCTATCCTTTCCCCTATTCAAAACCTGTGGAGAAAAACCCTACCTTTCCCTATTCAAAAACCTGTGGAGAAAACCTCATCCTTCCTATTCTAAAACCTGTGGAGAAAACCGCACAACCTAACCTGGCACTGGAAGGGGTTCTGTTGGTCACATGACGCTGGGTGGTCCTTCAGGTATTGCTAGAAAAGTCTGCTGTGGCCCGATGCCAGGTGGTGCAAGTCCAATATGTGATGACCTCCTGATGGAACCCTCTCAAGTAAGATCTGTCTTTCCTATATCTATCTCCAGCATTTATGCATGTGAACAGTGGAAAACCTATCTAGTATTACCTTATACTATTATGTTTTAGATCACTGTATGCCTCTTTATATAATTAACACATTTTTCTTATGTTACCCTATCCCTACTATGCCTTAGTCCCATGTTTTGTGATATTTTTCCCATACATTATATAAAATAGTTGGTGGTTGTCAATACATAGCAATGATACACCTTCACCCTAAGGTTCAAAGATGAAACATAAGATATACGCCACCATGAGTTTTATAAAAATTAATAGAAAATGGACCTAGTTTCTTCAGTATCTCACGGTTACAGTGAGGACAGCAAATTAAGTATGTGTTAACAAAGTGGTGTATATTTAGACCACCACACAGTATCTTATATAGTGTACTATACAGTATGAAAGAAACCAAAATAGTTTACTATTTTTATTACCATTAGCATTTACCATCAGTGTTCCACATTTCACTGATGCGAAACTTTTTCAAGTGTAAGGATCATCATACACAAAGAGTATTCCATCAGACACAGGTAATGCGATATGTGGCAAAAAAAAACCCTCCGTTCCCTATTCAAAACCTGTGGAAAAATCCTCTATTCTTTCCCTTTATTCTAAAACCATGGAGAAAAACCTATCCTTTCCCTATTCAAAAATGTGTGGAGAACAACCCTATCCTTTCCCTATTCAAAACCTGTGGAGAAAAATCCTATCCTTTCCCGCTTTCAAAACCTGTGGAGAAAAACTATCCTTTCCCTATTTTAAACTTGAGGATAAAATCCAACATTTCCTATTCAAAAAACCTGTGAGAGAAAAACCCTATCCTTTCCTATTCTAAAACCTGTGGAGAAAACCCTACCATTTCCTATTCAAAAACCTGTGGAGAAAACCCTATACTTTCCTGTTCTAAAACCTGTGTAGAAAAAAACATATCCTTTCTATTCTAAAACCTGTGGAGAAAACCCTATCCTTTCCCTATTCTAAACCTGCAGAGAAAAGCCTATCCTTTCCTATTCTAAATTCTATATATCGTCTTCAAGCTTGACCTGTAGATAAAAACTGTCTGATCTTACCTATGCTACCATTGCTTCAACATTTTACATACTCTGTGATATTTAATTTAACAAAAGTAATGTAGCTCACCCTCACATGAAGTCATCTCTTGGAGTGTTCAGAACTAGTCCATGCATTATAATTCATTCCAACTGATGAGACGGTGAAGGTGAAGTTTGTTGTGGTGCAATGCGTACTAGTAGGTCTACAAGGCTATTTATGTTAACACCGCAAGGTTTCCATAGCCTGTTAGACAAACTAGTTTGTCTTACCGTAATCCCAGAAAGTATCAGTTGAGTAGTATCTTAGGAAGTCAAGATGTAAAATGTTGTAATGTAGCATCATTGCAGTGTTTCTCCTGGTATGACAAAGGTAAAAGAAATAAATAAATAAAGGTAAAAAAAAGTACACCACCCCTTTGCTAGATATGGGTAGCAAGTGTGAATCACTGTTGAGGTACCCAGCTGGACTAAACTGTTAGCAGTTTCATGAGGTCAAACCCTGAATTAATTTTTGAAACATGAATACATACTGTACATCAATACACACATCTCAAAACCTAAGCTAAACTGTAACTTCACCGTTAGTGACATCACGTAGTAACCTACATTATGCACTTATTATTTCCAATTTATTTCCCATTCTGACTGTTGCAAGAGTATTTCGAGCTAGGGACATATTTCGTACAACGACTGTGTATATAGATTACAGTGATTGTCATATGGAAGACCACCCCGACGACAGTCGATAGGCATTTGGAACGTGAGTATCCGTGATAATGTCTTTTTGCTTTTAAAGACTTTTAGCCTATATATTCCAATCTGAAACACAGAATTGAGACATTATACCAATGACGACCTGAAAGTTATAGTCCATTGGATTATATAGTGTACATTCCCTGCGACTGCATCTATAAATTGCATACCTTTATAGTATTGGAGCTACAGCCCTCTTGATGTCACTGCAGAATATCGCTTCCTGATCCGCTATGGACACCATCCTGCCGATACAGTTCTGGAAGAGGGACATGATGCCATCATGCTTGACCACGCCAGCTGACAATCCTCTCATGAATGCCCCCCCACCTCTGTGTTGATCTTTCTCCTTGTTCTGTCCATTTCTTCGTATCAGAAACATTCCTCCCGGCCGACGCTTGGATGATGTGGGACCAAAGGATCATGGTTTTCGGATTCGGTGCTTGATCAAGGCGATGTCCTCCTTCATCTTCCGCAAGCATCACTGATGTCTTCAATCCTAAATCATTGCCTCCCAGGTGGATGACGTAGACATCTGGTTTGAATCCTCAGGCACTCCTGTCGCAACATTGGCACCAGTTGATCCCAACACATACCCCTCTCACCTAACCAACGAACATTGACTGGAGTATCAGGTCAACACTGGTCCCCAGTTCGAGACCACTCCGAATCCTGCCCAATGCATCAGGAGTGCCAGAGATCCACAGTCTTCTTGGACCCTGCATATCTGAATTAAGAAAACATACATATTATAGCATCGAGTGTATCCAATCTATGACAGGTAGTAGTGCTCAATTCCTGACATTTTCTGCAAAAGACAATATGTCTGGTATCTTCCAGAAATAAAAACATTCAAGAGTGATTACTAATAGTGGCACTTAGAGCAAATTGTGCATTTATGCACAAGATCTCATGAAAACATTATGTGATTGGTGGTTTGAGAAACTGATGGTTACCAATACAGGAATGGTATTTTGCAGTAGTCATGTTTGATGACTCATGAATAAAGCAGTACATGTTGTTCAGCTTTCATGTCATCCCCACATTTGTGTATCCCTAGGTGGCACTATCTCAAGGGCTACTACCCTGCCTGCATGGCTAGTTGCAGGTTAAGGGCAGGTACTGACACAGGAGCTCCACCCGAGGACAGGTTGTTAGTAACAAGGCTAACCTGGATACAGCTTTGGGGGCATTGTAATCCCTTTTCCTTCTAGTAGCATAGACAATATGCAACAAACATTTTCACAGTAGCCCCATTCTGTATATATTTCCCCACACTGTTTGAACTTTCCAACATGCCATGGTGTCCAATGGACACGCAATGCTGACTATGATAGAGGGAAGTTTTGTGCAGTCCATTCCAGGATGCAGCACTTGGTATTTCCCACCTATCTTACATCTCGATCACTCCACCATCTCAGTCTCGATACCGCAAATCTATACCAATTAACCATTCCATGGTGTCCAATGGACACCCCATGGCTTCCCACACTGGGAAACAGCAACTATAAAACATGCCATGGTGTCCAATGGACACGCAATGCTGACTATGATGAGGGAGTCTTGTGCAGTCCATTCCAGGATGCAGCACTTGGTATTTCCACCTATCTTACATCTCGATCACCCACCATCTCAGTCTCGATACCGGGAATCTATACCAATTAACCATTCCATGGAGTCCAAAGGACACCCCATGTCATCCCACACTGGGAAACAGCAACTATAAAACATGCCATGGTGTCCAATGGACACGCAATGCTGACTATGATAGAGGGAAGTCTTGTGCAGTCCATTCCAGGATGCAGCACTTGGTATTTCCCACCTGTCTTACATCTCGATCACTCCACCATCTCAGTCTCGATACCGGGAATCTACACCAATTAACCATTCCATGGTGTCCAATGGACACCCCATGGCTTCCCACACTGGGAAACAGCAACTATAAAACATGCCATGGTGTCCAATGGACACCAATGCTGACTATGATAGAGGGAAGTCTTGTGCAGTCCATTCCGGGATGCAGCACTCAGCATCTCCCACCTATCCTACATCTCGATCACTCCGCCATCTCGGTCCCGATACTGGGAATCTATACCAATTAACCATTCCATGGAGTCCAAAGGACACCCCATGTCATCCCACACTGGGAAACAGCAACTATAAAACATGCCATGGTGTCCAATGGACACGCAATGCTGACTATTTCCACCATCTCGATCTTGATACCAGGAATCTGCGCCTGTCAAGCGATTTACTATTCTGTGTCGCTATTGCTTGTATTCGGTGATCCGGGCATCCCGTATTTCATCTTTGAATGGTATTTGGAGAAGCATTTATCTACACACAGACCCTTGCCGCAATCTGCACACCAGTAGGTCGATTCCTTATGCTTCCCTTTCTTTGTGCACACCACACATCTTCGGGTAGGGTACAGCTTCTTTGGTGTTCTTGGTATTTTTGATGGAAGTGCTTTCCTGGCAGCTGGCATGGATCCAATTTTGTCGATTGCCGCTTTTGGCTATGCTGTGGAAGATCATCTATTTTTTGCTGGTCGTTACAAGTTCTTTAACTACAGTTCGTTGGAATTCCAAGTGCATCATCTTCTTTCTTTCTGGGGAAAATTTCTTGTACATTATGTACCCTTGAATTAACATGGCATTCAGTAAATAAAAGAACTCCTTCTGCCATACCTTCCTGCATCACGTTAAAATTGTAATACCTGCCAGCTGATCATTTTGTCCACTCCACCCATGTATCTGTTGTAGTCCAGTATACATTTTGTGTTTTTTATCGACTCCCCAGTCTTCCAATCCTTTCTTCCGGTATCAACAAATTCAGTACTTGATGTTGTTGACAGCATGTATATGTCCCTCTTGTCTCTTCACTTCATACAGAGCATTGGTGTCTTCCTGAATGTAACCTTTTCTTTCATCTTCAACTTTATGTCTTTTATTTTAGGAGGCATTCCCTTGCGGTTGGGCATAACAGTTCCAGTTGCACCAACTCCACATAAAAATAGATCTGTGTAGAGTTGAGGTCCAGTGTAGTATCTGTCTGTGTAAATCCTGTAGCCTTTCCCTCGCAGTTCTTCTCTAACAAGATCAAAACAAACTCTGTATGTATGTCCTTTGCTCTGTTCCTCGTCGACTTTTGCCTGTATAGAATTGCCAGTTGCATATGTATCCTGAGTTTGATTCACATAAGGTGTACACCTTGATTCCATGCTTCACTGGTTTTGTGGATTAAATGTTCTTAACTTAGATTTCCTTCCACAGACATATACCTTCATCCAGGGAGAGGTCCCGGTCGGGAAGATAGGTTTCTCGTGATCTCTTCAGGAATCGCTCATGTATCTCCCTAATGTGAAAAAGTTGATCAAATCCCTCCATCCCTCTAGGCTTCCGATTCAAGTTGTCAGCCATGTGGAGAAAAGAAAAAATCAGGTTGAATCGGTTCCTTGCCATCACACTGCCCCAGAATGGTGTGTAGGTGACTTCATCCAATCCCCAGTATTCATCTTTACTGCTCTTCACTACCAGTCCCATCGCAATGTATAATGCAAAAAACCTCTTCAGTTCTTCTTTGTCAGTCATCTTCCAAGCCCTGGCCCTTGAATGTGGTGGCAAATCATCAATTGGATGTGCCAGAAAGAAATCATCAGCATATCTATTTGTTTCCCTTGCAATAAGCTCCAAATCTTCATCCATCAGGCAAAACAGTTGTACAAATCCAAGTGGACTTTCTGGGACTGGTACTTGGAGACCTGAAGTTGCAGTGAATAGGTGTCCATTGTCACTTGTTGTCGTCACCTCTTCCCATTCATCTTCTCTTCTAACGCTTTGTTCTGCTGATGACGAGCCCTTTTACCACGTGTCTTCTTGGGCATTGCACCTACTGATGTTGTGGGGGTCTCTTCATGATCTTCCTGCTCCACATCCGCATGTAATCTTGATCAGTAACTTCTTCATCTTCAGAAGACTCATTCCCACTTCCACCAGATCCAGATTGTACAATCTTTCTTCAACATCCTCTTCACTATGCGATTCGGAGAATCGGACTCACTACACATCTGGATCTCGCCAAAACATCCAATGCAGTCATTTTTTGCCATGATGATTGTTCTGTCAGGTGTAGTGAAAAAAAAAAAAAAAAAACACATCATTGTTGCAAGTTATCTCTGTGGGTGATTCTAACAATAATATGAAACTGAAGCCCTTATGAATACCAGTTTGGCTCAATAAACCCTACTCCCAACTCCCCACTGTGCACTGATTTATATTTTCAAACGTACCACAAAATATTCTATGTTCTGATGAATTATGTCAAATATACTGCAAGGAATCAACCTGAAAAAAAAAAAATAAGTTATATTCAAGAGTTACATGTAATATCTTTAACGGAATACTCAAGCTCATTTTCACACATACGGAAGACACAGTGATATGATAATAGAAACATCCCATCCCGTATCAGGTGCAACATCAAGTTAAGCATTCACTAGTGTACAATGTCAACCCCAATATATCACTATAGGTTTATGACTGTATAACATCAGTCTGCATGTTACCACCTCCAGTGAGTTGTAATGCCTCCTGATGTTACCTGGTTATAAACAGATAGTGTATTTCTACTAGTCAAGAAAATCACCAAATTGAAACCTTTCTTGTTTTTGAACTTGCAACTTTAATTAACCATACAATATGCAGTATCACAACATAGGAAGAACTTCACATATATCAAGTTAGGATCAACAATTCACAGTACAGCTTATATCCATCAAAAGTCAAATGTTTCAAAAGTGTCTACGTGTCAGTGAACTGATAAATGTAAAATAAACCATTGTTCTCTTCTGATTTTCGGATACTGTCCCAATGAAGATGATGCACGAAAACCTAAGGGATCAAGTCAGGATAAGTGTTATTAAATTGACCTTAAACATTTGCAAGAACACATCATACATTTTAATTCAGTGATAAAAGCAACCAATTTTATGTCTTATTAATAAAGCATATACATCCAAAGTATTGTTTATGTTTGTGAATTCAATTCTCAGTTCTTCTGATTACATTTGTTTATATTGTGTCATAATACTAACAGTATATTACATGAACAAATAACTACTGTACAAGTAGAAGTGAGAGTGAAAATATGTATTATTATATATTATCTTTAAATGATGAACTGATTTTATCAGCAGCATCCATTGAAGCACCAGATGGTGCAACCTATGTGGTGATGAACACTTTCATAGCATAACATTTCTCACGCTGGCTGGGAACTGAGTGAATATGTAAGCAATAATACCCAACAGGGTGGGCGGTATTGTGCTATACCAGACCGCCCAGGGGTGTAATGAGGCCTGATGCCGCAGGCGGAGGGTGTTATAGCCCCTGGAAGGTCCGGTATAGCATAATACCGCCCACCCTGGAGGGTATTATTGTGCTTAGAAAATGGGCACAGTAGAAGTGGACACCTGCCTTGGTTTTTGAGCTCCTTTTACATTGAACTCATCTTCTTCTTTTTCAGAATATGGGCTTCCAGGGATTGCTGCTGCCTTTTCCGGGTTCTGTAAGGGGGGGTGAGGAGGACAACATGTCCGGTCACAGGATGTGGGGCAGATTATTGCTGTGATTTTCTATATCTAACACACGGAGAAAGTCGGCATAAAGCGAGCCCTACACCCCAACTGTCAGATCACTCCAGCACACTGCATCTGTGTTTACAGGCCTCAAATGGGTAGCTGGGGGTTGTGGAATTATGGCAGAAAGTCAGATCTGTTAAGAGTCACACTTCAGGCTTCCAGACGTAACAAATTTAAAATCTAACAGCCCTAAAATGTAAAAGATAGCTGTACTTACGGTTTACCAGACAGAGCTTTGAACCAAAATGCGGTAATTTAGGAACTTTTGCCGGTTTAAATGAACCGAAATTAACTCATTTGAACTGAGAAATGAACCGAGCTGAAGGAGAGATCTCCGGAGCGACTGTTCAGTGAGGTGGAGTAAAGAATCTGACAGTTTCAGTTTGAAACTGTCCAGACAGAGCCCCCAGCAACAGCGCCCATGCCGAGAACTCCACCCACACTGGAGCCAACTCCCTCCTCTCTGGGGCAGCCCAAGCACTGTGGACCACTGCAGAAGTCACAATACAGCAAGACCTCATGTTGTTTGAAGGGACCTGCAGAAATTTGAAGAATGGTCAGGGGTTTGGCAGTTGAAATTCAATGCAAGGAAGTGCAAGATAATGTATATGGGACACAAAACCCTGGCACAATATAGCAGTTGGGGGTGAGCGATATAGCATGCACCAAGCAGGAAAGGGATCTTGGAGTTATCATCTCTGATGACCTCAAGGCATGGAAACAGTGTGACAAGGCAGCAGGTAAAGCAAATAGGATGCTGGGATGCATAGGCAGGGGCATCACCAGCAGGAAAAGGGAGGTCATAATTCCACTATAGTAGACACTAGTGAGGCCGCACCTGGAGTACAGGTGCAGTTCTGGAGACCTTACCTACGTAAGGACATTGACAGGGTAGAGAAGGTTCAGAGGAGGGCAACAAAGATGGTGCATGGATTGCATCACAAGACCTAAGAGGACAGGTTGAAGGCACTGAACATGTACTCCTTGTAGGAGAGGAGGGAGAGAGGGGATATGATAGAGACATACAAGTATCTTACAGGGAGGAACAAGGTGCAGGAATGCACTATTTTTAAGCGAAAAAGATGTTCCAGGACTAGAGGGCATGGGATGAAGTTGGAGGGAGGATGATTCAGAGAAAACGTGAGGAAGAATTTCTTCACAGAACGGGTGGTGGACAAGTGGAACATCCTGCCAGAGAAAGTGGTGGGGGCTGAAACATTTAGAACAATGCTGTGCCACAATATCCCTCTGGGTCTCCATTTTGTGACTTTACATTGCAGAGTCATGTAGGGCCGCGCGCCTAACAGTTGCAAGTTCCGAGGTGGGAAAAAGACTAGTAAGTAGGGCAGAAAACTTTTTTTTTCACTAAACAGCGATGTAAAGAGACTACGGGGGGACTTTATAATAAACTGTATTGTTCTGGAGGAGCTGATGCTGGGGGTGAGGGTTGGCACAGATGACAACAAGAGAAAAGCTCTGTGGAGAGTGGCAAAAGGGGATGGAATAGCCCAGAAAGGGTGGCACTACTTTATAGGACAAAGAAAAAAACTTAATTCTTACCCTATTTTTTATTTTGCCTTTAATTTTTTTTAATCCCATATAAAAGTGCCACAGATAGCCCATTTTCTAAGCGCAATAATACCCTCCAGGGTGGGCGGTATTGTGCTATACGGACCTTCCAGGGGCTATAAGGCCCTCCGCCTGCAGCGTTGGGCATCATTACAGCCCTGGGCGGTCGGTATAGCACAATACCACCCACCCTGTTGGGTATTATTGCTTACTTACCTACTGCAAGAGCCCTCTCGAAGTAAGATCAGGGATTATAGGACACATATCCCATGCAACCCCTCCCATACCAAACACAATCAAGTAATATGTGGAGAGTGTCTTACCAGGATACTGTGGAGTCCGAAGCAGGAATCTTGAAGGGACGATGTCCGTCAGTACTGAAAAATAAAATACAGGAATGGAGTCTAAAGGATCCATAGTTCTTAATAAATTATTAATATATGACATGTTGACAGTAGAAAAATACTTATCTGATGGTGAAAGGTCCTCATCTGTTCAGGCATGCGAAGAGAAACAACAATAGGTTAATATGAAAAGATACAGTAATGAGATAAGAAACCGATGAGTGGATAGATACTGCTGGTGCATCGGACTACATTAGAGTGTAATGGTGCATAAGAAAAAATTACTGTTGAAGAAGTATTATAATAATAATATTAATAGTGACATAAAGGAATAAAATTAGTTAACAAATAGAAGAAAATTTGTTTTTTAAAGATGATTAGAAAGACTAGTGCTCTCTGCCTAGATGGCCAATTTTCAAGTGACTGTAGTATCCGGTTGGGATAGGTGATATTCCTTTTGGTTCATGGCCAATTGTTGCCTGGGCAATCATTTAAGTTCATTCACTGACCCTTTTAATGGAATTCCTTCTTTGCACCTCTTCTGTAAATGAAGCATCTAGTTCACTTCGACCGTCAAATTGGCACAACATGCACCTTGATAACATGCGCTATCACAAATGTTCCATGCGACTGACAAATTGGAACAACATGCACCTTGATAACATGCGCTATCACAAATGTTCCATGCGACTGAAAAATTGGCACAACATGCACCTTGATAACATGCGCAATCACAAATTTTCACTTAGACCATCAAATTGGCACATGCAACTTGATAACATGCAACTGTCAAATTGGCACAACATGCCCCTTCATAATTTGTGCCACCACAGAATCACAGTTCGACTGTCAAATTGTCCAAACATGCACTTTGATAACATGTGCTATAGCACCCTAATATAGCATGGTGGTTAATCTCACTCTCAAAACTCCCCACACTGGGATCCAACAATCACAATATAGTTTAGTTTAGCATAAGGATAGATACTTACTCAAGTCATACTTGGACAAAGGTTTTGGATTTCAAAATGCTGACTTTGCTGAAATGGGAGAGGTCTCAAAGAGCTCTTGAGAGAATGGGGCAGGAGGGGTGGAAGAACAGTGTAAGCATCTAAAGGAAGCCTTAATGGAAGTAACAAACCAGTGCATCAGATTGGTATTCAAAGGCAAGAGAACAAGAAAGTTACTATGGTTCTCCAC
The DNA here is from genome assembly GCA_016271365.2 of Neoceratodus forsteri. NCBI lineage: Eukaryota > Metazoa > Chordata > Ceratodontiformes > Ceratodontidae > Neoceratodus > Neoceratodus forsteri. Next base: position 755,743,721 of record CM028130.1, on the reverse strand, counting down.
TCCACATACTCCTAATCTGAATACATTCCCCCTAGTTGACCCTCTTCAATGCTGTCACTTGCCCCCTTCTGACCCCTCTTCCTGGCACTGGACCCCCACCTAGACCAATAGCCAACCCCTAAATCTTCGTACCCTAACTCGACCACCCTACATTCATGTCGCCCCTTTACTAACCAGGACGGAGAAGTGGTGGCGGAGGATAAGAGACAGCACAAGTAGGAGAGAGGGGTTTGGAGAGGGACATCACAGAGATAGGAAACAGGACAAGGCAGAAGCAGGGAAGTGGGGGGAGGGACTGATGCCAAAGCAAACAAAAGGAGCAACAAGTGAGCTGGGAAGCAGCAGAAGGGGGCGATCCACGGAGGAATGGGGACCGGGGACATAGACTCTAGATCCAGGTGCTCCACAGGCCTCTGCACATAGGGTCCCAATCCTCAGACTCCCAATCAAAGTACTCCTTAATGGGAACAAGAAGGTCCGAAAAGCTGGGTCTGGAATACATCCCGTCATCAGATCCAGCAGCGAGAATCAAGGTCAGATAACAGCAGGTCAGCAGGGCAAGTCATACGAGGAGAGGTTGAGGGCACTGAACACATGTGCTCCCTGGAAGACAGGGAAGAGAGGGAAAGAGAGAGGAGGGACATGATTGGTAGCTTCAAGTACTTGAAAGGGATAAATAAGGTGATGGTGGGAAAGAACTAGATGACGGGCGCGGGACTGCCCCCCTTTATAGTCATGCTGACGTCACACCACCCGATGATGGGGCACGGCTCCTGCTGACGACTGCTAGCTACAAGTTTGCCGTGCAGTTCTGATGCCAGGAAATGCAGACCTATACTTGAAGACCTACTGCAGGAACCCTCTCGAAGTAAGATCAGTTGTTTTCTGTCCTATGGTCCTTAGTGGTTATCATGTACCAGGTAAGAGATCTCTTTACATCCAGTCTCTCCCCAGATTGTGAAAATCAAATATGTTTTTAATTATAAAAGAGTCTGAGAAATATAGTTTTCTGATTGGTTGTAAACATTCTATCAGCCCTATGTTAATCTTTGATTAACATACATGTACAACCTAATCAAATGCTGAACAGGGTTTAACACTATTTAAAAACATTTATATTATAATAGCAAATAAAGGCACTCCCAGGGATTATGTTAATGGTCATTTAATCACCCTGTAGGGGGCATGTAGCACTCGGCTACACCTCGTGCCACAGTACACCCTAGAACGTGATTAACAGACCATTAACATAACCATTAGTCATCTGTATTGCTTAATCAACCTGTCATTTGCCTGGCCTGTACACAAAACCCACATTTAGTGATAGAATACAGTTTACTTGTGATTTATGTGACAGTAAAATATATGTGTACCTTATTCTTATGTTATATATGTGCCTGAACCAAGATGTATGTTAACCCTGTATATGCCTGATGATCATTTTTGTTCCATTGTAACCCTCCTGGGACGCATTTGAAAATAGACACCTGGTTTTCTAGTATGCACCCGGTAAACAAAAGCAAATAAATAAGTTAACATTTCCTCGTGTACAATGTCAGTACACACCTTCCCATACCAGACCCTACCACTAATTTCTGTTGCTGAAAAAATGTATATTTTCTATCCAATAGTCTGTCTCCCCATCTAAACAAGTCAAATATTTATTTTACCAGTCGCCATTGCCGGACTAAGCCTGTGTTAGGTAGCATTAATCACCGGCAGAGGAGGCCTTCCGGGGATTAATGCCCGCTGAGGCGTTGTTGCACGAGGCGAGCCGGAGGTTCAACTCCCAGCGGGCATTAATCACCGGTAGAGGCCGAGGCTCTGGTGATTAATCTCTTGTAACTACGGACAAGCGTGATGTCTACTGGGCGAGCACAGTGCAGAGTGATTCAGGAAAAAGGCGCGGAGACTGAGGCAATCTTCATAGACTGTAGTCTTGCTTTAGAACACAACATTATTGAAACCTCTCTGACGCCCGCGATAGACGCTTGCCCGTCACGTGGTGCAAAGAGCAACATTGTGAGCCAATAATGCCGTGTTGCTGTGCTGGAAGCGCTCCCGAGCCCAACACGGCATTATTTCTCATTATAGTAATGTGATCCAGATTGGCCTCACTCTTTCCATCTCCCCTACCCTGCCTGTACACAGTGTAACAACCTCACTTTTCCACATCAATGGCCTCCCAATACCCTCATAAACCAAGCACTGCCACAATTGTATAATTCCTGTTGTTCTGTTGTACCCAATTCCTCCCATATCAGGCGCAACATGTAATGGATAGAACTAACCTTGACAAATGAAGAAACTGATGTTCGATAATCTCTGAAAAGCTTGAACCAGGACCCTCTACAAGACAGATGTTCTTGTCGATCTGTAATATGTCCAATCAGGAGCTTTCCTGCTGGAAGACAAAGTGTGATAGTAAAAACATCCTATTGCATATCAGGTGCCACCACAAGTTAAGCATTCACTGGTGGACAATGTCAACTCGCACAAACCCTCCCAAACCAGGCCCAACCGCAAAACAAAAAAAAAACAAAAAGAATTTTCCAGCACACCCTTCCCTATTCCTGTCCAACTCCTTCTGAACACCTCCACAGTCTCTGCCTCCAATAGTCCCCTGGGCAGCACAATCCCTAATTCCACCACCCTCTCGGCATAGGTCGTGGGACCATGGCCACTGATCCCATCTTTACCTGCCACTGAGGCAGAGGTTCTTAGTTTTATTGTGATCGGAGAGCCTTTTGGCTGGTACAGTGGAATTTCCTTACATGTGAATGTGTTGTGAGCTTATAGTGGGTCGTGATTTATACAGATCCCTCCCCCAGCCTCTCCTTGACAATGCCCTCCATCACCTTGCCCACCACCGATGTCAGGCTGACAGGCCTGTACTTCCCTGCCACCTCCCTTGAGCTAAAGGAAGCCTTAATGGTTGCCTAGGCCAGGAGAACCACGGTCTGCCCGGCAGCAGCCTTGTCTCCCTGCCCAGGCTCACTGTGCAACAGCTCCCACAGGTGTTGGCCTTCAGCACCAGGAGAACCACGACCCTTCCCCAAAGCAGCAATGCCGACTCCCATGCCCGGACTCTGTGCAGCAGCTCCCTGATCACCCTAGAGTGTATTGGACTCATTGGAACTGTTGTCCAATGGCTTGAGTCCTATCTCTCTGACAAGAGGCAACAGGTGATGATGGGGAATTTCTCCTCCTCCTTGAAAACCCTGTCATGTGGAGTTCGTCAAGGTTCTATCCTTTCGCCAATGCTGTTTGCAGTGTACATGCTGCCCCGGGTGAGCTTAGATGACGGTAAAGTCTGGGTTTCCACTGTTATGCAGACCATACCCAGCTGAATATGTCATTTGCCCCTGGAACTAATGGTGCCATTGAAGTGCTGAACAAGTGCATGACCAAAATTCAGGACTGGATGTCCTCTAACTGGCTGAGGCTGAATCCCAACAATACGGAGGTACTGGTAATTAAGCCTGGTTGCTGGCATGATAGGAATGCCTCTGGGGCAGTAACAGGTTTGGACCTCGGATCTACTCTGTTGATGGCATCTCTCAAGGTGAAAAATCTGGGTGTCCTCCTGGATGACAGACTAACACTTGCTGCCCAGGTGTCTGTGGTCCAAAGTGTCTTTATCACTTAAGGAACATCACCCTGATTAAATCCTTGATTCCACCAAAAGACCTGCCCTCACTGGTGAATGTCTTTGTGACATGCAGGCTGGACAACTGTAATGCTCTATGGTTTGGGGTCAGTGGGAGGGATCCTCTGCCGACTATAGCTGGTGCAGAGCGTGGCGGTCAAATGCTGACAGGCCTGCCCAGGTCCTGTTATGTAACCTTGGTACTGCAAGACCTGCACTGGCTGCCTGTCAGGAGGAGGATTGTCTTCAAGGTGGGCTTGCCCACCTGCAAGGCACTATACAGTTCGGGCCCTAGCTACCCATCTGACCTCCTTATACCTGCCATACCTGTACATTCCCTCCACTCCTCCACCAAGGGGCCTCCTAGCAGTTCCAAGGGCTGGGCTACAATCCTCAGGAGACCACTCCTTTGAGGTAGTGAGCCTGGCCTTTTGGAACTCTCTTCCAAAATGTTTGAGGTAGGCCCCACTGTGGGAATGGCAAGAAAGTCACAGGGAAGCCAGTATACCTGTGTGGAGTCAGTGTATCTGCATCAGAGAAGGAGAAGGACCTGGAAGTGATGATCACTAGTGACCTGAAGCACTCCATGCAATACAAGAAAGCAGCAGCAAAGGCAGACAAGATGCTGGGATGCATAGCTGGGAGATCAGTAATGGGAGAGAGGAGGTTGTACTGCCCTTGTACAGGCCACTGGTAAGGCCATATCTAGACTATGGTGTACAGTACTGGTGCCCACACCACAAAGGACATTAACTTGCTGGAGAAGGTCCAGAGGAAGGCAACAAAGATGAAAGCCAGTCAGCGGTATAAGAGGAGACATTGAGGGCACTGAACATGTACTCCCTGGAAGACAGGAGAAAGAAGGGTCCTTCTCCCTTGGTGGAGAGGATTGGCAAAGCTCTTAAAGAAGCTGTACAAGAAGAGCCCAAGGAGAGCAGGATAAATGCCACGACAGAGGAAGATGAAGGTGCAGCCTGGGCTGCCTCCTTCTCGAGGCGATCTGCTCCAACTGGTCTGCCAAGCCGCCGCCAGACACCACCAACAGGCCTCCTTAGACTTAAATGGAGAATAACGTTTTCAGAGGCGCCCAAAAGCAGTCGGGCAGTGCGGTCCTGCAAGACCCGAAGCCGAAAAGTTTGCATAATTTGCAAGCCTGCAAGTCATGTCTGAGTCCTAGGCAGTAAGCGCGCGTGGGTGTAGGTTGGTCAGGACATCTTCAGCTCCCAGGGCACCGACGAAATCCGGGAGTTGATTTTTCCATGCAGCCATGAGGAAAAAGACCAAGTCTTTTAAACTTTAGAATAAGTTTCGGTTTAACCGAAGAGTGTGGATCCAAGCCTAAAACGCAGAGCGCTAAGGAGGGAACCTGAGCTTCCAAGCGGTAAGGAAGATCTGGTGTCATGGGGCGGAGCCGAGAGTTTTACCACCTGGGTGGGTGGGAGGAGCCAGCCTGAAGACCTTCCGGCAAGATTTAAAGTAGCAAGGTACCTGCCAGTAAGTGTGGATTGAACAACATATCCACGTCCCTAAAACAATATATTACAGACAATGTAGTACAGGTTCAAATACATCAGGATAAATCAAGTGTACCAATTAAGACAACAAAAAAATACCATAAGGTACGTTATACAATAGACCTAGGCCAAAGGAGACTAGAGTCAGTTTCAACTACATGCATTTGCAGTTCCCAGAGATGTAGAAGTGAGAGAACAGCGAACACTTTAACACGAGGTGGGAGGTGGAGTTTTTGATATACAGTGGGAGCGAGTTCCAGAACTTAGGAGCAAAATTGGAGGACGCCTGTTCCCCCATTTTAGTAGCACAGGATCATACAGACAGCATTGGGACAGAAGAGGACCTGAGGGTGCAGGATTGGGAGACCAGAGTTAAGCAGGTTGGTCAGAAAGGCCGGACTAGGTGGTCTAGTAAGGGAGTCAATAAGACACCCTAGGGAATAAGCCCGGAGGTCTTCAGGAGACAGGCAGTTTAGGCCAGAATAAAAGTAGGCACCGATTAGTTAGGCGAGGGTAGATGAGGTGAACCTACAAATTTTATTGTAGAAAGTGTCCCATTTGCAGAGCACGCTGGCATTGGCAGGGTAAAGAACTGGGAGGGCATAAAGGAGCTGAGGAGAAGTACTTATGGGTGACCAGGTGATATAGGAGAGCGATGTGATTGACACCACCTGCTGAAGGGGAAGATCTTAGTGTAGTCAAAGTGGTTGTTTAAAGCATCAGCAAATGCTGGCCTGGTGGTGCTGAGGCTGAGGCGCTGGATGCCACATCACACCACGCGGTGACCTGGGTTCAGGAACGAGCTTGGACCATCGGGGTTCAGCCAAGGAGGGTTGAGGATGAGTGCCCTTGTGGTGTTTTCCTCACCGGGCAGAATGGGGTGGGTTGTCCCAGTGTGCTGGTGACCCCTGGTGGAGGCCGGAGGAACTACAGCAGCCAAGATATGCATATATCCAGCGTGAATGACACTGGTAGGGTTGCCGTGCACCAGAGCATCAATGTGCACCATGCAAGGAGGGAGTGGGAGGGAGTAGTCCACAGAACAGGAAACACCTGGGCCCTTTATGGACAATCCGGATGGCTCCAGCTCTCCAACACGTATAAAGTATCTCACATTTGCTATGGCGGGAAAATCAACCTTGGCCTCACACCCCCTGGTGTTACTGCCTTGTTACATCAAAACACCAACTGACAGAACACCAGGAGCTCGACCATCCAGATTCTACAAGTTCCTCGCTGTCAAACTATGCAGGGCCAATGCTCCTTCACCTATAGGGCTCCTCTATGGATGAATGGTGTCAGCCACACCATCTGCTCTGCCTCAGCACTAGGTCTGTTCAAAACCAGACTCCGGGCCCATCTCATTGCCTCTAGCTCCTGTGACTGCCTCACCTAGCTGATGACCTACACAGCTTAAATCCTAACTTACATACTGCTTAACCCCAGGTCCCCCAGTCCCCATCCCCCCAGCTCCTGAGGCGCCACTTCAAATCTCAGGTCTTCATACCACCTCATTAGTCTCTCCTTGCCCCATTACAGCACTTATCCCCCCTCACCTGCCCCTTTTCTCTTCTATCACTCCTTCCCATTTCTTTTCAACAAATGCCTCTGGCTGCATCTTCATCCTCCCCCTCTCCTCCCATCCCTGTTTCTCTGCCACCCCCAGGTGCCTGACCCTACCCATTCCTTGTGGGCATATGCATCCTAGCTGTGTTCACCATCTTACTATAGCTGCCTCTGTTAACTACCTACACTTCTCCTCATCCTCTACCCCTTACTCTTCCTATAACTGACCCCTTTCAATGGCACTGTTGTACATGAATTGTTTACTGTTATTTCACTATTGTTTCCTTGTTGTTTATTATTTCTGATGTGGAACCTTTGTAAAAGAGCCTTAGCTCAAAGGTACTTGTAATCCTAGAATAAATAAATAAAACAAATAAATTAGTCTCAACTTGAGTCTCATCATTGCGAGTTACAGTAACAATAAATTCTGGAAACTCTGTGACTAAAGCACCCCAGATACACAAGGGAACAAGTTAATTAATTAACAAAATTCAATCAAAATAAAGATGAAATTTTCTTCAATCACAGCTCAGCCTTTATTAGTATCCTCCATTCTTTCTCTTGACCTCCGACCACAAAATTAATGTGAGTATAGTTCTAACCTACAAAACTATGCACTCTATTGTTATCTGGTCAGTGGGTTCCTGGACGAAAGCCATCCCTCCCAAGCTCTCCATCTTTGTTCATGCAACTCATAAATGAGGCATAACTTGGTGAGTAAGGGCCTCCATTTATATAACCCCTCATCTGAACTATCCATTCCTCTAAAGTGGGAGGTTGGGCTTCAGCCAATTGACGGTAATGGACTTAAGGCCACAGCTGTGGAGCTTAGCAAAATGTTTCTAGTGTCACCCCTGGAGTTAAAGGCCCTGAAATCCCAGCACCCATTCCTCAAACTGTAAGGAAGAAGGACCCTGGACACAGCCTATACGGTCTGCTGAATCAGCTGCCAGAAGGGAAAGGAGGACACCCTAGAAGATGTGCCAGTGGCTGCCAACATTGCCACAGTTCCTCCAGCACATACTGGAGCATGAGGTGCTATAATGGCATGTGATTGGTGGCATTTAAAAAAGTACCAACATTTTCCAGAAAAATTCACACCATGGGGACTGATGAGACCTTCCATCCTATCTTCAATCTAGGTCCCAAATGGACAAATCTATTGGAGGCCTGTCTCCTGCTCCCAGATTTCCTTAATGAATCTAATGCAACCTCCACTGGGATCCCCGAGTGCTTATATATGCTAGAGATATAATGGTGAGGACCCTTAATTCTGACTGCCCCATAGAAAGTCTTCCCACCCTGTATATTGCCTAGTGAGGTAATGAATATTATTGTCTGAGTTGATAAACATAATGGTGCCTGCATTGCTCTGGGGTCCTCCTGCATCCAGTGGCCGCCTCCAGGTCAGTGGCCACCTCCTGCCAGACCTGGGTTCTGGCTCTGTCCAGTGCCTCATTACCAAACAGTGGGCCATAGTGTGGCTCTACAATGGCCACAAGGTTGGCCAACTCAATGGCACTCCATTGTGGGGCTCTCCTGAGTGCCATCTCAACTGCTATAGTAAGCAATATGGTGCTCTGCAGCGCGGTACCCCACATGGAAATGCTGCGCAGTACAGCTCCGCCATTCCCTATCATGCTGATACTGAACAGTGCGATAGAGGTGCAGCTATGCGGACGCATGGCGCCAAGGGGGCAAGGTCGGGCACAAGTCATGGGTCTCTGGTGCAAGGCCACACACAGCCATCGGACGACTATGCATCTAGTGCTATTGGTTGCCTGTGTGCCAGCGCCACAGCGAACTATCGCACGGTTGTGCCACAAGCGCCATGTAGTGATCTTCGCTATAGCGCCACTGGCAAAATGGTGGCCATGCCCTGCATTGCCTACTGCACACAGCACGTCATCAGCATGGCAGATGCCTGCGTAAGCTACCTGGGCATGCACAGTGAGGTGTACTACGCATGCCACAGAACTGCGCCATTGGCTCAGCATGTTCAACACAATTGCGCAAAGTGCAACGGCGTGATATTCAGCCATCATATGCTAATCATCCGATCAGCCATTCAATGGCACAGCAGCGTGATTTGCATCTAATTAAAGTTGCTCCTCACCTAATTTGCATGACTTGCGCTATATATAGGTGTGACAATGTTCTGCAGTGGCCATATTCAGTTACTGCTGTTTATTGGTGAGTTGCATGCTGTGAGGGTGTCTGGACTGTGGTATCAGGGGGCATGCTTCATACTGCACAGTCACAAGTAACCACTGTCATCCTTACAGGCTGAATAATGACCGAGTGAGGTCTGGGTGAGGGGGACTACGATGGTGGGTGGAAGAGGAGGCCCAATTTCACAAAGGCCGAGATGGAGGCACTCTTCGATGTCTACCTTGATCAGGAGCCACTGCTCAGTGAATGGCGGGGCACCCCCTCAGGCCCATGCTGCTGCATGGGAGGAGGTGGCACGTGCTGTCAGCCTGCACAGCAGCCACCAGAGCTCCGTGCAGGAGTGTAAGAAGAAGATGGGTACTGACAGGAGGAGGGTGAAGGAGAAGGTGGCTGCCATCAGGGCGACACGTGCTGCAACAGGAGGTGGCCAGCCAGAGGTGGTGCAGCTCACACCGGCAGAGGACAGGCTTGCTGCAAGCATGCACTGCAGTGCCATACAGGGAGTTTCAGGAGGTGGCTTCCAGACGGGTGGTGGCCCATCACTGCATGGTAAGTCATGGTCTGTCTATGGGGGCAGGGTGGGTCTGCACGCAGTAACGTGACTTTCTTTCTGTTACAGATCCTGTGCATCTGCAGGAGTCAGCGGTGGAGGGCCTGTCCACTGTGGACAGTCATCTGGAGTTGGAGGAGGGACCATCCACCTCCACAGGTTTACATCGAGCATTGCAACAGTGGGGCCACCTGGCTGTCCACACTGATGTCGTTGAGACAGGTGTGGGGGAAGTCCTTCCTTGTCTCAGCATTCTGGCATCCAAGGATGCCAGCATGCTGTGGCTGTGGCTGGGGCAGAGACCTGCACCAATGATGTAGACATGACCGTCATGGGCAGTGACATGTGAGTGCCATGGAATGGACACACAGCAGGTCAGCTCATGCCCATGGACCTGTCTGGTGCCGACGTGTGTGCCAGTGTGTCAGCACAGTCCCAGGCTGTGCCTGTCAGCACCAGTGGGGTAGCACTGGTGGCTGGTCAGGACAGTGGGACTGTTGCTGCCACAGTGGCGGAACAACTGATCCCTTGGGCACAGCAGGTGGAGGGGCGGCAGCAGCAGTTGCCCAACGGGACTGGGGGTTCAGGGTTCAGCGGTGGTGTCTGTGCATTGCCTGTGGACTTGCCCATACCTGGTCCTGGTGAGCAGCACCCACCCTCAAGGGGTGCTGAATATCAGGCCCTTGCATACCCTGAGGGACAGGATGCTGAGGTGGCAGACGACCTCTTTGACGAGCACACCTGCCTACTGCAGGCATCAGTCCAGCAGCAGATGCGGCTTGCAACATCTGTGGAGGCACTGTGTGTGGCTCTGGAGTGGGCCGAGGAGCAACGTAGCAGGGACACCGATAGGACCCTGTCACGGACTGACCATTTGCGGGAGGATGTGACCGCTGCCATTGACAGGCAAACACAGACATTCATCGCTGTCATGGCCACAATGGGCACACAGTCAGGTGCCCATGCATCGCTCACACCGTGTAGTTCGCTATCCACTCCCCGTTTCCGGCATCGTGCGACACCCACCCTGTCAATGCCAGGTTCAGCTGTGGGCATCCCGAGAACTCCTGGTGCAGGCATGTTCGGTGTACTGCAGACCTCTGTGCGGGCACGGTCATGTTCACACAGTGGAACACCAGGTGGACCATCGGTGCCACCCCATGAGGCCCGTGGTCAGCCTGCCAGTGCTGCTGGGTCTCGGCGGGGCCGCCCATGCATCCGAGGCAGACGTGGCACTGTGCCACAAGACTGATCTGCCTCCCAGCACGGACACTGTCTGGTGTTGCCCTGTGTGCATTGTGTGTTTTGGTGGGCAGTGCACGGGTGGGTGTCCATCCCTGCACGCAGACACACGGTCCACCTGCACACCCTCCCGGCTGCTGTCCACTGGTACATGTGCATGATGATGATTCCTGCATTGCGCTGTACACCAAAGTGCGATGGTGCCCAGCATCTGACACATGCACATGGACAGTCAGTGAACGTGGTGGCTTGTGGACATGTGTGTTGCTAGTGTTTGAATTCCATCTTGGCTTTGCACCTTACCCGTGTGCATGTTTTGTGCCTATTGTGTGTGTGTGTGTGTGTGTGTATGTGTGTCTGTCCATGTGGTGTGTTACTGTTCACCCCTCCCTGGTTGTGTGCGTGTGCCTCTGTGCCCTGCCACATCCCTTGCCAGCATGCACCCCTGGTGTGTTTCCATGCGTGTCTGTGGGTTGTGCCCTAGCCACTGGTGGTTGCACATGGCACCATGACTTACCTGTGTTGGCTGAAGTGCTCCTCTGTGATGGTGTCCCGGTGCAGCTGTGCCAGCCGGATCAGTCGGGGGTCCCATTTGCTAAGGGGGGGGCTGCCGCATCCCCATCGTCACCGCATCCCCACGATGTCCCCCTCTTTGACCTGTACGGCTATCCCACAGTCTTTGGCAATGTTGTGCAGGATGCAACAGGCCAGGAATATTCCACAGGCCTTTGAGGGGCTATACTGTAGGGCACCGCCAGAGGAGTCCAGGCAATGGAAACATGCCTTCAGCATCCCGAACACCCACTCAATGACATTGCATGTGGTGGCATGTGCATCATTGTAGCATTGCTGCGATGGGGTTGTGGGCCGCCGGTAGGGTGTGAGCAGCCAGGGACGGAGTGGGTATCCACTGTCACCTGTGTGAAGATAGTGGAGGTTAGTGTCATGTTCAGCTTCAGACTGCCCCAAGCCCTGTGGGCCACACCCATGGCACCTCTGGCCATACCCCCCTATGCCCATGATGTGTCAGTTCTACATACATACTCACCCACTAGATGACCTGTGGGGATGTCCCCACTCTTGAATCAGTGGCACAGTGCCGACTGGTGCCAGATGAAAGAATCTTGTGCTCCACCAGGGTGCATGGCCACAGACATTGATGATGCACCCACTGGCATCGCACACCACCTGGCAGTTGACACTGGAATATCCCTTGCGGTTCATGTAGGTGGCACCCTCGGGGCCAGGTGATGTGCGTATGGCCACATGGGTGCAGTCTATCGCTCCTAGCATGCCAGGCATATGTGCTACCCTGTGGAACTCCTGTATGTTTGCTGTGTGCTACGCCGCAGTGCTGGGGAAATAGATGTACTCCGCAGCATGTGGCAGCAGTGCACTGAGGAATTGGGTGAGGATGCGTGACATGGCCGACTGTGCTATGTCTGTAGTGTCTCCTGTTGGCCTCTGGAAGGTACCCGTGGCAAGCAGGCACATGCAGGCTGTTACCTTTGTCTCCACTGACAGAGCATGACTCCATTGTGTGGGTGCCTGCATTACATCACTGCACAGCTCACAGAGCTGCCTCAGTATTGCCCTGTTCAGGTGGTACCGGCCCACAATCTCGATATCTGTATACAGCTCAAAGCTGGTGCGGGCTCGGTACTGCCTGTTGGGGGCATACCACCGACGGGCCCTTCCACCGCCATGTCCCCCTGCCGCATGCCTTCTCACCCCCCTCATTATGGCATCCATGTGGAGGGTGGCACTGGCCATGTCCCTGGCTTATGTCCCCCCCCAGAAGCTGTTGCTTTGTTCCCCCTGCTGTCCTGACTGCTACCTCCCCTGCACCAGGTACACCTACTGGCCTCTGCTTTGTGTGGCCCCACACACCTTCCCTTGCCCCACTTCTGTGGTGTGGTTTCCCTGGCCTGCCCTCTTTTGTGCTGCTTTCCTGTGCCTGTCTCTCCCCCTGCCTCATGTGGCTTCCCTGTAGCGTTCTTGTGCCTCTTCCTTGCTCCTTTTTATTTTGTCTCATTTCCACTATGGCGCAACTTCCGCCTGCTCCACTGTTGCGCATTGTGCAAGTCTTTGAACATCGCACTGCACCCTTTATGCAGGGTTCCTCCCCCTTCGGTTGTGCATGCCTTCATTATCACTGCACTGTTGCTCAGCATGTTTTCAGTGGCACAACTGCTTCCTGCTGAATATCGCAGAATGGCGCATTTTCTGACTTGCGCTGGCACAACCCTATTGCGCATTGCACAACCCTTTTGAATATCCAGCCCACAGTGTATGATATTTTCTGTTGGTACTCAAATAAATAAGAATGCTTTAAATCTAGAAATAAGATTTTCTGAAGGAGCAAAGGTTCAAAATGTGACTACCTATAAATATTTAGGATTCCTTGTAGATTCCCGGTTGACCTTTCCAGAGCATATCTAGTCACAAACTAAGAAAGTTCATCAAAAATTAGGAGCCCTTCGAATTATATCTGTATATCTGTCTAGGGATGTTAGAAATAGACTGGTAAAACAATTATTATTTCTTGTATTGGAATATGGATTTCCACTTTACATGCACTGAAATCAGAAGTCTTTGGCCAGAATGGACCAACTGTATTACAAGATGGGGAAGTATTAAGACAAGGATATGGAGTACATCATTGTTTAATTTGTCAAGAATTAGATTGGTTACATCCAGTGGCATGGAAGGAGTATTTGTGGTCCATGGTTTTCTAGTCTACAAAATGAGCAGGAGGGGGCTGGTGACACATACTGAGGGGTTAAGGGAAATTGTGGCAGACTACCTTAGGGAGTTTATGGAAGAGAAACAGGTCTTAAGTTTGCATATGTATACTTTCTTGTCTGGGGTCCCCTGCCCAGGACTGATGAGTGATGTTTTGGATTAAGGTGAGGATTGGGTTACTGTTCATGAGGTCTTGGAGGTTATCTTGACTAGAGAGGCAGAGAATTATTATCGTCTGCGAAGTGGACGCGAAGTGGACACTTACGCATCCGTGAATCAAAGCATAAAGTGGGTCCAGTAAAATTCTCACTTCATGTTATTGGTTCCACTTCGCATTCTCATTATGCCTTAACACGAAGTAAGGTGAAGTGAGAAGAAAATAGGCACATCACATGGCCTGCAGTTCTGTAAGTCACATGCTTTAGCCAGGCAGGAAGGAAGTGAGTCAGAGAAGCAGTTTCACTTTCTCCTTTGCATTTGTAGAGGGAGAAAGCAAAATTGTGAGAGGAGTGGGGAGGAGTTTGCTTGGCTCTCGTTTCTTGTTATTGCCAGAACCAACAATCAAACAGCCTTTTTAAAAGCTATTTTATTTAGTGTTTGTATTGTCTTACTGTATTTTTTGCTTAGTGAATTTTTTTGTATAAGTTTTGTTGTGTGTGTGTGACTCAGGAGGATGGAGGGTCACATTGGAGAAGGGGAGTTGCTGGCCCGTGGGCATGTTAGGAGGGGAGGAGTGCGGACCCATAGGGAGTGGGGTGGTCGTGTGATGTTGAACCGATCTAGACTCCTGGCCAGTGTTGCTTCCCCTACAGAAGCAACAGGAGCAGAAGCAGCAACACCAATGCCACCAGTGGCTGTTGCACATCCACCTTCTCCACCACCACCACCACTAGCAGCAGCTATTGGAGCTCCAGCAGTGCCCACTCCACAGCCACAGGAGGTGGCCCCGGCAATTGTGGGTGGTGGTGGTGGGACTCATGCCTGACATGTGCCTACTGTGTCTGGTCCCCTCACAGTTCCCCAGTGTGGGAATTTTTTAATTGTGTGTGTGTGGGAAACAGCACAGTGGTGGAGTGACATGTGTGTGGTGTGCTGGTGTGCCGTGGGCCCTCTGGGACACATTTGGGGACCAGTGGCCAGCGCACCCACATGCTGAATCACCACAGGGCAGAGTGGCAGGCTGTGATGGAAGGGGCCAGGCATCCACCTGCTGGCCCTTCCATGGCAGTGGCTGAGGGTGCTGCTGGGGTGGGGGATGTGCTTCAAAGCAGTCACCGTCGCAGCAGGAGAATGAGGGCTACCACATCAACTGCTCCACCACCACCCTGTCTACCACCAGCCCCACTACCTGGATTACCCGCTGCAGTGGACACCGGCACAGTCCCTGCAAGTCAGTCTGACCGTGTCCTGGTGTGGGCAGCGCCGATGTAAACAATACGCATTTCAGTACTTTGGAGCAGTAGGTTACCAGAGTGGAAGCACAGCAGCAGCAAATACTTTCAGTGCTGCACCTGCTGCTGGACCACCATGGCATCCCATGGCCATAGTAAGTCCAGGTATTGTTTTCAGCACCCCCACACCCACCCCCACACCTGACCCCACCCCACTACTGTGTTGTACTTTTTTGGTGCTTTTTTTGTTTGTTATTATTAAATCATACACATTTTCCCTTCCAGGGGAATCTTTCTTGCACCACATAGTGCAATACATTTTTTTGAAAACCAGGTGTAAATGCATTTCAGTGAGACACATGAGAGAGGCATTCCCATTCTGAAAATCTGCCCACATTATTCTGCTTCCCTTCTCAGCAACGTTAGGACGGACGGCAGGGAGACCATGTGTGCATGCTCCTTACAGTGAATATCCAATTGTGCAGGTTTCCAAATGTTTCTTTACGTTATAATGGTCCATATGTGGTGAAATGTGTGCCACATTTCCGGTACGAAGAGCCTTGTTAGTGGAAACATCCCTTTTCACCACAAAGTGAACCTTATAACATTAGGAAACATTGCTTGGGATAGCTGCTGGACATTCACTATAGTGGAGAATGCACCTGCGCCCCCTGCCATCACGCCTTAACGCTGTTGAGAAGTGTGGCACAATGTGGGTTGCTTTTCAGATTAATTCTCTGTCATGTGACTCACTGTAATGAAATTATGGGTGGTTTTCACAGTCATATATTGCACTCTGTGAAGCAAGAAATATTTCAGAGGTAGTAATGCCCCCACATATTAGTTTATGTGCATCACCATAACTATGTAATGTGGTGACTGTCTGTAATGCAGCAGCGCAACAATCTGTTGATAACTCTGACCTATATTTTTTAATGCTATGTTGCAGCTTCCATTACTTACGTCCTGACTGACTGGAATGATACAATAATTTGCAGTAGTTGAGTGCACTGTACTACCTTTTTTCATGTGTGAAATAATGAAAGGAGCATTCCTTTTAAATTGGTGCTGCTGACAGTGACCAGGTCTTTGTCATTGTTTTCCTCTGCTTTTCTCTATCACATCAAGTAGTAGTCATATATCACTTCTGTTGCTAATTAACATTTATGCATCAGTCAGTGTTTATATAACACCACGGAACAATACTTATTGAAAAGCAGCTGCAAATAATTACAAAGCTGGTCGGAACAATATTGAAGATGTGCTCATTTTGTTTTCATGCATGAAAAAATAAGAGTAAGAGAAGCAGACAAACTGTGAGAAGAATTGTATCATTCAAGTCACTGATGACTTGAACGTAAGTAGTGGTTGCTGTGGCAAGTAAGTAGCATAAAAGTACAGTTCAGAATTGTGAGGACATTCTTGCAATGCTGCTTTAATTGTAAAATGTAAGTATAACATCATGACTATGAGCTCAGCAACAATCACAGAACACACAAAAGTGGCACAGAGTCCAGATTTTTCTGCAGCCCCAGAATGCATCCTTCTTGTGTGCAGAAAATTGATAAGTGGTAACTGAAATGAGACTGTTTCAGCAATACCCCAGTATAAAATGATGACTGTGAGGTTCGTGTTGCTGGTCCAATGTGTTGTCTTGAGACGATTCCACCAAAGAAATGTGATCATCTCAACTGGATTGAAAGGTGCCCTTTGGCTGTGCACTAACAGTAGCCTCGGTGAGTAGCTATATATATATATATATATATATATATATATATATACAGTTGTATATATTTTCTAGGTGATGAGGAGGGTTGAACTTGACATGTACATGTACTCATGCTATTGTTCTGCATCACACAGGTGACACAGAAACTGTTGGTGTACATTCCAGTGCTCAATGGGAATTTTTGTGCTGAAATTGTAAATGGATAACTCTCAAGCACATGAAGGTATTTTTTGGGGAGGTAGTGGGGGAATCATATTTTCAGGTATGTCTGTAATGGTTTCTTATTTTTTTACTTCTTCACAGATTTCATCAGCATCCTTCTGGAGTCCGGTTGTTAATGATGGTCATGGTCATCTAATGAAATGACTTCTGCATGTTGCATGTGTGCCCAAGCTTGGGGAGAGGTGTACCTGATGTTGAAGAACTTTTTTGGATAAGGCCACTTTGACAGAACAACAAAGCATCTTGAAGTTTCCTAAAAAAAGAAATTAATGACTTCTTACAAGTTACAACTTCATTGTTATGTGTCCTCCCTGGTTCTCAAATTTCAATCCCTATTGTCAAGTTACATTTCAGAGACACATCTTGTCCAACTAACACAACCTGTTGCATGCAATATTTGCAGCAGTCTTTACAAAACAATGAAACGGATTAAATAAAATCTTCATACTTGCCAGAATTGATTTCATATGGATATTACATTGGTTCCTTTCTGTACGGTACAGCTACAGCATCTTTCCCAACGAGTATTAGCGATGGAGCCTGTTTTTGTTCCCCTGTAAAAGAAACAAAAGAAGTGTACTGTATGTGTTTTGCCACTGCGGCTCTCAAAAGCTACAGAATACAAAATATACAGCTTAAGGAAGTGAGGCAGCATAACAAACATGAGTGCACAAACTCACTTTATGGTTTAAATATTAAGAAGCTGGTGGTGGTGCACTGGTGGAGTGGTGATCTGTGGGGGGCATACAGACTCATGGTGCCAGACTTGGATAACATCAGTCCCGTGGTGGTGGTGGTGGTGGTGGCCGGGGGCATAGAGACTCATGGTGGAAGACTTGGATAACATCAGTCCTGGTGGTGGTGGTCCGGGGGTGCATAGAGACCTGTTGGCAGACCTGATAACATCAGGCCCAGTGGTGGTGGTGGTGGTGGTGCCCAGGGGGGCATAGAGACTCATGGTGGAAGACTTGCTAACATCAGTCCTGGTGGTGGTGGTCCGGGGTGCATAGAGACCCGTGTTGGCAGACTTGGATAACATCAGGCCCAGTGGTGGTGGTGGTGGTGGTCCATGGGGGCATACAGACTTATGGTGGCAGACTTGGATAACATCAGTCCCAGTGGTGGGGTGGTGGTCCGTGGGGGCATATAGACTCATGGTGGCAGACTTGGATAACATCAGTCCCAGTGGTGGTGGTGATGGTCTGTGGGGTCATACAGACTCATGGTGGCAGACTTGGATAACATCAGTCCGGTGGTGGTGGTCCAGGGGGGCATACAGATTCATGGTGGCAGACTTGGACAACATCAGTCCTGGTGGTGGTGGTGGTGGTGGTCCAGGCGGGGCATACAGACTTATGGTGGCAGACTAGGATAACATCACTCCCGTTGGTGGTAGTGGTGGTGGTGGTGGTCCAGGGTGGGGGGCACACTGCCTTTTAAATATTGCACTTAAAACCTGCCAACATTAACCAGATCATCATCTTCATAAAGAAAACTGCCCTCACAGTCATCGATGTCTGAAGTCTGACCACTGGGAAATTCTTTCTCCATTGTGTTGTCATCTACCTCAGTGGGGGGCTATTTCAGGCAGCTACAGCCAGTGCCACTAGGATGCTCCATTTCCACATCAGCAAGACCACTGTGATTAAGCCAGGGTACGAATACCAAGGTTGCAGTCTGTGCTGGTATGTGCCTCTCATTCATTTTAATGAATGTTAGCAAACTAACATTTGCAGGAGACAGGTTTGTTCAACGATCCCTGACTATTGCACCTGCTGAGCTGAATACCCTCTCAACACTTACACTGGAGGGTGGGCATGTGAGGTACTTCAGTGCCACTGTAGTCAGCTCAGGCCATTCACTGACCTTTCCACCCCAGTACAAAAGAGGATCTTCACTTATTGTCAGATGCCTGTTTTCAGACAAATATGACTCAACCATTCGCTGTGCGCACTAAGTCCAGTTGTTGATGCCTCAGCCTGTTCTCCAGAATCATTTATTTCACAAACCCACTTGGGACAAGCCTCCCAAAGTGGGTTGACGACACCACTTTGGATGAAAGACCACCTGGAACTACAGTCCCTTACCCTTGCATGATATGCTTGCTGGTCCTCCAGCTACACCTTCAACTGGATTATGCTGCTGAGGTTTGCAAACCTTGGCACGTGACTTCTGTGCCCCATGAACCAAGCAAACCAGTTGACCACTGATATTTTTTACCAGTTCAGGCCCTCCCTCCAGTACTGATGCAATTCCACGTTTGTATCGTGGGTCCAGCATTGTTGCCATGGCAAAGTTGTCACTACACTGAATTCTCACAATATGATGATTCTGGTCGAATACTGTCAGCATGTGTTGCAGCAACATACTGCTACCACCGTCTCCGGCAACATCAAGGCTATGCTGTACATTCACCAATGTCTGTCTCAGCACCCGCAGCAGTGGAATTGATTGGCTAATGGAGGCAGACTCGCCACTCACTGCCTGTGTGACATGTTCAAAAGGCCGCAAAATTGTTATTACAGAGTCCATGAGGCGCCACTGTTCAGTCGTCATAGACATGGAGGCCTCAGAACTGTCACTGCTAGTGTGCATAACAAAATATTCTGAGATGGCTTTGTATTGTTCATAAAACATCTCTGCCATGTATAGTGTGGAGTTCCATCAGGTGACAACTTCCAGCTTCAAGCAGTGCTGAGGTTGGCTGTTTTGTATCTGCAACTGCGCGAGTTGGTCACGGACCTTTCCAGATCTTGAAAAGTGAGAGCAGATATGTTGCAATGGTCAGTATTTCCTTTATGTCAGGGTGCTGCAGAAACTCCTGAACCACACGATTTAAACAGTGGCCATGCATGGAACACAAAAAGAAAGCACCACTTGTGATGCATTTCACCACATGTGACCCATTGTCACTTGCTATGAACCCAGCTCTCAGGGACAGAGGGTTTAGCCATCTGTCAATTTCAGTCAGTACCATGTCCAACATGTTCTCACCAGTGTGTGAACAGGTCACACTGTGCATAGCAATTGTTGCATGCTGGCAAATTCAGGAAGATTGCTACGCAACAATCCATCTTACTGCACTAATTATTCACACAACAGCATCACAAACAACCCCAGGCACCTCGCCCAGTGTGCAGTTATCACAGATATGAACTCCCACTGTTTGCCACTTGTCCACATATCCATACTTAAATGGCTGAATGGAGAGGAGGAATGTTTAAGGCATGCCTTACCGAGTCGGAGACAGTGCGGAACAACTCGGGAACAACACGGGCATAAAAGTATGTTATGGAAGGGACTTTCCATTTTGGACAGGCACCTGCAGCAAACCTCTGGAACCCAGAATTCTCCACAAAGGAGAAGGGCAAAAGACCAATTGCCAGCATTTCCACAACAGCAGCATTAAGTTCACATGACACTGTATGGTTGTGGGGGTTCTTCAGCTTATGCGCAAAAACACTCTGTAACGTGGGCTGACTTAAACGTTTTAAACGGGGTGTGTTGTTGGTCACAAATGGTTGTGCTCTGTGATGAATGGCATTGGCAGTGGGTGGAGTGTGGACAATTGATGAAGACGGTTGTATAAGTGATGATGACAAACCCAGAAAAAATGTTATTTTGCCAGATTTGCCAACCAGGGTTGATGTACCACTTGCACTAGACATACTGCATTCACCACCGCCACAAAAACTGCTACTCTCACCAGCACTGGACAACATCTCCAAGTCATTATGGTCCTCCACGTCATCATGCATGTAGTAATCCTCTGCTCTTATTACCGTACCACTGCACACGTTTAATTTCCTACTGGGCTTAACGTCATGGAAGGGGATAACATGCTGGCCATGGTTGCCCGTGATACGGGTGAACGCCCCACTGTGGTATTAGCTGCCAGCTTGTGCTGGGTCCACAGAGCCAAGTGCCTATTCTTAAGATGCACATACTGTCCTCCTATCCCAAGATGGCTCCCCTTTTACCTCGACTCACATGCACATGGCAAACCTGGCAGATTGCAACTGAATCATCATTTGCATCTTGAGCAAAAAAATCCCAAACAAGGGAGTGTGATGCTCTGCTTTTAACATGTCCATGATGACGTGGCTTATTTAAGTCTGTTATTTTAAGCACTAAAGTGGGGGGGGGGCACATGATGATTTGGGCACTGCACACCTGGACTGCAAATGAACACCACGACTACCTATCATATCGATTACTGGGTCATCATCATCATCAACTAAAACCAGTATATCACAAGTTTTTTTTGGGGGTAGGGATTCCTGCAAACAGACTCAGACACAGCCACTTTTAATTTATTTTTCCTTTGGTTCCCAACTGGGGTCAATTACATCATCATCATATTCATCAACATCACTGTCACACACATCCACATCTTCTGCTTGGATGCTAACATAGGACTGCATGTTGCAACAACAGCAACATCATCATCAGCAGCATCATCACATTCATCATCAGCATCTACACCACCATCGCCTGATATTTGTCACCTCACTGTGAATCACTGCATGGAAAATGTGTGACATTAAGTGCCACAGTGGATGGAATATCATTGTATGCTATCGTTGACATGATCATCAGAATCCTCAGGTTCAGTTAATGGAATGTTACTGGAAGTATGACATCATCTATGCTGTCAGTCACTGTACTGCTTCACACTCAATATGTTTGGATATGGTACACTGGTCAAATTAGAACTTGGCGCAACAATGCTAATACTACCTCCACCACCACTAACACCAGTAACACTAACACCACCAGCTGGGAAAACATCATCTCCTCCAACTATGAGTGAAGCTACTGATTGGGCTATAAAAACATTGCAGGAGAAATACCTTCCTCACATCAGCAATGAACTCTCCATCCTCATACTACTACCGCCCCACAGACCCTCTTACTACCAACATTGCCATGGCCAGAAACAGCTTTACTTGTACGTCTCTTTGCAGGCATTTTGGGCGATCAATCACAAATATTATTACCAAATTCAGATTTTGATACATTCACTTTCTGACTGGAGAAACGCTGGCTGGATGTGAAGCAAATAAACAACTGTGGCTTCAGCAACAGGTAAGAGACTACTGTGACACTGTCACGGAATTAAAACAACTTTAGTAACCAGTGATACTGATGGGGTCACAAAAACAATCCAGTCTGGTAAAAAATAAACTTTTGAACGTGGGGGCACTCAGTACAGACAGTGCTGATTTTTACGGCACTACAATACAAACAGCAAAACTACCAACAGAGAACATGATCGCAGTACAAAATCAGGCAGCTGCAGTGGATAGCAGGTTCACACTGCTGCTCTTAGTTGCACTTACACTAGTTTGTGTCACATATTTTAAAAGGTGTATTATATCTGATGCACGCAACACTACACACACACAACACAGAACAGTTTGTGTACAATGCTGAATGAGGAATGCGACACAAATGCAAAAGTTCAGTGTACTGCCATGTAATGTAAATTTCTAATTTAAACAACCTGACCTTATGAAATGCTGCACCACATACACAAAACAAACAGCAAGAACATGTCTACTATTACTGACAATTTTACTATGTGTACATTAACACAGTCAGTTATATAACAAAAATATAACCAAAAAACAAAGAAATCATTAGTTCTTCAAATCTCCAACTAAAATCTACCTACACACAGATACGCCCCTCCTCCCCCCACACAGCACACTTTCACTGTCTTTCACCACACACACTCAATGTTGTAAATTAACATTCAAAATCCAAACACAAACAAAAACGCTTGATGATGTGAGCACAGGAGGGTTTCCTACAATAGATGAGCTATAGTTGGATCCCCCTGCAAAAAAGCAAAAATGCTTTTTGAACAGCTTTTACAAGATTCCTACAGACAGCTGTCAGAGCACACTGTCTCCTACTCCTTTCTACTCATATTACCCTGAACTGAGGCTGTGCAGATCAATATAGAGCCCAATATAGAGCCCATGTGACCTGAACTCCCATGAATCACTGCAAAATCTGCCTTTGGAGCTCAAGAACAAGGCGAAGTGAGGCGAAGTGAATTGACACCAATGTACTTCGCCTTAAAATTTGAAAGAGTAGTGACCAGGGAAGGTGGAGTAATGCGAAGTCGCTGTTTGCAATGGACTTCGCATTCCTCATTATAACGTGAAGTACTCTGCTTCACGTTGCTGAGCACTCTGCGAATCTGCCTTTGCTCCGTGAAATGCTTCGTGGAGCGGATTGATCCCACTTCACCCACCACTCATCTTGACCCTTAAGGATGATGTTGCTCCTGGCGAGGACAGGATTTCTTATGAATTATATAAGGCCTTTGCCCATATGTCAGCTGATTGTTTAGTTAGAGTATAATATTATTTTTCAGTTCTAATTTCATTCCTGCACAATTTACTTTGGGGTTAATCATCTTTACTCATAAATCTGGGGCTAGAATGTTGTTGGGTAATTAGCATCCTCTAGGTATATTGAGTGCTGATTTCAGGATTTGGGCTCTGATTCTTCAGAAAATGCTGAGGAGTAGCCTCAGGGATGATTCATCCTATTTAGACTTTGTAATTCCTGGGAGAAATAGTCAGTAAAATGTATCCATTGTGTGGGATGTGTTTGAATTTTGCAAGGATATGGACTTGGGTGGGTGCATCTTGTCCTTGGATTAAAACAAGGCATTTGACCTAGTGAACCCTACATGTTTGTTTAACATTTTACAGTGTTATGGTATTCCTTAGTTTTTGTCAGGCGGATACAGTTGTTATGTGAAAATGCTAGCATTACTCCTGACATAGCTGGCCTTTTGGGGAAGGGGTGCCAATCAAAAAGGGGCAGGTTAGACAAGAGTGTCCCTTGAGTCCTATTTTATGTGTTTTTGCTATTGAGCCCCTGATTGGAGGGATTGTGGAGAATAATAGGATTCTGGGCATCAAAGGGAACCAAGCTGAGGATGCAGTAAAGGTTATTGCCTATGTGGATGATTTGTGTTTTTCTGAAGAATAATGGGGATTTTACTGAATTAATGAGGGGCATGCCGGCCCACTGTAGTGTTTCTGGGGCGGTCCTGAATATGGATGAGTGTGGGACTACAACTGGGGAAGGAAGGGCTGTTTATTTTGATTTACAGGGTATACAGATGTGGTCTGAGCCAACTAAAATTTGGGGAATTTATCATGGCCTTGGGGAGATGGGGAAATTTAATTGGGAAAAAACAGTTCAGCAGGGAGAAAGTAAATGGCTCAGTGGAAGGGGTGGAAAATGTCTAAACATAAAAGGGTGTTTGTTATTAAGTAATTTTTGCTTCTCTCTGTTTTGTACATTAGTATGATTTTTCCATTAAATACCAGTTTGGAAACTAAGGTTCTTAGTCTTTTTTTCAGTCACTTTGGGGGAGCCAGTTAAATACGATAAAGTGGGAAGTCACTTATTTGGTGATTGGCAAAAGGGGTTTAAATATGCTTAGTCCCGTGGTCTTTTTCCTTATGTTGTTTTGTCAGAAGAATATCAGTACTTTATTTTTGATTCCTCAGACTGTGGCGGCAAAGTGGGGTGGAATATTTTAGGGATACCACTTGGGAAATGGATATCTGTGTTCCCAAAGGTTATATCTGGTGTGGGATTGCCTGAGGGGTATAAGGGCTCTTTCCAGAAACTACATAAGTGGCAGGTTACTAAGCAAAAGATTATGGAAAACAGTAGGAAGGGTATTTATAGATGGACATTAGATTTTACTGGTCCCCTGCATTTGGACTTCAAACAGTGTGCCCCGAATAATAATAAATATGTTTGTCAGATGTTGTTCAACAAGAAAGTGGCTGGTAAAATGTTGGATGTACAATGGTTAATGGCTCTTGGGAGGATGGGGTGTGCAGGGCAACCATAAACATATGGCTGTAGAGGACAGGAATTGCCTATCAGGTTATGGTTCTCCATTAGAATCTCAGGAGCATTTTTGTTTCAGTGTATGTATGCTAAAGGTCTGTGGACTTTTTGCTAGAGAATGGAACTTAACGTGTTAGCTGGTATTACTTATGACATGCTGGTTTGAGGGAATTTTTATGTGTTATTATCTGTATATCTTGCTAGTACTTAGAATTTTTTTTACATGTCTGAAATTTTATTTATGGCAAGCCTGCTGTCAATATTTATTACTGCAGCATGAAATGTCTTATGTAGCCTTCCATAGAATTTGTGTTTCTGAACTACAAGGGATACTTAAGAGGGAAATTAAGTTGCATCTGAGACATATGGTTACTATGTGGTGGAAAGGATTTGACTTTTTTCAGAAATAAGCATAGTTTAATGGTGGTTGGTAGTTGTGTGGGGATTCTGGTGATGCTGGCATTGTGGGATTGGTGGGGATGATTTTGTTGCATCCTATCTTTATGTAATTCTGCTGTATACCTTCTTGCATGCATGTTTTTGGTGTTTATGTTTTGTTTTCCTATTTAGTTTTCTCTCAGCAGTGAGAATCCTGGTTTCCAGGTCACATGTTCCCTCACTCTTGCCCCCTCTCAGATAATGCAATCTAATGCTCTTGCAATAAACTGTATTTTTGACAAACCAGATGTAGCACACAGCTGAACACTACATCAATGCAATGCTAAAAAAATAATTATAATAACTAAACTAATTAATTCTAAATAGTTCCATGTTTGGTTTAACCTGCTGTGTTTCTCATAATGCAGCCCAGCATAATGCCTTACTTTGCCGCCAAAAGATATTTTCTATTGAAATATGTATTCCGTTAGAAAAATAGGGATCATATTACTCAATGATCCACTGTATCCATTTCAGGCTCTTACAGCACAGCACAGAAGAATGTTTACCAGGGATTTCTTTTGTTAACAATATTATTAAGTCCTGTAATTTTAGGTTTCCAAGACATCTGCCCATTTCATGAATAGGTGCTCCAAAAAGTGATTGGCAGTGAGAAACCTCCTCCTCCCCCAGGAGGCAGAGCCAATAAAACCATTCTGACTGCTAGAATAGTATGTTGTGGCTCCTGATGAGGGGGGCTGGGGGCATGCACCACACCAGAAAGAAAAAGAAAGATTGAAATACCAAGCACTACTGTCTGTAAACCTGTAAACTGATGAGGTTTTCCACTAAACGTGTTGTTTCATGGTATGGCTTCCTTGCTTGAACCGTGCATGGAGTTTCCTCAGTGCTCATTACTTGCACTTGTATTCTATTTAAAAACTGCCTACAAAATTACAGACATAATGCTACAGGAGGCTACCGCATCCAAAAGAGGCCAAAATGGGCACAGGAAGAGATGCACCAACAATAGATGGGTTCATGCACAAGAGTTTGTGGTTATCTATTTACAAGAATCCCTGATGTAGTTCTGTTTTGTGGTAATCTAGATACAGATGTTCATGATGTATAGTTACAGGAATGGCAATGGTCTGCATGCTGTATTATGCTGTGAAGAACTCCTTTATTCATGTCTCAATGGCATGGGGGCCTCAGATACTACCATCCCTCCTAAGATCAGCAGGGTGTTGGGTGTGGCACAACATGACTCTTGGGGTATGTAGCTGGTGTTGGGCAGCACTGCAGTACTGTACTTAACTCTAAATTTACCTGTGGCCCTCTGTGCACATGGGCAGCTCCAGGACAGGGTCAGCCAGGCACATGCACCAAAGTAGGATTTGAAATGTTTTACTCTGTGGATCCAAACTGGAATTTCATCTGAATCAGAAAAGAGCTGGAACAAAAAGTTTTAAAAGTAGCTTTTATTTTGTCTTTTAAACTGAGTTTGACTTTGAATGTCCCCTAG
Organism: Neoceratodus forsteri; assembly: GCA_016271365.2. Lineage (NCBI taxonomy): Eukaryota > Metazoa > Chordata > Ceratodontiformes > Ceratodontidae > Neoceratodus > Neoceratodus forsteri. The sequence continues at coordinate 755,717,145 of CM028130.1, read as the reverse complement.
ACAACCAAACAATAAGACGCTTGTCTAGTTTTTAAAAATGTGGCTTCTGACTGCTTTGCAGCTTGACAGGTTTAGTAAGGATAATGGAAAGGGTTGCTGGGGTGGACTCCTTTGGTGTTTGTAGCTAGCTGTTTGAAAAAGACTGAAGTTGCAGCTGTCTGCTGAAAGTCATGGAGGTTTGAAGCCACAGGTATGAAGTAGAATTACTGCAGAAGTGGAGAATATTTTCACCCTTAGACATATCTACTGGAGAAAGTTTTGAGACTCGTTAAAATAAATTGATGCCTTACTCCAAGATCCCTGATCACAAGTGAGTACCGATGGTTTAGTGGTAGGTGGACACCTTTTTGTGAAATTTAACTCTGATGAGTCACGGTGTTTATGAGAAATTGTCATAGAGGGAGTTGGTGCCGGTGAGAGTCGGGCTTGGAACTCAAAGGACTACAATAAATATTTGTTAAGTTATTACTGACTGGTCCAGTACTCCACCAGTTGTTCATGTGCTAATTTTTATTTATTTTAGTCTTTGGCAACCAGGTAAGGCCCATTAGGCACATGTGTCTGTTTTCAGGGGTGAGCTGGGTGCACTGGGGGGGTTAAGTGATTTGCTCAGAGTCTCACAGTACACAAGTAGAGGTTGTGGTAATCAAATCCAGGTCTGCTGGATCTATCAAGCTCATTCACAGCTTGTCACTCTAACCTTTAGACTATACTGCCAGCCCAATGTGTGTATCATGTGCACACAGTGTGGACACTGGAGTAGACCAGTCAGTAAGGGCACTGTTGGAATTACACTGGGGCTTGCCAGTGTTGAACACCGTTAGCTTTCCAAGGAGCTTTGTAAAAACTCTAACTATTCTAGGGCTGGAGCTTTGGCCCCGTAGCTGTTTTGTCAATGGGGTTTTATCCCCGGAGCTCAAGGCAAGGTCTACTATGGCAGTGTCTTAATGCAAAGGGGTCAAAAGCCACTGTCCACCTGTACAATCGGCATAGCAGTGTGTCTGTCGTAATCACAGTAGGGAGTCAGTGCTGGTGAGAGTCATTCTTAGGACTCAAAGAACTGCAATAAATATTTTTTAACTTTTTACTGACTGATCTAGTACTCCACCAGTTCATGTGTGTATCATGTGCACACTGTGTGGACATTGGAGTCAGACCAATCAGTAAGGGATTTCAGGGAATGGGGTTTTGAACGTTCCACCACCAACTAACAACTTAGCTGTTCACAAGATGTTATAAAAAGGCCTCCAGTATGGCACTTTTTCCCTGCGGTCTTCCTTTATTCAAGAAAGTTGCCAGTGCCTGCTACATAGCTGCTGCCTTCTAGAACTCCCACCTTGTTCAGTGTAAGACATGCCCTGCTACCTGACATGGAGAAGAGAAGCTTGCTGACACCTGCGCCTGACAAGTTTCCCTTAGCTGCCTGCTGTCCTGTCCATATTATCCATCCATCCTGTGTGCTGTTGACTGACTTTTCATCCTGCCATTGACACTGTCCGTCTCTGGTCCACTGTCAAGCATGACACTTGCCTTCAATCCTTAGATTCCCTGCTGCCCACCTGTTTCTTTTAAATCACTAGACTGTAGGAATGCTCACCATTTCTGGACTCCTTGTTGATAGGGAAAAGGTAAGTCCTACAGTAGGTAGATTTTCATCTAACCTGCAAGTTCACTGGATATTTGGGATACATGTTCCAAGCTGGAATTTTTCTCATGCATCTGGTCATAATGAAAATGTAAGGTATGGGAATTTGGGACATTGAAAGTGTGAACTGGGCTGGATGGTTTTCACAAGATGATCTTATTTTAGATCAATAGATGTTTAACATGAAGCCATTAATTAGGCACCAGTCAATAACTCCCAACCTCAGAGAATCAAAATGTGCAGCATTTTGCCTTTTAAATAAGGAACACAATGTATAGCATTTTCATAAAGAACAGTAAGAATGCAAATAATGGAATCAGATATTCAGTGTTAAAGAATGTTCCTATCTGTCTAATTTATTCTTTTTAATGGTAGATATGCCCAGAATTATATGCCAATTACACTGCGAAACCTTTATAGCAAACATGTCAAAGCCAACAATATCAACAGTTCACTGTAAAGTCTGTCGGGGACCCCGGCACTCTTTCCCCAATCTTGCACCCTTCCCCAAATCAACTCTGTCCAGAGTTGATAATCCCTAAGTCTGGGGATGCAGAGGCAGAGCCCCCCAGCATGGGGTGTTCAGAGAGCTTCACCCATGATAAACAGAAATGAGTTCGATGGATTTATGTCGACTGCAAATTGCAGTCAATATAAATCCATCACTGTAGGGTCATATCACTAATATGCTGATGTTGTAGCATCATAGAGCCACCCAGAATAATTCCATTATTATTTGGAACATAGCTATAAATGTGTAGAGCTATGTGTCTTGATGTAGTGTCTCTACAGATAAAGAGCACTAACACTCTAACTCAACTGGACAATCAGCAGGTTTGATTATTTAGCACAATCATCTAGTGGAGACATACAGGCACATTTCCCAGACAGAATTTGAGAACAGATACAAGAAGCCAGCAGCAGAACCTTTTCAGTACTGTTAAAGAGCCCATGACTTTTCAGAAGAAAATCTGACTAAAAGTACTGATTGTATACACACAGTTTGTTGACATAAGATTAGTCTTTGGTACTTCTAGAAACTTTTTTATAATGGTGAAAACTAAGACTAACTCATTCTGTCTGATGCTGCCATTTTGGGTCAGGTTAAGCAATGGATGGTTCTGACGCCATATGGTGCTGAAGGGTATAATGAGCTAACGTGAAAACAGGATCACTGCCCATTAGACTTTGTCTGTTCTGTTAGCTCATCTGCATCTAACATTACAGTCTCCTACTTGTGAGATAATAATAATTCTCACAGTAACAGAGAGTGATGTCACAAACTGGGGTTTGTAGTGCCATGTGTAGAGAAATCACATAACAATGTCTGATGGACAGTGATCCTGTTTTCCACTTAGTGTCCATAGTTATAAAGAAACAGGAAACATAGAAACATAGACTCTGATGGCAGATAAGGACCGCTTGGACCACCTAGTCTGCCCATTTCCCCTACCTACAGGATAGACCACAGATCCTAGTTAACCAACGGTCTATTTCTTCCTACCCCCCACAAGAACTGCCTTATGTCTGTCCCATGCATTCTTGATTTCTTCCACAGTTTTAGACCCCACAACCTCCTCAGGAAGGCTGTTCCATGCATCCTCTACCCTCTCTGTGAAAAAATACTTCCTCACATTGCCCCAGAACCACACCCCCCTCTATCTTTAAATTGTGTCCCCTTGTTCTTGCACATCTCATTTTCTGAAAGATGCTACCCTCTTGGACTTTGTTGATTCCACTGAGGTACTTAAAAGTTTCTATCATGTCACCCCTCTCCCTTCTTTCCTCAAGGGTATACATATTAAGCTCCTTTAGTCTCTCCTCATATGGCTTCTCTTGCAGACCCTGCACCATTTTAGTTACCCTCCTCTAGACTGCCTCTATCCTGTCTATGTCCTTGCAGAGATGGGGTCTCCAGAACTGACCTAATACTCAGATGGGGTCTCACCAACTGTCTATACAGAGGGATTACAACTTCCTGATTTCTGCTGGTGATGCCTCTCTCATCCATCCCAGTATACCCCCAGCCCTCCCTACTGCCTTCTCACATTGCTTGCCAACCTTAAGGTCATCTGATATGATTACCCACAGGTCTCTTTCCTTTTGTTGTTGTTACTACCTCCCCCCCATGTAATATTCCCTGGTTCTTGTTTCCCAAGTGCATTATTTTGCACTTCTTTGCATTGAATCCTAGTTGCCACACTTCTGACCATTCTTCCAACCTTACCAAGTCCTTTCTCATCCTTTCCACACCTCCTTGTGTATCAACCCTGTTGCAGATCTTTGTGCCATCTGCAAAGAGGCATACTTTTCCTTCTAGTCCCTCTGCAATGTCACTTATAAAGACATTAAAAGACTGTACCCAGTACTGAACCCTGTGGTACCCTACTAGTAACCCCTCTTTCTTCAGAGTGGACTCCATTTACAATTACCTTCTGTGTCCTGTTGTCCAGCCAATGTTTTACCCAGGCTGTCATCTTGGGACCCACTCCCAGGCTAGCTAACTTGTATATTAATCTTTTGTGTGGGACTGTGTCAAATGCCTTGCTAAAGTCTAGGTAGGTCATGTCCACTGCCCCTCCCTGGGCTACTACTTCGGAGAAACCCAGTGCTGAAAAGAAATGGAACAGATGACCATCAGTAGCAAGGCTGCAGTTTAATCTCAGGATTCTAGTGACAGCTAACCTCAACAACAATTTTTTCAGAGGTGCCCTGCTGTCACTAGAATCCTGAGATGGAATTTTACAGCCTTATTACCAATTGATTGGGCTTGTATTATTTTTTCTAGTATTTGATCATTCTAATATCTTATTACACTAAAAGAATCTTTCAGACAGAAGGGAAATAAAACCAACTCCATTGACAGGAATATCCATTCTGCACTTTGTAGGCCTAGAAAAGAACTACTACAGTACAAGCCACAGAGTACATCTGATCACACACCTCTGGTAGTAACCTACAACCCAGAACTGGGAGAGACTATGGAAAATAATTAAAAAATCTACAGTCACTACTGTCTGAAGATGATCTAAAAAATATATTTCCAACTCCACCAGTGCTTGCACTCTGCCAGTCACCAAACCTGAAGCATAAACTGGTGTGAAGCAAACTTCCTTCTGAGCTCCAACTAGGTGACAAAGGTACAAAACTATGCAAAGCACCTCGCTGCAAACTAGGTACACATATCTTTCCTGAGACATGTCGGTCACAATGGAAAAACATTTACAATACAAAATTTGTATACCTGTTATTCTAGCAACATGCTGTAGTATACATGATGCAATACAGGAAATGTGAGGAAGGCTGCTATATTGGTGAAACTGGACAGGAACTCAAAACAAGAACGAATCACCACAGATTCACAGTTACCCATAAAATTGAAAATACACCAGTAGGGGAACATTTTTCTAGACCAGATCACTCCACCAGAGATTTTACTGTCAGAGTGTTAAAAGGGAACTTCAAAAACAGCCAAGATCAGTGAACATTTGAAATAAAAATGATACAATATTTTGACACTGAAGAAACAGGACTTAATGAAGATGTTGTTTTTTTAATACACTACCAGTGATTATGCTTAAAGCAGTGCTTCAGATTTTCTTTTCAAACCCTCACATCGGCACCCTCTGGTTGTTTTAACAGGTACATTCTTAAGACAATGGTATGTATTTTCTTTTTGTCTTTACTTTTTAGAAATGTTAATTAATGGTCCAGAGTCAGAGGAAAATTAGGCAGCCCTTTAGTCTTACAAGTTGATCTTTCCAACAGACACCTCCAGTGAAAATGAGTCTTCCTGTTTGTAAGAGGTGCAAATTGACTGCAAAGCTTTGATCTGTAAACTACTAGTCTGGGTTCTGAATCCACATCCAGCCTTTATATCTGTCATACTGCTCAGCTGTTTTCACTTTGACCTGAGGAAGAGAGCTTTATCTCTCGAAAGCTAGTCTGAAAAATAATTTTGTTAGAAATAAAAGGTATCACCTGCAACATATTTGTTGTATTTGTTTCTCTACATTATTGACTGGACTAACATGGCTACCACATTTCAGTTTTCTACCCAAGGACCTCACCATGTACTTGCTGGAAAAGATGAACTGTCCTCAGTGCTGAAATTTTAGTGAACTATCAGGAACAGTTTTAAACTGCTCACTGATATGGATATCTCCTTGGTTTGTTTTAACCTGTGTGAGTGTCCTGAAAATGTTGAAAGTATTTTAAGCAGACCTTATGCTTGACTGACAGATTATGTTTCTTAATACTATACATCTGATGTCAGAATGCAAGCATTATAAAGATAATCTTGTGAATGATGATATTACTGATATTATCTGTCACTCTTTGTGCAAAAAGTGACAAGCCACATATTACATATGAAATATATGCTGACTTGTACATAATGTTAGGTTTCATCACAGTGTCCCTTGTGTTGTCAGACACTCTTTAATGGGATACTAATGTTAACCTTGCATAGGCTGAAGCCATAAATCATGCCATCTTTTTTAACTAGTTAGGACTGTTTATTTATAAACATTCCAAACACTCTTATGACTTTAAGAGGGTCTCATGCAAACAGTTCTAAAATTCCAGCATTCTAAGTTCAGGTGGTATAGTTCATTTCCGGCCTGTAAATTTTTGAAATAATAATTTGAACCAGCCAGGAATAAGGATCCATAGGTGTGGGCATTGGCATGGGCAAGGCAACTAGAGATTATTTGAATGGAGCAGTAAAATAGGTAAACACTTAACAGGTAGCCCACCCAGCAGTGAGGTCATCATGTCTGTAATAAGTGGGATGGAAAGAACGGAAGGTGGTCATGACCAAATGTGTGAATACCTGAAAAAATAATTACATTGTATTTACATCTATGTTTGAAATAAAATAGCAGCTTGCTGTCTGTACACAGTCTGTGCAGTGATGTGCCATCTTCAGGTATATGAAAGCATCTAGTGCTGCCAATGCCTTATCACAAATTACCATGTTTTTTAAATAATACACAAAAACACTCCCATCTCTCTGAACACAGTCTGTCAGAGTTCAAAGAGATGGAAGTGTTTCTATATGTTATTTAAGAAACACTAAAACACTATATTTAAGAAACACTGAATTATTTATGAAACACTGTGCTAGAATTGGGCTGTGGAGCTATCTGTGGATAAACAGTTTTTTTTTCTTTTATGTTGTACTCCTGTACTTGATGTTACCTACTGTTATGGGTCTCACAACTGTGACCCCTGTTTCTTGTTACTGATGATTTTTATTTTTTGTGATATGTAAATTTATTATTTTTTCCATGTTGCCTTTCTCCAGGTCTCACCTGGAAACGAGTCTCGGCTCACTGGTGCTTTTCCCAGTTATCAACTTTTAAATAAATAAATAAAACCATAAAGTAGTTACTTGTTTTAAGTACATTTAGACAGTGGTCTGTCATTAGAAAGAGTGCTCAGTGCCTGGTGACTTTGGTATTAGTGAACTGTGCTAACTAAACATCGGACAGGAGAGCAACCAGTGTTGGCTGTCTCTCCACTCCCCCAGGCTACCTGGGTTAATGCTGTCTATCCTTGTTATACAGTGACTTTTAGATTAACCCACTTTTCCCCACCCACCCACCCAGTCCATCTCCCCCAGATCATCCTGAGGCATTCATCCATCATTATAGAATCTGCCCTCCTGAAGTCTGGGACTCTTGCTCTCGCTCTTGTGTGATCCACTTCCACAGCCATGCTCATATTGAACCACACTGTACTGGAGGTCTTTAGATCATGCCAGTGCAAACAGCAACTCCATTGTCTCTCTCTCTCTCTCTCTCTCTCTCTCTCTCTCTAGGGTGAACCACAGTGCCTCTACCCCCAGTATTCCCTGTATCACAAGAGGAGGACTACACCAGGAATAATATATGATGCAGCTGTAGTTAGGCAGCTGCTGCAGAATTCACTATCATATGAAATACACACAAGAGGATGGGTCCACTAGGAACAATGTCCAGTGCAGCTGTAGTAGCAGCTAGTTCCAGTAAGGTCCAGCAACATTCCCAAGAAACAAAATTTGAAAGGCAGGGGCATGTATCAAATCATCCAGGACAGCAAAAGAGCAGACAAGCTTGGGTGATCTATCCTTCCTGGATGTTTTGAAATGTGCCTTCATTTTCAGAAAAAATTAAATTTATTTCAGCTTGTGAAATCTGTGGTACTTTCCTCTTTGTGAGCATGTTTTGACTTTCCTGTGACTATAAAATCATGTGAAATACCTATAAAATGAGAAGTAAACTGAGGTAACAGGCTAGTTTCTGAAGTAATCCACACACCATTCAGTGGAGGGCTTCAGTAAGTATGGGAAGGGCCTGGGTTATGTTTTCAAAAGCACGTGTTAATGGAGCATGTATTGGTCTTAATTAGCATGGTGGAGGTGGGCTTAGATATACAACAAAAGATAACAAAGTGATATGTTTTGGAAAACTTGGGTTATCTGATATCTGTTTTATTTGAATGAACCAGCAGTAAAATGAAGGAGTTACTTGATATTGCAGTTCATCTCTTCTCTAATTATTTGTTTTATTCATTAGAACTGGTGGTAAATGAATAAGACTCACTGAGCCCTAAGCTAGTTTTTTTTTTATTTCACTTCTGTTGACTGGGAAAGGAGGACTAAGCAATTCTGCTTACTTTCGACCTACCCAAGAATAAGGTTATTTGTTGGTGGTATTTTTAGTGAATTATTAGTTTCTGGGTACATCCTGAGAGGGTATGTAGACTTGAGCTGAGAAAGATTTAAGGTAGTTTAAAAAATGTTTCAATACTGCTTACTGTACTTAGATTTTTAAAATACTTGTTCTATCTTGCCTGTTGGGGCCACCCTTCATTGCATTGCTGCTTTAAAATCCAATTAAAATGAGTTACAAAGCTGCAATTGCAAAACATGATGATTTGCGTACTATAAATATTGGTGCCTCTGTAGGAAATCTCTTATGGTATAAGAGACTCTGATCATGAGGTTTGGGCGAGAGACTTGCAAAGTGAAGTGGAGTGTTTCTGGTCACAGCCCAAACCTTGTGAGGGACATTATTGTCTTATACCATAATATACACCTCAGGGCTCTCTTAAGCAATTATAAACTACTCAGAAATACACAAAAAATCTGAGAGGTGGTGTACCAGACTTTGGATTGTTGTATTCTGTCTAAAATATGGGAGGGATACAAAAATTATGAAAGAAGGAATAAGGTTTTCATGAGCTGTCATGGAATAGTTCTTTGTGATCCAACATGCAAAGTATATGCCCATATCAATACTCCCACTGTTATCAAGGTGATTGAATGCATAGTTGCAGAACAATTAATGGATTACCTTAAAAATACTTAATCAATGCCACGACAACGCAGATTCCGGAAAGGTCATAGCATCACAATGGCACTATTGGAATTCACTGGCTACATCCATCAATCTCTTGACAAAGATAGTTTAGTGGAAGCAGCATTCATAGACCTTACAAAGCCTTTGACACTGTTCACCACACTCCTCTTCTTGAGCAACTAGCCTCCATAGGTCTCACCTCTGACACGTTAGATTGGTTCAAGAGTTACCCGGATGGTTGATCCCAACAGGTGAAAATTGCAAATGTTACCTTGGTCAAACTGCTTGTCCACACAGGTGTACCACAGGGCTCTATTTTAGGGCCTTTACTTTTCAGCATCTTCCAGAACAACTTACCATAGTCCTGCCACCAACAGATGCTGCTGTATGCGGACAATGCTGTCATATTTACTAGTAACCCTGACCCACAGCACCTGGAACATCAACTACAGCATAGTTCTGTAGAAGCTGAGGACTGGTTCAAAGCTCACAAGTTGATACTGAACTAAAAAAAAACTAAAGTTATGCTGTTCAGAGGCACCTGTAGTAGGCACAAATCTCATCCACTTACAATCTGAAACTTCATGAGAGTACCTCTGGAACAAATCCTGCACTTTAACTATCTGGGAGTAACCCTGGACAACATTGCCCAGGCTGTCAACATCAAGATTGGTCCGCTCTATAGACATAAACACTACTTGACACCTGAAGCCCTCAAAACTGCAATTATCAGCTCTGACTTACTTACTGTTGACTATGGCTTGGTTATCTAAGGTGCTGCTACTACTTCTTCACTCCGTAGAATATTCATTTCACTAAATACGGCATGCAGACTCCTCACTGGTGCTGCATGCCTTACCCACACATGTGACCTATATGCCTAATCTGGGTGGCTTCAATTAAGCAGAAGGATACAGTGTCAAATATACCTGTTAGCTAAAAAAGAACTTTTTGGCCTTTTGCCCCCCTGGATCTGCAACCCTCCTTAGCCCTCACTCCAGCTCCTAGCACACACAAGCTCAACCAATCAATCTCTGAAGATTCCTAGGTGCAGGACAACTCCAAGGGCAGTGATCATTTGTTTACAGAGCCCACACTTGGGTTCAATGCACTTCCCAATGAAATCCTATCCATACCAAGATTAGGTTCTTTCAAGCACAGAGCTCTGTCAGCATTTCGAGAAATAGTTCCTGTGACTGCTTCACCTAATAATACTACCCTTATCGCACTCCAGTTCCCTGTTTTCCACCCCAAAGCTTTACCTTTCCAACACTTTCTATATCTTCCTACCCTCCCCCACTCCCACCCCACCACCTCCCTCCTACCTACCTACCTACCCACACCGCCTCTCTTTCTACTCGTACTGACAAGGCCTTCTGCTGCTTACCCCTCTTTTTCTTCTCTCTTATTAGCCCCCTCTCCTTTCTTCTCTGCTACTAAAGTTATTAATTCTGGATAAACAAAGTATGTACATTACTGTTTTTAAACCTAGTCTCTGTATTACAGCCTCTGTATGGTTGTTCACTCCTCCCAACTGACGTGGAGCCTTTGTAAATGATCACCTTGTGCTCAAAGGTATTGTAATCCAAGATTGAATAAATAAATAAATAAAATTAGAGTGGAGTTGGGCCCTATGCTAAGAAAATCACCCACTCTGGGATGTTATGAGGTGCAACATTGCTGGCAGAGGGCCTTATATCCACTGGAAGGGTGGATATCTCACACATGACACACTGCTAGTTTAGGATACACATCAATTTAGTCATTGATGTATCAGATTAAAATAATTAATGTAATGTTATCTGTTTCTCTTTGTCATCACTGATAATGACTTTACCTGGCTGTATACTGTTCAAATGTTTGTTCTCACCTCATGCTGCATCATGAAATACTCTTTAATGTTGACTCTGGTCTCCCCTGTCTGTACTTTCCTGGGTCGTGCCTGAATATAGGCAACATTGTTGTCTAGTGTACTTACCTGGTAAACAAAAACCAAATAAATAAACAAAAACCAAATAAATAAATATCAGATTACCAAGTGACTGCTCCCCTGTCAGGTCTCATTGTTTCAGAGTAAGACTAGTTTAGTCTTACTCGCTAAATAAAAAGAAAATGCCTTTTAATAGGCATCTCACATGCTTAATTTTTCTCACTCCTGGAATTCAGAGATTTTATTTACAGTGCACTTCAGTGGAACAGTTACAATCTATCTCTTTCACATTAATGCACTAGTAGCCATTGTGGTTCTGACCAGAGTTTGTTTCTTTACGTGAGCAACAGGTTAAGAGGCTACATCATAGCTGGTGTTATGGTGTCAGATGGGTTTCGGTGTGTGTGATGGGGAGTGCTGGCAGTGTTGGTGATGGGAGGCACTTCATGTATGTGTTGGGAGCTGCCCATATTGGCTATTGAAAGGGCCAGGCATATGTGTGAGGAGCTGCCTGTGTTGGTGGTGGGTGAAGGCAGGATTGTGTGGGGACCCGGTGATGGTGGTGAGACCGAGGCATGTGTCTGGTGAGTTGGCAGTGTTGGTGACTTGCAGTGACAAGTTATTTTGCTATATAAAAGGTTGCTGAGCATACACCACACTTGATTTCACCCAGGTATTTTCATGTGGGCAACTGGTTGAGAGACTGCAAGGTGGATGATGTTTCCTGGGGTTATTTGTAATTGTGAGCCCAAATTCTATATAGGAGTCAAGGCACTGAGATGCTGCTGCAGGGGACTCATTTCACCAACTCTCACTTCCGGGGCAAAGTGTATAGCAAAGGAAAGTGAGAGTGTGAGTGTGATGTGAGTGGTGTGTGTGAGTGTGAGTGTGTGTGTGTGTGTGTGTGTGTGTGTGTGTGTGTGTGTGTATGTAGTTGGTCATGTCTGTGGAAGGGGAGTAGACTATAGTTTGGGGAGCTGGTGATTTTGTAGGGCATGGAACTGGGTAGCTAATGTGATGGTGAAGCTGCAAACCAACAACCCTCAAAAATAAAATCTTCCTGCACAAGCTACACATCTTGAAAATGCTGAGCATTATGGTTTGCTAACACATACCATGATCTTGTAATCAAGAAGAAAAAATGCTAAGTGAATACAAGGCACAACAGAGCTTTTGTAAGTATGTTGTTGTGCTGATTTATTTGATAAAATGACATCTTTTCTTTAGAACTAAGTTCCTGCCCACTTTATTCCATTATACAGTTTTCCAATGGGACCATCACTATAATGACTGAACCACAGACACACCATTTATTGTCATTGTATTAGGTAAATATGTTTTTAAATATTTACTTTTACAGATATTTAAAATAATTATAATGGAAAACCTACCAGCAATTGGTGCCACAACAAAAGGATAAAAGATGAAGACTCTGTTTTAATTAGGGAAGACAATCAGCTGTGTGACAAGGAGCTGATCAGCTGTTTCCAACTTCATCGACAGCAAGAAGCCTGATGGCTAACTAGATCCTGCTTTCCTCTTTTTATTCTACCAAATAAAGTAAAATATTAAAGAGCTGGTGGTACATTCAGGAGAATTTTGACAAAACATAATATTTAAACACAATCCAGCTTGTATTATTCATTAGTCCTATATTACTCCACTCCATTATTTAGTAATGAGGACATTTGCATGAAAAACAGGATCTTTGATCCTGAAGAATTATCTATTACGTGCTGCTTTCTCCTGCCTGAAGTCATAGAGCACTGCTTGTAACCTCACAGTTACTTGATGGCAACAGACTGTGATGCCACAACAGGGGATTATGGCTTGAAGTAGGGAGTAAACTTTAGAGGCAGATGGACTCTAAAGGAACTCTAATGGATAAAGATCATATATTCATGCACATTTCCTTAGCACTAAATAAAGGGGAGGAGAAACATATAAAATATGACTGGAATGCAGGCAGAATTTTACCTAATTATTATGTGTTTTTTTTAAGTTTTCTTTGAGGTGTCAGTAGCTCTTTAAGCAGACACAAATGAAAAATGTATATGCAAGCAAACATCAAGGGTCACAAAGGAATATAATTGACTGGCAAAACAAAAAGAAAAGTTTTAAATCTGCTGAGTGTGATAGAGGGAATGTTACGAGATATGAAAATATATTCATGAAATAACACCACTGTAGACATATACATTCATTCAGAAAGGTCATGTTTTATTACAATAAATGTACATACAGTGAAAAAAATGTATTATTCATATGTTTGCCATTACACAACCTTCTTTCACAGGCTGAAACAATGCTCAGACTAAATGTTTTCTCCTCTTTCCAGTTTTCAACACCAATCCAAAAGAAAAATTGTTCAACACTATTATGAGAAATACTAAGATCAGCCACTCTGTTAAATGCAAAGAGCTTATTTATTGCATGACAAGACCTCTGAGGTAAAGTGTGTGTGTAGAGGACACAGATACACAGCTGTTTTTACATGATTTATTATTTGACCATAATTTTAACCAGATCAGCTCCCTCCCTGAATTACTGTAGTTGCAGGCAGCAATGTATGAAGACTGCTCAAGGAGTGACATTACCATAGCCATTTACACAGAACTGGATAAAACTTCAGATCAAAATGTGAAACATCTTCCCCTTTGCCAGTGTGTCTCAAAAGACAAGTTGTCCTTTTTCCAGATATCATTTACCACTGTTTCTGGCAAAGCACACTTAGTAACTCCTATGAATGTACAGTGTCTGCTAATGGGTGTAATGTTACTATGAACTTTTGTTACAAACTTCGTTCAGACCACACAGAATTTCTGCTAATTAGCTTTCGAACCAACCAGGTCCTTCTTCAGAAGCTTTCAGAAGGACCTGGTTGGTTCAAAAGCTAAAGCACTTTGTTCTTTTCTGTAACATCCATGTTGGTCCAATAAAAGGTATCAAATCATTTGTTTCTGTATCTGTTCTTAAAAGGACCAATACGGCACCTACAACATTTTTTGCTAATAGTGGAAAACATAATGCTCTGTACATGTGTCTGATCACATGGAAGATGCTGACAGTCCTATTCTGAACATACCCCCTCAGATATCCTGCCTGCCCACCAATCATCTTACAACCACCATCTGGATGAGTATTACAAGAAAAGAAAAATGATTGTCCACATGGGCCCATGTACCATACAGTGAAAACAACTGTCCTCATTCTTTGTTTACACATTCATGTTTTACACATTTACTCTTTACACATTCATTCTTTGTTCTTTCAGACTTGTATGCCTCTTTACATTTGAAAGTGCAAAGAGTGAATGTGAGAAGAGTGAACATGTATAGAGTGACTGTGTAAACAGTGAATATGTAAAGACTGAATGTGGACAGTTGTCTTCACTGTATAATACCGAGGCCCATGTGGACAACCCTGCAGCTTGCATTCCCCTGCTGAGGGTGAAGAATTTACCTGGCCCTGTAATTCTGTAGGTGACATAGTCTTCCCTTGGTGCAGGGCATCAAGTCCCAAAGGGACCTGCATGAATGAGGATTCGATTGTACTATCTCAAAAAGTAAAGAAATTAATTGCAAAAAAACTTAGTTAATACATCTGTTAGGGTAACGCACTGCCACAAAAATTGGAAAATGAGGCATTAGGGTTTCCAACCCTACTGTCCCTCCCCCAAGTAGCAAAAGAAAATAAATATTAGGGTTTTGGTCTCTAGAGTCTTAACCAATCAGTGATGGGATCTTTCATAGGGGTTGTCAATCCTAATGCTCACCCCTCACTCCAGCTCATAGACTCCAATATTTAGCACAAGGTACAGCTCCAAGCCACTGCCTTATAATGATATGCTCTTCAAAGGTAGAGAAGCATGTCCTGCCACAGGTTAGCAAACACAATTTGTTGCCTCTTTCTTCATGCTGTTCCTGCTTGAAGAAATTAGATCATATGTGACATTGTTTGCTCAGGGAATAGAGTGGGCATTAGGGTTGACAACCCCCAAGGGAGATCCCACCACTGATTCACCAAGACTCTGAAGGCCCAAAACCCTAATGTTTTTTTTCTTTTGCAGCTCAGGAGATGGGAGTGGGGCATTAGGGTTGGAAACTCTAATGCCACATTCCCCTATTTTTGTGGCAGTAATTTACCCTAATTGTGAACTAATTAAGTTTTTATGCGATGACTATAATCGTGGATGAGACCTTTTACCCATTGAATCTTAACATGTACTCCTAGAGCAAAAAGGAAAGAGGTGACATGATTGAGACCTTCAGGTACCTCAAGGTGTAAACAGAGTACCTATGAGTGACATTTTCCAGCTGAAGAGGCACTCAAGAAATAGGGGTCATGATATGCAGATGGAGGGGTAGACTCAGAGGAAACATTAGAAAGTTCTATTTCATGTAGAGGGTGGTATACAACTGGAACAGACTCCTGGAGTAGGTGGTGGGGCAAGGACAGTGGCTGGATACAAAACAGTATGGGATAGGTATAAGGGTATTATAGACCTAGAAAGGGGGAGGGTTAATCAAGAGAGTTAGCATCTTAGATCTGGCTTTCAGATAGTGAGTTAAGGCAGACTGAGCAGGCCTCGTGGTCTTTTTCTGCTGACAAATTATATGTGTCTATGCTTCTTGAAAATGCCATCAGTTATATCCCTGTATACCTGTGATTAATCTATCAATTAAGGCTATATATCTGCACTAATAAAACAATTACAGCTATATACCTGCACTAATGCAAGCTATATAGCTACACTAATAAAACAACTGAAGCTCTGGTTTACCAGGGAGGTGGTGGAGGGCAATTAGGGAAGAAAAATTGCTTGAAGAAACATATAAGAATAGCCAAAGGAGGGAGGACTGGGAGATCTATAGAGAAAAGCTGAGTAGCAAGAAAAATTAGCAGACTATAGGATAAGAAGAAGTACTAGGACAAGCAAAAGAATATAAAACTTTTTAAATATATGAGAAAAACAAAACAGAACAGTAAAAAGGGTGAAAGCTTACTAGTAGAAACTTTGAAAAGCAAGAAAACTAAACAACTACTTTACTCTATCTTTACAATAGAAAGAAGAAAAGAACAGAATTAAGAAAAAGAAATAGAAAAAATGCTCCAACCCTTCAGCAAGGAACATAGCAAAAAAACAAAGAAAATTAAAGTAAACAAAACAACAAGTATGAACACTCACATCTAAAACACTATACTTCAAAACTGAGAGGAAGCTGCAGTAGCACCTCTAGCAAGGAACTATTTAACTAATCCCTAGAATACAAAACTAGTACTAAGTAATTAGAGAAAACAGAGCATAATATCACACTGCATAAAGCAAGAGAAATAGTAAAATTATCACCCCAGACAGCCTCACTTTAGTAGTAAGGAAAAGTAATGAAGTACTAACCAAAAAGAAATTATGAACACCCCTGACGAACAACAAACTATTGAACAACAACACATAACTTACAACACAAGAGAAGTCATATCAAATGAACCTAACAAAATTCTTTGGTGCATTATTAAAAGTAAATTTGAATACTCAAACGAGCAGTAGGCATAACCTATCTATATGAACTTCATGAAAGTCTTCAACTCCATCCCTTCACAGAAAACTAGCTAAAACAAACTGAAAAACATAAAGAGATAGAGACAGAAAAAAATAACTAAGTAGGCCTAAAAAACTTTAGGTTAAAGGCAGAAGCAAAAGGTAGTAATTCATTAAATACATTCCAAAATAAAGCCAATAAGCAGATACCTCAAGCATCCAATACTAGAACTCCCTCACTTTATATCTATATCAGTAATATAGCAAATATGCTACTGAAAAATATACCTAACTATAAAACATGCAAAAATCTACAACAAAATGGAACACCTAAAAGCCAATGAAGAACATGAGAAAAACCTAAAATATTACTAGAAGAGGTAATCAATAAACTACATTCAAATTCAACACAAAAAAAAGTACAATGTACACATAAAGTATAAACACAAACAACAAACCCAAAAAGTAAAATAATTAACCAACACAAACAGAAAGAAAAGTCACAAGGAAATTCAATATCAAGCAACCTTCACTTCAAATCATCAATACCATAAAACAAAGAAAAACAAACAAAATTTTAGCATACATTGAGAGAGAAAACATATAACAAACAGAAAAGCAGTACAGTAATTCTTTATAAAAAGCCATAGCAAAGCCACACACCTAAACACAAATCCAACTCTAGAAACCACACCTATACAACAACACAAATGAAATTGAAAGTACTAGAAAAACAACAAAAATAATTAATGGTAATTTTATTTATATAGTACACATTCCCTAGGAAGCTCAAGCACTATACAATTTAAAAACATCAAACACAACATAACAAACAACATCACAATAACAAAGCAATTCCCTATAACTAACTTTCATCAGCTCATCATAAGTATATAACATGTCTATATATCAATTTCAAAAAACACAATTAAAAAACATCTCTATATCATTCAAACAATCCCAATGCAAGTATTTAAAAAGCAATTGCAAATCACCACTTTAATAAAACAAAACAAACACCGCCCCACTACAAAACTTTCCACAAAATGCCTCCCTCAAATGGCTTCAATAGCAAATTCTTCAAAACTAGCCCATACCAAAAAATACCCCTATCTAGAAATACTGCAATCTAGCCCTTAGAACTACAAAAACAATCCTGAGAAAACAGAAAGAAATCAATCAAACAAGAAACAAAAAACACACAACCCTCAGAACCCCAATCATCCAAAACTTTATAATCCAATATCCACATCAAAACAACTCCCTCCACCTATTCTGAACTACTACTCTCCCATCTACTCCTGAACTTACACCCCACCATAGCAAAAACTATCCAGCAACATACAGCACACTACTGCCACTCCCAGCACTTCCACACCACTAAGCATTCTACACACACACCGTAACTCCCACTACAAACCCACGCTTTACACACTAACAATTTAGCCAATTCCACACCATCCAATTTGCTTTCCATCCCTTACTTACTCCCTTACACCACATAAACGCCTCACACATTACCTACTGCTCCTCCAGCCTCCCTCTCACAAAAATCCAAAACGCAGCCCCAAACATAAAACACAAAACCCTACACAGCAACCCACACAAACAAACACCAAACCAACACACAACTACACCACCACACCACCAATTCAAAACACCCTCAACACACTCGCCCATTTAGCATCCACCTGCCACTTCTTTGAAACTAACACTCCCCCCATAAATTCCCAAAACCCAAGCAAATTTCTCTCATTACACAAGCAATACCACCATGAGCCTTACTTTGCTTTGTTATGTGTTGTCCCTCAACTACTGCCACTGTATTACCAAATGTAACAACTGTAACCTTTCACTATGTATTACCTGCTCTTGTTATGTTCTTGTTATTCTGATGTTTCTATTCTGTGCCACCTTATGTGGCCTGGGTCATGCCTGAAAATGGTCCCTGGGATCAGTTCACCTAGCCGGTTAACAAAGTAATAAATAAATAAAATAAAACAATTGACAGCCAGCGCAGGCCACAGAGGACAGGTGTAACATGTTCAAAGCTACTTGCACTAGTCAATAGCTTGGCTGCCACATTCTGGACTAGCTGCAGATGGTGTAGGTTGCCTCCAGATAGCCCTAGATAAAGAGCATTGCAGTAGTCCAGTCTTGACATAACAAATGCATGTACTAGGGTAGACAGGTCCTCTGGTGGTAACACAGTATGGATCTGGGCAATGTTCCTTAGATGGTACTGTAGAAGCTACTCTGAATGATGGCTGACACCTGTGCATCTAGCGTCAAGACATCATCAAGGGCCACAGCCAGATCCCTGACTCAGGTTGATGGGGTCAAAGGGACACCACCAGCACAGGGCCAGAGTTTTTCCCCAACTCTCCTCAATTCTGATGGTGAACCAGATCCACCACTAGTACCTCTGTCTTGCCTGGATTTAGTTTGAGCCAGTTTTGAGTCATTCACTTCTGGATTTTGGCCAGGCAGGTATTAAACACAGAATCCACCATATGGTTACCAGGTGTACAGAACAGGTACAACTGAGTATCAACTGCATAGCAGTGAAAACTCAGTCTATACCAACTGATAACATCTCCTAAAGACAACACGTGCACTGTGAACAGCAGTGACAACAATACCAAATCCAGCAGAACTCCACAGTGCAAGTGCATTAAGTTAGATGAGAATAATGGCACTGTAATCTTCTGCACCCTGCCTGTGAGTGGGACCTAAACCAGCTGATGACTATGCTGGTTAGCTCACACTCAGCTCTGCGGTCAGTCCAATAGCACCTCATGGTCCACAGTGTCAAATGCCACTGAGAGATCTAGAAGAACAAGAATTGTATATTCCCCCCACTCTCTCATGATAAGGAGGAAATTAAGCACCTTCCCCAAGGCAGTCTCCATGAGTGCTTGGCTCTAAACCCTGACTGGAAGCACTCATAGGTGGATGAGGAGGCGAGACAGGCCTCAAGCTGAGTGGCCACCACTTTTTCCAAAACCATCACTAAAAATGGAAAGTTTGAGATCAGTCTGTAGTTGAAGAGGCAGTCAGGGTCCAATGCCTTTTTCAAAACGTGCACGGTATGCAGCAGAAGTCATATGAGGAGAAGTGGAGGGAATTGGATATCTGTCAATTGGAGACTAGAAGGGAGAGGGGGACATGATGGAGTCATTTAAGTATGTGAAGGAGATCAATAAGTTAAGGGAGAGAAGCTTATTTAAGAGGAAGGTGGGGGTTAAAACTAGAGAGCATAGTCTCTAAGATTGGAGGGAGGAAGATTTATGGGATTGTGAGGGGGTGTTACTTCACAGAAAGGGTGGTTGAGGCCTGGAGTAAACTACTGGAGGAAGTAGAAGGGGCAGAAATGGTGGAGGGATTCAAGAGGGTATGGGATAGACATAAGGGGTTGGCAAGTGGGGCAAAGGGGAGGTCTTGTGATCTAGATAATGAGTAAGGGGGAGGGGCAGACTTGATGAACCAGAAAGCCCTTTTCTGCAGCCAAATGTTTATGATTCTATGATATAACTACAGTAGCAAAACTGAAACTAATACCTGCACTAATAAAATCTACAGTAGTACACAAACACTGCCAGCTATTTCCAGAAATTTATATGATATTTCCAGATATATCTAATGCTTTCTCCATTTCTACAGTAGGGCAGCAAAGAGAAGCTCTTTAGAAATTTCACAAAATATCTGGAAATAGCTGGCAATGTCTGAGGCTACTACTGTATATACACTAATAAAACAAATTAAACCAATAAATCAATTGAACAATCTCTTAACAAACTCCCAGACATAAAACCAACAATGCCAACAGCACACTCACATAGGCAACAACATCCACAAAACCACAAGAGGAGCTCATAATACATAATCCACTCCCAAACATAAAACCAATACCAACAAAAGCAAACTCACAGGCAATAACATCCATAAAACCACAAGAGGAGCTCATAATACATAATCCACTCCCAAACATAAAACCAATAACACCAAAAGCAAACTTACGGCAACATCCACAAAACCACAAGAGGAGCTCATACTACATAATCCACTCCCAAACATAAAATCAATAACACCAAAAGCAAACTCGCAGGCAGCAGCCACAAAAGCACAAGAGGAGCTCATACTACACAATCCACACATAAGCTCTGTCTGTTTTAAGCAAGAATAAATGGTGCCAAAGAGCCTCTCATAGTAGTTACAATACATACAAGCAACAAACACACACACACACACACACACACACACACACACACACACACACACATCTACACACATATTGGTAGTGTGCCTTACTGTATGTATTCTGCTCCTCTCTGGAAATAACCCAGCCCTAAGCTGATATTATAATTGTGGGTCATGGTGAGCCCAAATTAAGAGGAAGGCAAGCTAAAAAGAAAAAGAAACTCAATGTGAAAGCACTGAGGCAAGCGTTACCCAAATGGGGATTGTCAAAAGCCAGGTTTCAAGGAAATGAAAAATCGACACATATCCTCATAATGTAAAGCATCACAGGATGTATATGAAAATTACAATCAAACTTTAGACTGGTGATTTGCATATACATTTCCATGATGATATGCGTATGAGGGTATGTGGATTATATTTCTTCAAACTTGACTTTGCCAATCTACTGATTAACCATTGCCTCAGTGCCTTCACACCAAAGTTCTTTTTCTTTTAAAAATACCACATTGCTTACTAATTACTCACATTTGTAAATAAACAATATTGCACTGCATTTCTATCTCTGATTTCATCATTTCCAATTTTTATGTATTATATAAAACAAACAATGGGGAAGGGTGAAATCCTTGGAAGCATATAACATCAGCACAATGACTTTTTTACAACGAAGACCATCACAGCGACAAATCTCACCAGGTTGCTGTGATGGTCATGCTACACACTGGGACTCTGTATTCATCCCCACCCTGACACAACTCCAACTCAGAGTTTGCTATTTAGAGATGGGAGGTGTGGGAGAGTGAAACCCCCCCACAAAAAAACACTTTGTCCTGATGGGAACAATGCCGACTGTCGGCATTGTTCCTGTCGCTGTAAGGGATGTCAACAACATTGTTGTCAATGTAATGTGGTGGAACCCCTTGGAAGTATAGCCATCTTGGGCTAATTAGGGCAATAAAGCCATGGAGACAGGGCAACCAAGCATGCTAAGGTCGTCCCCAAAAAACAAAGTCCCAGCCTCTTACCACAACAGTGATCTGTGGCCCCACCCACCCATCCTGTAGTGGTGGTGATTACCGCCCCATCACCCCTGGGGCCCTTTACCTGGCAATCAGTGCTATGTGGAATAGGATGCCAGAAATGCAGGCATACACACAGTACCTTACCCACCTCCCTTCTCACAGTAGCAGTGAGTGCAGCTTATTTATAGGATTCAGTGGACATGGCTTATCCTATAAATAAGCATCACTTCATGCCATTGTTAGAGGGTGTGTGGTCAATCATCAGTACAGGGACTGGGATAGGGTGTGCAACCCTTTTGAATATCTGGGCCAAACTCTACAGTCAGTATAAATGTGAACAAAATTATATTTTATTAATCAAATTACATTATTGCCACACAAATACATTCTAAAATACATATGTAAACGTTTATCCACCTTAAAACAGGTGCAACATTTAACATTCTTAAAAATGTTACATAGATTAGAAGCTTACACTTCTTTAACATAAAAATTAAGAACTTTAGTTGTTACAAAACTAAATATGTCCTAATGTTTTTAATAAAAACTGTTTTATAAACATGTTAAAATAACGTCAGCCAAATAAATATTGTATAATTTATATAAAAAAACATTATAAATATGTTAAAATAATGTCAGCCACATACATATTCTATTATTTATATAAAAAAGCATTAAATAGAAAGTATTAACAAATATAGACAGATTTAGTTGCTGCATAATGTGGCATTATCATTTAGAGCCATTATCACAGATCTGGCATCTTTTGTTTGTTTTCATTCAATAGTATAATGCTGAATGACAAGATTAGACATATCTATGCTTAATATCTGCCTCCATAACTTCACAATGCGAATAGTAGACTTGTTTCCATGAGCAGATTTTACTTCCTTCTTGCCCCTGGATACATCAGTTTTCATTAATGATGTTCATTCACAAATCTGACTGTCATGTACGGTGTAGGGCTGCACGCCCACTGGCTGTAGCTCTGCACCACTGGGCGGCAGCCCACCGGACAGTCAGTCGGGGCGGCGGGTGGCAGGCGGTGGATGCTGTCGCCCACCGGCCGCGGGGAGCGGGTGGAGGGGCTTCAGGTGGGTGGGGGACACTTAGACACCAGGGAGATGTTTGGGGGTTGTGATGACATTCTGCCCGCGATCGGGCTTTACGGGTATACTGGACCACCAGGAGATATTTGGGTTGGGGAGGATTACATTCTGCCCGCGATCGGGCACTGGGGGTTCATTCACGCTCTGCCCGCCATCGGGCTGTGGGAGATGTGTGGCGGGGGTTCATGTGGCCTGTACCGCCCGCGATCGGGCTGTGGGATATGTGTGGGGTTTCATGTACCTGCACTGCCCGCGATCGGGTTGCATTAGCGCTGGTCCTCGGATGCTGCTGCCTGGCAGGGCGGCCAGGAGCAAGTCCTCGGGATCGGGCGCACTCCATATGAATTGATAGCAAATGGGGCCATAAATAGATGCAAATGGCCCCTGTGCCTTGCATAAATTATGGCCCCATTTGCATGTCACCTTTTGAATATCGGAAATTTGAGCATGGCGCAATGGTACTTACACCACGCAAGTTTAGCTCAACTCTGGCAAGCTGGGTGGCGCAAGTTCCACTCGCCATGTGCAAGCTCTGTGGCTGGGGGTGATATTCAAAGGGTTGCTCAATAGCGCAACTCCTTTGAATATCACCCCGGCCACACCCCTGCGCAACTATTTTGATCAGCGCAGGGGCTTGCACCTCAGAATGGCGCAGTTTGAAAATCTGGGCCAAAGAGTAAAGCAAATGCAATCGTAAATGCAGACGCAAATGGTAACGGTAATGCTAACAGTTAGGGTAATGCAAACACAAATGGTAATGGAAGCACAAATGGTAATGGACAGGAAAATGGTAACGGTGAACCAAACATAAATGGAAACATACCTCTCAACCTTTTGTCCCCCAAATGTAGAACATTGCTTCTCAAAATGTGGAACAAATGAGCAAAATGTGGAACACTTAATCAAATCTTTACCTAGGAAGCTCAGAACACTGTTAAAATATTTACATTTATGTTCAGAAAGTCTGTTATTACTTGAATAATATAATTGTTGTAACATTTACTATAGATTTTTGCTTTAAAATGTTGATACTGAATGTGGGACATGCCGTCACAATGTGGAACAGGGAGCTTTTGTGAAGTAAAAGGAGAAACGCTCCTCGTAATGTGGTACAGTTGAGAGGTATGAATGGAAATGCAAATGGTAATGCAAACACAAATAGTAATGCTAACAGTCATGCAAACAGAAATGCTAACGCAAATGGTAACAGAAACACATGTGCAAATGTAAAAACAAACAATAAAAGAAACAAGCTCAAATGTGAAAGCAAACGCTAATGGTAATGCTAATGCACATGCTTTGTGTTCAAAGAGGTGCATTCAGAAGCACAGTGGATACAAAGAATGTGGTCGTAATAGTGGCCCTCAGACAGGAAAATGAGCACTTGGAATACTAAATAGCTTATGTATGACACAGAAAAAAAAATTAAAATCTCATATTATTTATGACTTTCCAGGCTAGTTTGGCACTTAGAATTTTTGCAATGAAAAGTCCGTATCTTGAACCATTTTTGAGATATGGGACCCAAAAGGCGCGGTGGACACCATAATTTTATCCTATGGGGAAAATTGTCAACTTCAGAGTGCCGTAACATTACAGCCCTGTTATATTTTTACACCAAACCACCAAAAGGCACATCTGTGTGATGTTGGCTTTTCTCCCTTCAGCCCAAAAGACCAAACTGTTGTTTTGCAGCAGGGTGACAAAGATTTCCTATTGTTTTGGGCACAGTGTCACAAATTAATTTCACAAATCACGACAAAAAAAAATCACGAAAGTGTTGCATATGCAAAAGTACTTTGTGACACTACTTTGTACAAAAAAATTTAAAACATATTTCTGGGGTGTTTTCCCCTCTAAAAAAAGACATGGCTAGCATCCTCAGGACTTGACTAGTTGAACACAACAAGAATTGTGTCCCTAGAGGGTCCAGCATTTTCTGACCATCAACTGAAAAAAAATGGCTGAATCACAAAAGTAAAAGGGTCATTTGTGACACTAAAAACTGCATTTGTGACACTTGCACATAGTTTAACTTTTCCCATAGACTATAATGGGATTTAATGTTTTTTGAATAGCTTTTGAACCATTTAATATTTTTTCATGACATTTTTGAAAGACAGATCGGGCACCCCATCTGCATCTTCCTTGAAGTTTTTGGACTGATCAGGCAAACTGTGTGGGCTGTAGGCACAAGCACAAAATGCTCAAAAACCCATAATTTATGCATTGTTTGGGGCTCTGTATCTCTGTAACTGTACATATTACTGTAACAAACTTGCAGGTCCAGAGATCTATGGTTCCAGACTGTGTATTCCAAATTTCAGCCAAATCCATCATATGGTCCCAAAGTTATTAAGGTGCAAAATCTCAAATTTAACCTTAAATGGGGTACTCAACCCTAACTATAGTGGCACGGTATACCGTACACTAATATATATATATATATATATATATATATATATATATATATATGAACTTTGTTAATGTATCAGTTAGGTTGCTGCAACAAAAGTAGGGAAATGTAGCATTAGGGTTTCTACTGTAATGCCCACCCCACCCTACACTGACCAATATTCATTGGGCAGAATTGGTCATCAACCCTCAGAGCTCAATCCATTCCATTAGAAAATAAGCTGTGTGGGTACAGTATAGGGAATGGGATGAGCGTTAGGTTCGACTAATACTGCGACTCCTAGCTCTGTGCTGTGTTGGGTTAGGGGTTGGAAACCCTAATGCCATATGTAACCCCCATGGCCAATTGTTTAACTAGTAAGCACACCTCCAATATTTTTCTGTCTAGGGGGATAGAGAGGGGTGGGGGTACAAAACATAGCATTACAGACAAACGACCATTACTAAACCCAATTCCTAAGGAGAGAACTTTTGCCCAGGGCTATGTTAGGTCTGAACCTCTGGAGGGGTACCCAGTAATTCCACACAGGAAGCAGTAACAAGAATGTCCAAACCAGGTTTGGTTCTAGAGTGTGACTTTATTCCAAAGAATGGTACACAAAAGCAAAGGTGGCCCCCCAAGGGATTACACTTTGTGGCACAAGGCAATGCAGAACAACCAAAGGTCTGTAGCAGACAGAAACTCCAAACATCCCATATTGCATAGGACCTTGAACTCTCTTCACTGGCAAAGCCTCAGCTAAACACACACACATTTCTTCTAGTAGCATTGGCCACAGCTTAGAACATTTTCCATATGGCATAGGATTTAAACCTTTGGCAATGTGGCAACTGGCCACGATGGAGCTCACTGGTGCTCAGAATTAGCACAAACCCACACCAGGGGGTAAACGTTCTCTTCAGGCACTGACCACCATGTTCTGAATAAGCAGGTGCCCTTACAGAACCTGTAGTGCTGAACTGGTCACTCCAAATGGGGGATTGCCCACCTTTTGCTTCCTCAGTCCATACCCAGCCATTCTTTCAGAGTTACACCTCAACATTTGCAAACAGTAGAACTATGCATCTTGGAATGACCTTCACATTCAGCATTAGAAACACACTGCTTCTGAGTATTAATTAAAGTCCTGAACAATGTGTCAAGTCTCACTGGGGACTCAACAATTGTCAGCCAACTTTAAGAAAGGATGAGAACAGTCTCAAACAGAACAGAACTTGGTGTATATTTCTCTTTGTCAGAGTACACCCCAAAATAAAACAGGCAGGTACATTTCTCCTGGGATACTCAAAATCAGATTACTCAGGTTGTCAAACAAAAGGCAGCTTTAAATGTCCTAGATCAAACTAGGGGATTGCCTCTTGGATCCATTCTGCAGCCCTCCTCATCTCACTGAGGATGAGAAGAAAATCAGGAACTCCTGCTAGATGGTTTCCACCACTTCTGCTAGGCAGGCAGATGATTTTCAGTACTAGGGTGAGAAAAACAGTCTCTCCTCAGAGCCCATACTGCAGCTCTTCACTCCTCCAACTGCTCACTCTGATTGCCAACCAACAACTAACTGAAGGTTCTAAAACTCCCCACTCACTGATAGCTACCGTGGTTTATGCTGTTGTGAGAGTTCTAAATAACATCAGCTCTCTCAACTCAGCTGAGACCAAGTAAATAGAGAGGGAGCAGGTGAAAACCATTTAACCAGTTATTCCACAGCTGCCTTCCCTACCTAGCATTGACACTGATGGGATTCTAGTAACCACAGGGGACCAGGGGTTTACATATATTTCCCTGTTTCTGTTGTGGCAAGCTAACTGATGCATTAAAAAGGTTTTTTGTAACATACAGTATTTCCTTACTTTTTGAGATAGTATAATCGTATTCTAAGTTGCATGTGGGAGTGCAGGGCCTCTTGATCCTGTGCTCCTATTCCTCCATTGATGCATATTAGTATGTAGCTGTGGTCCAGGCCCTGAACTTCTATTTATAGGACAAGAGTGATGACATTGTCAGCATAGCCATGTTATTACCCCACCTGATGTATCCAGTACAGAATATACTCAAATCTCCACCAAAATATAATTCTGTGCAGCTGCAACACCAATCCATGCCAAAGGTGCGAAAACACATTTTGGCCAAGATTTTAAAAATGACAACTGTGACAAACATTTGATGGGGTAATAACTAATCTATGATGAAAATTCAGCGTGAAAATATTTTACATTTACAAAGTTATGAGCATGCTTAGCAAAATTGCAATGAATGGTCATGACTCAGCCATTTTTTGACATTTTGACCCCAAATTTTCAACATGGCCTTTTGGGAAGTCCACCTCATGAACAATATGACTGTCATTATGCAAATCCCACCCAAAAGGTGAATTCACCAAGTGACCGTGAAACCACCTTTTGGGTAGGAGTTGCGAAATGACAGTCATATTGTTCATACGGTTGAGTCTCCAAAAGACCATGTTGAATATTTGGGGTCAAGATCTCCAAAAACAGATGAGTTATGCATAAATGTTGAAAGCTCCATTGAAATACATTAAACCACATTTACCCTGTTTCCTCATATTGCAGTGTCCAGTTCCAGCAGCAATATTTTATTTTTGTTTTATTTTACACAACACAGATATATATGTATATATATATATATATATATATATATAAGTATATATATATATATATATATACACACACACACACACATATATATACATATATACACACTGTAGTACCCGGCCCTTGGCGCAGCGGTAGGATTTCCGCTGCGGCCTTGGCGAGCCAGGTTCGGGAACGGATCCAGGTTGTCGGAGGGCTGGCTGGGGAGTAGGATCGAGCATCCAACGGACAGCCTCCTACTCCGGGAGAGGCGGGCAGCACTCGTGCTGGGACCCGTGGAGACGGGAGTTCCACGCAACCGCTTCGACGTGAGGGGAGGAGGCTGGGCGGACACTGGCATCATTGCATGTCCCGCCTCCTCTGGGGAGAAAATTCAGGTGGAAAAAGATGGCGGCAGGACCACCTATCAATGAAGCCCTCCTGGAGAGCCTCACATTGCTGCCCGCTTCGCTGCGACTCCGACCAGTCACGGTTCTGGGGTCATGAAGGTGGCCACGGCCCCATCTCCGGGGCAAGTCAGCATCTGGCGTCTCAGCAGCAATGGACGCAGGAGGTCTCCGGGGCCGTGTGACTAGGGCGGATGGCTGCCAGTGGTCCTGCAGGAAAAGGGCAAATAAAAAAATATATATATATATATATATACACACTGTATATGTATATATATATATATCTATACATCTACTGTATATCTATCTATATATATATATATATATATATACACACACACTCACAGTGAAGCCCGCCAAGATGAAATGCAGTGTCATGGGTTTCCTGCATGGTAAAAGGGGTTAACTCCCATTGAAATCGCATTGTTTGCTGCAGTAACTCTACTGCAGAATTCTGAAGAGTTGGACTTCATTCTGGTGGGTTTCACTGTATATACACAGTGGCATTCCCCAGGATGAAACACAATTCTGCAGCATTTTGCAGCACTCTGCAGAATGCTACAGAGGACCTACAAAATAAAGCAATGTAATTTTAATGGTAATTGGTTCCCTTTGTTATTCAGGAAAATGTGATGCTGCCAGGATGAAATTAATGCCACAGTTTCCTGAATGACAAAGGGGACTAATTGCCATTGAAATTACATTGCTTTATTTATTAGGTCTGCTGCAGCATACTGCAGAGTGTGTTAAAAGTGTGTTTCATCCTTGGGGATGCCACTGTAGCTGCAAAAACTTTGTTAATGCTTCAGTTAGGGTTAAAGCAACAAAAGTTGGGAAATGAGACATTAGGATTTCCCTTACACCCCACCCTCCCACACCTGGCAGAAGAGCAGGTGTGGGGTGTACCTTGGGTTTCTCAAGCCTAACGCTCACCCCATTCCATCTGTAAGTAAGGTGAAATGTGTAGACTTTATGAGAATGGGGTAACCATTAGGCTTGAGAAGCCCGAGGCACATCCCACACCTGCTCTCCTGCCTGGTTTGGGAGAGTGGGTTGCTAGGAAAATCCTAACCCTCATTTCACAACCTTTGTCACTTTGACCCTAACTGAAGCATTAACAAAGTTTTTTGCAACTTATTTCCTTACTTTTTCAGTCAGTATAATAGTATCCTTATTTTACAGTGGGAGTGCAGTGTTGCATCCCTCTGTAGAAGTGTATATGTATGTACTGTAGCTGTAGAAGCACAGGGTTCTCCAGGCCCTGCGCTTCCATTTATAGGACAACAGTGACCAAATTGTCAGCATAGCCATCTTATTACCCCAACTCACATACCTGGTACAGAAAATTTTTTAATCCCCACCAAAACATAATTCTGCATGACTGCAACACCATTCTGTGCCACAGGTGCGAAAACATATTTTACCCAGGATTTGAAAAATAACAGCAATAGCATATGTGAAGGGGGTAATAAGAAGGCTATGGTAAAAATCTGGGTAAAAATATTTAACATTTCCAAAGTTATCAGCAGGCACAGCAAAATTGCAATGAATTGTCATAACTTTGGCAGTTTTTCATATTTTGACCCCAAATTTTTAACAGTCTTCATATGACCCCACCTCATAAACCAAGTAGATGAAAATGTTCAAATGTCTGCCGAAACACCATTTCATGGCACAGGTGCAAAAACACATTTCAGACAGGATGTGAAAAATGACAGCTGCACCGACTGTTCATGAGGTGGTATGAAAAAAATGGCTATTTTGAAAATTTGGAGTCAAACTATTGAAAATTATGAAAGTTATGCACGTGCGTTGCAAAAGTTCAATGAATGCATGAAACTTGGATATTTTTAGGAATTTTTTCACCATATTTTTAACATAGCCTGTTTGGGACTCCACTTCATGAACACTGGCAGTGCAATTTCATTATTTGGGCCAAAAGGTGATTTTGTGCAGGTAGCATGAAATCACCTTCTTGGACCAATTAATGAAAAGACAGTTGCAGTGTTTATGAGGGTGGGTCCCAAAAAGACTATGTTGACTATTTGGTGAAAGAAATCCCCAAAATTGCAAAGTTATGAAAAAAGTTCAAAATGCCATTGAAATACATTATACAGCACTTACCTAGATTCCTCATTTCGCAGTTCAGATTTGATGTGTCTGGGTCCACAGTAGATGACAGCCAATGACCTCCGGTGGTAAGTACAGGGCAAGGGGATGTGTGGTAGGTGCTTAGTGGGAGGGTCGGGATGGGGGAGGAGTGGTGGGGATGACAACGGACCATTTTATTTTTTTCAGGTGTTTAAAAAAAATAAAAGATGTCATGGGACAGTTTTCTTTTTTTTAGGTAACAAAGACAATATTAGAAGTATTTGGGGATACTGGGAGTGAGCTTCCCAGTGTCCCACACTGCTGGTGGTGGACTTGTAAATGCTGACTCAGGCATTGGGACTTCAGAGTCAACAATTATTATTACTACAGGCGGGGGGAGGGGTATCCGACACCAAGGGTGTGCATCTTGTTGTCAGATATTTTTATTCTAAATATAAAAAGATAAAGAAAGGGGATGACAATCAGAGGTTTTGTGGATGCCACTAGACAACAGGGAAAGGGCAGCTTACCTCTGCAACTGCAGCCAGCAGCATGAGTTCCTGCTGCAGCGGCAGAAGTCAAGAAAATCCCTCTGTTCTCATACAGAGAACATGGAAGAAGGCTTCTCTCACTATGCAGAGCATCCAGGATTTAGAGTGCCCATAAAAAGTATTTATGTGGCTAACTGTGAAAAACAAACACCAGAATCTAACTAAACAGGGCTGTTTAGCTAGGTTCTGGTGTTTATTTTGTAAAATTATTACATTTATATTTATTTTCCATGCTTTTTAGTTGGTAGGGAAAAAAACAAGATGGCGGCTCATGAAAAAGGATTTTTTTCCTCACGAAAAAAGAACAGATCTTGTGAGAATGAATCCCTTTTCATGAGATCAAATCCTTGGTTGAACTTTTTCCCTCTATCATGAAAAGTGATCTTCCCATTGAAAACAATGGGAAATGAAAACCGTAATAACTTCACAACAGATTCATATTTCTCCACAAATCTAAGCATGTCTGTTCCATTCCTCAAGCTGTTTTTACAATTAAAAAATCACACTTTGGCTGGCCCAGTTTTGCTGAGGGCTGAGGTGCTGGACGCCACACCTCACACCATGCCAGCGACCCATGTTCTGGAGCGAGCTCGGGTGCCATGGATTGGCAGGGAAGGGACCAAATTGACCACCCAGTGGGCTGCTCTCCTGTCCTGCGGGAAGGCATTGGCATGCCAGATGTTCCAGTGGCCCCTGGTGGAGATCAGGGGTGCCACAGTAGCATTGGTGGCAGATTACAGCATGACCGATGTTGGCAGGGTTGCCATGTGCCAAGTGTCAGGGGGTGTGCATGCAAGGAGAGGGATGGTCAGAAAAAGGAAAAATCCAGCTCGGAGGGATAGGCAATGTCACCTATCCTCCATGCCCATAGTCGGATCTGACTCAGCCAGGCCTCATCACTCCTCCACTCAGGCCCTGCCCACTTGCCAGAGTCTGCCTAACTAAGGAGCCCAAGTAAGGAGTCGGGCTACCCTCCCCAGGTGGGTTAAACCAGGGGTGCTGGCAGTGGAGGGGGAGAGAGAGAGTGCACTAGATCACAGAGGATCTCAGGAGGGCAGACATAAGGATCAGATGCCTGAGAGAGTTTTCCAGAGCTGTGACCAGAGGGAAAAAGAGTCAACAAAAAAAATCACACTAATATGCCACGCCATCTAGATGCAGGGCAATGAGGAAAAAACTGCAAAAAGTGGTGACTTTATGACATTTTGCACTGTCCGGATCTCAGAATCTGCACATCCAACTAGAACAAAACTTGCTACATCAAGAGATCTACCAAGAAGGACATCACATATAAAATTTTGAGCAAATCCATTGATAAGTTGCAAAGTTATTAAAGTGCAAAATTTGAGGCTTAACATTAAACATGCTACTCAACCCTAACTATAGAGGCACTACCACATTAGTTAGTGAAATGTAGCCACCCCCTGAACAGACTAAGAGGTGTCGGAGTGGCATTGGGTTCATCAACCCTAATGCTCACCTCATTCCATTAGAAAATAAGCTGGATGGGAACAGTATAGGAGAATGGGGTGAGTGTTTGGGTAGACAAACCCAATGTTGCCCCCCAAATCCTCTTGGTTTGTGCAGGGTGGGAGTGGGGTGTAAGGGTTGGAAACCCTAACACCATATTCCTCTACTTTTGTTGCAGCAACCATAACCGATGCATTAACAATATTTTTTGCAACTTATTGTATTTCCTTACCTTTTGAGGTAGTATAATCACATCCCAAGTTGCTTGTGGGAATGCAGGGCCCTTTGGGACCTGCGCTTCCATTCCTCTATAGATTTGTATATGTACATAGCCGTGGGAGTGCAGGACCTGGACAAGGACAAGAGTGTTGAAATTGTCAGTATAGCCATGTTATTACCCCACCTAATGTACCCAGAACAGAAATATTCAAATCCCCACTGAAACATAATTCTATGCAGCTGCAATGCCATTCCATGCCACTGGTCCAAAAACACATTTCGGCCAAGATTTAAAAAACAGCAGCTGTGACAAACATTTGTTAGATAATAACAAGTCTATGTTGAAATTTGGTGTGAAAATAATTTTAATTTAGAAACTTATGAGTGTGTGTAGCAAAATTGCAACAAATGGTCATAACTGAGCCATTGTTTGGCATTTTGATGCCAAATTTTCAACATAGCCTTTTGCAGGCCCCACCTCATGAAAAAATATGACTGTCACTATACAAATTCTGCCTAAAAGGTGAATTCACCAAGAGACTGCAAAATCACCTTTTGGGCAGGAGTTGCAAAATGACAGTCATATTGTTTATAAAGTGGGGTCCCCAAAAGAATATGTTTAAAAGATGGGGTCAAAATCTCCAAAAGAGTTATGCATAAATGTTGAAACCTTTATTGAAATACACTGAACTGCATTTACCTTAGTTTCTCATATTGTAGTTACTGGTTCCAGCAGCAAGACGTGTCTTTGATTGAGAAATAGATCTCAAACCTGGGACCTCTTCAGTTGAGTGAGGGTGTATGGGAGTGTCAAGGGGGGTGTGGGGAGGTGGGTGCAGAGTGGGAGGTTGGGTGAGGGGTACGTGTGTTATCAGCAATGGACTTTTTTTTACAGGTTAGAAAAACTAAAAAAAGACTTTAAGAGATGGTGTTCTTACTTACAGGACAAAATGGACATGGAAGGATGGGGGGATGCTTTTAACCACCAAAAAAACTTAAAAATGGGCATCAGACAGTGAGCAGAACCACTAGACACCAGGGATAAACCTAACAGGGTGGTAGACTGCCTCTAAACACCAAAGGGGAGTTGGGCATTATAAAAACAAATGTATATATTAAAAAAAATAAACAGATGGGTATGCAGGGTGGGGGTGCCACTAGACACCAGGGACATTTATGAGGGGTTCCAATCAGAGTCCATTAAAAACAACAAGAAAATCCCTTTTTGCCAGTGGAAATAATTTTCTGCCAATCCTTTGTTGTGGTGGCAGAAAAGGATTGGTGACATAGTTGCTGTAGAACTAATTTTCTGATAAGCCATTTCCTATTTTGCAATTCTTTTGGTCATGGCAAAAACAGAATTGGGCTTTTGAAAATGGATAAGGGACTTTGATTTTTTTAATCCCTTTTTTGTAAGTTGATTCCGTTTTTGACATCCTTTTTCATCATGGTGAAAAGGAATCGGGCTCACGGAAAAGGATTAGGGACATAGATTTTTTTAAATCCTTTTTCGTAAGCCAATTCCTTTTTCATCATGGTGAAAAAGGAATCAGTTCATGAAAAAAAGATTTAAAACATATCTAAGTCACTAATCCTTTTTTGTGAGCCCAATTCCTTTTTCACCATGACGAAAAGAGTGGAGAAATAGGAATTTAGTAAATGGCAAAAAATAATTTAAATGTTAAAAAAATAGTTTGGAGGCCATGCAAAACATAAAAAAACACACAGAGCTGCTCATCAACTCACAATGAGCAAGATTTGTGCTTGGATGTCTGTAAAATACATCCTTTGCACAGTTATGACTCATTGTTGTGAGCAAAAATAAAAAACAAGATGGGGGCTCATGAAAAATGATTTCTTCTGATGAAAAAGGATTGGCCCCTCAACAAAAATTATCTTCTTTCGTCAGAGCAGAATCCTTTTTTCGTTCCAGGAAGCTATCCTAAAGAATGAACTGAATATGCTCAGAACCCAACATTGTAAAATTAAATAACTTTGGAAAGGATTATTATTTTTTCAACAAACCAATGCGGACACCCTCTGTGAGAAAAGCACTTTGAACCCTGAAAATGTCAGACCAAAATTCCAAACTGTTTGGCCACAGTGCGATGACAAAAAATTGCCCCAAAAGACATGTTTTAACCTTTTTTCACTATTCACAGCTCAAAAGCCACCAATCCAACCAAAATGAAATTTGGCACATCAACAGATCTACTGCACCAAACTGCACATGCAAAATTTCATGCAAATTTATTGAACAGTTGCAAAGCACACGTAGCAAAATTATAATGAATGGTCATAACTTTGCCATTTTTGCATATTTGGTGCCCAAAATTTTCAACATTGCCTTCTTATGACCACACCTCATGAACAAGGGCAGAAAAAAATTCCAAATCCCACCCAAAAGGGCATTTGCCAAGCAACTGCAAAATAAGCTTTCAGGTGGGAGTTGCGTAATGACCGTCCTTTTGTTCATGAAGTGGGATCATTAAAAGGCCATGTTGAAAATTTTGAGTCAAAATGTTAAGAAATGGCTGAGTTATAAACCAAACTTGAAACCCCCATTGAAATACACTGAAAAACTGCATGAAATAGGATCATGTTATGCAAAAGGATCCTTTATCGTGCTTTCTGATTGACTACAATGGGATTAGCATGATATAGAATTCTCTTTCGCTAAAAAAAGATCCTTTTTCTTGCTTTTCCATTGTAGTCAATGAGAAAGCAAGAGAAACAATCCTTTTGTGAAACGGGATCCTAGATCAGACAAATCCCATTGTAGTGAATGGGAACCATGATAAAGGATCTTTTTGTGAAACAGGATCCTATATCATGGCAATTAATGTCCCTTATAGCATAATGATCCCTTTCCTTTCCTGCTATCCCATGGCTGTCCCTTAAAAATGAAATAAATTTCCCTAGAAGTCTAGTGGCCCCCCCAATGTCCAATCACTGTCTACTTGTAATATAAATTGTAAAAAAAAAAATATCCTGGTAGTCTAGTGGTCCCTACCCCCTCCAAGACGTCCAATCCTGGTCCCAATATATACAAATAAAAATTAACTTGCAGTCTAGTGGTCCTTCCCCTCTCCCCAACCCCTCTGTACTGCAAAAGTATTTTTCCTGGTGGTCTAGTGGTCCCCCCACCATCTTAGGTAATTGCCCAACACCCCACTTCCCCCTGCATCTTGATTGGCAGTCTGTAACCACCACAGCCTTCCTCTCACCTTCATGGATGGCCATAGACTGTGCTATGAATCAGTTGTGCTGCACAATATGAATGAGTGCCTATGTTGCATTGTGTGGCACAGCTGATTCATAGTGCAGTCTGAGGCTATCCATGGAGGTGAAAGGAGGGCTGTGGTGGCCACAGACTGCCGATTGGGCTGTGGGGGAAGTGGGGTGGTGGGTAGCTACCTAAGATGGTGTGGGCCACAAGACAACCAGGAAAAATTATTTTTAAGGGCAGGGGGCTCGGGAAGAGGGGAGGGACTGCTAGAATACAAGTTAATGTTTATTTTTATATATATCAAGACCTGAATTGGACTTTGGAGGAGGGGAGAGGGACCTCTAGAATACAAGGATTTTTTTTTTCATAATTTTTATTACAAATAGATGGCAATTGGGCATCAGGAAGGGGGGAAGACCCACTAGACTACCAGCGAGAGCAATTGGCATGTATAGATATATACCCGATTCTGCTATACTGTACCCACCTCAGCTTATTTACTTATGGAATGAGGTGAACATTAGGGCTGATGACCCCAAGGCATATCCCTGATGCCTTTTGTTATGTGCAAGGTGTGGGTGGGATGTTAGCGTTGGAAGCCCTAATGTCACATTTCCCTACTTTTGTGGCTTTAACTCTAACTAGAGTATTAACAAAGTTTTTTGCGATTTATTTCCTTACTTTTTTGAGATAGTATAATCATATCCATGTTTGCCTGAGGGAGCACATGGTCCTCTTTGCCCTGCACTCCTGTTCCTCCATAGATGCATATGTGTATGTAGCTGTGGAAGCACAGGGCCCTCTGGGCCCTGCGCTTCAATTTATAGGGCAACAGAGACCAAAATGTCAGCATAGCCCTTTTATTACCCCACATCATGTACCTGGTACAGAAAATTTCTGAATCCCTGCCAAAATGTAATTCTGCACAACTGCAATGCCATTCCATGCTACGGATGTGAAATCATATTTTGGCCAGGAGTTGAAAAATAACAGCTGTGACATACATGAGGTGGGGCAATAAGAATGCTATGTTGAAAATCTGGGGCAAAAATATTTACAATGTCAAAAGTTACTTGCGTGCATAGTGAAATTGCAATGAATGGTCATCATTTTGCCATTTTTACATATTTTGACCCTAAATTTTCAACATAGCCTTCTTATGATGACACCTCATAGACAAGGGAAGGAAACATTTTCAAATCCCACTGGAAAGGTGATTTCACCAACTGACTGTGAAATCACCTTTTGGGCAGGAGTTGCATAATAACAGTCATATGTTTCATGATGTGGGGTCCCAAAAAGGCCATGTTGAAAACCTGGGGTCAAAATCTCACAAAATGGCTAAGTTATGCATGAAAGTTGAAACCCTCATTGAAATGCATTGAACCACATTTATCTTAGTTTCTCATATTGCACTCGCCAGTTCCAGCAGCAAGATGAGTCTTTGATCAGAGACTGGATCTCTAACCTGCGACCTGTTCAGGTGAGTGAGGGTGTGTGTGGTGTACTGCGGAATTTGAGGTGGTGGATGCTGAGTGGGAGGTGGGGGGCTGATCGGTGAGGGACCGTTTTCTTTTTTATAAGTTTGGAAAAAAAAACATCAAGGGACTGTTTTCTTTATTTCAGGTTTCGCTCACATTGGGAGGATGGGGTGTCACTAGACACCAGGGAATCTATATTGCCATAAGGGGGACAGTGATGGGGGGTTGGGATACCACTACACACCAGGGAATATACAGGATAATGATCAGTCGGCATGTGGTGGGACCACTAGACACCAAGGAATAAAAAGGAATAATGATCAACAGGTGGGGGACCACTAGAAACCAGGGAAAATATGAGATGACAATCGGCGGATGGGTGGGTGCCACTAGACACCAGGGTATATACTGGATGATGATCGGCAGGTCACGGGTGCCACTAGACATCAGGGAATATAGTGGATGACGATCAGTGGTTGGGGTGCCACTAGACACCAGGGAATGTATGGGAATGATGATCAGTGGGTGGGTGGGTGGTGCCACTAGTCATGAGGGAATATACAGAAATGATGATCAGTGGGTGGGGGGGTATCTTGTCCATAATACTGAAAAAGAGTGCCCTGAATACACACTTCAGGAACATCAAAAATTAACTTACATAGCACTGCACACACAAGACCACATGTCGATCTCAACCACAGGCTAGCTTTACAAATTGAAATCATAAGCAGATAATTGTTCTGCGCTATTTAAATGTTTTTCCTGTGGCACTGTAAAGAACTTTTCAGTATTATCAAGAATTAATATGTCTCAAAGTTTGTTTTTTTTTTCAAACTGATAATTTGTTCCTTGGTAATAATACAGTATGTTGGGGGCATGGCCAACCAGCAACCAAGATGGCGGCTTGATCTCAGAGCTCCACATGCCTAAGATCCCAGAATGCAGATAAAAATAGATATTTGTGTCTCCCAATGGGGGGAAAACTAATTTGCTGGGGATCTGAAGGTATCCATTCAGGGCTGGCAAAATAAGGGAAGATTTTGTCCAGGTACGACTTATTAAAATGACCCCGAAGCTGTAACCGCCCATACAGTAGGCCGCATGGCACACTTGGCACCAGGGAGGGAAGAACCCTTAGTCAGAGATATGTTCACCTCTATTAAGACCAGTATAGATGCCCTAACATTAGCTGCAAACACTACGGCAGTTTCTATGCAGCAAATGGATGCACGAGTGGAGATCCTGGAACAAAAAACAACAGCCCAAGACAATGTACTCCAAGGTCATTGTGCCACTATGTATGAACAGGCAGCCCAGATTCGTCTTCTCCAAGACAAGTTAGAAGACTTGGAAAACAGAAGTTGCCATAACAACTTGCGACTCCTTGGTTTCCCTGAAGGTTGTTAAAATGGGAAAGCATTAAACTTCTTGCAGAAAACACTACCAGAAATTCTTCAACTTCCTAAGAGCACAAGAATTACAACTGAAAGGGCACATTGTTCCTTGCAGCCCAGACCTATGCAGGGGGACAGGCCTTGACCATTTATTGCAAGAATTTTAAACTATGCTGAGAAAGAAGCTATTCAGGCTAGGGCCAGGGGATTGGGGCAATTACATTGGAGAGAGCATACGATCATGATTTTTCAAGACTATTCTAAAGACCTAGCTGCCAAGCGGAAAGCCTTCTCTGAAGTGAGACGTAAGCTCTACACTCTGCAAGTTCCCTTCACCCTGCGATACCCTGCTAACCTACAGATCTCGATGAATGGTACAGTGCATCAGTTTGCCTCCCCAGACACAGCTATGGCCTTTATTGAAAAAATGTGGCTGGCTGGCTCAGGTTCTTCATCCCTCAATCTGGTCAAAGACCGAGTTCAACGACATCTACTGAGAGAAGATCCACCTGAAACCATAGTGGTGGCACCTCCTTCAATCCTTCATAATGACCTGGACCCTCATAAATCCAAAGTTAGGAAATGATCACTGAACTCCTCTTACTCTAAATGCAGCCACCCACAGGATATGAAATACTCCCCAGGAAGGCAGACCCAGCACTTCAGCGCAGCAAGTACAGTGGAGCCGGAATTCGTCAGCCCATACTTTGCACACAATCATTTTGCGGCACTGAGGGATTTGTCAGACACTGATCAAGGGGACAAGATGGACACTAACACTGTGGTCCCTGATCGCAATGACTCCGAGGATGAGCACACCTCCTGGGCCTATGCTGCGGATGCTGTGCCACTCTTGCAGGACCTAGAAACATGAACCCAGGCACCTGGTTCACCTCCAGGCCACAGTACAGAAAAGGACCCTGCTGATCCATCATAAACATCTGTGCAGACTATGTGCAAATCAGATATGTACCTAAGGGCAGGTGTCTCGGGGAATTAAAAAAGGAAAGAAGGGAGATTATTGGGGCCTTAGTGGCTTCTAACAGACCGGAGTATAAATCTTGGTCAATCTTACAAGCCAGCATTCAGGGCCTCCTCTTGACAGGGTGAACCCTATTAGTTTAAGCGTACTGGTCTGTTCAACACAGGTCTTATTAATGCTCCCAAATGCCTACTCAGAGGTACTAATATCGGGGGTGTATAACAATGTTAGGAGGGTAGTCACATAATGTGTGTAGCAGAACTGTATGATGCAAGGTCAATCCTTCTAGAAAGGTAGGGGAAAAGAACACCCGATTGCATTTCTGTTTGATCATTCCAGAACCTCTTCCCCTTCCCACCCCTCCTCTTCTTACTAAGTTACCGAGAAATAGTGTGTGGGTAGGTCTTTGTTGACCATAGCAGTGTGATGGGTACTTAGTGTATACAA
This sequence comes from Neoceratodus forsteri, assembly GCA_016271365.2. Taxonomy (NCBI): domain Eukaryota; kingdom Metazoa; phylum Chordata; order Ceratodontiformes; family Ceratodontidae; genus Neoceratodus; species Neoceratodus forsteri. The sequence goes on along the minus strand of CM028130.1, from coordinate 755,677,073 downwards.
CCCTAACAGACCCCATTGTCTGCATGGCCTTCCAGCCTCTAAGAGCAGATGATGCAGCGAAGAAATTTGCTATGCTACCATGTAGCACTTGCATCCAGGATGTGGACCGGGCATAGACTGTTATGTATTTGCTTCTATTCGATTTAACAGACACTGACTGTTGGAGGCCTTCTGGAGAAACAGAGAGATAGGGAAGGGTGGACGGCAAATGAGAGTATGTACTGCTCAGAGACTTGTGGGCTTTGCTCAAGTCTGTATAACACAGTCAACCCCCTCTTACAGCTACTTGCACTCCCCCATTACCTGCCCCTAAACATACAGTAGGTACTTCCATGGAAGGATACATCCTACAGGGAAAGTATAACAATGTTAAAGATAAGAAGTTAATATACAGATCTGATACAAGATATCGGTTCAGTGTGTTTGGTTAGATGTTACTATTGTTAATTAGTTCTAGTTTAGATCGTAGCTAAGGAGTCCCCCCTCCTCCTTTTATATTGCCCTGAAGAGATACAAGACTGGGGAGTTATTTGTAAGGCTGCTAGGCGCACATGATATGACAGCCAGCAATCTACATTTCTCCATTATTTGTGATCCCTGGTAATATTTCCATAGCCCCTTTATTTATTTCTTAGGAAAGTGGCTACTGGGATGTTGATATATTTCCTATTTTTCAGGAGGATGCCTTGACTTTTCTGTTAGCCAGCAACCCAGCTATTAATCGGAGATCACCAGAGTGTTCCCTCTTCCCCTCTTAGGGGAGGTTCATTTATGACTTGGTATACTTAGGCATGGCTCTGGGCAATGGATTACTATATTACTCCCATTTGTGATATTGTAAATAGTGCACTAGGTAAGTCATTTTGAACTTATAGTGCATAGAAACTCCCCTTCCTATTGGAGCTTAATTACACCATGTGCCCCAAGGGCGATAGAGCAGACCACCACTGGCTAGGGCTCCAGCCGGTTTAGTCTCATCGCACCTTTCCTTGTTGTTTTGTTTGATAAGTTAAGCAATTTAAACCTTCAGCTAGCACATAGGTACAGCATTTAATTGTAAGCTTTGTACACTGCTATTTCCAACTCGTGTCTAAATATGGAGGATAGAAACAATTGACCCACCTGGTATAGGGGTCAGGGTGGACTGTACCTCTTGCTGAGTTTATTCCAGTCCCCTTTAGAGTGTCCTTTAAGCTATAATGACAGACATTGTGGTTCACACCTGGAATGTCAGGGGGCTAAATTCCCCGGTGAAACGCAAGAAAGTCCTGGCACATCTGAAATGGTTACACTCCACAGTGGCTTTCCTCCAAGAGTTCAAACTCTCAGGGGATGATCACACTCGTATGAATAAGGACTAGGTGAGTCAGCAGGTACACTCCAATGCCCCAACTAGGAAACATGCTGTTCTTATTCTTTTGCATAAGTCTCTTAACTGGATATTAGTCCAGACGCTTTCAGATCAAGAAGGCAGATGGGTAATTGCCACATATAACACACCCACAGGACCACTTACTCTATGTAATCTATATGCCCCTAATGTAGACTCTCTCCAATTTTTTCATACTCTGGCAGAGGTGATTTTGGAGTTTAACCCCCCCCAAGACTGCCCCCTACTTATTGGTGGTGATTTTAAGCTAACACTGGTACCCTCCATAGATAGAAATGACAAGGGCAAAGAGGCGCACACAAGAAGTGGGAAGGCCCTTCAGCAAATGATCCTGGATCTGGGGCTCACTGATTTATGGAGATTGTTTCACCCCAGAATGAGAGATTACACTTTCTATTCAGAAGCTAATGACTCATACAGTAGGCTAGATTTTTGGTTGGGCTGTCCCATCCTTACAGCCACAACTCTTGAGGTCTCAATATTGCCACGTGCTATTTCTGATCATGCCCCAGTCCAACTCCTCATACAGTGGGATCCTGTGGCCCCCCCACCCAGACACTGGAAACTAGACCCTCTCCTAATGAAAGACCCTGGGCTAGGAATGAGGCCTCTCTATTCCTGGCTGAAAACCCTATAGCAGACACCTCTGCTAGTACCACATGGGAAGCTTTTAAAGCTACGATGTGGGGTAGAATCATGGGCTTTGCTGCGGCTAAATGCAGAGAAAGGGAACAACAGTTAGTTACCCTGGAACAGAAGCTAGCCAAAGTGGAAGGTGTCTTTAAGTCCATGCCCTCTCCATCTATTCAGTCCCCTATAGGCAGAACTATTTTAGGTCTTCGATTTGAAATCAACCAACTCCTAAACAGGAAGGCTGAAATAGCCATCCTTCGACTCAGGCATACCTTTTGGGAGGGAGGAGACAAGGGGGGGCAAAGTGCTTGCCTATCAGATCTGTAAGCAGCAAGCCAGTAGATATATCCCTGGGCTGAAGAACACACAAGGGGTATTGGGTACGTCCCATAAGGACATTAACTCTATTATGTCTTCTTTCTATAAATGGCTAAACACCTCCACACACAGGACCAAACAGAGATACTCAGTCTTTTTTAGATGCTTTACAACTTCCCAAACTGCAGAAACAACAGGAGCAACGCCTGGACTTTCCGATCACTAGTGATGAAGTGGCTGTAACCATTTGGGATTTGAAGAAGGAGAAATCTCCAGGTAGTGATGGCTACACTGCAGATTTTTACCAGGCATTAGCCCCAGTTGTTCTACCTCTTAACCCAAGTATTCCGAGAAATTGAAATTAAGGGTACCCTACCTCCATCCATGCATGAGGCAACCATTGTAGTCATCCCCAAAAAGGGCAAAGATCTTACCAACCCTGGAAGTTACCACCTGATATCACTTATTAATTTAGACAGCAAACTGTACGCCAAAATTCAAGCTACTAGACTCAGCCCCCTACTCCCTGGTCTTATACACCCATCACAAGCAGGCTTTGTACCTGGACGTCATAGCTCGGACCACCTGAGAACCCTTATGAGTTTATTGCAAATTTTCAAAGCCACTCCCTACACCGGTAGCTGCCATTGCTGTAGACTTTGAAAAAGCATTCGACTCAGTCGAATGGAGATATCTATACATGGTCCTAATGCACTTTGGCCTAGGAGAAAAATTTCTAGCTAGGATACAAGCCATATATGACAGCCCCTCGGCCAGAGTTAATACAAATTTGGTACTCTCTCCCCCATTTGCATTGGGAAGAGGCACAAGGCAAGGCTGCCCTCTTCCCCCCTTTTGTTCATACTGGCAGTTGAACCCCTGGCTGCTACAATCCATAGTCACCCTGATATACAGGGTTTGAAAATGGGAAGTATAACCTACACAACTTTTATGTGTGCTGACGATCTCCTTCTTCTCCTGGAGGATGTCCACCATGCCATTTCTCCCCTGCTTAATCTCTTAACAGCCTTCTTTAATTATTCAGGCCTACGACTGAACCAGAATAAATCTGAGGTACTCCCTCTTAACTCCCACTGTTCACAACAACTGGTGGCTGAGCTGATCTCCTATGGGCTCCCAATGGCCTCACTTACTTGGATTTGACTCCATCTCTGGAGGGTATATGGCAGGCTAATATACAGCCCCTTCTCTCCTCCATCAAGACAGATTTTGACAGATGGAGATTATTAAAACTTACTTTATCAGGGAAAATTGCGGCTGTAAAAATGGTAACAGACCCTAAACTTTTTTACCTTCTTATCCACTTGCCAATCCCTTTGCCGAAACACTGACACCAGGCCATAGATAAATTATTTGGAGACTTCCTATGGGAAGGTTCTAAACCTAGATTTAGTTGGTCCAAACTTAGATCTCATTGGAAGCAAGGGGGCTGGAATCTTCCATGGCCAGAGGGATACCGTTGAGCTTTCCTGTTAGCCCAAATGGTTAAGTGGGCATGTCCACTCTCCTCTCTTTCTCCACAATGGATACAACTTGAAATGGACATCATGGGAATCATTCACCCTTCCTCCCCTTTTTGTACAAAGGCTAAGTCCCCAAACTGGCTCACGACATATGTCAAACGCAGATCCTATCTCACCTACAGTGGTCACATCCAGAGCTAATTGGTTTAATACACACCTGAAAATGAAAATGGACCCTCTCCCTCTCTCTCTCTCTCTCTCAGGTGCCTCTCTGGCAAAACCCTGCTATCACCATAGGAGGTACTGAGGTAAGATGGAAAAAATGGGCTGATCTGGGCATTTCCAAAATGGGAGATATACTGACCCCCAACCACAAAGCTCTTCACACATTCCAATTCAAGTGGCAGATGTGGGGCATACCACATTCTGATTTTTGGAGATACCTCCAACTTGGAGATGCTACTCAACATCTGTTGCCCCCTAACTCGGTATATGACAAACCCTCCGGCCTTAACTCATGGATACTGCACCCTCAGGGACTGGCAGGTTGGCTATACACCACTATTAGAGATACTCTCCTTTCCCAATCAGATGACGCTAGACGTAAATGGGAGAAGATGCTGCAAATCCACATCTTACCTGAGACCTGGAACAGGGCATGGAAGGACACACACAGTTGGTTTAAAGATGCCAAGTCCAGATTAAATTCAAAATAAAATTGCCCAGTCATAGTATAAAACCCCTGTTATCCTTTATAAAGCAAAATTACTAGAGTCTGATAGCTGTTGGAGATGTCAGTTACCAGCGGGAGATTTACTGCATATTCTATGGTTCTGTACAAGGATCCAACCTCTATGGCAGGAAATACAGAAGGTAGCCTCGAAGGTGATGCATCAGCAGATTCCTCTTAGCCCTTTTTTTTATCTTTTGGGGATAAGCAGTGATATACCGAAGTTACCCCCACAACAAATAGATGGCTAGTGTTGCTGACTCTGCAAACTAAGAGATCCATTCTATGTAAATGGCGATCTCCCCTGGTCCCCACAGTAACTGAAATAATGACATCCTTTATGGCCCTGGCTAAACTAGATAGAATTTCCCACCTTCAGACATCTCAAATGTCCACATTTAGACTCTGCTGGGCACCCTATTTTAACTATCTTAAATGTGTCCATCCACAGACAGGCATAGGATGAACCCCCTCGTACCACCTGTGGGATATGATGTGATTGACTGTGGAATGTTAGTAGTTGACCTAGTAATGTGCAAAGTGGTTACTGTTTCCACCGCCCCTTCCCCCTTGGTGGGATTCTGGTTTAATAAGAGCACCCTGCTATTAATAGGTTAATCTGGTTGTACCTTGGATATGGTACTTCTACTATAATATACTGAAGTTAAGAACTTAAGCTTTGTGATTTATTTATTTTCTGTCCCAGGTTAAACCCGGATTATGCAGAGCATGCACTCACTTTGTCCAACTTTTCTCCTGAGGCCATGGAAAGGGACTGAATTGGCCAGTCTAGACCTATAGAATCAGGCTGGTGTGTTTATGTCCAGCTAAGCTGATTGACTGGGATGAATTCATGCCTGGTGAGTATGATAATCTGTTAATCACTCAGAAATAGAACAAGGACAAAACAGTGTACCTTTTCCCTATCTTCCCCCCACCTAGTTCAGTACCCCTTCCTTAATTCATCAAACCTTTAGTCAGTACACAACTTCAGAGGTTACAAGAGTGGATAGCAATTTGCTTACAACCAGATATCTGACTGTTTTTCCTAACTTGATGTCTGACCTTTCTTCCTGTGTACTGTATGTATAGTTAATTGTCTGCACACCTCTGAGAGAAAAATAACTGATGTCTGTATTATTCCCTACCCCTCTCTTTTTCCAAGCTTAATACCCCCTCATTTGTCCTCCCCCCCCTTTTACCCACCTACAGTTCCCCTCCCTATGCTTACTGGAAGTTTGTACATGTACATTGCTTGCTGAATGATTAATTCTATGAAACAGAAACTCTGTATCTTGTCCATCTTTTATTGAAAATAAAAACATTTTCTACAAAAAAAAGTAATACAGTATGTTAGTAGAAATGTCAGCTTAGATAACTTGTCACCAAGAATGTTCAGTGGGAGTCAGTTTCAAACATAAATGAAGGATCAATGTCAGTCTACCATGCTTGTGACAGACTCCAGAACATGTCCCTGCGATGTGCTGGCCCCTGTATCACAGACAACTGTATTATGAATGACCTAATGGCACACTAGATTCTATGTATTCAAGATTTTTTGATTGAATGTGTGAAACAGTTTTTTCTACTAGTTGTCACTTTACCACAACTGCCAAAAGCAGGTGTTTAGCACCAATGTAAGCCACTCATCCTCTTACTTTTCTTTTTCTTTGCCAGTTTTAAAATGGTAGGAACAGGCTTGAAGTGTACTCCTCAGTGTGGCCAACCTTAGTCAGTCAATCTCAAAGACTCAAAGCTGAGATGAGTTGGCCATTGAGTTGGATGGCAGTATGTGCTCTGGAAACTAGAAGAAGGTACTGAGTGAAGTTATATTATACAATGGAAAGAAAGAATCTTGGACTGTGATTGGTCAGTTTGGGGCTGGACCCATGGCGTTATCCCAGCATGTCACCACAGGTCTAGTCTCAGCACTGTGAACCTGCTCCTGACCATCTTATTGATTGTTTCATCTTCTCTTAAAACCAAAAAATATGTTTCCACACAAAAACATCTTTAACATTATTTTTTTTATTCTGTATAACAATGAGCCATTGTATAATAGGAATAATGCACTCCAGGGTGTGTGTCGTTTGGGATAACGTCACGCCTGGGGCATTGGACGCACTCGGCCTGCGGCCTTGTGCCTAACCCCCCCCCAGGCGTGGCGTTATCCCAGCATGACACACACCCTGTCGTGCATTATTCCTTTATTATATAGGGATAAAATGGGGGCATGATATTTCATTTTATTTGTGTGTAACCCCTAGATGGCGCTATCCCAGGGGCTACTACCTCTGCCTGATTTGCCACTAACAGGTTGAGGGGCCTGGATCCAATGGCGGGTGCCTTCACCCAGAGGTCAGGGTTTGCAATAGTTAAACTAACTTGGTCACAGCCCTCTGGGACACTTCAACCCCCCTTTCTTCCCACTAGTGGCCCACACAATATATCAGAATTACCTTCACAGTATACACTTACCCCAGGTCTGGTTCCGGCACTGGGACCTCCTGTGAAATGAGATACAGTGCAACAATCACAGTACAGTACTTTAACATAGACAAATACCTCAGGCAGTATAACTTTGCTGAAACAAGCAGCTCTGATTTATTTAGGGGATATAACAAGGACAGGGGAAATCAGGTTAATTAGCTTATCACTCTAATAATCTACCTATGGCTCTGTGCAGGCCTATCCCTATCAGTTACTGTCCCTGGGTACCCAAGCCCTAGTGGCTAGTCAAACCATGGCAGCTGGTAGGGGCCTTCACACAGAGAAAAGGAGGAATTAAACAGTCAGCAGTACAGTAATTCCATTTGGATTTAATGTGGCAATTCAACAGGAGCGACCCTGAATTAGTACTCACGACCTCCAAATAAGATAGGGTCCTTCAATGTCAGCAGGGCTCACTTGAGGTACACAAACCTCTTCACACATCCATATAAAGAAAGCACTATACCAGGCAGGCTGCATCTGTATCCGATCGCAATTACTGCACAATACCGGGAGAACACACAGCAGATTCAGTTCCTGACAGACCGAGTGCAATTTTCAGCAATTCCTCCAGTCTTCTACAGGGTGAGCCTGGTTTCTACTCTTCAGAGATCCTTTGATTCTTTCTACAGGACGGATTCAGTCCTAACAAGTTGCAGACCAGAACTCTGGGCCTTACACACGTTTTTGACTAAAACTGCACACTGAAAAGCACAGGGCTCCTTCCTTCTTCACTGCCAAAGCTCAACTGAAACTCCAACCGACAAAACCGGCACTTCCTTTGAGTTCCTCCCAGTTCTTGACTGGATTGGCTGTCACTCACAATAGACTGCTGCTGTTGGTCCAAAAGGCACTGAAGTCTAAACTACATCTCCCAGAGTCACTGCCCATACAATCCTCTTGTGGCTGGCTCAGATTATGAGTCCAAGTTCTGATTCGTCCAAGGCACCATTTTAGAGCTAGCTTACCCCACACTGATTGGTCCAGTTCAGCAGTTCAAAACTAGAATGGGAACTAGCAGACACAGTTCTGACTGCAAAGAAAGCAGGTTAGACAAACTGTAATTTCATTATTACTCTAAATAATTTCTGGCAAACAGTTACATCTTTCAGATAGGTTCCCTTTGCACTCCTAGTGACTGCAAAATGAAGTGAATTGGCAGCAGCTCGAGTGGTACTCAGAGAAGCACAGTCCCCTCATACAAACTAATTATGTCTGCAAGCAGACAGCTCTTAAAGAGACAGTACCAGAGGCTCTAAAAACACTCACTGATAAATGGCTTAAATGCCAAACACCATTCAGGCTTGGAGCATTCAAACAAGCTCCTGGAAGTCTTTTGGGAACCCCCATTTGCAGGGGGGTTACATGTGCATTGCACTATAACACATAATCCATGCCATCATATGAGTGATACTCAAACCCATGTTCAACCATCCATGTTCCCCAAAACATACTGATACACAGGTTTTCCATTTGTCAACACAGCAGTTTGCTATTCTATGTTATGTTAGCAACTGTATATTTGACTGTGATCATCTGCAGTGGAAAGAGACCATAGTGATAGTAAACTTGTTGCAGTGAGTACTCAACTTTGAGCCTCTGAGGATTGACTGAGCATTTAGAAATATACAGATGGTCACACTGGCCAACACTTCTCAAGTCAGTTCACGACATTTCAAAAAAGAAGAAAGTAGTAAAATTTAGAGGATGAGTGGCTGAAATCATCGGGAATGAAGAGCTGATTTTGGCAATTGCAGGAAAGTGACAACTAGCAATGTGCTAATGTTGCAAACAAGCAAAAAATAAAACTTGAATATGTGGAATCTAGTGTGCCATTTGGTCATTCATAATGTAGGCATGTGTGATATGGAGCAAATAAACAGCAGGTAGGCATTCTCGAATCTCTGAGCTGTTGGTTGCAGTTAAAGACAATCACTGAGGCACAAAGTATCTATTTGACAAATAAACATACCATGAGAGTTATGCAGTAATGATAAAAAGATGCATTTTATTAAACTCCCATAGAATAAACCTTGTTGTTGCTGTTTTAACAAAGTCACTGAAAGGGTCCTTGTAACTTATCACTAGAGTAAACACAAGTCTTTTATTATGTTTGATTGGTTTTTGTAGTTACCTTGTGGCAAGGGTGCTGCTGCTTACTGCACTGTAAACTGATACCAGCAACGTCAGGAACATTGCCATGCACAATTCAACCGCTTATACTGCCAGTCTTTTTTTTTTAATGTTCTAGAGGAATGCTATGATCAAGAATTGATAACTGCTGGCTAGCAAGTCACAGAATATACCGCACAATAAGGCAAGCCCTGTGATTTCTGGGAACCCAAAAGGCCTACAGAATGCAGTCTTGGATTATTTTGCATTGTTGAGGGTGTTCACTTTACATTCTGAGGGATGACATCAAGCCCAGTAATAGCATGCACATAAAATAAATGGTTATATGTTACAGGCTCCATCTGTAATGCTGTTGGTTTCCAATTTCAACAACAATCTGACGTATTCATGTCACTACCTGTTCCAACATTATAAAAAGATTGCAATGCTACTAATCAGACACTTATGAGTACATGCACAGATGGATCACATAAAACATAAAATAAATGTAACAGGCATATAAACCCGGGATATAAACTTGCCTTGGGCACAGATTGACAGCACTGTGCAAAGGTTTTACTAGCGTGATTCATGAGGGAGCTTCAATGATGCTGGAAGCAAAGGAAGGCTTCAAGGAAAATTAATAAAACAGGGCAAAAAAAGTCATTTTAAAAGTAATAGCAGCAGAGAGTAAGTTGCCAAAGTTTTTTGTTTTGCTGCATAGACAGGGAAGCTGGGCAATCAGCCAATCAAACCAAGAGGACAACAGCAGCCAATCACAGTCCTCTCTGAGCTGCCATTCAGGATGAGTGTTTTGTTTTGCTGTCAGCCACAAATCCGACTTCCAGAAACTCCAGGAACATATAGTAGGATTTGTCAGGGTCAAGGGGACGTCATAATCTCCTTGAACAGAGATACTGTGTGAGGCCCAAAGCATCAGCAGTAGAGGAAGATAATGAGTGGCAGTTAGGAACATGGTGGATTGAGAAGCCCTTGAGACACAGGTACAAAGGGGTAATAATGCCTGTAGTGGCCAACTAAGGTCACTAGATGATTTTCTTTAATTTTACAAATCATTTTGGGGTCATCTAAGTCACCCTTTGGGTTAGAATTTACTGATTGCTGTTTATGTTAACTTCAACCATTTTTTTACTCTTCCAATGGAATTTACTGATCAAAGCTTCAGCCAGTTTTTTGAAGTCTCGATCAAAGTTTTTCAGGCCGCACATCGATGTTATCCTAGAAAACATTATAATTCAAAAACTGTACAATATTATTTTACCAGCCATCCAAAGGCACACCCTTGTCACAGACCCCATCATCCCTGAAAATGCCATGGACAAATTCCAGACTGTCTAGGCTCTAAGTGACAGCAAAAGTCCCCATGTTAAGTATGGGGGAAAAAAGTAGGTTTTTCACTTTTTTGACTCTCCATATGTTGAAAACCGTACAACATTCTGTCACAAACTTTCCATATCTTGAGACTCTGTCAGCCTGATTACACATGCCACATTTTGTGCTAATTGGTTAAACAGAGGCCAAGTTATTATTGTGCAAAAATTTGGGTTTAACATTAAACCCCCTGCTTAACCCTAACTATAGTGGCACAACCGCACCACTGTAATATATAGTCACTTGCAACGACATCATAAATTTGGATAGCTTTTCAATAAAATAGAAACAGTAGACAAAGAATTCAGATTTGGTAACAGAGGGTAGAAATGTCAATCAGCCAGGGGTTCCAAGCGGTAGCAAGTGGGCACCAAATAGAACCCTTTATTGGCAGCAGACATAGCTGCACTTCATACAGGTACCAACAGTGAACTGATGCAGGAGGCAGATTTGGTAGCCGAGGGTAGAAATGTCAGTCATACAGGGGTTCCAAATGTTAGCAAGTAGAAAATGTGGCATGGCCTGCTGTATTATCACTGCTTTTTGTCAACCACTTGTTGATCAAGGTAGGTCTGCCAAGGAAACAGGATCTTTAAAACACATTTCTGGCCTCTAGAATGAAATAGAAAGGTTGGTTAGACTGGTATCTATAAACTTTTTCAGTTCTAACTGCTGAATAGGTTATTTGAAGAACAGATTCACAATTATCCCCTTCCAAACATATAATTCACAAACTTCTACCTGCCCACTCCAGTTGTGCCCGCATAGCTATAAAGAAGTCGAAGATTCACTTCTTAACATAGACATTTGAAAAAGTGCAGGGGACGATGGTCTATAACCTTTTTTCTTAAACTAGGCTATATCAACCTCACTGCTCCTATCCTCCACATATTCTGTCTTTCCATTTCCACTGCCACTGTTCCCTTCTGCTGGAAATCTGTCCACGTGCTCCCATTATTCAAGTCCGGGGACCCATGCGACCTAAACAACTATAGGCCCATCTCAATCTTACCTGTCCTCCCCAAAGTCCTCAAAAAGCTAGTTTACTCCCAAATGAAACTCCACGTAGAATCATCTTCAATCCTCAACCCTGTGCAATCTGGCTTCTGGCCCAACCATAGCACAGTCACTGCTCTAGCCAAAGTTACCATTGAATGGATCATAGCCATGGACTCCAAGAAAGTTACTGGTGCAGTATTTTTAGATCTCAGCAAAGTGTTCGACACTGTCGACCACGATCTGTTATTCTCAAGCCTAATAAAAGTAGGCGCCACCCCCCTTGCTGCCCAGTGGTTTACCAGCTACCTATCTGGAAGGACCCAGAAAGTAAAAGCTGGTGGCCTCTTTTCTGCATCCCTCCCAGTTGTCAGGGGAGTCCCACAGGGCTTCATATTAGGTCCCATCCTCTTCTCCCTGTACATCAATAACCTTGACTCACATATATCCCAGTCCCATCTGCATTTCTTTGCTGATGATACTGTACTGTATCAGGGATTTATTTAACTCTAAAAATTGATTAGCGTTTTGCTCATAAAAGTGCTAAATCTTTGTGAAAATGCATAGCTCTTGCCCCGTTGTGTTTAACAAACACAGCACTTCAAGAAAATCTATATAAATACTCTCTGTACAGTTAGTATAGCCCCAAGAAAAAAACGGCTAATCAATTATTTAAAACCCCGCTGTATACATCAGGACCTACATTGGCTGAAGTGAGGGATGCACTCCAAGCCAACTTTGCACAAGTAGAAATCAACCTAATCAATGCCAAACTACTCCTCAATGCCAAGAAAACTAAGGCCATGATCTTTGCCCCAAACACCACCTCCACTTCCCTTGCAAACACGCACAAAGAATTTATCACTACCTCCCTAGGTGAACCCCTTGAAATCACCTCCAAATTCAAATATCTTGGTATGTGGCTAGACAACAAGCTTTCCTTTCATGACCACCCCAACAATCTGGCAAAGAGGCTAAAAATAAGGCTAGGTTTCTTCTTCCGTAACAAGTCCCTCTTTCCATTGGATACCAGAACTAGGCTGGTCCAGGCCACTTTCTTGCCGCTATTCAACTATGGAGATCTAATCTATTCCTCCACAGCGGCCTCAAGTCTCAACAAACTAGACGTCCTCTAGCACCGTGCCATATGGTTCATGACAAACCTACCCTACCGAACCCACCATTGCGATTTGTACCTAGCCACTGGCTGGACATCACTCTCAACTAGATAAACACTTCTTGCTGGTATCTGGACTCTTAAGTTACTCCTGAACAAGCTCCCAAACTATCTCACAACCCTTTTCCGTATTTCCCATAGCACCTACTCTCTTAGGAATAATGACCTCTTCCTCCTCGATGCACCAAGAACTCACACCTCACTTGGCAAGCGGGCTGTATCAGCATACTCCCAACTATCCGGAACCAGCTCCTAGGCATACTGAAACTTCCTGATATTGTCCCTGTCAGCCTATTTAAAAGGTTGGCTGCAGCAAAAAAAAAAGATTTGCGCAGCTGCTTCTAAATCCTAGCTCACTGCTCTAATGGTCTAACCCAAGCCCACTGCTTCCTCTTACTTACCTAGAAATTAGCTGCTTTGATACTCCGAAATAAGCACATTGTACCTTTTTTCTGTACTTGTATTTTTCTATGTCATTGTCATTTTTATGCAACATGTTAATGCTTGCCCATAATTCTGTACTTGAATGTGGACTGTTTTTTTGATTATGCAATCTGTAACTTGTCTTTCTATATCAAAGGACCTCCTTGTGAATGAGCTTGTTCAAAGGAGTTTTCCTACAATAAACTTGAACTTGAACATAATGCAGCTTACCTGTCCCAAAATAGTGAAAATGTGACATAAAAGTTTAATGTATTTCCATCTGAAGTCACAGAAAAAATTCTCACAATTTGATTGGTAGAGCCCGCAGCCAAAATGGTCCGACTTCCTTATTTGGAGACATGCCCCCACGCTAACAAGTTTTGTGACATCATTAAATGAAGAGTGCAGGGGCGCACTCCTTAGATTATAATGGGGCAGTTTTTAGAGGCTTTTTGTTATACTTTTGAGTGATGATTTTGACAAAGGAAGGCCACTGCTCAACTAACAAGGACCTTGTTAGTTGAGTGGTGCCATTCCTTTGTTAAAATTGGCACTCAAAAGTATAACAAAAAGCCTTTAAAAACTGCCCTCCATTATAATCTATGGAGCATGCCCCCTACTGTTTATTTAATGACATCACAAAACTTGCTAATGTGGTGGTGTGTCTCCAGGTAAGGAAGTCAGACTGTTTTGGCTGCAGGCTCCACAGAGCAAATTACAAGCATTTTTTCTGTAAATACAGACAGAAATACATTAAACTTTATGTTGCAATCTACTTGGGGACAGGTTTTATTATATTTTTTTATTCATTTATTTGTTAACCAGGTGAGTACACTGATTCCAGGGACCATTTTCAGGCACTACAGGGGCCAAAAAGATGGCATATACAGTCACAGAAAAAGTAGATACAGTACACTGAAAGTACAAGTATTCATAGTAAAACAAAATATATAAGATAATCAGAGATTAACATTTGTGGTTGTAGTTTAGGTACAGGACAATATGATCTAGCAATATGGTGGAATAGCAACAAAGGAAGTGAGTGTAGGTGTCAGGATGCTAAAGGGTACAACTGAGTATGGATTTAAGATAGGAGTGTGGAAAACAAGTTGATTTGAAGGTCTATGAGGGGCCAAAGATGAGGACTGAGGAGGGGAGGCTAATCCAAAGTGGAGGAGCTGCAACAGAGACAGCTCTCTGTCCCATGTTCGTGTTAGATTGAGGGACACTTAGCAAAGGTAGAGACAAGGACCTTGTCATCCTAGTGCTTGGCTTATAGCAGAATAACCTGCTTAGGGGGGAGGCCAAGCCCGCCATAAAGGTTTTGTGTACAAGAGCACCCAGTTGAAGGTCCAGGGGAGAGAGCCAACCTAGTGTGGCATACAGTGAGCAGTGATGGGTCTTTAGAGAAGAAGAGAGAGAATAAAGTGACAAATGCAGTTATAGGCGGTGTTTAGTCAGGTGAGTTACCTGGATGATGTCTGTGCAATGACAGGGGACCAGCACTCCAGGAGAGGGAGCATTGTGCCCCTTCCTATCCCCAGTCTTGCCTATGGGGTGAGAAAGTGTTTCAGGTGGTAGCAAGCTCCAAACTACTGGTAAGGTAAGCATCCTTGTATGTTTGGGGGAGAGAACAGCAGAACTAAGACCCTGCTCTTTAATATTTTTGTATAATGAACTTTGGCTTTAAATACATCAACCTGAACCAAACAAACCATTACAAAAAACACTCAAGTAGGGTCTGCAGCAAACATGAAGGAAGAAAAATAATGGGCAAACTGGTTAGGCCAAGTGGCCCTTATCTGCCATCAGAGTATATGTTTCTATTGCAATTGCAGGTGGCAGGTGTGAGCTGAAGGTGGTTGCTGGCAGGTGTGCAGCACAGTTCCAGAGAAAGTGCTACTGCTGGCACTTCCTAACTCTCTCTGCCCACTTGTACAGTACCCTCAAGTGACATGCAAGGGTTAATTTTAAGATCAATTCCTCTAGCCACTTTCTCTATTTCTCTCCCCCCCACCCCATTGAACACAGTGAGGCTCAGCAGTGTGTGAGAGGGGAGAAGGATCATTAAAGACTTCCAAAGATACCAATGCAAAGGATTAAAGTAGAAAGCAGAAGTTATCTCCCTCCTTGCTTTCTAGAATGGTCAGTCAGTGAGGAAATATAAAAGAGGTGAAGTGATCTTTTTCTGATAGATAGAGTTGGGCTGATATACAGTATAACTAACAAATCTGTCAGTTTTGGCTGTGGCCTCTCCCCTTCATGTCTTTTTGCCTCTCCCCCTCATGACTTTTACAAAAGAAGAATAATAATTAGCATTTATATAGCACTTTTTTATACACATTGTATCCCAAAGTGCTTTACAACCAGTACTATACTGGTAGTTAAGTTACAGAATGTGTAGTGGCAGCCAAATCACACATCAACATCCACATATAGACTTGGACTATTGCATGGACCAGTTTTATGGGAAGGGGAATATTGGCCTGGACACTGGGAAAGTCCCCTACTCTTTGAAAAAAGTGCCTTGGGTTCTTTTACTTCCACCTGGACAACACCAGGATGGGTAGAAGAGATCTTGGTTTAACATCTTATCCAAAGGATGGCACATCCCTACAGTACAGCAATCCCCCTATACAGCACTCAGATGCCAGTGTTTTTATGTATGAACCCAATCCTAGTGTGGGACCAGAACCCACATCCTTCTAGCCCAGAGGCAGATGTGCTACCAACTGAGAAATGCTGGACTGGTAGCTGTTAGTCAAGAAATGGATACACTCAGCAATGCTGTTTTCAAGTTTGTAGATGAGCCAAAATACAAATCATACTTGCCACGGAGCAGTGATGGAACCCAAAACAGAAGCAACTTCAGCAAGCAATTCCCGAGACTTGAGATATTGGTGATGTTAAAGACACACAGACACTACATTGACTGGTGGGGGTGGGGGGTCACTCTGGAGTCAGTGTTTATACCTTGTAACCCTTTGTTTGTTTTTAGTGGCACTGTAGAGCTGCCCAGAGTTGGCAAAAAAGATTCAACGGTGAGAGACTTAGGCCCTGTCCACACTACGCCTCTGTAATGTTACAGAGGGCTCAAACCGTTACCGCAACAGTTTGCGTTTACATCTGTAATGTTACAGAAGGCGTTTTCATAACCGTTGTTGAAACCGCTTATGAGGTGGTTTGAACAACGGTTACGAAAACGGTTGTGCCCCTGTAACGTTACCAGCCATAGTGTGGACGCGTGAGCATATAGCTACAGTATTCCCCCAGTGCAGCACGAACTGCATTGTGGGATAGGGTGCAGCTGTAACGTTACAGGGCACCCACAATGTGGACAGGCTGCAACAGTTCCAAACCGTTATCGGGACTGTTTGCCGGCAGTGTGGACACACTGTAACGGTTCCGGTCCGTAACAGTTTGGAACCGTTACAGACTGTAAGTGGTGTAGTGTGGACAGGGCCTTAGACAAAAGGTGTAGACCACTGGTGGAGGCCAACAAAACTTCAAAGGGCAGGCTGTGGAGGGAGAAGTGTTAAGTGCAGCTGGAGGAAGAGATGTTAATTTAAGAGACTGAAACTCTGTAGCCATACCTGACTGCACTTAAAGAAGAGAGTGAGAGGACACACACATTGCTCTGAGTAAGTTCAGCTCTGGTCACAGACTTCAGTGGGAAGGCAATGGACAATTTTAATGATGGAGGAAAAGTAAGTATGTGTGTGTGGGGGGGTGCATATTTCCCAATACATCAGTGCCTCGAAGACTATGCACTGTAACTACTGTGTCTCAAAACAAGCAACATAATTTACTACCATTTAGACACTTAGCAAAACTGTGTTAAGTTCTCCAGCTGTGGCTCTGGGACTTAGCAAACCTGTGCTTGCGACTGAGTGAAACAGATCAGAGGACAACTGGAGAAGGGAGGGGGAAAATGTGATAATTAGCTTCTCATTAAGTATCGGGTAGTGGAAAGGGTAAACATTCATCTTATTCAGTTTCAAAGAGATACTGCAATCTTCTTTTTACACTACAGTGAAACAGATGTAGATTGGATACGGCGATTATGTTTGCTTCACAAACTGCTCAGTTGATGTAGGGCCCCAGCTGGATGTTTTGAATTCCTCAGCAGGCCAATTATGACAGATCAGCTTGCTTGACAGCGTAGATCAAAGGGAGTAGCTGACCCATGGTTAGATCGGCTTTTTCTTTTCAAGTACAAGATGGTTTCTGCCAAGCAAGTCAAAACTCTGTCATGATCGGCCTGGCTCGCACCCTCAAAAGGCACTCTCTCATATCAAGATGTTCGCTTGTGCATATGTGCAGGCAAGCATAGATAACAGAAACAGAATAAAACTCAGATCCCCTTTTCTTATCATCCACAACAAAAAACAGAATCAGATCAATTTCTTGCTAACAGATGCTGTTCATTATCAAAATTAAAGTCAGAAACCTTGCATAAACACCGAAATTCAAACCCCTCACAAAGAATGAATAGTCAAAACAGCAAACAAACAAAAAAAAACCTTCACACATAATGGGGAAATCAAATATGATACACCAGTCATGACAATAACCCTGCTTAGACATTCAAATACATTCACATGCTAAAATCAACACCAAATAATTAGTTCTTGTGTAATTTTCCAAAAAGTGCCTGACTGCTAAGTCACATCATTTGGTCCATTTTTACACAGCACAGAAAAGAGTATGTGCTGCCTGACAGATAACATCTTAGACCCTTCAGCAAAGCATGTGTTTTACAATGATTGTTTCAGACTAAATGGACCCTTCAGTTCCCTCTGTTTCTGGACAGAGTTGCTTCTGCTACTGGACACATCTAAAGTTGTAATTCTGTATTGAAACTGAGCTGTGAAACAGGCAGAGCTTCAGCTTTCACAGCTGCAGAGAAGTTCAGGGCTGGGCAAAGAGAAAGCTGCAGGATGAAATACTACATCAGTTGGGAGGCCAGACTCATTTAGTCTGCACACCCAGGGATCTCTCCAGACCAAGTAGACAGGTAGCTGAGGGGACGGCTCCACCTTTTTGTTCACTTCAAGCAGTGTTGTGCAGTGCTAGATCAATGAAGAACAAGTCTGCAATTATGGAGGTTATTATTTCCTCAGTCTATCTGATTTGCATCAGCGAGACCTGGTTAGAGGACAATTCTAGCCTGGTTCTGGAGTCATTAGTCCTGACTGGGTTTTTGGTTGCTCACTGCCCTAGGAGGGATTTCAGGGGAGGGGGTGTGGCCATCTGTTTTAGATCTGAGCTGAACCTAGTGGTGCACCCATGGGAGATACCTCATCATTTGAATGCATGGCTGTGCATGGGGTTGCAAGTGCAGGTTGCAGAATCCTCCTAATGTACCAACCCCCAGGTCATGAGGGGGAGTTCCTGCAGGAAATTGTGACTTTTGTCACCAACAGGGTGCTGGAGTTTTCTGTCACCAACATGGTACTGGAGTTGTCAAGGTGGCATATTCTTGGGGACTTCAGTACTTGGTTCAACAACGAACAATTGCAGTTTGGTCATGATTCCCTCTGGAGTATGATCTCTAGACCTCACACAAGATACTTCTTCTGTGACCCATCAACACAGTCAAGCCTTAAACTTGGTATTCTCCCTGGGGCTCGAGCTTGATAGCCTTGAGATTGATCCAGTCAGTTGGTCAGATCACTGTGCTATCAAGTTCAATTTCAAGCCCCCCCAGTAGTTCATCCCCTGTGCAGGTGGTTCAGTTCTGCCCTTTGTGAGGGCTTAGGACAGATGGACATTTGGTGGTTCTGGACACCTTGGAAATGCTGACAGCATGTTCTGGGGCTTCAGAGGCAGCTGTGGCGGTCTATAATAAGGCCATCACAGAGGCCTTTGACCTTGTAATGCCAGTTCATGAATGCCCACTGCTGTTGTGCCTCAGCTTATTGTGGTTTGATAGTGAGCTGAGGACACTGAAAACTAGAGAGGGAAGGTTGGAGCATTGTTGAAGGAGGTCCAGGGACTTGGAGGACAAACTGGTTCCAATGTCTCACTGTAATGAGTATCAGAAGGTAATCACTTGTAAAAATGCAGAATTTCTGTCTAGGGAGATAGCTTCTGGGAAAAGCTGACTGGCTCAACCCTTCTGGAATGTGGATAGGCTTCTACATCTGGCCTATCTGCTACCTTGACATAGCTTTCACTTGTGAAATACAAGGAGCTTGCTTGGTTCTTCTTGGACAGAGTGTCCTCCATTAGGGCTAGGATCACTCCAAGTGGGCTGTTACAGCCCAGCAGAGTGGAGCCTTTGAGCTCAGGATTCATTCAGGGGTCTTCGGGGAGTTTCAACCAGTGATGATGGAAGAGGTATGTGAGGTGATCTCTGAGCTGTGGCCAACATTTTGTAATTTGGATCCAAGTACAATGTGACTACTTGTCAGCTGTGCTGGGCATCTGAGATTGTCCAATTCTGGATGGCCTGCTGGTGCAGTGGTAGAGCTTCCACTAGTGACACCAATGCCCTCAGTTTGGAAATGGCCCCAGAGTGTCGGAGGGCTGGCCAGGGGTAGGAGGATGAAGCATCCTAGGGACTGTTCTCCTCCTCTGGGGGTGGGTTGGGACAGCATCAGGTGCAAGACTTGCCCTTCACAGAAGCAAGGAGCTTGACAGTGTGGGCAGGCAGGGCAGACATTGGCAGCTACGTTTCTACGTCATTGCACACTGCACGAGAAATATGTAAGATGTTATGGGATGGAAAGAGTAAGGAGAAGTTATGGGCAGGAGGGTGTAAGGAGACATTATGAGCAGGAGGGAGAAAGGAGAAGTTTGTGGGCAGGTGAGATATGTAAGAAGAAGTTAAGGGCAGGAGGGAGTAAGGAGAAGTTATGGGCAGGAGGGAGTAAGGACAAGTTATGGGCAGGAGGGTGTAAGGTGAAGTTATGGGCAGGAGGAAGTAAGGAGATGTTATGGGCAGGAGGGATTAAGGTGAAGTTACTGGTGAAGTTTTGCAATTGGTGAAGTTTCTGGTGAATGTACCAGTGAAGCTGCCCAGGTGAATTTCCAAGCCTATGGGAAAATTTTGTGGATTGTTCTCTGCTGGAAAAATTGGTAGCTTCACCAGAACTTCATCAGTGATTTAAAACTTCCCTCTATCTCTATAGAGGATGCCTTTTTCTAGGCTTTCCTCAGGCAGGTTCAGTCAAACCTGAAATTTATGGCAGAGGATGAGGATTCTTCTAAAGGAAATCTTTATTAGTTCTTAAAGGTGTCTGCCTCCCGTATGGTACTGATTCCTCCAATTTATTTGGCTCTGGAGGATGCCACTGTAGCAGCATGGTACAGGTCTTGTTCTCTGCTTGCTGTACCTAGGAAGGTGGATAAACAATATCCTACACCTTTTGGTAAACCATATTATTCCTCTCAACAGCAGATGGATTCAGTAGTCATTATGGCTTCCCATGACAGGTCTAAGGCTCCATAACTCATGAGCTCTTTTCTTCCTGATAAGGAATCTAGGAAGCTTGATGTCATGAGAAAAAATGTCATATGCTTCCACATCCCTTGGACTCCATATTGCCAGTTACAAGACTAATATGATCAAATGTTAGAATAGCCTGTGGAAATTTATGGCTACAATGGCTGACAAGTTATCAGATGGCTCTGACAATCTAATGGTTCAGCAGACTAGTGGCACTGGCCTGGAGGCTGGCAAACACTTTGCTGCAGTCTGCTTACTATGCCTCAGATGCTGCTGCTTCTGGCATTTTCCTGCATCGCCTCTCCTGGTTGCATGTTACTGGCTTTGCCCCCGATGTCTTGCTATAAGTCCTTAATGCTTCCTTTAGAGGAAAGTAGCTTTTTGGCACCGATGTTCAGTGTGCCCTGTGTTACCATCAGACATCAAACATTACCCTGAAGTCTCTGGACACACTGAATCCTAATCATTGGGGTAGAGGCCAGGGTTCCTTTAGAAGGCCCTATGTCCGCCCTAGTAGGGATTACTCTAGGGGTCCTGGTCATGGCTCCTAGCCTTCTCAGGCCTCTGTTCAGGCCAATCTGCCTCATGATGCCCATGCCAGGCTCACCAAAGGTGCTGGTATCAGCAGTGTTCCCCTTGCCCTACATGGGTTCTGACTCACTCTTCTTACTCAGGGCTCTGCAGTACAAGGAGACCTAGTAGTGAGCTCAATCTCCCTCTTTCTACCAAAATGGAGAGCGCTCACTACCAATGCTTGGTTTCTGGAGGTGGTTCAGTGGGGACAAGAACTCCTCTCTGTCCCTCCAGGTACAGTTCTTTAGCCAACCATTAACCTCTGTGACATCTTGCCCTCCTGTTAGAGGAGGTTCAAACCCTCCTCAGCAAAAAGACCATAGAGCCCATCCCAGTAGCTGAAATGAACCTGGGCTATTATTCCCAGTACTTTCTGGTACCAAAATGGTCTGGGGATTTACAGCCTGTCCTAGAGCCCTTAGGCTTAACCTGTTTGTAAAGTACAAATGGCTTTGAATGGTCTCAGTACAGTCCTTTATCCTGCCCTCTTTCTGTTAGGGGATTGGATGGTTGCTCTGGATCTGAAGGTTGCTTTGCTTTATATCAAGTTCTGCAAGTCCCAGAATGTCTTGCCCTTTGGTTTATCATCTGCACCATGTGTCTCGACAAAATGCTTTGTGGCAGCTGCATTAAATCTCTGAATGGATAACCTCTATGTCTTCCCATGCATCGTTGACTCACTTTTGAAAGCCCTGTCAAGGGAGGCTATCATTTACACATTGTTCAGCACCAGATAATGATTTGAACAGTTGGGAATTCTGGTGAAAGAGCTGAATCTGATTCTCACACCATACCGATGTTTCCAGTATATATAGGTAACAGTGGTTTTAGGCACCAGACTGGGTCAGGCCTTCCTTCCCTCTGGTTGTGCTAAGGCACTGTTTGCCCAGGCTTAGCTGGTCTCTTGCAGTGACTATGTCTTGGCTAGATGCCCAGATGCCTCTTATGACTGATTGGCCTCATGCTGCTGTTCTTACTGTCCAGCTGGTGCATCTGCATATGAGGATTCCACAATGGTTCCTCCATGCCCGGCGGGCTCAACATTCTGACTAGCTGTAGTGTCTCACAGACGTGATCCCTATGCTCCATCATTTCCTGCTCTGGTTATTGGACCACTCAAACTTCAAGATGGGATCCCCCTTTCATTATCCATTCCATTTTCTAGTGATAGTGATGGACACCTCAGATTACAGATTTAGCACCCATGTGGGCCCCTTCTGGACTTAAGGTCAATGGTACCCCTTGAATACGGTTCTGCACAGTGACACTCTGGAGATGATGCCAGTCCTGCTTGGCCTACAGGTCTTCGTCACCCTCCTTATGAGCCACATAGACATCTGTCTAATATACTGTATTACATAAACTGACAAGGCAATGTCCACTCATATCCTCTGTAGAGAGGCAAAGAGAGTCTGGCACTGGACTGTGAAACAAACTGTTCCTAATGCCCATCTTCCTGCCCAGTACCCTCATTGCCTTTGCAGATCATCTCATCCAGTCTCAGGGGCTCTGCCATGAATAGGAGTTAGTGGACCCCATCTTGGACAACCTCTTCCTAAAGTGTGGTCACCCAGACATAGACATTTTGTGTCTCCATACAAAGCAAAACTGCTGCAATTCTGCTCGCTTGATCCAGGACCTGGAGTTTTTTGGTAAGATGTGTTGTCCCTTTTTTGGAATGGGAGGTACATGTACACATTTCACCCATTCCCTCTCATACAGAGGGTTTGGGGCATGCTGAGGGCCAAGTTGGCCACCCTGATTTTTCCTTCCTCTTTCTACACCCTGGACCTTATTCAGTTACAGGTGTCCCCCACTTCCTCATAACATAGAGCTCTCCTGTTTAGGGTTTTCCTGGCAGTTATAGTTGCTCTACTAGTGGCTCTGAAGTACAGTCTGGACATCATTTCTCGTAAAAGTGCAATATTTGGTCTTACTGTCCTACAAGGCCTTCTTACTTAAGATCCTTAGGTCTGTCCTCCTCCCTCAGTGCTTTGGCACTGCTTGGGAATCATGCCATGATGTGACTCAATGGAGAGAAATATCCTCGAAGAAGAATAGTTGTTTACTGTAACAGTAACTCTTTGAGAGAATTTCCTCCATTGAGCCACTTCTCTCCCTCCTTCCTGCTTCCCTTTTAGGGTGATTGGCGGTTATCCTGCCTGCACTCCCATGCTGGTTCTCATATTAAGCCTGAATTTGGCATATTTATTCAGATTTTATATCTTCTTCTGTGTTCCTGGTTTGGTCCTAGTTTCTTCAGTCCCTGCTGGTCTGACGATCCTCTGAGCTTGTCTCTGGTGGGTAACTGAGGCATGATGGGGCCACATTCATTTACAGACAGCGATGCACATTGATGAGGGTGGCCCCATCTAGCAAAATTTCCAAGGGGGTCCTTACGTCAATGTCTTACAGTTCCATGATGTGGCTCAATAGAGGAGATTCTCTTGAAGATCTACTGTTACAGGAAATAGATATTCTTTTCTAATGTATATGTGCCCTCACCACCAGCCATTCAGACAGCATCTGACCAAGGTTCTGTGTGGAAGGGCTGTGCCAGTCACCATATGCAGCTCTGCCAACATTTCTGGCATGATTCATGATAGGTAAGTTGGGATGGTAGGGGTGATGGTTGATGGTCGGTGCCGAATGGGTTGACTGGCACTGGGGGTTAAAAGTATTATAATAGAGATTTGTGCAGGAGGGAATAAGACTGGATTATCAGAGAATCTCTTAAATTACTAGTGGATCAGGTTGGAGTAGTGTTAACACTTAGCTAGCAGGGAAACTTCTATTACTTGGGGATCAGGTGAAGTGGGTTACTGCTGCAGTGACAAAAACTGTTTAGATGGGTATCTGGTGAGGGTGGAGGGCAAACACAGAGGCTGTGCACATTCCCTATCAGGAGGATGAGACTATCTAATGGGATGCTCAATCTCCCACCCACAGGCAGGTCCTCTGACAGCACTGTCTCATTCCAGAACATGGGTCATCACAAGCAGTAGTGCTAAGGCTGTCTCTGCAGTCTGTCAAACATTACCCAGTTTGGAATAGTGAATAAACATGAGTAATGTTCTGATAAACAATGGTGGACAGGATATGCTGAAGGAGAGTGGATACCATCCTTGACACTGTGCAACACTGTAACTGTCCATCTCAGATGGCATTCTCAGTCCACAGACTACAAATTCTTCCACTGCAAAGATGCACAGGGTGTCGGGGGCCATATTTCAGAGGAGTGGTTCCATGCAACAGTCATCCAGTCTGATGCCAATGCCCCTATATGAATTGATACATGCCTGCACAGATGATATGTAGAATACCTCTGCAACACCGTGACATGCAGTGAGGTGCAGAAAGGGATCGGGTGGAAAGAGTGCAAGGTGTGATTTTGTGGATGATGCAGACTGCCTCGAGACTCTCCAGCACATAGGGGCCAGTTGTAAGCTTTTCAGGGCCCTATGTATGTGCAGATGGGCACTAGAACTTTTTGTGGATCTTGGACTTACTTTGCAATATTGGTAAAACATATCCAACCAAATCTCTATGGTCATGAGCATGGGGGATGAAGACAGGGGTGTTTTTTTTTAAAGTAATTGACACCGCACTCACCAGTAACCAAAAAATGACATACATTATAAACAACAATATAGACATATGCACATATAAAAAAATAGCATGAAAGATGACTGAGCCTTGCTTGATCTCCCAGGAATGAAACCTGAAATACATGGCTGATTATGTCATCTGGCTTTACTATGCCAGCAAATGAGAGTGCTTTCATTCACAAGAAGACAGCTAGCTGTGGAGGAGGGCAGGATGTGTCGATCACCTTTCTTCCTCCCCCTGTATGAAACTGTGTGCTATTGGATTGCTGGTAGGGTGTGGGGTGCAGGGTACAATCTATTAAGGAGCAGCAAGGCACTGAAAGTCTTCAGTCAGCCATGGAGGCTGGCAGATCATGCCAGTTGCCCAGCTGAGTCTTTTTTTTACAAAATAAAAATTAACCTTATCAAAATCTGGGTGCTGGGGGAGAAGGGGGTATGGATGTTCCAAATGGGGGGGGAGAGGGGGCTGGGATAGTTTAAAGGATCTTAGCTAAGGAGGAGGGAGGGGGCTATTTTCTTCCTTTTTTTTTTAAATAGAATACGAGTGTAAATACAGAATATTGAATGCCAAATATGTGGAGGCCCTTGAATAGAATATTCGGCCAAATATTTGGAATAAGGTAGTTACACACCCCTAATAGAGATGCAGTTACAAGGAGGCATGACTGGAGATTAGTGGGAGGTAAATTCAAGAAAGATGTAAGGAAATTCTCCTTCACTGAAAAGCAAGTGGATCCTAGGAACAAATTATTGTCGGGGGTTGTGGGCACAAGGATCCTTTATGGTTTCAAACACAGAAAATGATGGCAGAAAAGATGATGAAAAGATGACTGGTCCGTCCAGTCTGCCCATGAATCTTCATAAATCTTGGACCTATTGTCCATACAGGGTTCCTGCTCACACTATCCACCCCCATGCTCCCTACCCTACCGCTATCACCCTGAACAACCTCTATGCCCTTCACTGTGTCCTACCTGTGTCTGAAACCATTGACAGTTTTGGCACCCATCACAACAACTGACAAACTGTTCCTCAACTTCACCACCAGAGAGAGATGAGATCACACAGGTTCACACTATTTGTATTTTTATGAATGTATATGTATTAGAACCTGTGGTCTTGTTTCTCTCAGCATTGGATACAGCAGGTTTTCTTTCTCATGCTCTCAACTGGCTGGAAATGAACCCAAAAAGCAGGAAGGCCATCGGTAATGCTACACATCCTCAGCATGCGAACACAAGATGGCAGCAGTGTGATCAGAGCAGAGGGAGCCAATTCAAACTGCAATGATCCAGGTAAGTTGTGTAAAAACACACCTTATGTACTGGGGATCCTGATCACTTTGAGCCCTATGTAAAGTCATGTCAGCCCATAAATTAGGGTCATGTTAACCCACAGACCCACAAGGATTCTCCCACAGTATCACACCAGGGTAGCTAATTCAACATTGGACTGCCAGGATTGGGTTAAATCTAGAATGATTCCAGAACCAGTTCTCTGGATTGGACCTAGTTCTGAAACACTAGAAACAGCTGAACCACAACAAATGGAATGGTCATGTTTCTATCCTAATGTGTGTCCAGAGCCAGGGTTGCAAAACCAAAATGTTCCAAGAAACATGAGAACTACCCAGAATGCAACAACTGGTTAGATCTTTCCGGGCAGTTTCAGCATAGTTCTAGAGGCATTCCTTCCACAGAACCATTCTGCTGGTTCTGGCATTCCACAGCTATTCTAGTTCTATATTCCCCATTTTAGATTGATTCCATATTTTTTTCCCAAGTTCCCAAAATGTCTGGTCCCTGATATGTTCCCCATCTCCTAAAGTCACAAAGTGAATGAGAGCAGTGGGAAACTAAACTTTCATTTTTAGTCCAACCTGACTCCCATCAGCCGGTTGCCAGTCCCGTGCCGTCCCACAGGGCACCCCCCCCAGTCTCCTACCCCCAAAGACCCCCACATTACTCCTCCAGGTGTGCAGCCACCATCTGCCTGGTGAATTCTAGCAGTTCTGGGGGAGGAGGGTTTCCCATACCTCTGATTACCCCCCAGGTCAGGGTCACCAGCTTGAAATAATGAAAGTGACTCACCCCATGTCTCGTAACTATTATCCACTGGCTTAAAAAAGCAGACATTTGAGTGTTCTCTAAGCCCGTCAGCAGCACACAGAACAGCAGGACGTTCTTCAGTCACAACATCATAGATGGACATGTGCTGCTGGTGGGCTCCATACGCTACACCGCTACACTAAATATGAACTTAATAACACTTATAGCTGTATAACTTGTATGACTGTATAAAGATAGGGCGATATTTCAATGTGCTCAGCCATAGTCTGGCACCAGTGACAGAAATATGACAGCCAATTATGGGACTACAGCAGACTTTTAACATTGTTTTTACACTAATTAATAGGGACTACTTTATATCTACCAGGCCACATATTTCCTGTTTTTTTATATTAAGATTTTTGGTTCCTGTTGCCTGTTCTGCCAACTGGCGATAGAGATACATATGTATTTTTTTTTATGGATTTCCTCCCGACCCTTCCCCCCCAGGCCCCAGCACATGGCCATGCATCTGGAGGCATACTTTGCACCCCATGGCACCAGCTCAGCCCCTTCCATCTTCCGATACTGTGCTGCACCCTCTCTGCCTACACTACCCACCAGAACTCCACTCAGTGGGAGCAGAACTATGGGGGGGGGCAGCCCACCCTCAGGAGATGAGAGCTGCCTGCTGGCACGCTCAATCCTGATCCGCCCCCCCACAATGATCCCCCCAATGACCCAAGGTTGTTCCTGAACCCAGGTCACTGGCATAGCATGAGGTAAAGCATCCAGCACCTTAACCCTCTGCGCCACCAGGCCGGCCATACTTCCAATTTTCTGTTTCCATGTGTGCTACATCTATTTATCTTGTTTGTTTGTTTTCATGGTTGTTATTTCATAAGTTCAGTAAGATACTCCAGAGTCTGAGAGATGTGGTGTCACAATGCATACCCAGGGGTGTAAGCCACTCCACCTGCGGCATTGTGCCTAACAACACCCCGTTGTGTCTTATTGCTTACATGCTTATCTCCCCAACAACAGATTCATAATGTCCTAAACAGATTTGTGTTCTCATTTGTAGACAAGTAGCCAAAACAGATAGGGCACAAATCCTGTTTTCATGCAAATTTCTTTAGTAATAAATAAGGGTAAGACTTACATTGAATAAATAGGGACTACACAATTGGTTGCATTTGAATAACACATTTCTCTCCACTAGTGAGAGGTTAGACACATAATTGACAAGTGGTGAAGCCATGAGTTAGTAATTAAGGTCTTACCACTCAAGTGTGGAGACGTGCTATCCACTGAAACCCATTTAATATAAACCACTCTATTGTCAGTTTTTTAATTTTTATTTTAGCTTAAAGCAGCAGTATTTGTTAGAACCATACAGTTTATCTGAACAATAATATTACTAGCTCCTGGGGAAACAGCAGGAATTTCTTGCAGAAAATCAAGGACCTTTCTGGTAAGCCTAGCAAGGCAGCATCCACTATGGTAGTTGTTAATGATGCCCCTGTACAATATCTGAACTCTATCGCCCATGCTTTCAACGCTACTTTTACAGAGCTCAGCCAGGTACTTACACTTAACTTCTTTGATTAATCCGACACTCATGACCTCCTAGACACTACTATCCATCCCCCTCACATCACACCTTTCTACTTTAGGAGAATCATGCTTGCTGAGGCCAAAAAGTATCTACTCAAGGTATTAGGTAAAACCAGGTAAAGCAGTGACACCCTTGATATGAAATTACTACATCTCATGCCAGATGTCATGATTACACCCCTTACCACCATTCTGAACTTGTCACTGTCTCTGAGGCAGATCCCCAAACAATGGAAGGCCACAGTTGTCACACCTGTGCACAAAAGTGGGGACCAATCACTAGTCTCAACCTACTGCCACATTTTGGTCCTCCCACCCTTATCCAAAGTCATAGAGAGAGTAGTTGCTGACCAACTGACTGAGTTCCTACCCAATTACAATATTCAGTGCCCCCAGCAGCATGGTTTCCATTCGCCCATAGTACCGACACAGTCCTATTGGAATATACAGATTATCTTCTCAAAGCCTTGGACTGTGGTCACATAGTTGGGTCAATTTACATAGACCTGACCCAGGCTTTTGATACTGTTAATCACTCCCTCCTCCTAAACTCCCTCCCTTCCCTTGGCCTCTTCCCTGCCATAGCTAGTTGGTTCAAAAGCTACCTTGAATTCAGAACACAGTATGTTAAAATAAATGATTCCCTATCGAGTAGTCTCCCAGTCTGCTCTGGTGTCCCACAAGGCTCCATCACTGGGCCTTTACTTTTCAGCCTGTTCTTGAATACCCTACATAAAGCCTGTGATAGCAACATAGCTCTCTATGCCAATTATGCCGTTCTCTTCTCCAGCCACACTGACCTCTTCTTCCTCACTAATAATTTCCAACTAAACTTCACAAAAGTCGAATCCTGGTTTGCCAACCACAAACTACTAATGAATTATAAAAAGACTAAAACAATGTTCTTTGCCAGTCCCCAAAATAAATACAAGTTCGCTAATCTTACACTCTGCAACAACCTAAGCTAACCATTGGAGATGGTGCATGAATGTAAATACTTAGGAATCACACTAGACTGCTCACTGTCAAATACCTGACACATCAATCATATTTCAAAGTTGGTAAACAGTAAGCTTGGTGTCCTCTTCAGGCACAGACACTGTCTCACACTTGCAACCCTAAAATTAGCAGTCACCAGCTCAATCTTGTCAATCATAGATTACAGCCTAATAATTTACAGTGCTGCCACTGATGTCAGATGGCTGTCGATTGTGCTAAACAAGTCCTGCAGGTTGATAACTGGTGCTGATAAATACATTCATACCTGCAAACTCTATTCACAAACCAAATGGCTTCACTTACAGGGTAGAATAAAATATCAAACCTGTCTCTTTGCAGACAAAATATGCCTTGCCTTAACTCCTACGGTCACCCATCTCTGCTTCCACCAATGGCCAACCAACATAACACACATAGTGCAGCTAAGCAGTTTTTTCTCATTCCTCATTGCCGGATTTCACAAGCCCAGCGTACTTTCAGTTACAGAGTGCCAACTTGGTTACACGACCTACCCTCTGAAACCCTCTCTGAGTCCAGACTACGCAACTTCAAATCAAAACTGAGGGGAGACCTTGCAGCACTGTATAAATGTGACTGCACCCACTAGTCTCTATTTGTAATCTCTATGCTACTGTAGTGTGACTGCTCACTAATTCCTATTTTGCTGCTCCCCTAGGTTCCTGGCCTATTTAGTTGCCAGCACCCCTTCCCTGGTTCCCCGCTATTCCCATCCCAAATACAGCCACCTCCTGTGCTTCCCTCTTTTCTACCTTCTCCCCCCCACTCACTTCCCTCCTGCATCTTCTCTATCTTTATTTTATTCCTCGTTTAGCTCTTATATTGACAAAGCCTACTATTCTGCATTCTTTCTTGATGCCTTGCTGTTTAGTACTTTTTATGATCAAATGTTTTACCAATCATGTATTGTTTACTCCCTCACCCCCACAGCATTCATACCATGTTGACCTTATTCCTTGATTAGCTCATAGTTTGACAATGTCTACTGTATCTGACTGCAGTCCTGCTTGATAGATCTGTTGTTATTGTATCTTATTGTTATAATACTGTTTTACCAATTGTAAATCTCTGTACCACTTGTTTCCCCTTTGTTTACATTTCTGTACCTGCTGATCCATACTCTACTCTGTACTCTACTTCACCGTTACCTTTTTGGACATGTAACCTTTGTGAAATAACCCCTTATTCATAGGTATTTGTAATCCTAGTAATGAATAAATAAATAAGGGTTGAAAACCCTACAGCCACAGTTCCCTACTTTTGTCGCTTTAGTCTGAACCTTAAATGTTGCATTAATGCAGGTTTATGCAAATAATATGAATCATAAACTGAATTCTGCTTAAAGATTACCTCTTTTCAAAGATGTGTCAAAGATGTCACAGGCTCTTTAACTACAGAACCAAACCATGAAATCTTGCACTCACAATGCCAAATACAAAGATTAAGACCCCCAATTGTAATAAGTAAAAAAAATATATATTATACTCACAATAAAATAGATGGTAAGGTGATGGACTTATAGCCAAAAAGTGCAGACCCACAATGTGCCAGAGAGTAACTCTCACACATTGTGGGTTTACACTTTTTGACTAGAAGCCCAGCACCTTAGCATCTGTTTGTGAGTATAATAAAATAGTTTTTCTTTCACTTATTGCTGTTGTGGGTCTTATTCTTTGCATTTGACATTGTGAGTGTGAGGTTTCATGGTTGGTTCTGTTTATTATCTCACACATCAGCTTACCTGTGAATGATACCTTACCTGTCTGCTGTTGCTCTTCAACTACTCCTATTGATTTTATGCTCTTTGGGGTCTATGCACAAATCATGTATAAATTGGCAGTGCACCTACATGACCCTGGACAGGTACAGGGTGCGCATAACATAGAAGTTGAAACATAGAAACATATCATTTGATGGCAGATAAGGACCGCTTGGCCCACCTAATCTGCCCATTTCCCTACCCAATGGATAAGCTGCAGATCCTAGTTAACCAACAACCTACTTCCTCCTACCCACCAGTAGAATTACCTTATGTCTGTCCCATGCATTCTTGAATTCACCCACTGTTTTTGACAACCCCAAGCACCCACAGGGCACCTGTCAGTAGCCCTGCCCCCAGCATATAGCTGAATTTGGGCTGTGGGGGTGGAGTGTGGGACACAGGTGGGCATCTGATCAGATGCCCATCCTGGGTTTCAGAGAGGATCCCTTACACCATGGGTGCAGGAAGGGTGGGAAGGCACAGGTCTGGGACCTTTAAAACCATGGGCACTCACCTGAACAGCCACCTCCAGCCTGCCCAGCTACCAGGTGGGCTGGGGCAACATGGAGGGGCAAATCCCAGTCCCATCCCAGCTGATGGATGACATCCATGGCAGCATACAATGGATAATGGCAGGGTCCCAGAGGCATATCTCATGTATCTTAATGTGTGTCACTCCAAGCCATCATGCATGCTGCACAGCATGGCATGCCCCTTGGCACACCCCCAGAACACCCCCTGGTGTAAGGCAACATGATCGACAGGGGGTTCTGCATGCAGCTGTCCAGCACACTGTTGATGCATGCCACCAGACCCCCGCTGTGTGGATTTACTATGTAGGGCTGCCTACGTACTGCAGTTACACAGCACGTAGGCTTTGTGAAGAGACTCCTTTGTGCATCCATAAAGGTTCTTGCAACTGCTCATAAATTATAAAGCACTTTGGCTTACAAGTACAGTAAATAGTAAAAATGCCTTGTGAAATCAATTTCTTTCCTGTTTTTCCTTTTTGCTCCAAACATACCATTCTATAATGACAATGGCTTGAAATAAGTTGCATGATATTTGTGGATACCATTTCTGTGTCAACTTTTACAATTTTCACAAAAAGTAGACATAATGATTGCTTACCTTCTCTAAAATTGATTGATGTTGCTGGTTATTTTACCTGCCTCCTTGCTTAGTAGAAGTTAAATGCATGCTAATGTTGTAGTATAACCAACATTGTTTTGTTTAAAATTCTTGATCTACTCAATGGGGGAATTCAAGAATGCATGGGACCGACATGAGGTAATTATAGGTGGGGGTAGAAGGGGAAGGAGGGGTGAGGAGAAGTAGGCTGTTGGTTGACTAGGATCTGCAGCTCATCCAATAGGTAGGGAAATGGGCAGACTAGGTGGGCCAAGCAGTCCTTCTCTGCTGTTAAAGTCTATGTTTCTGTGTTACTCTTATTGTGTACCAGGGTCAAAGCCAGGATTTGGTGGGGGGTTCAAAATATTTCTGGGGGGGTTCAGGGGCATGCTCCCCTGGAAAATATAGGAGTTAAATGGTGCAGTTTGGCACATTTTTAAACAATAACCTGTTGAGTTATAAAATGCATCAAAATTCAAGTTGCCAGTCTCATTTCTCCTCAGTCCCAAGTCTTTGAATTGAACTCAGGATTCTTTTCTCTCTTTTTAAATTTCCATCTTTCTCTTCTGTCCCCATGAACATATGCTCTACAAGGGTACTCAAGGAGAAGATATGCCAGAAGAGGAATTCAGCATAAGGGAGGGGAACAGGGAGGACCAGGGGGGAGGTGTGTCCAGGTAAGGGAGAAACACAGGGCAACAAAGCAAGAGAGGAGGCCTCATCCTGGGGAGCCATGTATGCTAACACCAGAAGTCTAAGTAACGAGATGGAGGACCCCCAGGCAGCCATGGCAGAGTCAGATCTATACATTGTGGCCATTACTGAGACCTGGAGTAACAATAAACAGAGCTGGGAATAGGGGCAGACTGGCAGGGGTGCTTGGGATGCTATTTGCATCCTGGCCTGTACCTGACCTTTCAGCATGTGGCCTGTGTGTGCTGCCTTGCTTTTTTTTTTTTTTCTATGCTTAACACCAGTTGCCATTGCCATGATTGCCAGACTAAAGTTTGTTTTTTTCTGGGGGGAGGTCTGTCACAGACATCAGGGCCAGAACGGAAGTCCAAAAATTGATCAAAGGCCTATGACTACCAAAGCAATGCTGAGCCGATTAACTATTTACTTGCTTCTATTCCCAGCCCCAGCCACAATGCAGCCAATAACATCAGCTGTGGGGTTGGGGGTTGCTAGCTGCGCATGCTGCTCACTGTCCCATCATGCCCGGATCTGGATGTGCTTTGCTCTGGCTACAAAGAGTGGAGAAAGAGAAGGTGTTATTTCAATTGGCGCCAAGCACCATTTTTTGAGCAGAGATGGAGAGAGAGAGGAGGTCCAGGTCGAGTGTTTGTGCTCACTGTCACTACACCCACCGTAGTCTGCACCTGGAGTCAGAAAATGTGTGTTGGCCGTGGTTTCCTTCTGTGATAGTTACTTGGCTCTAGTTATTATTGGCGGGGTCATGGGCTGTACCAGTTAACCGTCCATCGACATCAGCAAATATTAAATAATTTTTCATCGAGTATGCGGGTGGGTGGGTCAGGTGAATGCATCTGATGGTACACTGACCTGCTGGCATTCTTAAAACAAGACCATCATTCGTCAAGGAGGACTGGAGTGTGTTGAGTCTGTGTGTGCCTGCCCTGATGTAGGTAAAGTAAATGAATTTATTTTGAAATGTGTATTTATTTTATTCCTCTGATGACCATGCATTAAAGGCTTTTCCAGTTCTGATGATGAATGTCTGTTCATGGTGGTGATATAATGGGACCACACAGGTCAGCCAAGGAGTCAAAATGGTACTAGCTGGGGTGCTATGGAATGGACTGGCCTGGAGGGGGTAATCATATGAAATGGGAGGAAAAAAATGCCACCAGCATGGGCTGTGGCCCAGTCCTACTGGACTCCATGAGAGTGAATGTAAATGAATTTTAATGTAGTATTTATTATGCCCCAGACCTCACCCTCTACTGTATCTTCCTCCTGGTGTTCAACCTCCACAATCAGGGAAGGGATGGTGGCTTGGTGGGAATCGGTCCAGTAGTCCAACTCAGAGATGAGCAATCTATGTGTTGAGGCCTGGGGGCAGGAGGAAAGATCACCGCTGGCAGGCAGGAGTCAGTACTCAAGAGCCGATGGGGCTGGGGCCTGGGGGTTGTTCAGGAGATGCCATGTGAGCTGTGGGATCAGGCAGGCAGGGTTTCCTAGATCATCTACAAACACTATTACCATGCACCTACAAATACGGCCGACGCTGCTCTGTATAGGAGATGGCTAATCTCCACATAAGTAACAAAACTCAGCAAAATACATTGCGCAACTGAAAAGCAAGGCAAAGAAGTTTGAAGACTCGTAGAGGAGTTGAGGCATTAGGGTTATTGATTACCTGGATACTGCTTTTTTGTGGCAATAAGTAAAAACATCACATTGGTGTTTATTATTTAAACTTCTTTGCCTTGCTCTTCATTTACGCACCGTATTTGGCTGAGTTTTGTTTCCTAGATCATCACAATTTATTAGTAGGCTTCCTGTGGAATCTACTATTAATTCTGCTGCTCTGTGGGTGTGTATTATGCAAGTGTCAGGTGAATAGGTCAAGGACTTTGCAAACACAGTGTGTATGGGCAGCTTTATGTTACAGCACCAATGTAGGGACTTGGTTTAAATGTAACTGTACTGTGTGTGTGCTGGCATGAGCAACAAGTCATTGAAATTTTCCAGAATCCAGCATGTCAGTCCACCCAGCTACAAAAATGAGCAGGAATCAAGGTGTTACATGTCAGCTGGGTTACCCTAGGTAAATAATCTATATTTTTGCTAAAGGATATAGCAGTTTTGTTTTAGCTTTCTCCTATCCCAGCTCACGCCTTATAGAAGCAAAAAATGGTCACAAAATATCAAAATACAAAATAAAATGCATCAGTGCTCATAAATAGAGACCCTGCTTTGGTGGAGTGTGGCCGGGGGTGTGTGTGCAGGGACTGGACATTATCTGAAGGATGATCAACTGGCACAGAGGCTTTGGTACAGGAGCCCAAGTTGACATGTCAGTCACACAGTATGCAAGTGGAGGTTGTGGGAATAAAACCCAGGTTTTCTGTATGTACCAAGCTCACTCATACCTCATTACTCCAACTTCTCAGCTATACTGCCAGCCCTGATTTAATACCGTATACTGCACAGTTGGGTCCCAAGCACAAAACAAGCATTAAAATCAATCAATCAATTCTTTATTTTACTAGGCAGATTACCATTGAGGTAAACTCATTTACCTCAATAGTGTTCTGCCTGGTAAAATACAGAATTGATTGACTGATTGGGAGGCGCTGTGGAGCCCGAGCAAGATGGAGACTTATGTGAATTGCACTCTGTATCAGCAGTGACAAATCACTAATTTAGCACTTATAGCAGCTTAAAGCAACAACTTTATCCAAGGAAAAGGTCTTGGGAGCAAATAAGTTTCAGAATGGGCAACCCACATAAAGACAGACAACAATAGCACGGTGAAAAAAACCAAAACGTTCACTGGCCCTCCAGCCACAAGGTCGACCCTGGGAGATTCAGCATCAACCTCTATGGAAGAAAGAGAAGAAACTCTTCAAAGTGTGGGTCACAAACATACCCAATTAATTTGTTCTGTCACCAGCCTGTCAGATAAGTTTGACTCACTAACAAATAGAGTGGGCAAAGTCGAATCGGATATGGTTGAGGTAAAAACAGAAACTTTTGAGTGTAAAAAAAGATCCGATGTGGCTCTTGGAGCCACTGCAAACTTAGTGAAAGAGAATGACCATTTGAAAGCCAGATAGGAATCATTAGAAAATTAAGCTAGAGCCCTCAATGTTCGAGTGCTAGGATTTCCCAAGCACAGTGAAGGGGACCACATTGTCCTTTTTTTGAAAGAATTGCTAAATTCACAATTCGGTGACTCCCTCGCAAATAGGACAGTGCAAATACAGAAGGCCTGTTGGGTGGCAACTCGGGGACAACCAGTTAATCCAGATGCTCCAAAGGCAATTGTAATGGTTCTCGAAGGTGTGGGAGCATGCAACTTTCTTCTCAGTTTGGCCAGACAGAAGTAACATTTATTGCATGATGGGCAACAAGTAAATCTCTACCCAGGCCTGAGTCTTGCAACCAGAATGAAAAAGAAACATTTTGAAGAAGCTTGTTCACTATTAAGGGAAGCCAGAATTGTACATGGAATGAATTTCCTGGCCTGACTCCATGTAGTACATCAGGGGAAGTGGATGCACTAAAGTGGTCCAGGAAGAATACCCTAAATCGACCTCCCAGAGAAGAAGCTTCAGATTCCAAGGAAGAAGTGGAGGGACCTTGAAGGACTGGTGGTCTTGGCCACAGGTTTGTTCCTTAAACAACAACCTGAACACTGTTTGTTACTATTACTAAAAACATACTATGCTTTAAGCGGCAGTTAATGACTAATCTAGTGCCACTGTTGGTGCAGTGGATGTTTGGAGCATTTTGTTTAAATCACTACTGTGCTAATTATCAGATAAAGCAATTGTGGAGGCAGTAATATACTGCCCAGCCATAAATCTCACTTATTGTTAGCCTTTTTTAGACATAATCTAATGGTCTATGTATGTTTACTTTTGTTCTATTTTTAGAACTAAGGATATTGGAAAGTATGTCATTCTCTGTTTATAATTACATGCAGCTCCTGGACCCCAATAAGCAGCAACAAATTTTAATAAACATCTGGATTATTTCTTTAGAAATACCCC
This sequence comes from Neoceratodus forsteri, assembly GCA_016271365.2. NCBI lineage: Eukaryota > Metazoa > Chordata > Ceratodontiformes > Ceratodontidae > Neoceratodus > Neoceratodus forsteri. The sequence continues at coordinate 755,639,977 of CM028130.1, read as the reverse complement.
CAAGGATGTATCTTATATTTACAGTGTGTGTATAATTAAATTGAATGTATTAAAGGGATACATTCATGTACAGTGGCATACATAGTTTGAAAGCCCATGAAAAGTTATTTTAATTGAGATATTAGGCATACCTGTAGCTGGCAGCAGTCCAGAGATACAGATGACTGAATCTGTGCAATATAAATACTACATTAGAGCCATTCTTAGAACCTTGTGATGTCAGTGACAATCAAGTAGTGCCTAACTCAATGCAGTTTGTCACTGCTTGATTGTCACTGACATCACAAGGTTCTAAGAATGGCTCTAATGTAGTATTTATATTGTACAGATTCAGTCATCTATATCTCTAGACTGCTGCCAGCTACAGGTATGCCCAATATCTCAATTAAAAGAACTTCTCATGGGCTTTCAAACTATTAAGCCAGTATGCATGAATGTGTCCCTTTAAGAGATTTGTCACACTCAATGGAAGATATATATCCTTATGTGCTGTATCAAGAAATTATATGTATGTTTCTCAGAAACTAATAAATATAATGTTTAAAAAAAAAGATTGATTGATTTTAATGCTTGTTTTGTACTTGGGACCCAATTGTGCAGTATATTAAATCAGGGTTGGCGGTATAGTTGAGAGGTAGGAGTAATGAGCTTGGTACAGATAATGTCCACAGTCTGAGTCCCTGCACCCCCCCAAGCAGGGTCTGTATTTATGACTATTGATTCATTTTAATTTAGATGTCACATGAGTGTACAATTTCTTTAACTCATATGTAATTCCGTCTTTCGGATGAGATGTTAAACCAAGGTCCCATCTGCCTGGATTGGTGGTAGTTGAGGTGGATGTTAAAGAACCCATGGCACTTCTCAAAAAAGAGTAGGGGAACTTCCCCGGTGTCCTGGCCAAATTTTCCTCATTCGTGAAAAATACCACCAACAGCTTAATCTGGTTCAACGTCAGTTGGCATTCATCTGTATCCCATCCCCGGGTCGTGCCTGAAAATAGGCAGGATTTGTCTAGTGCACTTACCCGGTCAACAAAAACTAAATAAATAAAATAAATAAATAAATTGTACTGTCAACTGCAAATTGGGTTTATTGCATACTCATTCTAAATGCGACACCATTATAAAGGAACATCAGCTCAATGGGCTTTCCTTTTCAATGGTTCACATTATTGATTGATTCCTACATTAAGATCCAATATTCAGGCAGGGTATTATGTGCATATGACTTCTGGGTCAAGCAGCAAGACCTTTATATGTGTGTGAGCCAGTGCCAAGAAAATCAGTTATGTTGACCTCTCTTCTCTTTTGAGCACCAGCACACATCCATTAGCATCTTGGTCCAGCAGATCACTGGACATGTTGGTCAGAAAATAGTGATGGGAGAAGAGGGGCCACTTTTGCTGATCAGGATGAAGTGGGGGCTAGACAAAAGGATACAGTAAGTACAGAGGTAAGAAAAGAAATGGCAAAAGGGTGTGGAGGTTGTTATTGAAACAGTACTGAGAGGAAGGATCTGGTGGGTCTCTGGCAGTGGAGAAGATCTATATATCTAGAGAGAGGGAGGAAGTGCCCAGATTCATGAATACTGATTATGTGCTTCAAGCAAATATGTGATGCATTCTGCATCCAGTCATGCCATTCCCTGTATTCTCTCCTCCATTAGCATTATAGCAGCATAACTCTTTTTATGCAGACATAGGAATGGGGTTGAGTGCCTACGCAATTAGAAATCAGAATTATTAAATTTTTAGGATGTATGCTTGTCTTAGTTGCAATCCTGTGTTATCAGGCCCACTGTTTAAGAAGCTCTGTGGCAATGGGAGTAACAGTATAACAGCACAGGTCTTCTGAGTTCTGCATTTTATCCTGCTCATAACGCACACATTTATATTCTCCTGTTGCCGGTTAGTTTTTATTACATTTTGCAACTTTGTTTAAAATGACAAGAGATGTCTAACATGGATGTAATTTTTTTACCACATCAAGGTCAAGCCTTCTACTTGCAGTACTTAACTAATCATGCAAAACATTACATCAGTAAGCATATAATGTACTTATTGATATGTTCATATATAGAATAAAGTATGGGTTGGGTTTCAGGGGTCAAAATTAAGTTTTGCAGCCACTAGCCAGTAGGGCTACTAACTGGGAAAATCCTCTAGCCCCACAGACTTTTCCACTGGTTCAGCTGGTGTGCTTATTGGGGGCAGCATAGTGCAGTGGGTTAAGGTTCTGAGCTGCAGATCTGGAGACCTGGGTTTGAATCCCACAGCTGCCTAGGTGCATACTGTGTGATCCTGAGCAAGTCATTAACTTCCCTGTGCTCCCAGGTTGCATCTGGAAGCAAGTTTTGGCTTAGTGTGCTATGTAAGCATTAAGCCATGATGAAGGTGGCATCTAATGGGGAATTAATGCATGGTTGGGACCATTGTGGCAATTCCCCATTAGATGCCACCTTCGGAGTGGCTTAATGCTTTTGTAACATGGTGATATTTTGTTTGGTCTTTGAAGTATGTTGTGTTTATTGCTAAGTACATCATGGACAGATTCAGGTTATTATTGACAAATCTGTTCACTGCACTTTTCTTACTGCGTGGATCTCCATGTATACATCTATTCAACTACTTATGCTGACAACAAGAAGCCAGTTATCTTGTACACTGCGATATGACATTACCTTTTTTTTTAATTGTTTTCCGATTTTACGTGGTATTTTTTTGCCCACAGTGATTCGGAGGTTTCCATTTGTTGCTTCTGTTGCTGCAACGATGGTGCTAATTTTGACCCCTGGGGTGAGTAATGAGAAGTTTACACACACTCTTAGGGTTAGATGCTGTGTAGCATCTTACCCCTCAGGTGTGTATAAACTGTGAAAAGCTTTTCAGCCTCAAAAACTATATATTTTGTTACCAACATTTAATAAACAGCAACTCTGATGTCTTCGGCTGTAAGCTAAAGGAGATGGGAGCAACACTGCATCATTTGACCTGACTGATTCGACTCCATGGTGCAACTCCACGCTGCAGAGTGTGGAGCCACACCTAGCTGGTCAAATGATGCGGCACAGCTCCAGACTCCTTTATCTTGTAGCCAAAGACTTCGGAGTTGATGTTATTAAATGTTGGTAACAAAATATATAGTTTTTGAGGCTGAAAAGCCTCTCTGTGTTTCTGATTTGGGGATTGGGGTTGTTGGGAGGAGTAGAACATGGTCATGTGCGATGTTCTGGCACTAACTCTAACAATCATGCACAACACTGCTGAGGCGAGGTAACAGTGTTGTGTAGTGATTATTGCATGTGTGATTTTTTTTTCTCCCACTCTTCCAAGACAGACACTCAAAGCCTATCCTTTTTAAGTTTTTTTTTAATTCGGCAATACTGCATACAGACTTAAAACCACATGCTTCTTACAACAGTGATGGCATGGTATGCCAAAAATTGGGTTTGTATGCTAGTTTTCAAGACAGAATACCTAATCTTTGGTAATGGTATTCCATGTCAAACACCCCTTTTTATGTTGGCGTGCATGCGCAGCCAACATCGTGGGACAGTGCAGCTTTGCAGGCGAGGTCGCTGTTGGGCGAATGCAGGGCACACACCAGTAGGTGCGTCCCGCATTCCCCAATCAGCCTGCATGCCGGCGCCACATCATGCATAAATAATGTGGTGAACACATCTAAGAAAAGGTCTGCTGCAATCCGAGCAAAGCTCGTCATATGCAGCGGTCCTTTTCTTGCCATGCTCGCCGCCATTATATGCATGGTTGGCGAGCGGATAGCCGCCTAACTACTGCCGACTTTGGGGGTGCCCAATCCCCCTATTGGTTAACCCCCCCTGCTTTCTTTGTATGCCGACAGGGGAGCCCACTCCCCATTGGCATAACCCACCTAATTGTTGAATGATGAGGGGGGGGCCCAATCCTCCTAGGCTTGCACCCCCCCTGCTTTCTTTGAGTGCTGATGGGGTGCCCAATCCTGTCGGCATTATTCCATCCTCCCCTCATGTTGTGTGCTGACGAGGTGCCCATTCCCAATCGGCTACAGACCACCAAACAGTTAGGAGGCTTGCTGGGAGCTCACCCCAGTGTGCCCATTCCCACAAAAAAAAACTGTCCCACGATGGGTTTTGTTGACTTTTCTCCTTTTCCCAGTAAAATGAAAACAGTCTCTGTAGTCTTGATGCCCCCCTGCCCCCACCGCACCACCACTGCACACACTGCCTTCCCTCACCCCATACTTACCTGCGGAGTCCAGCACGCATGATCTTCTGTGGACCGGGAACCTCTGCACTCTTCAAAGCTGACCGCGAACTGAAGAAATGCCGGTAAGCTGTAGAATGGAATGAATAGGGGTTTTTCAACTTTAATGCATATCTTGGGCATTTTTGCAAATTTTGGCCCCAAATTTTTAACATGGGTTTTTTGGGACCCCTTCTCATGAATTCTTACACTGTCATGGCGTTATTCAGTCCTGAAAGGTGATTTCGCAGTCACTGCATGGAATCACCTTTTAGGACTGAGTAACAAAATGACAGTGCCACTGTTCATGAGAGGACTCTCAAAAGCCTATGTTACAGGTTTGGTGGAAAATCCAAAATGACTTGTTTTACAAGCTGCATGTAGCAATCATGCAATGCATGCCATGTGTTAGCACATTCGTACTATTTTCATGCCAGATTTTCAACATTGGCATTTTACCACATCTTCTTGTGAACCATATAGCTGTCATTTTTCACATCCTGCCCGAAATGTGTTCTCGTACTTGCAGCGCACAAAGCGCAGTCGCTATGCGAAATCAGTGTTCAGGACACATTATGAAAATTACAGTGACACTGTTCATGAGCAGAGGTCCCTAAAATGCCTGTGTTGAAAATTCGCAGACAATACTCCATAAAATGACTGTGTTACCAGCATGCGTTGGACAGTTTGGACGCACGCTCGTAAGTTCGCAAACTTATATTTTCACTCCACATTTTCAACAGTGCCATTGTTCTACACCTCCTAATGAACAGTACAGCTGTCATTTTTCACATCCTGACCAAATCTGTTTTCGCTGTTCCGGCGCACAATAGCACGGTCGCTGTGGAAAGCCCATGTTCGAGACACATTATGAAAATGGCAATGACACTTTCATTAGCAGATGTCCTAAAATGCCTATGTTGAAAATTTAGGGATGAAAGTCAATAAAATGAGTGTTTTACGAGCGCGTGTTGTATAGTTTGCACACACGCTCGTGACTTCGTGAATTTGTAATACTTTCACTCCAGCTGTTCATCATTGCCATTTTTCCATACCTCCTTATGAACAGTACAGCTGGCTGAAATGTGTTTTTGCATGTCCGGTGCAGAATTGCACGGTCACTGTGCGAAATCACTTTTTGGGACACTTTCAGGAAATGACAGTTATACTATTCAACAGCAGAGATCCTAAAATGCCTATGTTGAAAATTTGGTGGCGAAAGTCCAGACAATGACTGTGCTGCAAGCGTGCATTGCGCAGTTTCCACGCAGCCTTGTAACTTTGTCAATCTGTAATATTTTCATGCCACATTTTCACCACTGGCATTTGTGCACACCTCGTTATCAACAGTCCAGCTGCCATTTTCCACAGCCTGCCCAAAATGCATTTCCGCAGCTCTACCACACAGTGTCATACTTGCTGTGCAAAATCACCTTTTGGGACACATTATCAAACTCACAGCGCTATGCCTCTCCACCTCCGCCACTGCCAATGCCAGCACGACAACATTCGGCATTGATAAATGCTTGTTAAAATTAATTTCTAGTCCTGATAAGGATGATCTCTTTAAGCTGAGTGGCAACCATAACAAGAAGGGTCACAGCTGGGTTGGGGGGATGAGGGCTGGTTTTAAGAAGGAGGCCAGTAAGCACTTCTTCAATTTCAAGGGGATGGTGGTGGTAACTTGGAGTGCCACTGCTGGAAGTAAGATGTCTCATTGAAGACAGTGGGCAGCTTCAAGAGAGGCTTGTACAGGCATAGAGGGAAGCAGTGTATTAAATAGTCTGCATTGGACATTGCAATGCAATCCTGCTGCTCAGATGAATCAGTCTTCACAATGGCTTGGAAAGAAATTCAAACCAATCTAACAGTGACTTGTTGGTTTGTTTGCTATCTCTGTTACTTCTCTACCTCTCCCAGTCAAAAAAAGCATCAAAAATGTGTCTCAATTTCCCTCTTTGTGTCTCTGTTGTAGCTCTGCCCAAATAAAGTGTTGTTTGGCCGCATCCTGTGCTTTGATAATGATGTTTCATGTAGAAAGGCATCTGACAGTTCAGGTGAAGGTGGCCTGTCCTCCTTGGGTGGCACCCTGGCCTGTGACCCAGCCAGTCTGCCCCCGGCTGGGAATTGGTCATACCAGGCTATAATCTATTCAGGAGGGACAGGGCAGGCAGGAAGGGGGAAGGAGTGGCACTTTATGTAAAGGACACTATAAAAGCCATTGAAATTGGAGGGGGTGTGGCTAGCTGCTCAGCTTTCTAGAGATGCTGTCAGGGAGCTCCCTGTGCAACATCCGATAAAACTACTATTTGAAGTGTTAAAAGTCTATCTATGGGTGAATAAGTTACCCACATTTTTTCCTTTTAGTGTGGAGTTCAGTTGGAGTGATTCTGACCATAATGGGCCATAAGAATGCTGAGCAAAAACTGAATTTCTTTGCCCCTTGTCATGGGGCCACAAAGACGCAGACAACTCCTGCAGGCCAAACGTCAGTGAACCAGAGAGGGAAGATTCCCAGCCAGAGTCGCTGGAGTCCCTACAATTAGCGGTGTCAACTTGATGAAAACAGTGCAGCAGATGGACAAGAAAATGGATCTGTACTACAACCGTATAACAATAGTGGAGCAGAAGGTAGATGGCCTGATAACTATGACACAGTCTGCTGAGAAAAACTCTGACAATGTAATGGCCACGACTTACATTAAGGAGCAAGCATTTCCTCGCTCTCAGTTAGAACATCTAGAAAATACAGTCCGGGCTGCAAACGTTCACATAATCGGACTGCCAGAGGGAACTGAAGGGGAGGATTTGCTCTCCTTTGTTAAAACATGGTTAGCAGAGGTGTTTGGCATTGACATGCAAGGAGTGATTACTTGGGTGTATTGAGTGAATCTATGGAGACCTGGTGGTTAAGCAGAGGGGGAAAGAACCATTCAGGTGGTCACAGCATCTACATTGGTCAGGGACCAGATCCTACAGGCTGTCTGAACAAAGAGAGGAACAGCGATCGACGCCTCCTGAGTTATGCTTTTTCCAGATTTGTCCTATGCAACCCGCATGAAGTGCAAGAATTTTGATGCCATCAGACACCATTTTAGGGAGGTGGCGATTCCGACCAGTATGTTAATGGCAGCTCACCTTCATGTTACCGGGGGCCTCAAATCATACATCTATACAGACCCCAAAGAGGCTGGCAAACTTGTGAATAAGCTGGAAGCTGAAAGAGCATCAAGAGATGTGGAAGAATCATTGGATTCTGATGGGGCAGGTGCTTGAGACATTGGTCATAAGTGACTGCTTGACTTTGTTGACTATTCTAATATAGTCCCTGCCCCAAGAACATGTCCATGGAGGTTCCTAGGTTAGGAGAACATTAATCCCCTTTCAGGGAGGACATTTAATAAAAACTCCTTTGTAACAGGTTCTGGTTGCAAGAGTGTTGAGGTTCCATATGTTTTTATCAATTATTGAATTTGGTTTGAACATGATTTCCTCTAATGGGATGTGTTACCATTCTTTCTTCATGTTTTTTAAGCTGATAAGATGGCCACCACTGTTCTGTTTTGCATGTGGGCTCTAAGGTCGGCCCTTAGACTGGTCGACTACTTTATGCAGAGGGGAATAACAAACTATATATCCCACTAAGAATGTATGTATTAGCTAATATAAATGAATCAGTGGTGGGGGATTTCCCAATGTCACATCCAGTTTATTTCTTCTTTTTATTAACTTAGTTCAGCCACTAGTTTCAGTTTATCTGATAAAGGGTGATTGTCACACTAATGATAACCTAAAGTTATTTCAGATCAGATGTTGGGGGGAGTACTGAGAGGGACTATTCTATTATATTTTCTGTAAAGTTACTATATAGGCTTAGTAGCCATTTTAAATACTCCTAGCTTCTATGGAGAGAGTACTTACTCAAGGGCATTAGCAGTAATAAGCCATATTATTTAATGTTGTGTGGTTCTGTTTAAAAATATTGCTATTCCTCCTTATTGTGTACCACAGGTAATAGTGACCCAACCAACCTAATGTTAGTATACCTTGTATAGACTGATGTATTGCACTGTTTGGGGTGTATCTTTATACTGTACTGGTATAAAATTATAAATAAAAAGTAAAAAAAAAGCCAGTGAGATTCAGGGGAAGAGGGAGTGGGGGAAGATACTGTGTGTGAAGCTAGAAGGAAGACTGGGGGCAGCCACATGCACAGGAGTACTATACAGACCACCAGCACAAGGGGAGGATATCGACAGAGAGATGATGCTAGCTATCCAAGGGATGGTGCACAGGGTGCAGGTACTGCTGGTTGGTGACTTCAATATGCCAGATGTGGAGTGGAGCCTCCTCACAGCAACAACAGACTGGAGCAGGTTTATCCTGGACTCCCTACAGGGAGCTTTCCTCAAGCAATTGGTTGTGGAACCCACATGTGAGACACTGATACTGGACCTGATGCTCACAAACGGGGACAGTGTGATGGATGTCCCAGTACAGGAGCACTTGGGAAACAGTGCTCATTGGTCAATGGGGTTTGAGAAAAGGATGAGTCAGAATCCAATCAAACAAGGACCAAAATTCTTGGCTTTAGGAGGGAAGATTTTTCAATAATGGGGAAATGCCCAGAAGAAGCATTGGCTGGAATAGGGGAGAAAATAGGGGTGGAGGAACACTGGGCAGTGATCAAATCTGGGATAGCGAGGGCAACACAACTTTGTGTGAAGCAGGTTAGTAAGAGGAAGAGAAAGAGGAGACCATTATGGTTTTCAAGTGAGGTAGCAGACAAAGTTAAGGCAAAACAATAGGCATTCAGACAATACAAAAAGACACAGGCAGAAGGGGACAGGGAAATGTACCAGGAAAAACAAAGGGAGGCAGCGAGGGCAGTAAGGAAAACCAAAGCACAAATGGAGAAACGCATTGCAGAATCAGTGGTGAAAGGGAACAAAACCTTTTACAGGTACATTGGGGAAAAAAGGAAGGCAAAGGGGGGGATAGTGAGGCTAAATGGAAAGGACAGTGGTAGAGTAGAGGATTAGAACAGCAAAGCAGACATACTGAGCAGATACTTCTGCTCAGTCTTTACAGAGGAAGGGGCAGGACATAGGCCAGAAAAGACTAGAAATGGAAGGAAGGGCACAGAAATGGATACAAGTCCATTCCTAAAGGAAAGGATCCTAAGGTAACTGGAAGCAGTAAGAGGCAACAAGGCTATGGGGCCAGATGGGGTACACCCCAGGATGCAGAGGGAGTTAAGGCAGGTGGTGGCAGAACCTCTGGCAACCCTGTTCAGTCTGTCATTGGAAACCAGGGAGGTGCCCAAAGACTGGAGGCGAGGTGGTGTCCCTCTGTACAAAAGCAGGAACAGAGGGGAACTGGGGAATTACAGGCCAGTCAGCCTGACCTCAGTAGTGGGGAAGACCATGGAAACACTACTGAAAGAAAGACTAGTGGAAGACATGATTACCAATGGTCTACAGGACCCAAGGCAACACCGTTTTACTGGTAGGAGGTCATGTCAGACTAACCTAATCAAGTTCTTCGACTGGGTAACAAGGGAGGTGGGGGGGCAGTGAATGTGGCCTACCTGGACATCAGCAAAGCCTTTGACACTATGCCACATAGAAGGCTATTAAATAAGCTGGGGAACATGGGAGTATGTAGTATAGTGGTAAAGTGGGTGGGGAATTGACTAGATAACAGGACACAGAGGATGGTGGTAAATGGCAGCTACTCTGCAGAGGGAAAGGTGACCAGTGGGGTACCACATGGATTGGTGTTGGGTCCAGTCCTCTTCAATATCTTTATCAGTGACATCACAGAGGACCAGGAGGGGAAAATATGCCTGTTTGCTGATGACACAAAGCTCTGCAGCACAGTGGACATGCCAGAAAGTGTGGATAGAATAAGGAGAGATATGCAGAAGCTAGAGGACTGGTCAAGGGATTGGCAATTGAGATTTAACACACAGAAGTATAAGATAATACACATGGGGCACAAAAACCCAGGAACAACATACCAGCTGGCGGGAGTATATAGAATGCTCCAAACAGGAAAGGGAACTAGGTGTTATCATCTCTGAGGACCTTAATGTAGGAAGTCAGTGTGATAAGGCAGCTGGAAAAGCAAATAGGATGCTGGGATGCATAGATAAGGGTATCGCCAGCAGGAAAAGGGAGGTAAAAATTCCACTATACAGGACATTAGTGAGGCCAATACATTGTCCAGTTCTGGAGGACTTACATGCGTGTGGATATTTATATTTTTTTTTATTTATTTAGTTTTTGTTGACCGTGTAAGTGCACTAGGCAAATCCTGCCTATTTTCAGGCACGACCCGGGGGAAGGGGATACAGATGTATGCCAACCAACCTTGAACCAAATTAAGCTGTTGGTGGTATTTTTTTAGTGAATGAGGGAAATTTGGCCGGGACACTGGGAAAATTCCCCTACTCTTTTTCAATAAGTGCCATGGGATCTTTAACATCCACCTGAACTACCACCAATCCAGGCAGATGGGACTTTGGTTTAACACCTCATCCGAAAGATGGCACCTCAGAAATGCAGCACCCCTCTCATGCTGCATTACAGTGTCAGTACTGGGATATTAACCCAAGTGCCAGATGTGGGAACTGAACCCACAGCCCTCTGATCTCCCGGCCTCAGAGGCGAGTGTGCTACCTACTGAGCCACTGACACTGATATAGATACGGTGGAGGGTGTTCAGAGGTGGGTACCATGATGGTGCAGGGATTACATCACAGTCCCTATGAGGATTGGCTGAATGACATAAACATGTACTCCCTGGAGGAGAGGAGGGAGAGGTGGGATATTATTGAGACATTTAAGTACCTAACAGGGAAGAACAAAGTGCAGGAAAATACAATTTTTCAAAGAAAAAGATGCTCCAGGAAAGGGGACATAGTATGACACAGGAGGGAGGGAGGTTCAGAGGGAATATGAGGAAGTACTTCACAGAGAGGGTGGTGGACAAATGGAACAGCCTGTCAGAAGAGGTGGTGGGGGCAGAAATGATTACAGGATTTAAGAATGCATGGGATAGGCAAAAAGGGACCCTGGTAGCCGGGGGAAGAGGACACACTAGTTCCTGGGAAGCTTGAAGAAGCACAGTTACTAGCGTTCATGGGCAGACAAGGTGGGCCAGAGGCCATTATCTGCTAACAACATTTATGGATCTATGTAGATCTCTTTACATTCTCTCACCAATCCTACACCATCTTTGCTGTTTTTCCAGGTGTTCCTGCCACATTATTTTTACTTTCATTTCCTCCCCCATTTTAAATTCTTTTTCAGATATTCCCTTGCCTTTTATGTTCCACCGCTCCCACTGTATGTATTTCCCTTTAAATGCCAACTTTCTATGGCTTCTCTTTACATTAGTCTCCATCCCTTTCTCCTTTACCTACATTACATGCTTTTGCAAACAATTAATGGTCAGGCAGTTTATATATTTTTAAATATTTTTAATGCATCACATTAAACAGTATTGCATTAAAAATATTTAAAAATATATTAAGCGCCTGACCATTATTTGTTTGTAGAGGATACACAGCAGTGTCCAATTGCAGTATTAGTGGCTCAGTAGGTAGCACTCTCGCCTCTGAGGCTGGGAGATCAGAGGGCTGTGGGTTCAGTTCCCACATCTGGCACTTGGGTTAATATCCCAGTACTGACACTGTAGTGCAGCATGAGAGGGGTGCTGCACTTCTGAGGTGCCGCCTTTCGGATGAGACATTAAACCGAGGTCCCATCTACCTGGATGGGTGGTAGTTCAGGTGGATGTTAAAGATCCCATGGCACTTATCGAAAAAAGTAGGGGAATTTTCCCCGGTGTCCTGGCCAAGTTTCCTTCATTCACTAAAAATACCACCAACAGCTAAATCTGGTTCAAGGTCAGTTGACATTCATCTGTATCCCCCTCCCCCAGGTCGTGCCTGAAAATAGGCAAGATTTGTCTAGTGCACTTACCCGGTCAACAAAAACTAAACTAAGCACAACTTTTACCATGATGTGATTAGAATTATCAAACTACTACAGATGCAGCCAGTAGATTGAACTATTAGTAAACTGGGTGTCATCAGAGTGTAACAATAAAATGTAAAATGAAAACATAGGGCAGGATTAACAAAGACCTTGTGCTCTCAGATGCTCCAGCACAAATGAGATGCACTGAGCACCAGCTGTGGTATTCATAGATGATGCAACGGGGAATGCTTCTGGCACATCTCTTCTGTGAATACCACAGTTGAGTACAGCCCTGGATGCACCAGTGCAACCCCCAGGCAGGCTGGGAAAGCAATGGGGCAGCACATCTCAGGATGCACTGGGCCCTAATGTGCCATTCAGAGCCAACAACACACAAATGGGACCATTAGGCATGCAAGGCACAATGGGGCTATTTGCATGTCATTATTGCCCGATTTGCATGCGCTGTGCAGGGCTGCACCCGGCGGAATGCGCCAGGTGCCCTACATGTGCGGGAGTACAGCCACAGTCCCGGCACCCCTGTCAGGTCAGTTCTATGCCCCCCTCCCTGCTCAGGTCCCTGCTAATATGCTGCACACTGCTGCGGTAGAGTAGAAACCAGACTTCCGCCTCCCGAGCCTCCAGGAAACAGTCTCACACTGCAGCGGTAGAGATAGTAACTCATGAACCCCCACTGCCCGAGACTCCACTGAAATGTTGCACAATGCAGCGGACATGTACATTGCATTGCCCCCCCACCCAACCCATTAGCAGAGTGACCAATTCCATTGATAACTCCCTGGTGGTCCAATGGACCCTCATCCACTTAGGCACCCTACTCCCCCCGTCCCAGCAGGTCCTGAATTGCAGCAGGCAGCACATCCTACACACATAATGCCACAGCTGCCCACTGACTGACCTTCTATGAATGACAGTTTCTGTACATGCTGCAGCCCATTGGTGGACCCTGTTGATTAAGGGGCTTGCAGTGTGTACTGTACTCTGTCATTCAAAAAGATGTGAATGACAGAGTACAGTACACACTACAAGCCCATCGGCCGATAGGGTTCACCAATGGGCTGCAAGGTGAACAGAAACTATCATTCACAGACAGCTCTGTTGGCAGGCAGCTGTGGTAGTAAGCGGGTAGGTTGTGCTGCCTGCTGCACTTTGGGACCAGCGAGATGGGGGAGTGGGGTGGTGAGAGGGTGCCGGAGTGGGCAGGGGGTCCACTGGACCACCAGGGTGTGGCTGCACTTCTGGACCTTGGGGCGATCGGGTCTGGGTGGGGTGGAGGTGTGGTTCTGTCATTCATGCCCACCGCCGCAAGGTGCTGCATTTAAATGTGGAGTCAGGCAGTGTAGGGGGGTGTCTGCACCCTATTCTGTAGCACCACAGTGAGTGGCCTACTATGGAGGATACAGGCAGGGTAGTGGGATATGCATATCCTATAGGACAACTGCTGCAGGGAGCAGCATTCTACCAGGAATGTGGGTGGGTGGGGTTCTGAGGAGATGCCCTTACCGCTGCAGTGTGAGACATGCATACAGGGGACTCAGGTGGCTGGGGGGCACACTGGACTGGCAGGGTGGGCAGGCTGCCATGCTGCTGTCTGCAGAATGGCAGCCTGCCTGTGGGTGACAAGTGACTTAAGTCTACTTCAAGTAGACTTATCTTTGGGAGGCACATCTCTGAACTTGCCCTTTGGATGTGCTTCCAGGCTGGAGTGTGAATGGGGCTGTGCACCATATGCATGGGCATGCCCCCTGCACAGCCCCTCCAGATGGGCTGCACATCATTATGGGTGGTATGTGGCACATCTGCAATGCGTTGGTGCATTGGGGATGTGCCAGCGCATTGGAACCCTTACAGAATCACTCCAGTGCACAAGTCAGGGCTGTGCCAGTGCATCTCTGATGCGTTGGGCACATCCCTTTTGAGAATCCTGTCCTACAACTTTTCCCCATAAACACTCATAGTTATTTCTCTAGCTCTTTTGTTTCTATATCAGATTATCTGTAATCTGGTTGATTTTTTTCAGAGTCTGTGAGCTGTCACAAAACAAGGGGTTCTAACTTCAAACACTACTGGTATGAAAAAATTAGAAAAGTCCTTTAAGATGCTGGATAGAAAGAAATTTCTGGATTTCCTGCTTTCTTACTCAAGTTTTCATCTTGTTGCTGCCATCACATGTATACGCAACATCCGCCTTGGATGTTTTGTTGCAAACTTTTCAATCACTTCTTCAGTGTCCACTGCCACTCCATAATGAATGTACATTAGGGCAAGGCCTGACATTCTGTTATTTTCCATTGTACTTCTAACGTAAGTCTTGAGTCTGTGAAGAGCACTGAAAGAATGCTCATGCTATGCGCTAGTGACTGGAATTACGCAGAGTATCTTGAGTAAAGTGTTTATGTTTGAGAAAAAGGATGAATCACAGGCTCTGAACGCTTCTAGAGCAGTACCAGGTGGATTTTTATTTTTTTGCCATTTAGTTTTCCATGTTAGCAGTTCCACATCTATAACCTGAAGAAAAGGAAGATCATTTTTATAGAAATCTACAACTTCATCTAGGTTAATGTTTCCACCATTGGATTTAATCACTAATGGAACAGGCCCCATTAGTTTAGCCACAACTTGCTGTGTTCTTGAAAATTTCACAACAGTGCTCAAGGAGATAATCAAGCACTAGAATTGCAATCACTCTCCTATAATTCTATTCAGGATCACTTGCAGGAGTATTGCTTATGTGATTCTGTCATCCAACCGTGTGTGATAGTACAGGCCCAATGTTGACTTTTTCTACAACACTACATGCCACACTGTACCAACTGTGGAACAAAGAATCAATTTCATGTTGAGCTAACATTATACTGTCCTTTGCTGTGGTAACCTTGTTATAAGCATTAATGTTATCAATCACACTGTTTTGTAGATTTACACTCAGTGGTTCCACAAACTTCAGTACCTTCATTACTGTGATAAAACAAATAAGGTAACATAAATTCTTCATAGAATAAAAAATCCCATTTGCTGTTGTCTTAGTCACAGCATCCCAATTCCAGTCTCTATACTCATCAGCATATTGCTGTCCATTACTGATGACATGCAATGCAATGAGAATACATGGAAACAGATTGTAAAAAAAATCTTATATGCTGTATGTCTCATTGCCCCTCTTGTTTTGCAACGAGATTGCAATGTCCCTCATTTAGCCTCAGGATAATTAAGTCCTATAACTATCGACAGAAGCTCATTTCTTTGGGGTGAGAAATTGAAGAAGTTACAACATTGGAGCATTGTGCTTTTTCCCGATTTCAAATTGTTGACACATTTACGATGCACAAATTGAGGCAAAGTGCATTACAATGTATGTAAAGAGCTGATTCATTCTGCTTGCAAATATAACCTTGTGTGCCTCTAAAGTTCGAGGACATGTATGAGGCCCCATCGCACCCTTGGCCTCAGCATGCTTGAATGTCAAGACTCCACTGTACCATTTATTTAATATGTCCTTTGCAAGTGCCTCTCCAGTTATTCTCTCACAAGGTACAAAGTATAGAAAGTCTTCTCTTATATTCTAAGTTTTGTCAATGTAATGGATTACCAGAAACAAAATTTCCTTGTTACTTACATCTGTAACTTCATCACCAATAATAGAGAAGTACTCAGCATCTTTTATGTCTTTAAAAATCACTGGTGACCCTCTTTATAAACTGGATTATGGTTAAAGTCAAATGGCGTAATAACCTGATTTCGAGTCATTACGGCTCAAGCTCCATAATAACTCCAAATCTGGTTATTAAGGCATTCCACAAACTACTTTCACTATTATCTTCCTCCAGAATTGCAATAACATTTCCCTGCTCACTGTAGCTTGACCGAGCAGCATTCACCATTGTACAGATTATGATACAATATTTGTAGGAACAGGAAGAAAAAATATGCTGCTTGTTTTGGTAAGAGATATTTTTTTACTTTTCTGCAAATAAAGCCACCAAGCGTACAGCGAGGATAGCCAGTGACTCTGCACTTCAGAAAACTCCATGCAAGCACGAGAGAGTGTTGCTATAGCAGCACTCGCTCATGCTTGCGTGGAGCTTTCTGAAGCCGCTGAGTCACTCACTGTCCTCATTGTATACTTGGTGGCTTCAGTTGCAGAAAAGTAAAAAAAATACCTTTTACCAAAACAAGCAGCATACTTTTTACACTTAATCTTCTTGTTCCTACAAATTTTGTAGCATACTCTTTACAACAGTGAACACCGCTCAATCACGCTACAATACCAGACCCTCGAAGTCACTCACCCTTGGCTCCTTTACTTCTGCAGAGCAAGTCCCTGCACCAGCAATTATAAAAAATAAAGGATAGGTGAGTGTGTGTTCATGGATTTTTTCACACACCTTCAGTGTGTGATGACCGCATAAACCTCTCGAGCTTCACTCTCGAGGTTTATGGGTCATCACACACCTCGGTTGTTTGAAAAAATCCATAACACGCATTTACCTATCCATTATTCTCTATATTATAGTGTCTTGTATCTGATCCCCAATAAGCTCTATCAACTCATTTTGAATGCCTGGTGAGTGTTATTGTGCATTTTGCTCACCTAACTGCAAATGTTCATCTAGAGTTGTACCTCCAGCATTTACCCTGAATTTTAACAGGGAGATAACATTTCATGGAATGTTAGTATCATCATCCATTTTATCAATATGGCCACGTAAAGCCATATTCTGCTGATCACAGAAAATAATAGTTTCAATTACTGATCTTACCATGTTTCCTTTTCCTTTACTCTCCTCCCACCCTCTTCTCCCTCTCCCTTCGTACCTCCCCACAACCCTGTGAGCCCTATCCTATCACACTTTTTGCTCCTTAATGCACTTATTTCAATCCACATGTCTCTCCTCCCTCCATGTCCCTCCCTAAACTTTGACAATGAAATGTTATTCTGCTTAGTAGTTTATGTACTGCAGCTCCATTCTCACATTCTATGCAATCCTGTACTCACCTGTTTTATTAACTGTTTAAGATCTTTCACTGCACTTATATTTTTGTAGAGTCTCATTTTTTGAAATTCAAATACTATTATATGTTTCTGATTGAATTGTCTGTAATTTGTTATTTTCTACTGTTCTGGAACCAACCAGAGGACATGGGCTAAGAATGGGGGGGAAGATTTAGGAAGGAAATGAGGAGACACTATTTCACAGAGAGGGTGGTAGCAAAATAGAACACCCTACCAGAATGGGTGGTATCATGTAAATATGTGAACTGCTTCAGAAGGGTATGGGACAGGGAACAGGGGAGAGTGAGGATGGGGGAGGTGGGGGTGGCAGTGGGAGGACAAATGGAAGGGGGTGGGGCAGCTGCAAACTAGGGGTGCTAGCTGCACACTCGAGCAGACTTAGATAGACCAGGTGGTCTGTTTCTGCTGGCACATTCGTATGTTCGTATGTTTGTATGTAACCTTTGTAAATGAGCTTCCAGCTCAAAGGTGTATTCCTATATTTCAATAAATAAATACAATATTTTCCTGTTTTTTTTAATTCTTGTAGCACACTTAGCTTCAAGTTTGTTCCTCATTGATTTTTCAGGGGTTTCCATAGTTACCTCAAGATTCTGAGCCTTTTCCTATTTTGTTACAGTTCCCTTTTAGCATCTCCTTTTCTTTTGTCCAGTTAGTTAATGGTTTAGTGACAAGAGTGCCCAAGCTATCACTGTAGCTAGGAAAATACAAAACTTACACAAGCTAACTTTCAACAATTAATTGTAAACTAGTCAAAGATATTCAATACACCATTTCTGTTGGATAGATTGTTGTTTACCATGCATCACTGACTTTGGAAATATATAAGTAGCTGATGGCCTAAAGTGATTAATGACGTATTTATATTTCTCAAAATCACTGAGTAAGGTACCAATTGTCCTGCCTATATCATAAGGACCCTCTTTTGGCATACTGCCACTCTCTTCTAGCACTACGTTATTATTGCTGTTTTCATTGGACAAACATTTCTTGCACAATCTCTCTGTTACTGTGTGCTGCAATGCCTGAATCTAAAAACACAAAAGCCATTGTTAACTTTGCCATGCATATAGGAAAATGAAATTAACAACAGGTCAATCCACGTTAGTATGTCCCCTGGACAGCATCACTATTGCAGTGAAAACTTTGATGCCAACAGCATCAATGTTTTCGCTGTAATAGTCTGCCCAAGACCCCGGCACTCTCTCTCCTAGTCCTGCACCCCTTCCCTGATCCAACTCCAACTCAGAGTAAGAATCCTAGAGATTGGGGGTGGAGTGGGGGGTTTGGGGGTGAAGCCCTCGATGAAAAAATAGCCAGGGTCTCCAGTCAGATTTATGTGAACTGCAAGTTGCAGTCAACATAAATCCATCGCTGTGATGGTGGCTGACAAGTTAGTTGTTAAACTGGCATTGTAGAGCCATTCACGTCCCCCCTCAGATGATTGTAAACATTTGAAAAATGGCTTGCAGAAATCAAGGAACAGTCTCCCATCCCAGGTAGTGGGGGAAAAATAGTGTTGGGCATCAAGCACACATGAGAAAAGCAAAGAGGAGTACTGGTAAATAGGCAGGGATAGGGTTGCCAGATGTCACGTAGAGTCTTCTTGGCAGACTTGATGAGGCAAGTGTTTTTTTTTTAATGCCAACAAATTATATGTTTCCATGTAAGGTAAGTAGTACTTGCAAAACTAGTGGTGGGATTCAAACAAGGATGATAAATGCACAATTAAGGGCAGGAGGGGTGGGAAACAGGAACATTTAAGGGAGAAGGAAGGTCATTAGGACAAGTTCAGGAGGATTAGGTAGGGTGGGCAGACTGAATGAGTCACTGGGCCTTTTC
This sequence comes from Neoceratodus forsteri, assembly GCA_016271365.2. Taxonomy (NCBI): domain Eukaryota; kingdom Metazoa; phylum Chordata; order Ceratodontiformes; family Ceratodontidae; genus Neoceratodus; species Neoceratodus forsteri. The sequence goes on along the minus strand of CM028130.1, from coordinate 755,620,869 downwards.
CTGCCATCAAATGATATACAGTATTTCTGTAAATGATAATTTTCACAATAAATGCATTCAATGGTTGATTGTTATCTGTAACTAACTTTGTTTATTAAGGAACTATAGTAATATTAATGACAAGTCCTACGAATATATGAATACATAAGGGACACAGTAATATAGGATAGAAATCCAGTGATTCCAATAAAATGCCAATAAGTGAGATGAGAGAAAAAGTTTCCTGACTGTAATTCAGTAGTTCTACAGAGGACTGGTAACTGTAAAGACTGATAAGTAGAACACAACGTTTCCACTAATACATGACAAACCTTGGCAGCTCCCAGTTTAAAAAATAGTTTTCTTTCAAATTCAAATGCAGAGAGTCACCTAATTGGTAAATCCTCACTTCTTAGTAGTTGCCATCCCAGCAGTGACTGATCCAAAGCAGTGTCCCTTTTTGAAATGGAGTAGCAGAGTTTTAATTGATAATTTTTTTTTTATTTATTTAAACTTTTGTTTACCGGCAAGCAATATGAGCCAAGGCCCTTTTTCAAATGCAACCTGGGACCATAATAAATACAGTCAAGCTGTTATGAACAAAATACAATGAAAACAAACAAGTATGACAATATAACATGACATTAGAAACAACCGCATATCAAAGAATCAACATAACACTGTCTCAACAATTCTTTAAAAGTAACACGACTAATGGTTTGTTTCAATAAAGTGTTGGTAACTTATTCCAATAGATAGGGGCATAGTTGGGAAAGGCATGCATGCCCATCTTTAATTTAATCTTAGGAACAAATAATCTAAAAGAAGAATTCAAGCATAAAGCACTGTCTGAGGTTTTAATATACTTCGATACATATTTCAAGAAATTGGGGGAGTGCCACAGGGGAGTCCTAGGAGGGATAGGGAAAATGGGAGAGTAGAGGAACAGTGGGGAAGAATAAGGAAGGCCATTGAGAAGGCAACAAACCTCTGTGTCAGGCAGGCTACAAAGAGAAAGAAGAGACCATTACGATTCTCCAAGGAAGTAGCGGAGAATGTAAAGGCAAAGAAGTGGGCATTCAAAAGGTACAAGTCAATGTAGAAGGATGAGGATAGAGAGGGTTATCAGGAGAAACAAAGGTAAGCAGCGAAAGCAGTTAGGAGCACAAAGGTACAAACAGAGAAGAACATAGTAAAAAAAGGGGGATACAACATTCTTTAGATACATAAGTGAAAGGAGGAAAAACAAGGAAGGGATACTAAGACTAAAAGGGAAAGGTAGGAATTGTGTGGAAGAGGACCAGAAGAGACCAAATATATTGAACAATTACCTTTTGTTCAGTATTTATCAAGGAAGGGATAGGTGATGGGTCACAGATAGGGGAAAAGGGCATTAAAGGAAGGGAGATAGACACTAGTCATTTTACAGAGGACAGAGTCTTCATGGAAATAGAGAAACTAAAGGTGGATAAGGCAAATGAGACCAGATGAGGTTCACCCTAGGGTTAGTGGTGGGCGAAGTGGCTGAAATTTGCTCCATGAAGTGATTCGTGGAGTAACACGGAATCCGTGAAGTGTTCCACAACGTGAAGTGGAGTACTTCGCGTCATGATGAGGAATGCGAAATTCATTGAAACCAATGACTTTGCATTATTCCACCTTCTCCAAACCACTTCTCCACTAATTTTAAGGCAAAGTGCATTGAAATCAATGTACTTCACATCATTTCTCCTTGTTATTGAGCTCTAAGGCAAATTTTGCAGTGCTTCATGGGATTGCAGGTCACATGGGCTCTAGATTGTTCTGCACAGCCTCAGTTCTGTGTAGCGTGTGTGTGTGTAGTGGAAGATGGAGACAGTTTCTTCTCAGAGCTCTGCGATTCAAATCCTCTAAAAGCTGTTAAAAAAGCTGTTTTGAGCAATTTATTTTGCTCAAAATTTAGTACATTGATTGTAGGAAACCCTCCTGTGCTCATGTCATCTAGTGTTTATTGTTTGTGTGTGGATTTTGAATGTCAATTTATTACAGTCAGTCTGTGTACTGTGAAGTGTGCTTTGGGGGAGGGGTGTGTCTGTGGTGTAGGTAGATTAACTGGGAGAAAATGGCAGTCTTTCTGTTTTGGTTATTTTTTTTGTATAACTGTGATAATGTACACAGTTATATTTTCAGTAATTCTTGACATTTTTTTGCTGATTGTTGTGGTGCAGCAGTGTATAATTTCTGTTTGTTTAAAACAATTGGTTATATTTCTAAAGGTTTTCAATTTGCTATGCATTACTTGTAGTGTGTGTGTGAGTGTCTGTGAGATGCATGCCATTAAATCAGACACCTTTTACTGTGCCACAGAGTAATTGCAGCAGTGTGAACCTGCTATCCACCGCACCTGCATGAATTTTTTATACTGCTTTGTGGTATCTTTACTGGTAGTGGACTGTTACTGCTGTGCACTACCCCCCTCAAGTGGGAAAAGGTATTCTTTTCCTGATGTGGATTTGTAACTTGTGAGCACTGGTTTGGTGTTGTTGAGCCTTTGCATCTACATCTCTTGAGTGCACAGTGCAATCTTAATCTGTCTGTGCATTTGCAGTACACCATAAAATCTGGGAGACTTTGCATTTTTTGTTACCCTCTCATTTCACTTCATAATCGTCAGTACTGGGGAATTTTGTGGACACAAGACAGTAGCATTTTGGGGATGCAAATTAATTCTGGTGACTGTGTGTGACCACTGCACGCATGACTGAGTGTGCCATTAATTCTGGAAGACTTTGCATTTCTTGTTACACTCTCCATTTCACTTCATCAGCACTGGGGAATTTTCTAGACACAAGACAGTAGCATTTTAGGGATGCACATTAATTCTGGTGACTGTGTGTGACCACTGCATGCATGATGGAGTGCACCATTAATTCTGGGAGACTTCACATTTTTTGTTACCCTCTCATTTCACTTTGTCAGCACTGGGGAATTTTCTGGACACAAGACAGTAGCATTTTGGGTACGCAAATTAATTCTGGTGACTGTGTGTGACCACTGCGTGCAGGACTGAGTGCTCCATTAATTCTGGGAGACTTTGCATTTCTTGTTGTGCTCTCATTTTACTTCGTCAGCACTGGGGAGTTTTCTGGACACAAGACAGTAGCATTTTGAGGACACACATTCATTCTTGTGACTGTGTGTGTGAGGGGCTGCCAATATATGTGTCACTTCACCATACTTTGCGCTAAGGCAGAATGACAATGTGAAGTAATAATTACAAGGTGAAGTGAGCCTTTTGTATTAGCCACTCCACGTAGCGTTCACTTCTCTGGCGAAATTTAAATTTGCTGCATCTCTACCCAGGATACTGAGGGAACTCAAGGAGGAGCTGACTGCGCCTCTGATGGGCCTCTTCAACCTGTCACTGGATACAGAGGAAGTTCCAGGGGACTGATGGAGGGCAGATGTGGTTCTACTTCACAAAAGTGGGAATAGGAGGAGGCAGAAAACTACAGACCTGTAAGCCTGACCTCGTTGGGGGGCAAAGTTATCAAAAATCTACTAAAAGAAAGGATTAGGGAATACCTTGTGACCAGTGGACTGCAGGATCCAAGGCAACATGGGTTCACCGGGTGAGATCTTGCCAAACAAACTTGATTGAGTTCTTTGACTGGATCACCAGGGAAGTGGATCAAGGAGGAGCAGTGGATGTGGCCTACCAGGATTTCAGTAAGATCTTCAACACCATTCCACTCAGAAGACTGGTAAACAAGCAGATCAGCCTGGGAGTTGGTTCAAAGGTAGTAAAATGGATACAAAATAGGCTAAGTAACAGGAGTCAGAGGGTGGTGGTTAATGGAGTTAGCTTGTAAGATGGCACAGTAACCAACATGGTGCCAAAGGGGTCATTTCTGGGACCGGTCCTCTTCAATGTCTTTATTAGTGACATTGCAGAAGGGCTGGAAGTGCAGATATGCCTGTTCACAGATTACAGAAAAATCTGCAACAGAGTGGACACACCGGGGAAGGGGAGGATGATGGTAGACCTGAAAAATCTGGAAGACTGGCCAAGGGTCTAGTAACTAGGCTTCAATGCCAAAAAGTGCAAGATTATGCACATTGGGCATAGGATTCCAAGGACAATGTACCGGTTGGGGGGTGGGAGGTGGCCACAACCACAAATCAGGAAAGGGACCTGGGGATCATCATATCTGATGACCTGAAGGTAACAAAGCAGTGTGACAAGGCAGTGGGAAAGGCTAGTAGAATGCTAGGGTGCACTGACAGGGGGATAACCAGCAGAAAGAGGGAGGTAGTTTTACCACTGTATAGACTGATGGTGAGGCCCCACCTGGAGCACTGTGTCCAGCACTGGAGGCCCCATCTCTGGAAGGACATAGATCCATTGGAGGCGGTACAGAGGAGAGTGACCAAAATGGTGCATGGCCTGCATCAGATGCCCTATGAGAAAAGACTCAAGGAATAAATATGTACTCTCTAAAGGAAAGGAGGGAAAGGGGGACATGATAGTAAAGTTCAACTACCTCAAAGGTATAAATAAGGTACAGGAGGGTGGCATTTTACAGAAAAAGATGTGAAAGGACAAGGGGGTACAATATGAAGGTAGAGGTGGAGTGGCTCAGATGGGATGTGAGGAGATTCTTCTTCCCGGAAAGGGTGGTGGACATCTAGAACAGACTCCCAGCAGAGGTGGTGGGTACCAAAATGCAGCAACATTCAAACATGCATAGGATAGACACAAGGGGACCTTAATAACAGGGTGGGGGGGAAGGTTGGAGATCGAGTTGGGTCTGCAGTAACACAGTAGTTATGGAATTTTTAGGGCAGACTGGGTGGGCCAAGAGTTCCTTTTCTGCTGACAACTTCTATGTTTCTATGTTGCATATTAGCTTCAGCTTGATGTATCAATGCTCACTTTTCTTTACTGTATCTGGCATATAGGGTTTGTAAAAACTACAGACCAAACTTGGGAAGCTTAACTCTACCACCAACCCTGGGCCAACCAAGGAGCATTGACTGATCACAGCAACAAGATAAGAACTTGAGTAAGAATATAGGAGGTCCAGTAAAGTAATATGTCTTTCTACCCAGTATCTTAAAGGGTTTTTTCTATCTATTAGTTTTAATTTCATACTATGTACGGGGTGCAGCTCCACACATAATTCAAATAAAAAGACTCCCTTGTAAACAAGAATCAGTTCAAACACCTATTTTACTGTATTTCACATGCGTGCTCCAACTATCTTCTTTCCCAGTAATGCTTGAACTTCAGTGCTCATGCACCAGCTGCGGTTCAATTGAGTTTGATCGCAGCACAGGGATCAGAACATATTGGAGGCAGAACTGGAACCTGCAAAGGACAGTACATTTTTCCTTTTCATATTTTGCCCATACTGTAGTGTTGTATATTTAAGGGACCATATTTGCCCAGTGTTTTCATTATTGGTTCCATACAGGGCATAGGCTTGATACTTGATGTATCCCTCCTGGCTGCTAGGCTGGCCATAACCCTGATCTAACCTGCCATGGCTGCACTGCACACCACAGGAAAGAAAGTCATCCTTCAGTTTAGCTGATACTGTGTCTGAGCCCAGTCAGGGTGCGAGTCAAGAGAGCTGAATGAGCTGCCAGCTTCTGATGCTCATGGGGGCAACCACTGGGGCAGGAGGGTCGGGTGAGGAGGGGTCCAGCTTCCTCAACCTTTTAAGCCCTGGATAATGCATAATGGCTAATGGTACTGCATGACAGGCTTTTTAGCTCCTATCCCTCACTCCAACTTTTTGGCCATGGGTACACAAATGTTTGATACCTGAGCCCGCCTGACCTCTCCCCATCCATCATTTCTCCTTGTGAACAGTAAAGAATGTTATTACATTAATTGGTTAGTATGCTTTATTACACTGCATGTCATTTGTAATGGACAGTGATATGTTGATGAGTATGGAGACAGGAATTCTGATATTGAGAGTAAGACAACAGCAAATTGGATCCATTATTCTTCAGAGAATTTCTGTTACATTATTTAGTGTGCTTATTGCTTCTTCATGTCAATATATTATCTTCAGAATTCCTTCTTACACTACAAGTATACCACTGGGCTGGCAGTATAGCTTAGAGGTTAGAGTAAATGACCTGTAAATGAGCTTGGTCATCCAGCAGAACTGGGTTTGATTCCCACAAACTCCACTTGCATACTGTGTGACTCTGAGCAAATCACTTAACCGCCCAGTGCTCCCAGGTCGCCCCTGAAAACAGGCATTTGTACCTAGTGGGCCTTACCCAGTTACCAAAGACTAAAATATATAAATAAAGTGGCCTTAAACTTTGTAGTTAACAAGCAGTCCTGGAAATTGGAAGTTACCGATTGGCTCGGCTGTCGTCTTTTTTACTGTCCATGTCTTTCTCACAGGGCAAACAAAAGTAAAGAAACATTTTCAACTGCTCCCAGAACAAGCAGCAAGAACACATGAAATAAATATGGCATTTCACTAAAAGTTACCACCACGAAATGACAAGTGGGGGGAGGTGGGACCATATACAAAAAAACCACAGTATTAACAGCAGCACCACCTACTGGACTGCTTTTTCTTTTATTTAAAAAAATATGCCTCTCATACAAAAAACAACACAAATATTACAACCATTTTTTTTTTTTTACTTTTTAGTATTATTTTAAAATGATCCATTGTATAATAACAATAAGGCATTCCAGGGAGTCCGTTATTAAAGGAATAATGCCTGACAGGGTGGGTGTTATGCTGGGATAACATCCCACCGGTGGTTGGGTCCGGGACCTGCGGTTGAGGCATCCAACACCCGAGAAGGGATGTTATCGCAGCATAACACCCACACTAGAGGGCATTATTCCTATTATACAGTTGCTCGTTGTTATATATAAAATAAAAAAATAATTTTAAAGAATGTTTTTATTAGAGTGGAAAAATATTATTGCTTCTTAAGAGGAGATGCAAACAAAGGGCTCATCCATAGTGGCATAATGATGCCAGTAGACCTGTGAACAGCAGGAATGTTATGCCAGGATAACATCCCTGCTGTGATGGCCAACTGACCAATCAGAGCACAGGATTCTTTCTTGCTATTGTATAATGTGTAATAACGTCACTCCTGGGGTGGTGGAAGCACTCAGCTTCGCCTCGTGTTCAACCCACTCCAGAAGTAACGTTATTACACAATAACACACACCCTGCTGTGCCTTATTTCTTAATTCCCCCTGCCCTGTTCTATGCATCTCTGCCTTCACTTTCTATGTGTCCATTATGTTGATTCACAAACATTTCTGACATTTGACCTAAATATTCTCTTTCCTCTGACGTGCCCAGGCATTTCTACATTGAACTCCCTAATATTTCTTCTTTGCTAATATAAATACTATTATGTTATCCCCCTGCCTTTTTCTTCATCTTTGTCTTAACTAGTTTCTCCCAATATGTTCACAAACATCACCCAAATATTTTCTTTTCCCTGACCTACCCGCTGCATTTCTTACATTCTTCAAACTCCTAATAAGACTGTACAATACATTTCCAGTATTACTTAATTCCCTACTTGTTCTATATTAATCTTTTGCCTTCACTGTATGTCTGTTGATTGACAAACATTTTTTTCTCATTTGACCCAAATCTTTCTTCTGACCTCAGTGCCCACTGCATTTCTGCATTTGCTGTATTTCAATTTCCTAATTACTGTTATCCTAATCAGCAGCAGCACCCACACTCTTTTATTTCTCCTTTATTAACAGAAATATTGTCATTATTTTCCCCCATCTTGTTCTTCATCTTTGCCTTCACTAGTTTCTCCCAAACTGTTCATAAACATCACCAGATATTCTTTTTCCTCTGAACTGACCACTTTCTTACAATACATTCTTGGATGGAACTCCTAATAAGGCTGTACAATGTATTTCCAATATTACTTTATCCCCCCCTCCCTTGTTCTATATTTATCTTTTGCCTTCACTCTATGTTTGTTGATTCACAAACATTTCTGTCTCATTTGACCCAAATCTTTTTTCTGACTTCAGTGTCCACTGCATTTCTGCATTGGCTGTATTTCAATTCCTAATTACTGCTATCTTTATCAGCAGCAACCCCCACTCTCCTGCATTTCTCCTTTACCAACAAAAATACTATCTTTATTACCCCCTGCCTTATTCTTCATCTTTGCCTTCACTAGTTTCTCCCAATATGTTCAAAATCACCCAGATATTCTCTTTCCTCTGACCCTGACCGCTTTCTTACAAATACATTCTTGGATGGAACTCCTACTACGGCTGTACAACAAATTTCCAGTATTACTTTATTTTCCCTCAGCTTTGTTCTATATTCATCTTTTGCCATCACTCTATGTGTGTTGATTCACAAACTTTTCTGTCTCATTCGAATCAGATCCTATCAGACCTCAGTGCCCACTGCATTTCTACATTGACTGTATTTCAATTTCCTACTGATGTCCTACTGCTGTCCTCAAAGCAGCAGCCCGCACCACACCAGGATGTTTTTTTTTCCTTTTTTTTTCTTCCCAACCCAATTCATTCTGTGTCTAGTCTGTGGCCTAAAGCTACCTTAATGATTTGACACCGACTTGAGCTGCAGTTCTAAATCTTGCAATTATTGCTGCTGTGGCCCTGGCTAGACTGACACTATGGGGACTCTCTTTAACACCAGTCAGCTCACGCTCAAGTTTTATCTCATTCAGTCTGCACTATGACCCACCAAGATCTGGACGCAGGAGAGTCACAGACAACTGGGTGACTGAAATTAAATTTCTATAATGCCACCGCCTGATAGACGCAAGCAACAGTACTCTCACAGACAACACACTTCTCTGCCTCACTAGTAGTGGGAAAAAATGGATTGTCTCTTGTGAGGCTCCACTCTGCTCTTCAGAACAACCACGTGACCTTCCTTTGTAAGATAATCTGACCAGTGTCAGTCCAGCAATTTTCTGAGGCTCCTTGGCAGAGTCCTGTCCCTTGGGGGAGGTGGGCTTGCTGCTGCATGTTTCTGAGCCGACACCTGCCTCTGTCTCACTAGCAGAGCACTTTGATTCTAACCTGCAGCTGCCACAGTGAGTAAAATGCAGTTAAAACAAATCACAGTTCTGGCATGAGGGGTGGACCATGCATTCAGGAATCCTCCACCCTGGCTATGTCCACATGTACATTCTGAAAATTAAAAACACCTCAAAACAGTGCAGCTACTCATGATGCAATAGTCTTCTCTATTACTACTGCATTATGAGTAGTTAGATTGTGTTAGTGGTGTTCCTAAGTCCAGGAAAGATGCAGTGGGAGTTGATTAAGGAATGTAATCAAACATGTATTTGTGTGGTAACACCAGTATGGTGGGCAATCTTTTTTTCACTTTTTAAAAGAAAAAAAGAATCAGAATCAAACTACAAGCTACATCAGCAGTCTCTTCAGAATTTGAAAAATAACAAAATGCATTTTTTTAAACAAGGGACACTTTGAGGCCTGAGGGGGTTGACAGTAGTAATGGGCAAAGTTTCCAAACTTCACCATGGGGAGTACTTAGCGTATAATGCAGAATTCATGGAATATTCCTCAATGCGAGGTGAATAACTTCGCCTTTAACCAATAAAGAAAAGTTCCATTGATGTCAGTGGACTTCGCATTAATTTTGCCTCTTTATTACTCCCCCTTTAATTTTAATGTGACGTTTAATTGATTTCAAGGGACTTCACATTAACTTTGCCTTTTTATTGCTCTTTAAGACCAGTTTTCCTTCGATTCATGGGATGGCAGGTCACATGGGGCCCCATTCCAAGAGGGGCTATGCTGGCATAAGCCGAGATATGCCAAACTCTATGGCATATCTAGCGACTTAAGCCAAGCATTATGCCAGTCCCTATTCCAGGAGGTGCCCTGCACCAGTGCATCTGCGGGCTGTGACAATCGCAAGTTAGGACACTACTTACACCGCAGCCTGTTGACACCTGGTGCAACTGCGGGTTACGACATGCACAAAGCCCAATTCCAGGTGGGCGGGTGTTTTAACCCACAGTTACAATTCCCAAAGCCACAGTGGTGTAGGGAATCTATGACATCTCGGAACTGTCATAAGTGGCATCCAACAACAGCTTGCATAGTTGGATGCAGCCATATAGTGCTGCTGTAACAGTGCTATGCTGTCCCCCTGGCCCCCACATGTACACCCCCACCCCCAAACCCCCGATCATGAGGGACCCCTGGGGATCCAGTCCAGTAGCACCCCCCCGGATGCCTGTGCTGTCTGTCCTGGCCCCCCATGCCCCCGATGTGTGCTGTTGTGGTCCAGGGCAGGGGGCTTGGGGGGGCGCCTGTCACTTGCTGCGAGTTGTGACATGTGGCTGTGATATACCATGCATGGGCTAACACCACACTGATAGCATATCTCGCATGTCACAATTGCCGGAACTTGCTGCTTCTGGAATGCAGCATAGGGTCCCTGGCATAGAGGTGACCAGCATAATTCACAGCTGCATGCAAGTTACGCCAGCTGTCTTGGAATCAGCCCCATGGGCTCTAGATTGTCTTGCACAGCCTCAGTTCATCATAGTGTGTGTAGTGGAAAGCTGGAGACAATTTGTTCTCAGAGCTCTGAGAATCAAACCATCCAAAAACCTTTAAAAAATCATTTTTGCGACAAAATTTTGTGTCAAAATTTAGTACATCAATTGTAGGAAACCCTCATGTGTTTATAACATTGAGCGTTTATTGATATTGTACGCATATTGAATGTTAATTTAGTACATTCAGTCTCTGTACTGACAAACACGTTAGAAGCGTGCTTCGGGGTAGGGGTGTATCTGTAGTGATTGTGAAGGGAGATCCACAGTGAGTCTATCCAACTGTTGTGTTGGGTACTGTCTTAGTACAGTATTTGTATGTTCATATACACACATCAGTACTTCTGGTAAGTTTTGATCATTTGTTGCTGTTTGCTGTGGTGCTTTGCATTTTTTCAGTCTGTTTAAAAGACTGGGTTATAGACAGTGTACTGAACTATTAAATTTTATTTTGGCACTGTAATTGCAGTACTCTTAATTTCTTCACCTGTCTGTGTTATTTCTTAGGCACTGCTGTAACCCCCCCCCGCCGCAAAAGAAGGTATTATTTTTCCAGTTTTGGATTGCTGACCACTGGTTAAGATGTTGTGCCTGTGTGGAAGCATATCTTTAGTGCACAACCTCCATCTGTCTGTGCCGCTGCATCTCTTTAGGGCCCAGTCTCCATCTGTAAGTCATACTTCTTGTTTTTTGGCTTCCCATCCTTCCAAAAGTGCCTAAATCTAAATTTGTTAATTGTCTGTGTAATCCCAAAAAATGCCCACAAAGAGATGTGCATGCAATGATGTTTCTGGCCGTGGCACTGCTGCCAGTGCCAAGAGTGACCATGGTCATGATAGTATGCAGCAGTAGGGACTAGTTGATGCAGGTAAAGGGATATCTCCAACTACGTTTTTCATAGCACAATCAGTTGCTTCAATGATGATTGGAGATGCTGTTGTCCCTGCTGGTGGTGGTGGTAGTGAAGTTAGTGACCGCATGATTATTTCTCCAAGTTCAACCCATGCAAACTTACCATTTTGCCAAAATGTTGTGGAGTCCGAAGACATGATTCAGATTGTAGTTGATGTCACACACACTCCCCGTCCCACAGCAGTTGAACATGATTCTGATCATGAGTCTGACGATGACTCACAAATTAATCTCATTTTTCCAGTGATGTTGAGCTTATGCCTGACATGCCATCCAATGATTCAAATGTTGATGAAAAAATTGTGGATGGTCATACTTCAGCCGTGGTTGGAACATGTTCACCACAGGACAACATCCAAACTGAATTTGTGGATGCAGATGATGATTATGATGATGATGCTAGTGACCCCAGTTATGAACCAAAAACCTGGAAAGAAGACAAAAACATTAATGAAACTTGTTTTGAAATGATGTCTCCCCACCCCCCAAAAAAATACTTAGCTTTCATGTCTTGATCATTTAGCAAGTAGCTAGCTAGTAGCGAGTCGACACACTGTACATCGACAGCAGCAGCAAAAAGCAGGACAACATTAGCAGCAACATGAGCCAGCACATCATTTTCACACTTGGGACACTTACGAATAGTTGAGGATGTAGATGCATGCTTTAATCATTCCTCCTGAAATACTTATGACTTTTATGAACAGTTTCTCTTGTAATTATTCTTCATCTGGAGTCGGGAGTCAGAACTTTTCATGACATTTAAACAACAGGCATTTTCTCACTTGGAATCATCTGGAATTCTCTTCTTACTTGCACACTAGTGAAGCAGCAGCAGCTTTACTTCGCAGTATGTAAGCATTTCTGTAATGGGGCCACTACTTGGCATTAGTGGCTAGCAGGAGGAGATATCAACATGAACAGACTTATGTTTCAATGCTCACACAAAAGATGTTTATTTTCTATTATTCTGAATTCTTTTCTTACTTGCACATCACCAGTGCATCAGCACAGCAGCAGTATGAGCAGCATGTAAGCCTTTCTATAATGGGACCAATACTTAACATTTGTGGATAGAAGAAGGATACATCAATATGAACAGACTTATTTATTTATTTAGTTTTTGTTGACCGGGTAAGTGCACTAGACAAATCCTGCCTATTTTCAGGCATGACCCGGGGGAGGGGGATACAGATGAATGCCAACTGACCTTGAACCACATTAAAGGGACACTGTCAACCCCCTTAGGTCTCAAAGTGTCCCTAGTTTAAAAAAATGTATTTTATCATTGCCAAAATTCTGTAAAGATTGTTAATGTAGCTGGTAGTTTGAGTCTGACTCTTATTTTCTTCAAAAAAGTAAAAAACAGACTATCCAACATACTGGTGTTATCACTCCAAAACAGGTTTGTTTACATTCTTTGATCAACTCCAAATGCATCTTTTCTGGCCTTGGGAACACCCACAAAACATTCTAGCCCCTCATGATGCAGTGGGAGTTCAGGAGGCTACTGCTTTATGAGTGACTGCACTGTTTGGGTGTGTTTCTTATGCTCAGAAAGTATGCTGTAAGAACAGAAACAGGATTGTAAATGAAAATAAGGTTGTTTATAAATATACATTGCCATGCATTTCAGTTCTACTAAACAAGGAGACAGACAAAACAAACAGCAACATCAGTGAATTTTAGAGAGGATAAGCAATCATAAAATGCAGGGTTTCAACTAGAAATAATATGATGAAAAACAGGTTGACAGTGTCCCTTTAAGCTGTTGGTGGTATTTTTAGTGAATTTGCATGTTTCAATGCTCACATGAAATACATTCATTTTCTATTATTCTTTTTTTTTTAATTAAATATGCTTTATTCATTATTATTATTTACAGTCAGGCTCAATGCAGTACTTAATACAAGAGATCAGAGAAGGATGTGAGTAAATACACTGGATACATATTTCATATCACCCCCTTAATTCCCCCCACTCCCCCCTTTTACCCCCCATGTCTATACAGTCATTGACTAAGGAAAGGAAAATATATATATTTTAAATACATTACCTAGGGTACAAAACTGTGTGTCTGTCACTATCCTCCCTTCCCTCTATCTACCCTTTACCCCCATGTCCACCCTCACAAGTGCCCCCCCTTCTTCTCCTCCTTACTTATCCACCCAGCCAGCATTCGCCTTGTACTATTACCCAACGCTACTTTATATCTACTGGACTTAACTTTAGTCTGTCAGCTAAGGGAAGCAAAAAGGAAGACGTGGCCACTGTATCTTTTAATAAGCTAATAATCTACCACCAATGTATCTGAGATCTAACTCCTGGCCACTGACCATAAATCGTGGAACTTCTCCCACCTAGCATTAAACTTAAACATTGTACTCCTAAGGCTAGCTATAGTTTTTTCAATCCTTAAGTTGTGTAATAACCCTGCCAACCATTCTTGGTAAGGAATAACTGTCTAGTCCTTCCAATGTTTTAATATCAGAGTTTTAACCATGAGCGAAATTAAGTTTATATATCTCCTCTCCATCACATCAATTTGTGTATAGTCTCCTAACAAGCAGACTTCGGGAGTGAAGAGATCTTGCAACCCCAACAAGGGATCTGCCTTGGCCTTAATTTCTGACCATAATGAATTCACTGAAGGACACTCCCAAAAAATGTGAATCAGGGAGCCCTGAGCATGTCCACATCTAAAACACTCATCTTTTGGTAGTTTACCCATCTTATATAACTTGACCAGAGTTACATGCATAGTATGTAATATATAGTATTGTGTCAGCCTAAGCCTATCATTAGCACAATATTTATAAATTCCTTTCCAGATATATGCCCAATAGTCATTACTATCTGGTAGGGTAGCCGTCCAATATTGTGAGCGGTCCACTATATTGGAATACATTTCCTCATATAGGGTCCTGACCAGCCCAGATACTGCATGTGGTGAATTTGCTTTATTTTTAAATTCAGCCATCACCTCACTGCAGTTAGTATTCCACTGGTCTACCCCAAAAATAGTAATAAGTAGGTGTCTAACCTGATAAATATGGAAGGCGTATTTCAAGGTCAGGTGGAACTTCTCCATCATATCCTGAACTGAGAGTATCCTCCCCATATCAGTTAAATCACTAACTCTTGTGTTCAATGGCATACCCAGCCTATGTGGTGATAGGAAAGTTTTCTCAGTTTGAAAGTTGGGGTTACCAAATAATGGTTGGGAAATGTCCCTAAAATTGGCTATATCTAAGGCTTTACATACCTGATTGTGGACCCTAACTGAAGTGTATATAACCATGGATCTAAGTGATTTGGGCAAATCTTTAGGGAATATATACCAAAGGCTATCCAGTGTTATTTTGGTCCCTATTATCAGGTTCCTTTCTATTTGCAGCCATATGGGGCAATATTGGGAACACCCGTCTTTAAGAGGCACCTCGCCCCACCTCATATACTTGGCCATATGACTTGCTAAGTAGTAATGATAGAAATTTGTGAGCTTCAGCCCTTCTAATTCCTTTGGAGCACTTAAACGTTTATAAGTCTTTGCCACAGAAATTTTGTAATTATACTCTGGAGTTTCTGGAACCATGATAGGGGGAGATAAATGTTTAACATATTCAAAGGATAAAATATTCTGGGCAGCACATTCATTTTGATGACATTGATTCTACCCTGTAAAGAAACATATAGGGGGGACCATCTAACTAGATCTTGCTGAATAATTAGGAGAAGATTGTCTAAGTTAAGTTTTTTTAGAAGAGGTAGTGAGGTTGACAAGATGATTCCTAGATATTTGAGTCTATTAGTCCAGGCCATCTTAAACTTGTCCAGATCACCTTTACATGAATAAACGTTAAGTGGCATAATTTCTGTCTTATTAATATTCAGCTTGTAGTTTGACAATTTACCAAACTCATTTACTATGTCTAACACTTTCAGGATGGCCTCTGCTGGGTACGAGAGATGGAGCAAAATGTCATCCGCATAGGCTGACAGTTTCAGCTCTAAATGGCCCACTGAAATACCTGTTATAGATGGAGATAACCGAAAGCTGTGAATTAAAGGTTCCTAGTACAAGCTGAACAATAGTGGTGACAAAGGGTACCCTTGACAGGTTCCAAAGTATAGCCAGAAATTTGTAGAAAAAAAAATCCATTACAGTATATTTTAGCTGTAGGATTAGAGTATAGATGCTTAATCCACCCAAAAAATTCCTGAGGAAATCCAAATTGAGCCATAGTATTGAATAAAAAGGGCCTGCCAACCCTATCAAAAGCTTTCTCTGAATCCAGAGAGACAAGGGCCATTGGTGTCATTGCCTCTCTGGATATGGAGAAGATATGGGCAAATTTATGAAAATTATCCAATGGGGTTTCTGCCACCAATAAACCCAATTTTTTCAGGGCTTATTAGGTTGTCCTAAACTTTGGCAATCCTTGACGCCAAAATCTTTGCTAGTATCTTAATATCGTAATTCATCAGGGAGATTGGCCTATAGCTTGCTACCTTATCCTTGGGTTTCCCTGGTTTTGACAAAACAATAAAAGTGGCTTCTAACAAGGTGGAGTCAACAATACCATAGGTACAAATATGGTAATATAGGCCTTGGAGGATAGGAACTAGGTCTTTTTCAAAAGTTCGATAAAAATTTGATGGAAACCCATCTGGTCCTGGAGCTTTGTTAAGAGCAAGGGATTGGATGGCCATTGATATTTCCATCTCCAAGATGGGTGAGATTAGGTGGGCTCTCTGAATTTGGGTGAGAGTAGGAAGAGAAAGTTTAGAAAGATACTGTTGTATCTCAAATTCCATGGGACTATTAGGTGGATAACTATAAAGGTTCCTATAGAACCTCTCAAACTCACTTACTATAGCTTTAGGAGTTGTCAATATGTTTCCACTTTCCTCTGTAGTTATACTGGCCATTAGCCTCGATTCTTCCTGCTGTCTTAATTTAACAGCTAGGAGATGCCCAGCCTTATCTCCTTGATCCAGATATCTAACGTGAGTTTTAAACAGGGCATACTCAGCCCTTTCCTGTAACACATTCACATATTGATCTCTAAGGACCTCTAGCCGAGTTAGGTTTACCATTGTGGGGTTAACACTGATCTCCCTCTCCATTGTCTGAATGGAATCTAGCAGGGATTTTACTGCTGCTTCTTGCTTCTTTTTCTGGTTCACAGCTAACCTGATAAACTCCCCCCTTAAAAAACATTTCAGGGAGCACCAAAATTGGTCATATGCCTTAACAGACTCCTTATTGTGTTCTATGTATCGTTTAATTGAGTCCCGTATCTTATTCATAATATCTTCTTGTTATAGCATTTGGGCATTAAACTTCCATTGGGTAACTATGGGGATTGAATGAGGTATTTTACCCTCCAACCAAATCATCGAGTGGTCTGATAACACTCTGGGGAGAATCCCACAGTCTAGTGGACATAACACCATATGGAACTAGGAAAAAATCTATCCATGAGTAGGATTTATGATACAGTGAATAAAAGGTAAATGCCTTTTCTTTTGGGTGTAGAAGACACCAAGGATCTACAAGCCCCAGCCCTTCCATCATTTCCTGCAAGGATTTTTCTGCAGGGGATAGGGTTGTCTTAATCTGTGTAGACCTGTCTAATTTACTTCCACACGTTATATTCCAGTCTCCTGCTAGTATCATTGGCATCTGTTTAAATGGGGCCAACTTGAGAGCTAACTGGGAAAAAAATTCAGGGGAAGAATGATTAGGCCCATATATAGTGCCAATGACCGCTTCCTTATGATCGATTAACCCCCTCACAAATAGAAATCTCCCCTGTGGGTCTCCGATTTCTTGTAATAGTTAAAATTGCAACCCTTTAGCTATTAAGATAGCAACACCTCTCCGTGAAGTGGAATTTCCAGCAGTATATACCAGATTAATATAATCTCTCCTAAACAAATTACCTTCGCCCCCTTTCAGGGGTGTCTCCTGCAGGAATGTGATATCAGACCTCACCAATGCTAAATGCTTAAGTATTTGGTGGCGTTTCACTCTAGCTCTTGCCCCTTTAATATTCCACAAGGTGATTCTCATTCCTTTCCCTATGTTTAATGTGTTTTCGCTAATGTAGGAGTTTAGTTCTCAACCTTATATAAATTTCTCTTCCCTTAATACATCTCTTCCAACACTGACTTTCCCCAACCCCCCGACTCCCTCCACTAGGTTAAGTAGAACACTGGCTATAAAATTACAACCTCCATTCCCACCCAAACCCTTCCCAGGCATAATTACAGGCTTATAAATTATGCCTCTACAGAATACTGTAACAGACACTACCCCAGTCTCTGAGACTGAACTCCTAACTGATCGCTCGGCGTGATGTTAATCTTGCTGCCTCCAATTGCCCCTCCGCTCCCCCCTCACACCTCTATCCTTTTTGTCTCCTGCTGCATTAAGTCTGACTAAGCTTTCTATACTATTTAACAACTTGACACTAAATATCTCCTATCCTACTCTATAACTATGAAACTACCCCCTCTTAACCTACAACTCTCACAGACTAATTATGTTTCTACCAATCCTACCCCAAACTATTTATTTCAGCTCCATAAACCACTGAACTCAATTCTATAATATCTGTACAATACTTGGTACTCATGCCTAAGACTGCTTAACACCACTAAATGCACCAGATCCCTTACTAGGAGTAAAAAAATAAAAAACCCAAACCAGAGAAATAACTCAAAAGCATCATCAGAAAGAGCCAGCTGTATCCCCTTTAGGCATAAATCGAACACCAAGTGGAAGGATCCACCTTTCAGTCTTTATAGCCTTTCTGCAACCCTTTAATTATTTGCAGTGCTATTTTAATATTCCCAGGCCTGTTATAAAGAAGAAAAGGCAAACATGAAGTGTACTCTTTTCCCCTTGACAATAGTCTTTCCCCATAATTATTTAGAAAACCTTTACCCCTGTGATAATAGTTTCCATAGACCAAAACCATTGTGCAAAGCACCATATTCGTTACTATACAAAATTTGTACTACTAAATGTCCACTAGATGGCAAGATTCACTGTGATGTAACTGCATCATAGGCTCATTTAATTAAGTCTGGATACCACTTTCTACAGCTTTCCATGGCCAAATTCAGGGTATCAAATGAGTGCCAGTGACCCTCCTTATTGATTTGCAGTATAGCAGAGTAGCGCACTCTAAAACAGATCCCAGCAGAGATTAGCTTAGATACCAGTGGATGCAAGGCTGATCTCTTCTGACGAACTGTATAAGGCAAATCTTGAACTAGACGTACTTTCTTCCCTTCCCATTGGACATTCTCTATTTCTTTAAGCTTCTGCAAAACATGCTGCTTATCTAAAAAGTTTAGCATTTTAAAAATAAATGGGCAAGGAGGCGATCCTGTTGGAGGGATAGGGCGCAGTGATCTGTGGGCTCTTTCTATAATATAGGAGGGCCCATTTGGAGGAGAACCAGCTAACTTCTCACACAATTTTTGTGCAAAAATAACTGCATGCCGCCCTTCTTCACCTTCTGGCAAGCCAAGAACTACAAGGTTATTTCTTCTTGAACGACCTTCAAGGTCTTCTAGACGGTCTTCTGCCTTTTTTATTCTCTGTCTCACATTCATGACTTCTGGGTCCAATTTCGCTCTCCAATCCTCCATCGAGGAGATTAGGGCTTCAGTTTCACTAGTGTGAGTATTTAAACTTTCTATGGTAACTTTTAGCCCTTTAACATCAGTGGCTAGTGTTAAGAGTGCTTCTTTTAATGGTGCCATCTCTTCTAGGAATCATTCTTCAGAAAGAGCAACTTGCTGCTTTGTCAAGGTGGAGCTTTCTGAGCCACCCGCTTTAGGCCTTTTCAGGTGCTTCTCTTTCCCTGGCGTCGGTGGTGGAGTGTGCCAGAGAGCCAGTGCTTTCATTTCAGTGTCCATCCCAAAGTCTGCCATTAATCGAACGATAAGGATCTTTTGGCATTCCTCTCAGTTTTAGGCAACTTTAGCACTATTTCTGGGGCACTTAGACTAGAAGGAGAGCAGATATATTGGGGAAGGCAGGGGAGCTGCTAGTAAGAGTGTCTCACCAGGCAGCCATCACACCGGCCATTTTCTTGTATTCTGGAATTCACTTCTTACTTGCACACCACCAGTGCATCAGCAGTGTGCAGCAGCAGCAGCAGCAGCAGCACCAGCACCATGAGCAGTATGTAAATCTTTCTATGATGGGACCAGTACTTGACATTTGTGGATAGAAGAAGGAACACAGGAAAAGGAGCATCCAGCAGGATGAAACAGATAAGGTGAGGAAAGCTGAAGGAAGGATAGCATAGATTTTTTGTTTCATCATTTTTATATACTTTTATATTTTTTGTGTGTTTTTTTGAGGGGGAGGCCATAGGTATTAAGGAAAGACAAGATGAAAAAGGGGTACAGATACAGAATAGAGTATAAAGTTTAAACTGTGCACCATATTCATTTACTCAGTGGCACCTCTATCACCACCACAAAACGGTACCGGATCTCTGTCAAAATTGTAGTCTCATGGTCTTGATTGTCACAGACCTGGGCAACAGTCTGCTGGAGCTCCATCACCATGCATCACAGCTTGACAGTTTCCCAATGCATTGACTCCTCCTCCTGCTCATTGTCTGCTGTAAGTGGTGGTGGTGCTGCTACTACTGGTGGTGGTGCTGCTGTTTTTGCTACCAGTGGTGGTGCCGTTGAAGCAACTACTGGTGGTTGTATTTCTACAGTGAGGGGTAACTGTCGATTACAGTTTCTTTTTTCTGCTTGATTCTGTTGTTTTCACCTCCTGCTATTCTGCACAGTGGTGCAGGGCTAGTTGTGTCCACTGCCCCCCATTGCCAATATGCCTGTCACTCCACCCTCTATGGACCACCTGGTTGCATATGGTGCAATTAGCCACACTTTGCTCATTAGGGTCACACTGAAAATATGCCCACATAGTAAGGGGTTTTCTTCCCAGGGCCCCGAGGCTGGTGTTGCTTTCACATAACTGATGTCTCTGCATCTTATTTTGGTGAAGCAGGTGGATCATGCTCTGGGCATGGAACCATGGGGGGGGGGGGGGTTCCTGCATGCTGCTGCTCTTGCTGTTGCTGCTTCACTGGTTGCAGCTGCTCCTGTCCATGTTCCTGCTGCTGCACCTCATTTTTGCTTGTTGGAGGACCTGCATCTCAAAAACTGCCCTATTTAGGATTACCACGCGTGTTCTTGGGCCATGACGTCCAGTTGGACAATCCATAACAGCCAGAGAAGAGAGGATCTGACTGACAAAGAAAAAAAAACAGAAAGAGGGAGACAGAGACAGAGAGAGACAGAGAGAGAGAGAGAGAGTAAAGTACACAAGTTTTAAAAAAAACAGAGGTAGTACAGTTAGCAAAATGCAGTAGGAAAACGTAAAAAGACAGATTGGTACTACTTTACTAAAAGGAAAAAAGTAATAAAGTATGAGAACTATTCAATGAATGAATTGATTTGATCTGTAGAGTAGCTGCCTGCAGTCCTCCACACACCACAGCCCGACTCAACAAGTAGATACAATCATTTCCTGTAGAAGAAAGTGGTCATGTGACCTGCAGAGAGGCACACATGTGACCAAACTGGTTGCTTACTGGCAACTTCGCCTGTGCACCAAAGTAAGGCGAAGTGAGAACGTGAAGTTGGGTCACTAGAGGGATAATTACTTGACATCTAGACAAACGCAAAATGGATGACTTTGCATTCACTTCACATTCAAATCCAAACTTTGTTGCATCTCTAGTTGACAGTGTACCTTTAAGTAATAGTTTCAAATGCAGAGGGACCCAAAATAACAAGTTTACTTACTTGAAAATTTCATGGAGACTCTCCAAAAATGCTTGCAAAAAACTTGAGAACCCCTTTGTCTAGAGATCTAACAGTTAACGTGCCTACTTGGCCCTTTGCTGCAGGATGCAAGAAGCTCCAACAGTTGCTCTGATTTGGGAAACTACTGTAGTTTCAGAGTTACAGGGACTTAAAATTTAGCAGTTTATTTGTGAAATTTTATGACAGTTTCTGAAATACGTGGCTCAGCCACATTTAGAACTGGAAACCAGGAAATTGTCATATATATATTATTTGTGGAAGGTCCCTGACATCTTCCAAACATGGTAATTTTTAGTCAAGAATTTTTAAAATTAAAGGAAAATCCCACAGATTACTTATTGGTGAGATTTCACAAACAGTTTCAATGTTTTTGAACAATTTTGTGGACTCTGAATTGGTAACCTTGACCAAATTCAACTGCCAGAATTTTAAGTTCCCACAGCACCAGTACGAAAAAGCTCAAAATACAGGGCCCAGGATTATTTAATTACTTTTGTTTCTCCATGCAGCTGCAGAATACATCATGGCTGCATAAAAATAACAATAACACTATTGCAGATACTTTCAATGACCATTTCTCTGATCTCTCCTCCTACACATCGACCTTCCCTAATAAGCTTACCTTCTCATCCACTAGTAATACCCTTCCAATGCCACTCAAAAGCACAGAACAGCCTCCTTTATAGGGCTGCAGTGGATGGAGCCCTGCAGACCTCTTGCTATGAGAAAAGGATGCTGCACATTCCTTCTGACCGAACATGTTGGAGTTACACCACAGTCACCTCCGCGACCGTGAAATAGCACTGTATGATTTTTTGTATCAGCAACCATGGTGGAACATGGCACACTTCGCTGTGTCCAAGATGGCTGCCAAACTATATTGTGCATGCACGACTTCTAGTGCAAGCGCAGTACAGTGGGAAGCCATCTTGGACATGGTGGAGTGTGCCGTGTTCTGCCGTGTCTGTCAATTTTTTTTTAATTATCGCTATCCCCCCCATCCTCCCCTCCCTCTCAGCACCCATCCCCCTCAGAAACATAAGCATGACACTGGGGTGACCAATCCCCCAGTGTCACACTCAGGACTCCTCAGGGTTTCCTTTTTTTTTAAATTAATCCCCCACCAGACCCTCCCTCTCAGCACCCACCTCCCCACACCCCAGAAGCATAGGAGTGACACTGGAGGTGCCCAGTCCCCTGGTGTCATGATCGGGAGTCCTCGTTCCTTTTTTTCTTGAACCTGGGGGAAAAATCCATTGATGTCTTTTGTGACATTACCATCCCCCAACCCGATCCTCCCACTCAGCACCCACCAGCCCGCACCCCCCAAGCCCTTACTTACCTATCGGAGATCCAACACTGTAATCCTCTCTGGACCACAGACATATCTTCACTCATCAAATCGGACCACAAACTGAAGAAAAAGGTATGCGGTTCAATGTATTTCAAAGGAGTTTTGAACTTAATGGTATAACTTGGGCATTTTTGCATATTTTTGGCCCAAACTTTCAACATGCCTTCGTTGAGACCCTACCTCATGAACAACCGAAGTGTCATTAGGCAGATCTGTCCCAAAAGGTAATTTTGTGGTCCCTGTATGAAATCACCTTTTGGGCAGGAGTTGAAATTTTCTCTGCCCTTGTTCATGAGGTGGGGTTATAAGAAGACTATGTCAAAAATTTGGTGTAAAAATACTAAAAAGCAACAACATTATGAGCATGTGTTGAGTTTTGCAAAATTAGGCTCATAAGTTTGGTTATTTTTTAATATTTTTCTCTCAAATTCACAACATAGCCATATCTTTACAGCACCTCATGAGTCTGATAGCTATCATTTTTCAAATCCTGGCCAAAAACTGTAGTGTCCATGTCTCAGCAGGTTGCACACTTGCCTCTGAGGCTAGAAGATCAAAAGGCTTTGGGTTCTATCCCCACACCAGGCACGTGGGTTAAATCCCAGTACTAACAGTGTAGTGCAGCATGGGGAGGCTGCACTTCTGAGGGGCCATCTTTTGGATGAGATGTTAAACTGAGATCCCATCTGCATATTCTGGTGGTAGTTTAGGTGGATGTTAAAGATCCCATGGCACTTCTCGAAAAGAGTAGGGGAATATTTTAATGCAACAAAAACAAAAAGTACAGCATGTTTACATTCACATACATAAAGAAATATACAGAATATACTGTTACGGTTAGAAGGAAAGAAAACCAAACAGAAATAGTTGCTATCGCTTCTGTAGTGTCATAAGAAAAATAAAATAAATCCTGGAAACTAGTTATAGCTTAATTAAACCATAAAACAAGCTTGTCCATAAATCATAAACTTCTAAGAGAAAGAAAAAAAAGGAACATTCCTATATGTAGAGACTCCCCTCCTGGTCATCCCACCCAATCAATACCTTTCCATAACTTTGTACAAACTTCCCAGGTGATTAACTTCAGTCTGATAAATTGTGTCCAAGTCTGCTTGTACTTTAAAAATAACATCATTCAGAGAAACATCAGTATCCCTTAAAAAAGATTGGCACCTTGTTTGCCATATTGCCCATCTTAAACATGTAAAAATGACATAGACTGTGCTCCTGTCCCATTTCAGCCAAGTAGCTGTAAGCTGACCTAATACTAACAGTTCATAGGTCATAGACCTAAAACAAGTAGTACCCCACATGTCATCCAACACTTGCCATAAAGTCTGAATAAAAGGACATCAAAAGCAGATGTTGCACAGTTTCCAGCTTTGCATTGCATTTCACATGTAGGCACATTCGTTCTTCCACCCCTTTGTGATTCACTCTTACATTCAGTTTGCCATGCCCACAAAGCCACATAACATTCTTCATTTTGTGTGGGATCATTTTCTCTTGCATGGCAGCCACTATATACTTCACCTGGACATGCTGACCCACATCAAATACCGGTTCCTCATAGTAGCATCTTGTGAGAATTTCCGCATAAAACTGTTTCCTTCCTAAATACTTAAACCACAATAAATCTATTTTCCAAAGCCAAACATATTTCAAAATATTATGGATATATGGAGGTAGTTTTTTCTCTCTCACCATCCACTTTCCCTTCCACCATGCTTCAAAGAATTGCACCTGCTAACCCTGTAAGGTCTTGGACCAAAAAATTACTCTCCCCTTGAAAGAGTGGTCTGATGTTGGTATACAACAAATATACTAAAAACGAACACCAAAGGGTGAATCATATTAAGGCCTCCTTCCTGCCAAGGCCTGTAGGTATGATTTTGCTTAATAGGATTATGCCTGCTTCCCCAGACTAGCTGAAAGAAAATACTCATTAGTTTGGCATGCATGTCAAAAGGCAGTGAAAAAACATGTGCTATATGCAGGAAAATGGGCTGAATAAAGGTCCTACCAAACAAAATTTGTTTCTGTCTGGCCATGGACCAAGCCTTCCATTTCTGTACTTTTGGCTGAACAATCTCCATTTATTACCCCAATTCAGTTGTGCTGCATTATCTGTTCCAAAAATAACCCCTAAGATTTTAACCTGCCCTTGATGAATTGGGATGTCATACTTAGGTGGAACCTTTACATTCCCCATAACTACAATCATACTTTTTGTTCTGTTAATTTTCATCCCTATTGAGGGTGCTTGCTGCTCCAAAAAATTTAAGGCCCTGGTCACTGAATCTAAACCTCCCAACAAAAGTACACAATCATCTGCATAAGCAGAGATATTCTGAAGGCTGGAACCTGCTCAATTGGTGAATTAGCTGGAGCTGTGGATCCTCTTCAATAGCTTGTAATAGGGGGACTAAACTAAAAATGTATAACAATGGGCTCAGAGGGCAGCCCTGAAGCATACATTTCTTTAAGACACTAGGTCATAAGAGCACCTGTCTGAATAGTGCTATAAAAAATGGTGCAGTCCAAACAGCACTCACAGCAAAAGTGGCAGAGAACAATGCAGCCAACAACATCAACGCCAGTGGTAGCGATCTCAAGTGTAGTTCACGATTGCTACCACTAAAAATCATTGCTCTGCCCCTCGCACCCCCATAATTTAAATAATCAACTCTGAGTCGGAGTTGGATTATGGAGGAAAATATAAAATTGTGGAGACCAGGATTAGAACTCTGATCTCCACCACCGTTCCGGCCAAGCTGTTCCTGCATTACTACTACTGCATTCACCAGAGCAAGGCTTCAAACAGGCATGGGATAGGCATAAGGGAATAGTACAGATGAGTAAGAATAGATAGGCCATTCACAGGGTAAAGGTCTATGGCACATTCATAAGGTAGAAAAAAATGGGTAGACTGGATGGGCTTTTGCTGTCCTTATCTGCCGTCAACTTGTATGTTTCTGTTACTCCACACCATGGGAGCAGCTCGGCCAGCCTCCTCCATTCCCCGGCTCTTGTACCAGTTACTAATACCCTGGACAGTGATCAGGGTAGTGCTTACTGTATAGTGCTGTAACTCCCCTGTCGCTGTCCGGGGTAGTGCGGTATAGACTGCACTGTAGTACCACGCGCTATTAGTGTAGCACTATTCTGACTGGGAAGGTTCTTTAAGTAAGTAGGCAAAAGATCAGGCATTCCAAAAAGACCATTGAGTTAGGTCATGATAAAATTGCATTTATTGAACAAACAATTTCACAGCAAGCACCCCCCCTTACTGCATGCAAAAGGATGCACACATTGACAAAGTGTCAGCATGACATGAAATGTTTGCATGCGATGGGGGGGGGGTGCTTGCTATGAATTTGTTTGTTCAATACATGCTTTTTTATTGTGACCTAACTCAGAGGTCTTTTTTTCTCATTAAGCTGGGTAGCCTGACTTTTTGCCTACTTGCTTCTGTGTTATGTTGAGGCACCAGTTGTTTCTTCAAAGGTAGCCTCCTTCTAACAGTTTTAGTTTTTTTAAGTACATCACAGGTGCCAAATGCCCATTCACCAATGGCCATACTTGTGCTTCCCCACAGAGAGTTTTAATCAAGGAAATGAAACTTTTTGGAATGCCATACACTCTTATTACTTGCCACAAGTACTCGTGGTTCACAGAATCAAAGGCAGCTTCTTGGTCAATGGAAAGAAGATAGCCATTCAGCTGCTTGTCTGACCCCTGTGCAATGATCTTCCTTTTAAACATCGAATTTTGTGTGATGTTACGCCTTGGAATGGCACGTTTGGGCATCTAAGATTATTGTCTGTGCTACCTGTGCTAAGCAGAAAGTAATTATTTTAGCCAAAATTTTATAATCTGAGTTAAGGAGGCTCAAAGGCCTCCAGTTCCCCATATCTGTGTGGTTCCCCTTTTTTAAAAGAAAAAAGATGACCCTTTCACTCATAATAGTACTTATATAGAAACATAGAAGTTGACGGCAGATAAGGACCACGAGGCCCATGCAGTCTGCCTATTTCTTTTTCTACCTTATGAATGTGCCATTGGCCTTTGCTCTGTCAATGGCCTATCTATTCATACTCATCTGTATTGCTCCCTTATGCCTATCCCATGCCTATTTGAAGTCCTGCACTGTATTCATATACACCACTTCCTGAAGTAGGCCATTCCATGCAACTACCACCCTTTCTGTGAAAAAGAACTTCCTCACATTACCCCTTAATCAGCCTCCCTCTAATCTCATGCTGTGTCCTCTTGTCCTGCTATTTTTCTTATATTGAAAGATGTTAAACTCTTTCGCCTTGTTAGTGCCCATAAGGTGTTTGAATGTTTCGATCATAGCACCTCTCTTCCTCCTTTGCTCTAGGGTATGCATATTGAGCTCTGTTAATCTGTCCTCATATGTTTTCTGATGCAGTCCCTGCACCATTTGGTTGCCCTTCTCTGGACTTCCTCAGTTTGGTTAATGTCCTTGTGAAGGTGTGGCCTCCAGTACTGCATGTAGTACTCCAGATATGGTCTAACCAACATCTTGTAAAGAGGGATTATTACTTCCCTCTTCTGACTTGTGATATCCCTACTAATGCACCCCAACATCCCCCTAGCCTTACCTACTGCTTTAGTGGTCTGCTTGGATGATTTCAGGTCAACAGTGATGATGATGCCCAAGTCTCTTTCTTTTCTTGTGACTACTTAAGATATTCTTCGTAGTAATTTAAAAAAAACATCATGTAACGCTGGGGCAAGTTTCTCCAAATATTGTTTATAAAACTCTTTTGGGAGCCCATCTAGGCCCGGTGCTGTATTTACAGATAATTACTGAACAGCTTGTTGAATTTCTTGTACAGCAATTGCAGCATTAAGGGCTTGTACAGTACATCCAGATCTGTAAAATGGGGAGGGATTCATTGATAAGGTCCTAGATGTCTGACCTTCATCCCCTTGGAATTAAGTCTCCATATTTCTGAATGATAGTTTGTAAAGAATTCATGTCAGTGGCTAAAGTGCCATCTGGCTTTTGTAAGGCCATTATCACTCTTATGTTTTAGCCTTTCAGAATGACTATCATAGGGGTTAACTTGGAATCTCACCCCCTGTGTCCCAAACCTTTGTTCCATTTGGAGCACATGCTCCCTATCATATTGAAAGGAAAACATCTGTTCCTTCACCTCTTTAAGATGTGCAGTCAGGTCTGCCCCTGTCTCCCTCATCTGAGTAAGGAGCTGTAAAAACTGAGCTCTCCATTTCAAATATTGGTATTAGTTAGAACTTACTGCTTTTTTCGAGACCTGCAACATAAGTTGTTTGAGGTCTCGTTTTGTATCTTACCACCAATCGAAGAGGATATCATACAAAAATTTATTCAAAATTCAGGCATTAAAAAACTCCTCTGCCTCCAGCTGTACTTGTTCATTTTGTAATAGGGATGCATTCATCCGTCAGTAACCCCTTCCGTCTTGTGCATGTCTGTCTGGAGCAAAAGAGAACCATACTGCAGCATGATCCATGGTTTCTATAGATACAGTTTTTACAGCAGATATAGGGTTTTGGGGGGAACAAACCAAAAATCTATGCAGGAGTGGGATTACTTATAAAAGGTGTGACTTGGCTGTACCCCTAGAATATCATGCACATCTTTAAATCTTGAATGGATTAAGACAGTGTTCAACAAATTAGTGTCACAGTAAACTTTGCCTGATTTCCACCCCCAATCACTTCTGGATAAACCACAATTAAAATCTCCACCTCATAAAATCAGTTTTGAACTATGCAAGAAAGGCTCTAATTGAGTTAGTAGTTCCATCCTTTTTGCTTTATGCTGGGGTGCATATATATCGATTAAGCATAATGGTTTGTGATTTAGGGTGACATCTACCACCATAGCCCTCCCTGGGCAAACATCTACTAGTTTGGTCACCGTAACCTCCTGCCCAAGAAATAAAATGCCCAAGCCAGAACACATCTCTTCCCCCACAGACCACAAAGACTGATCTTCTTGGCTTGGTTAATTTCAGGAATGGTATGTAGTCTAGTATCCTGTAAAAAAAACACCTCACATTGTATAGTCTGCAACACCGAAAAGGTATCCTGCTGCTTATTTGCAGCTTTTATTCTGTTTACATTACATGTTAGAAAGTTAACGGTAGCCATGAAAAATAAAGAAAAGAGAAAAGGCTACATGAACATTTCAAATGATTTATCATAGGCAAGAAAACCTAGTGCATTTTCTTTTTCTTTTGCTTCGTGGAATTTGGCTCCCCTGACTGAGTAATCTCCATGGCTTGTTGTGCCCGAGAAGAGGCCACCAAGGAGACATCTGATTCTCCCTCAGAGGCAGCCCAGTCCTGGTCTTGCATAACTGCATACAGTATTTATTCTGAACCACAATGGGCTCAGGTTTTTGTGGGACAGGTATGGGTGCTGTGGACTTTGATCCAGCAACCATTTAAAATCCAGTCTACAGTGACCCCATTGGAGGGAACATAACTTTAGCTACAGTGGTCGTGTCTGACTCATGAGGTACTATAGGGGCTTCTTCTTTGGGCTGTTGTGTCACCTCAGGTTCTTCTGGAGGTGTTGCATCTATGCTGGGCCTTACCTGCTTTTGCTCAGTGTTACTCCTTCCCTCTGTTTGGGATGGGACCTTGGGGTCAGAGGCCTGAGGAAGGGGATACCTGATGTTCACAAACTGGGGGGTCTGCCTGAGGCTCAGCCCCACTGGGCCTTTATGGGCCACTATGCACAGGATCTGCAATCAGCTTCAGCAGTTCTTTTTGGGCAACTCTAACATACAGATCCTGCTCCAGTAACAAGGCCTGGTCAAGACTATTTTGAGATGCCCAGGAATATGTTCGAAAAGTGTGGCCTTGGTCCTCACATAGATTACATCTCATGGGGTTAGGGCACTGCACACTGATGTGCCCTGTAACCCAACAAAGCCCACATTTTGGTTTTTCACATGTGTTACTCAGATGTCCTGTGTCCCCACAACAATAGCTTGCTGAGGGTTGGCCAGGGTAAAAGACCACACCCCTGTCCTAACCCAGGAAGAAACAGGTAGGGAGATGCTGTGTTTCATTATTCACCTGCTTTAATGTGACCTTGAAGTGCCAGCCTCCTGTCCAGAAATGTTCATCATCTAGTAATGGTTTGGGATATACAATCACATTGCATTTTTATTTAAGCCAAAAAGTAATGTCGCCAACATTGACCCCCTCATTCTTGAATAACACTGTGACTTGTTTGAATGCAGGTTTTGTCAGGGGTATAACCACAAAAGGCCTCAAAAGGGGTGTGTTTTTCAATAAATTATATTGTTTCCAGAAGTGCTTCAACCCTGCAGGGTGTTTGAAACTAATATCAAATAGGGTATCCCCAGGCATGTGTATGAGCGCGTATACCTCGTAGGCATAAAATGTCATGCTGTCTTCAATTAATGTGAATATAATTATGTATATTCTACAGCATGTTGTAAAAATGTATTCTTATATATAAGCCTATATAATTGCCTGTAGCTTAGCCTGGTTGCATTTTTATCTCTACATGTTTTTTTACTTGTTCTCCCACTTATGTAACCCTGCCCCCCCCCCACAGGATGCTTTTGGAAATACAGCTCATGTTGCCTTTCCTGGTGAAACTTTTTAATTAAATAAATATATGTGCACCCCACATAGTGGCGATCAGACAGCTCAGATGTATTGACTCTGTATTTTAACTGTATAGCATTCTGTCTTTTAGCGGGTTCAGAGGCTGTTTTGTTTGAGCCAGGGAACAGTCTCTCCCTCACATCTGATGTCTAGACATTTACAAGAGGTGTTGGAACAGTGGTTGCCTCCCCCTTCTGTATCACTAGAAAGCTGTCTTGAATTCCCATCTTTGGGAGTTACACAGTCCAGGGGTTCCGCAAACTTTTGAGGGTTTGTATTTATCCCAGGTTTTTCATAGGTTCTTACAGTGTTCAATAAATCATGAGGATTGTCATTGGTCACATTAGATTCTCCCTCTTGACCTGTTTTCTGCCCAGGCATTGTTTGGGAGTTATGCTCCTCAGGGATCTTATTTTGCTCACCCCTCACTGTTGTATTTAAAACCTGTGCAGAATAATTTGAAGTGCTTGGGTAGTTTGCCTCCCACCCCTTACCATCAGGGGCTCTTTTCCCACCCTGCATTCTCCAAAACTTCAGTGACCAAAGTGGGTGCAGAACTAGTTAAAGTGTCTGCATTACTGTTAATATCAGTGCCCCATCTTGCATCCAGAAAATGCGTTTTAGCAGCACTCCCGCCGATTTTTGTAGTGCGTTGCCTACCAGCAGTTTCCTTCAAATGCTTTCTAACTGCCCCTCCTGCTGTCCCAATAGTAAACCTATCCTGTAGAGACCCAAAATTTGCCACACCATCTACAGACTTTTTGACCTCTGCCCCAGGGTGCTGGACCCAAGACTCTGCTGTCCAGCTGCTCTCCTTCTTGTTCTCGGTCTCTTCTACACCTGTTTGAGTGTTTATCATGGTCACTTCTGTTGTTATGCCATGAAGTACAGTACCTTTAGGTTCAGGGGCTGCCTCCTGCCCTGAATCAGTCCTTAACCTCCTGTAGAGCTCCTAGGTGTTTCCTCCTTCTTCACTGGCATTGTCAGCTCCTCTGCTTTTCCAACTAATGCTTGCATTATTCCGGCTGCACTACCACTCCGGAGTGCTGTTTCAGGCTGTGCACGCCTGGCTTGGTGCCAGCACCTCTTCCTGTAACAGATGCTGCAATACTTCCTGTTGATGAAGCAGACATTGAAAGGGTTTATGTGATGTGTTCATAAAAGATGATCGACCAATAAGGCGAATGTATCATCATGAAAAATCAGTATCGCTGATGTACACTGGTGCAAACCGAAGGGCACCAAAAGATAGGCTGTTTCTTGTGCTTCTCCCCCGCACCCCTCCTACAACAGGATTCTCAACTTTGGGGAGGTACATGTCGGGGATGAAAACAAAAAAAAAATTTTTCACAGACTGGCTCAAAAATTCTGATGCACCCAACACTAAGCCTGACACCCTCCCAACCCAAGTCTGCCATGAACCCACCATGCCACATGGCCAGCTTGGCAACCTTCCATCATGCTACACCTCATAAACCCTCCCTCCCCTTCCACCCATCACATGGTGTGCTTGCTCCCTCCTGCACTTGTATACACATAGCGACAGGATGTCGCTATACCTGTATTCATCTCCCTGTCCAGTTGCCCCGTGAACAGGCATCGCTATTGAGTCACCCTTTTTGTAAGTGCTCAATAGCAGATGCCCTTATCACAGAATACCAAACTGAATCAGGTTCCTGGCTGACAGGCCCTCACAATATCATCACCACCACTTCTCCACTTACAGGTACATTTCTAGCTCCATTCAAAACCGTTGGTTCTGTGCCCATTTGGGCTTCGGTCTCCACTGGTTCCAAGGCAGGGGAGGAGACCTGCTCCCCAGCCTCTCCTACATCCTCACAGTTTGCTCCCTCCTGAGAACTGGCCATCATACTGGTAGCAACTCTCCATACCTGTAAGTAGGGGGAATTTTTTATTATAACTTGAAGGCAAAATATTTACAATACAGTGCTACTTCACAAAAAATCATAATATAAAAGAAAAGTAAACATAAATTAAGTATTTCATCATACATTCAATAAAAATATCATTTGTAGAATCCTACAACTTATTAATAGTACTAAAAACAAACCCTTCCCCTCCCACCACTAAAAAAGTGGGGGCTTTTTTTTTTAAATAAATATAGACAACTAGTGTTACATCACATGACAATGTATAAAAATATAAAATCAAAACATAAGTATTACAAACATACACTCTACATATGGTTTCCATATTATAAACATATCAAACATATAAGTATAAGTAAAGAGAACAATAAACCTATATCAGGGATAAAGGAAACATTAGTTAAATGGGTATTGTATTATAGTATCAGAATAAACATTGAAAATCATGAAATAAGCATTTCCATTATTCCAAGAAATCAAAAAAATGATGCTGATACATATAGCACTTATTCTACCATAACACAGTATATTTAGGTAATAGGATTTCAACCTCTATGGATGAAATCAATAATCATTTATTTACAATAATCATCTAAAAACCAAACCATTGCTTTCTGATAATCATGGAGAAATCTTTCTCCCCTTCTGTTTGGCCCAAAGCCTGCCCAAGCCAATGAACCTAAAACTATCACTTGGTCTTACTTTTTTTTTTATCATATAAAATTTTATTGAATTTTATATTTTCCAGAAACATAACCATGGTGACCACAACACATAGTACAGTACAGATACACATGCCAAACAAAGAACGGTAGGTTATACCAGGCGTCAAACTTCACACAACTATGTTAAGTTATCAAATGAGAGCGGCCATCCAGTAAAGTCCAACTAAAAGTCACAAAACTACATCTAGTCATATTATGGGAAGTCCACAGGGTGGGAGTAATAGCCATTAAAAGTACTGGGATATGGCCAGGCTACAGCTGTCCATGTGCCATAGGCATTACCAGTATATACTCCATCCAAAGAAAACATAGGTTAGTGGCCAGGAGAGAAAAAGGAGACAGAGACAAGAAGTACAACTAAGTAAAATAGTAGAGTTGTCAACAGTCAATGATATCAAAGATGAGGGGAAGAGGAAGAAGGAGGAGGGTGGTGGGGGGGATCTGTCCTAATGGTGGGTTCCCAGGTGGAGTGGGTGGGATTGAACAAATGTGAGAATCTAGCTATGCATCCCAGTCCTTGTAGTATCTAGGAAGTTGTACCTGTCCTGTTGCAGTGAAGTGTTCAAAGACGGCGAGCCAGTGCAGACTGCAAGGAGAGAAGGGAGGGAGGTGGTTGCCTCCATCTCATCAGGATAGCTCTTTTCACTTCCATAAGAGCAGCAAGAACTCCTGTTTTAAGCGGCACAGCCAAAGGGTCGAGTGAGGAGACATTTCCCAGCATGAGAGAGTGTCTTTCGAGTGTGAGATTCTTTTTCCTATGATCTTAGAGCAATCATCCAATGCAGTCAGCCAGAACTGCTTGACAGTGGGGCAGGTCCACAGGACATGAAGTAGATGTGCTGGGGATTGTTGACACTGCCAGCATCTGCTATGGCTGAGCCCCTTATGCTCAAAAAGCAAAGTCGGAGTCCTATACCAGCAAAGAAGAATCTTCAACTGTGTCAGTTGGCTCTTGGCATCCTCATACACCCAGTGTGCTGTGTTCAGGTAAGTTGCCCATTGCTCCGGGAGAGGCTTTGGAGCTCTGCCTCCCACCAGAGCCTGCATTTGGCAGTGGAATCTACTTGTGAGTTTCTCAGGACTTTATAGATATTCCCCACCAGTCCTTGCTTCTGATCAGGTTTATAGAGTTTGGCTAAACACCTCCATCCACTTTCCACCACCGGCCATGACTGAAGAGGAAGGACCGCACTCCTGATTTGCCGGTAATGCCAAAAGTCTTGAGCCTCCAGGACAAACTGGTCCTTAACTGCTCAAAGGACATCAGGGGTAAGGAATCAGGGAGAAGAAGGTCTCTTACCGTTTGCATCCCTTTCACCAACCAGCGAGGCAAAGACAGGGGCTTGTTGTCCACCATAATCAGACTATTACCCCAGAGGGGGGCTTAGGGAGTTGGGGGGGATGAGCTGAAGTAGAGGTGCCTGACAGTACCACGGCTCGCTACCACATTCGGCAGGTTTCTGCCATGATTGGGGTGAACTGGCCAGCAAAGGCTTTAACCTGAAAGCAATGAAAAAAGTGAGTCATGCAGAAGGAGGTGGATTCCAGGGTAACCCACTAACGAGTGCCAGAGGGACCCGGAACAAACCAGGTGGTGGCCTGTGCCATACAGAATGCCAGGTGATAGCCTGCGAACCAAGGAAGCCCCAGGCCACCTCTGGACCAATGAGCCCTTAACTTCAAGTGACTCCACCGGGCTGCTTTGCCTTCCCACAAGAAAGGGAACGTCAGTTTGTCCAAGGAGGAGAACAGCATGGGGGACAGGGGTATCAGAAGGTTGGAAAACAGATAGAAACTCTTGGGAGCACAAACATTTGCACAGCCTCAACTTTACCTTTCAGGGACAACTGGAGCCTACATCAACACTGGGTCTCAACTGTCGGGGCAGAAAGAAGCGGGGAGAAGTTGGTCTTTTCCAAATCCCTCCATGCTGCAGAAATGAAGATACTGAGGTAAGAGAAACCTTGTGGGGCCCAGGCAATATCAGTACCCGCCTAAGCAACCCCTACTGCATCTAGGATTTAACACAGAAAGTATGGTTTTCTTTTTATTAACAAGTAATCCAGAGAGGAAGGCAAAGTCCTGTAGCTCTGGCAATAGCACAGAAAGAAAGAGATACGGATCAGATAGTATGAGGAGCATGTCATTCGCATATTCATTTATCAGAAAACTATGTCCCTTAACAAGGATCCCTGTGACCCCGGGGGTCTCCAACAGTTTACTGATCAAAAGGGGACAATCTTGTCTGTTACCCCTTTGCAGGAGGATGGGAGAGGAGATATCTTGGTTAGTAAGGATTCTGGCAGTAGGCAGACAATATGGGGTGGTTATCCATGAACAGAAATAGGTGCCAAAACCATAGAGCTGGAGGACACTGTGGAGGTAATCCCACTCTAAGGAGTCAAAAGCTTTTGAAAAATCAATTGCCAGGGTGGCCATGGGGATAGTCGATTGGAGGGCCAATCATTTCAGGTTGAGAAGCAAATGGAGGTTGTCCGTCCCTGACTTGCCCTTCGAAAAGTCAGACTGTGAAAGATGAATCAGGGTGGGAGGACATGAAGCAGCCTATTCGTCAGAACTTTATCCCCAATTTGGCATCCACTGTGTCCAGAGATTTCTTGGGGAGTAATGTGATGAGCGCCTCTTGCATGGTGGGTGGGAGAGTACCCTTATCATGGGGCTCTTGCAGGGCTTGTAAAACAGAAGAAGTGATTTCCGACTTGAGAAGTTGATAAAGCTCCACAGTCATTCTGTCGGGCCTGAGGGCTTTCCTTTTTGTCATTTGAGACAGAGCAGTTTGGAGTTCTTTTATATCAATGGGGGCATCCAGACTACAACAGTTGGACTGTGAGAGTTTAGGGAGCTGAACCCCGTGGCAAGATTCAGAGAGGCATTTAGATATCTCTTCATGCCCAAACTTAGAATATGTCTGGTATAGGGCCTGGTAGAAGAAATACATTGTCTCATTGATCTCCTTTGGTGCTGACACTACCTTTCCCTCTCTGTTTCTAAGTGTATGAATTCTGGAGGCAGCCTGTTGTTTTCACAGCTGATACACAAGTAGACCCCCACCCCTTATCACCCCTCTTCCATGACCTGTACTTGCAGCGGAGGAGTTGCCATTCCATTTTCTTGTTTAGGAGGGTGTTAATACGATACTTTAAACCCACAATAGAGGGAAGAAGGGAGGCATTGGCTGGCTTTGGCCCGGAGGCTTTAAATTTCACCTCCAGGAGAGAAAGTTCTGCCTGCAATCTGCAAACTTCCTCCATCCGAGCCCTGTTCTTGGCAGCAGAATAGGAGATTATCCTCCCCCTAATAACTGCCTTAAAGGCCTCCAAAATCATAGAGGCAGAAAGTTCATCTGTGGTGTTCAGGGAGAAATAGACACAAGCCTCCTCTTTTAGAATAGATTGGAACTCCTCATCCTGCAACAGCAGGGGATTATATTGCCACCAAGTGGAGGGGGCCCCCTGGCCGGGTGGACAAAACAGAAAGCATACAGGATCATGGTTGGAGATAATAATGTTCCCTATTTTAACCTCCGAGACCCCTGGCACAGCTGCCTGGTTTGCCAGCCAAAAATCCAACCTACTATGAGTATTGTGAACCATCGAGAAAAAGGAATAATCCCTGCCTTGTGGATTATCCCTCCTCCAGAGGTCACACAAGCCCACTCTGCCATAAGGTCACAAAGTCCAGCCAAATCCTTAGGGTGGGTCTGGGGAGTGGGGAGGGATTTATTGAGAAAAATATCTGCAACTAAGTTAAAATCATCCCCCATGAGTATCGGGATGTCTGCAAACCCGTCTGCTAAACTGGAGAGGGCCTGACTAATATCTGGGAAGAATTCCCCTGAGTCACTGTTATGACCATAGACATTAACTAGGAGCACCTTCCCCCCAAGATATGAGAGTCTCACCATTTCCCATCTTCCCTGGGAGTCAGTACGGTTATCTTCCACCACCCACGGGGACGCTTTGTGCAACAGGATAGCCACCCCTCTGGACTTACTTGAGGCACAGTTGGCTATCACAGACTCTACCCATAACTTTTTGAGCCCCTGGACAGTCTTAGGGGTGAGGTGCGTCTCCTGGACCAGGGCCACCTCAGTGCCAAGGGAGTTCAAAAACTGTAACACTGTGGTGGTTTGGCTGGTTGGTTAAGCCCCTTTACATTTCAGAAGACGTATCTCCAGCCCTGAGACACAGGCAACTTACCAGTCATGTTCATGCTACCAGAAAAAGGCCAAGGGAAAAAGAGAAGAAGATACTCCCCAGAGAAGCTGAGAGCAGGAAGGAGAAAAAGTCACCTGGTTGTCAATTCAATGTAAGTTCACGGACCTTGAGGATGATGAGAAGAAAGAAAGAGGATGGAGCACAGGCCAAGAAAAGCTGCAGCTGGTATCACCACCCCAAACTAGAACCTAATCAAATAAAAAAAAAACAATTAGCTGTGTAATGGCACAGAGAAACCTTACACTAAGATATAAAAATAACAGAAACACTCTGAAAAACTTCAACAACTACTATAATATGCTGTGCTAAGAAGGAATAACCAAGCTAATGGTGCTGAGGTAAACTTGTGAGGGAAGGCCCACACGGGTCTCCTAGCCACACTGGCTCAGACACCAAGAATGGGAAGAGAATGTCTGAACAAAGTTGAGCGACCTGTCCCCACCTGACCTCTCTGCATCCCATAGCCAGAACACCTGAGGCCAGGATGTCCCCATCGGCATGCAGCTGACAGCTAACAAGGAAGTAACAGCTGAGCAGGGGAAGAAGGAAATTGGGGAGGGGGTAGGGAATCCCTCCCCATGCCGCTAACCCCAAAAGGGAAGGAAGGAAAACCATCTGAGGTGTGCAGCCATAGGCAATAGTGGCTACTATATTGGAGCCAATCACCAGAAAGGCTTCAATAAAGGTTCCCCCTAGATTCATGCACCCCCTATTCCCCCAGAGCATGGCACCCCTAATTGGACAGAGGAAGGCGTACCTAGGGAGGAGAGGCAGGGGCAGGCATCTGGCAGTAACTCAAAAACAGTTGGTCCCATACTACATAATACAACATAATATACCATATCTCCCTTAGAAGAATGGAGAGTTGCAGCATGCCACACAGCCCTGAGGGGGGAAAAAAGGGAGGGTGCAAGGGGAGTTGGGGACATCTGCCCCCCCAAGCAGAAGCACCCAATTAACGGGACTTTTGAAACACTGATGAGCTGGTCAGCTAAATAGAGGGTGAACTGCGCCCTCAGTGCAATGCCTAGTAGCTGCTCAGCATGCCACCCTCCACGGATCAGCTACATATACTGAGAAAACAAAACACGTTTAGGCAACAAATAAAGCAGAGAGTCTTAGCCAGAGATGAACAGTTCAGAGGTCATCCATTTTTCCCTGGTGAAACTGGATGGCCCAATCAGCACTCCTCACTTCTATGCAGCTGCTGGGGCATAGCTAAAACCTCCACAGATGACTTGATTCCAGGTTTGAGCAGTCCTGCTACCACAGCCAACTCAGCCTCCTTGTCTTCTACCACTGCTACCCAGTCCAACAGGGCAGAAGAGCCCATGGGCTCACTCAGAACTTGATCCAACTGATCACCATCTAAGGACCTTTCTGATGACAATGCTTCAGCTCTAGGGTGCTTGGCAGGAGGGGAAGACAGCTTTGTACTCAGTCACAGGGCAAGGGCTTCTGGAGTGCTGACGCTGTCTCCCAGGGGGATGATGTTGCGCTTGCCTCTGCTCTGCGGTCAACTCTGGGGGAGTGTGAAGTTGTTTATATGCATACCTTCCCTTCATATTTTCATTCTGCTCATACTTCCAGGAAGAGGAGCAGGAGGATCCATTAACAGCAGGATCATTCCGTCTGTAACTAGAGTCCTCCAGAAATAACTTTTCCCTGTTTTCAGACCATTTATTTTCATGACCCCTCTGGATCCAGAGGCGCCTGGGAGGCGTAGTCTTGGGGAGGACACCTACTGGCCAGTGATTGCACAGCCAAGCTTCAACATCCCTGGGGTATTCGGCTAAAAATGCTTTGTCTCCCTTTTAAATATACAGAGCAGTAAGTCACCTCAAAATCTTTTCTTTGATTGAGTAATGCAACAAGTAGGCAATAATAGTCAGTGAGGTGTAGGAGCCATCCGCTCTGCCTGATATCCTGTGGGCCCTCTTTACCTCAATGGGTTCCTCCACCTGTCCCCAAGCAGCTGCTTCAAGAGTTCACTGACAAACCTCTCCATATTAGGGCCCTCTGCACCCTCAGGGACCCCCAAGATCTTGATGTTATTTCTCCTCCCCCTGTTTTCCTGTTCTTCCACCCTCTCCCAAAGTCTAGCAAGCATCAACTCATGATTTTGGAGCCTCTGCCGCACCAGAATATGTTGCCTTTCTAACTCATCAGTCCTTTTTTTCTATAATGTTTTGTTTGTCCTCCAAATGTCTGACATCTGCCACGTTCCCAGCCAGTGCTGCCCCAATACAATCCACTCTAACAAGTAAGGCCTCCAACATTCTTATAATGTTAGTGAGGGCGTCCCGCATCTATGCCCACCCAGGAAGGTCCTGTGTACATCCTGATCCATTGCTAGGGTCTGCTGAGGCAGCCATTGTATCCTGTAAGCTGTCTCTGTATATGCTTCAGCTGAAGAAAGTGACCATTTTCCCTCCACCAAAGGAAATGATTGTGGCAAGTCCAGAGATCATCATCCAACACCTTTCAATGGGTGAAAAAAAGTCTCTGTATGCTTGGCGATGGAAATTGCTACCAACTAGACCTGTGGGCATATGCAGCCTATCACGGCAGCATGGCTGACACAGTGAATCAGCTCAAACGATCCAAAAGCATTAATTACCAGATGAAAGACAGCAGGATATTAGCGGCACAGGGTAGGGGAGGGATAATCAGCTGCTAGATGTACATTTCAGCATGGTATGATGGCTGATTACAAGCAATACAATGCCAGAAGAGGACAGAGCAAAAGCCTCAGGCAGCCATCTCATCCGGGTCCAAGCCATACCCCACTTGGTCTTACTTTATACTATCAAAGTACCCAGGTATGCCTTTCTATCTGGAAGGGCAATCAACGGAACTGAGTTCATTTATGTATATAGAAACTAGCCAATAAAACAACCAATGTTGCTGTCATAAAGGAATTAATCCCCTTCATAAAGTAATCCCTCCCCCCATCCTCCCACTCCCTATGAACATAGAACATGGATTTTGATCCAGAAAAACAAATTCGTAATTATTTTATCTGCAAGAAGACAAATGAAAAAAGGGGGAAAAAAATCAGGAGATGCATTTAAATTGCTAGAGTTTAGAAACCAGCAATTTTAGTCCTCACTTTATCCTATTGTATCAAGATCAAAGGAGGAAGTTACATGTGAATCCAGCAAGACAACAAAATGTCCAGAAAACCTGTAAAGGCACATTACATTGTTCTTGAGCTTTCAATTTACACAGATTAGAATTAATCAATTCAAATAACTGCACTTCTGAAATGAATTGTTGTTGCAAAGAAAGACGGCATCGTGTGTTCCAAATGGAATATTTAAAATAAGTCAAAAACAACCATAATGTAGTCTTATCATGCTTAGTCCATTGTTGCAGAAGTATCCCTAACAACAAAATGTCAGGAGTTACCTGAGAAAAGGGTAATTTAGTTTGCAATAACTTCCAAAATATTAGAATATACGGACATTCAAAAAATAAGTGTGAAATTGTTCAATTTGCAAAAAACATGTATGTCTGGGGCAACATCTTTCATCACTGGGTTTATGTTTTAAATTTCCCTTCACATTGCATTAGTTTATTATTTGTTTATTTTGTTTATTTGATTCTAGGATTACAAATACCTTTGAGCCGAAGCTCTTTTACAAAGGTTCCACGTCATTAGTTACAGGAATACAGGTCATACAAGTTACATACATTATAAGACAAACGGTAACATAATCATCATAACATGATATTACAAGGACTTTACAGTAAGCACAAAAGGGAAGATGTAGGTGACACAATGGAAGATGTAGGTAACAGACAAAGCAGTGAAAAAGTTAATGTGAGGAGGCGCTGGGAAAGGGTGGGGTGCGGACAAATGCAGGCAGCCAAAGGGCTTTTGTCATGACAGAGTAGGGGTAAGAGCAAAAAGTTGGTCAAGGTTGGAATGAAGTGCTGCGTAGGTTGTCCACTGCAGACAGTAGAGGTAATGGACAGAGGTGCATTAAACCAGGCATTCACAGGTGTTTGAGCCTGCTAATGAAAGGCGGAGCTTATTCTTGGAAGTGCCCAGTGTAGGAGAGTTAGAGATGTCAGTTGTGAGACTGTTTAGCCAGCTGGGGCCCTAAAGGCAAATGACCTTTGGCCTTGGGTTATGCGACAGTAAGGGATTTGCAGGATTAGGGGTTTTGAACTCCTGGTGTTACAATTGTTCACTCTGGGTTTGAGGAGGGAGCCGACACCTGGGGGAGTGGTGCCCATCAGTATTTTCTTTGCTGCGATGCAGGTTTGATACTTTATTCTGTTGTTGAGTTATAGCCATCCAGCTTGGGAATAGAGTTCGCAGGTGTGGGTTAAATGGTGTGCTCCAGTGGCAAGTCAACCGGCATTATTCAGGTAGGTGGAAACACGTTTGAGTGAGGTGGTGGTGGCAGAGCCATAAATAATGAGCCCATAGTCTATAAATACTAATGATAGAGCTCTGGATGGCAACAGACAGGGCTTCAGTGGTTAGATGCTTCCTGTG
This sequence comes from Neoceratodus forsteri, assembly GCA_016271365.2. NCBI lineage: Eukaryota > Metazoa > Chordata > Ceratodontiformes > Ceratodontidae > Neoceratodus > Neoceratodus forsteri. Next base: position 755,579,138 of record CM028130.1, on the reverse strand, counting down.
GTGGAAGAGTAGGCCCAGTCTGGTGTTAGCCACTTTTGCCACATTATTAATGTGGTCAGCATAGGAGAGTTTGGAGTCAAGGGTGAGGCCAAGGTATTTAAAGGTGTGGACTTGTTCTAGGGTGACTCCTTCCTTGGTTTTTATGGTGAGGTGGTACTGGTTATTCTTGTTGCATGGGCTGCTGAGAAGCATTGTCTTTGTTTTTTTCTGGTTCAGGATCAGCTTATGTTTTAAGAACCAGTTCTCGACTGCAGTGAAACCCCACTGGAGGTTCTCTTGTAGCCGATTAGAATCATGGTGGGAGGTTAGGATAACGGCATCATCCACGTAGAGTAAGATTTTTTCTGGACAGGAGTCTGGCAGTGTGTTCAAAAAAATGCTGAAGAGGAGGGGGTCCAATATAGAACCCTGGGGGACACCAGAGCAGACAGGTCTGGCATCTGAGACAGTGTCTGCAATTTTCACTTTTTGGGACAGGTTATTAAGGTAGCATTTGAACCAGTTCACAGCACTGGGTGAGAGTCCCGCGGTTTGTAGCTGGACAAGCAGGAGACTGTGACTGATGGTATCAAAGGCCTTTGTTAAATCAATGAAAGCAGACCCAGTTTGTTGTCCATTATTCAGAGAGTGGTGGATGGTGCTGAAAAATTCAAGTAGTGCAGTGGTGGTACAATGACCCTTTCTAAAGCCATGTTGCTGCCTGCACAGGATGTTATGCATGTCCAGAAAGTTGGTAAGCTGGTCCGCAACTATACGTTCCAGGGCCTTAGAGAGTGGAGGAAGGATGGAAATTGGACGGAAGTTCTCATGTGCTGTTTTGACACCACTTTTATGTATGGGGGTTACCATAACAGCTTTCCATTTATCCGGGAACTGGCTAAGTCTGAGTGAGAAGTTGAAAATACTGGTCAGAGGTAGAAGTACTTCATCAAGGGTGAGTGATAGAAGTCTGAGGTCAAGTGAGTTGTTGCTAGATTTGGACTTACTAATGGCTTTGGTAACATAGCAGCGCACTTGGTACATCTTGACTGACTTAAAGTAAAAAGGAGGGTGGCTAGTGAGGGCAGAGGAGTTAGGAGTGACATCATCTATGAAGGAATCGGGTGGGAGTACAGAACTAAGGTCTGTGAAAGCAGCATTAAATGTGTCAGCAATGATTTTTGGGTCTTGAGTGATTATACCATTAATGCAGAGAATGGATGGGGGAGATTTGGACTGCTGCCCAGTGACTTTTTTTTATGTTATTCCACAAGTCTCTTCCGTTGCCCCAGGAGGTTACAAGAATGTCATTGAAGAATGCCGATTTTGTTTGCCGGATATATTTGGTACAGTTGTTCTGTGCACGTTTGTAATTATCAATGTCGATTTGTCTTCCAGTGTTTCTGGCGAGCTCCCAAAGATGGTCCCTTGCCTTTAGTCACCTTAGAAGGTCAGCCAGGGGTTACAGAGAGCCTTTAGTAATGAAGAGATAACCAATTTACATCCCACATACAGTATATACAAGGGTCAGAGGGGAAGTAATCATTTTTGAAATGTGTGTTAGATCTAAAGATGGCTGATCAGAAAAATGTGGTTGTTCTATAAAAAAGCATTCATAATCCAAGAATAAAGACATTTCCTCAGTAAAGTGGTAACCTGATGTTTTGAGAGTGCCCATAACTTAATTTTAGTAAAACATAGTCTATAGGAAGCATGTAGACTTGCTATTGATTTTTGTTTAGGGATACTGCCATCTAACTGCCAATCCTTCAGAAAATTTCCCAATGTATCCAGAATCCACGGGGTCCACATTTTGCTTCCCTGTTGTAGTAAAGGTCATAAATTATAAGCCATGAACATGGCGAAGAAAAAGGGAATGGGGTTTACCATATTAAGGCCAACTTGGGATACAGGTCTATATAAAATATTCCTTTTTATGGGGTTAAACCTGCTGCCCCAGTTACATGAAAAAAAAACAACTATATACACTAGTTTCAAGAGGTTTTGGAAGTGCAAAAACCACACTAAGATGCAAAAATAAAGATAATAAAAAGTTTTGATAATAAAAATTAATTTTCATTTCACCGTTTTCCATCTATTCCATGATATGACTTTTATTTGTGCCTTGGTTAAAAAATATTTCCAGTTAAATGTGGCTAGATCTCCTACCCCAAAGAACAAGCCAAGAATTTTGTTAGGTTCTGTCATTACTGGAATACCAATTGTCTCTTTCAAATCTGTATAAGCATCTCCAATAAGGATGCATTTACTTTTCTGGAAATTAATACCAGACTGTGATACTGTTGCATAAGCCAATAATTCCAGATTTGCCTGTGAACAAGAAGCTACATCAGGCATAATCAAAACCAAATCATCAGCACAGACTAAAGTCTGCACTGCAGGAACAGTACTAGAAAAGAACAAACCTGTTAGACAAGGGGATCCATTCAATATATATATGTAAAAGCAGATCAATAGAGAGTATACTGTATATAAAATTGGGCTAAGTAGGCACCACTGCCAGACACCTCTATCCACTAAGATTTCTTTACCCATCCGTTCGTTGGCCAGCGTAATTGTCATAGCCTTACTGTAACATACTTGTAATACTTTTATAAATGTTATGGGAAACCCATAAGCTGTCAAACAACTCCAAAGATATTTATGTGGAACCCTATCAAAAGCCTTTGCTTGATATAGGGATCACAGGATGCCTGTAAGCTCCCCATCTTGACCCCTTTCTAACACAATTCTCAGTAAAATCAGGTTGTCTAATATAGATCTCCCTAGCACTGCACATGTTTGTGATGGATGAACAATATCCAATGTAGCTGTAGACAATCTCATACTAAGTAGTTTAGCAAAAATCCTAAAATCAGCATTCAGCAAAGTGATCGGTCTGCAGTTTGATAGAATCTCTCTATCTCCTGATTTATACATTAATAGCAAAATACCTTTTTTTCATAGTAGGAGGATACCTTGAGGCAATAGTAGAGTGTTGTAAACCTCTAAGACTTCCTCCAAAAGTGCATTAACTATTAATGTATATAGTTCATATGGAATTCCATCAAATCATGGTGCAGAACTTGATTTTAGCTGGGCTACAACAGAGAGAAACTCTTGTTTGGTAATAGGGACAGTAAGCATCTGCCCAAATGCCTCAGAAAGTTGAGGTAAATTACTCTGGATCAACTAGTATTGTACCTCTGTTTCTGGTGTGGTTGGGGGATCATAAAAAGGTGTCAACATAATTATTGACTTCAGTCATAATGTCTGATTTGTTTGTTACATATGAACCATCTTGTAATTGAATACAATTAATATATTTAATATATTGTTGTTTTTGGCAAAATTCAAATGGGTTTATAAAAGCAGATTTTCCTTGTGTGCTAAAACGTTGTTCCACCTCTAAAGATTTGAATCTATTGTACTGTATTTGTGCTAATTTAGCTGTTAATGATTGAATTTCTGCTGAATAATCCCCTAAAGTTTCTTCTTGCAGGGATAATAATTTTTGTAACTGTGATCTATAAAGGTCATATTGTTCCATTTTAAGTTTACCATTGAGATGGACCATTTTGTTAAAAAAATCCTGAATATCCTGTTTTGTAGTTTCCCACCAGTCCAGAGGGGAATCATATAAAAATATACTGATTTCCTAGTCTCTAGGACTGATCGAAAACCCTGTCATATTAATGTATTATTTAAGAGATAGAGGTTCATTCTCCAGTAACCTTGGCCTCTACCTATCGGAGCAAAATTAGAAAGTGCAACACTTGGGCAAGATCTGATGATATTACTTGTGTTACCAAAGCTTGGAAGCCCATCTCTTCAAGTGGTGTAACAGGGTGTGCTTTGAAACAACTGAGAAGCTGCATGGGATATACTATATTGGACTAGAAATCTGCAACTGATCTCTCTTACTTTCATCTGAGGGAAGTTTTCCTTACTTTACAGTCTTACATTGGTATTGCTTTGTGTTTAATTTTTTTCATTTTTAAATCAGGAAGGGGATTTTCAAAACTACTTATCTTGTGAGCAACTTCAGAAGGGTTGGAATAACTGCATATTTGATTTTCCATTGTGGGTAACTGGGCTGTCTACTAGTATTCTGTGACAGTTTGCATTAATATAGTTGGAAATAATTTACTGGTAGTAGCTGTGTACTTTGAATAGCAAAGGCTGCAGTTTGTAATTTGATGCCAGACACAGCCTCAGGTGGGGGAAATTGTCTTCACTAGTCAGGGAGACCTTGCATCATTGCCAGTTGTTTTGGGTGGAGGAACATTCTAGCATTGATCAATTACTATAAACTACTGATGTGATCCTGTTTTAGACAGAAGCCCATCTCTTCAAGTGGTGTAACAGGGTGAGCTTTGAAACAACTGAGAAGCTGCATGGGATATACTATATTGGACTAGAAATCTGCAACTGATCTCTCTTACTTACATCTGAGGGAAGTTTTCCTTACTTTACAGTCTTACATTGGTATTGCTTTGTGTTTATTTTAATTTTTAAATCAGGAAGGGGGTTTTCAAAACTACTTATCTTGTGAGCAACTTCAGAAGGGTTGAAATAACTGCATATTTGATTTTCCTTTGTGGGTAACTGGACTGTCTTCTAGTATTCTGTAACAGTTTGCATCAAATTACTTTTAAATAGTTGACAAATCAGTTACTGGAGGTTAGCTGAATTACTATAAAAGGCAGTACTCACCAGGGTGGTGGAGCAGTGGTGTATTTGATTGTTTCTAACAGTCACCAGTGGTTGTGGACTACCCACCCACCCCTTCCCATGCTCCACAACTCCAGGCGTGACGTTTCCTTTATAGCCAAGATTCTGACATCACTTTCTCAACTGGTCTTGGAGCAGAACTGTCATATTCTTAATAACCCAGCACAGTGCATAAAGAATAAGAACATACCACACAAAGAAAAAAAATATATATATATTACATATTGTATATTATAAGGGAGAGGGACATGTGGGGAGTGATGCAATGCACTGGCTGTGGAGCAGCAGTTTTCTGGGAGACATTCTGGAAACTGCATTGCTGTCCTATCTGCAGGCAACAGTCAGCTCTGAGGGAGGAGGTAGCCCACCTCCAGGCTGAACTGACAAGGACTAAGGAGGCCTCCCCCACCCAAAGAGCACCGCTGCCACAGAGACTGCCAAGTATGAAGAGCAGTTGGATCACAGTGGGTTCTGGGAGGGTACGGGTGGTGGAACAGAGGCAAAGCCCCCTAGTTGTACCTCTACACAAACCATATGCCAGTCTGGCAGAGCAAGATTCCTCTATGATGGCACCTTCAGTGGAGACCAAGAAGAATGCTGAGGACACCCACAAGGGAGACCTACAAAAGGGTGGCAAGGGACACCACAGGGGAAGGAAACAGCTTCTGATAGGGGACTCAATTGTTAGAGGGGTAGACCTGGGGAAGGGAGAGGAGAGGGAAGTAAGGTGCCTGCCTGGTGCCATGGCTTGGAGGGACATGAAGCGAATCCTCAGGATTGCAGAAGCAGCATCACAGGAGAGGGAACTAGATATCGTTGTCCACTTTGGGACAAGTGACCTAGATAGGCATGGGATCAGTGCAGTGCAGGATGAAATTGTGGAGTTGGGGAGGGACCTCAGACAGGTAGCAAGCATGGTTACCTTCTCAGAGGTGCTGCCAGTCCATGGCAGGGGTAAGGCTAGGGTACTACACACCATGCAGTTTAATGAATGGTTGCAAAACTGGTGCAGAGCACAGGGTTTTGGCTTCATTGGGGATTGGGGGTACAGCTGGAGAGATGAAGGTTTATACTGGCAGGATGGTCTGCATCTGTCCATGAAGGGAACCAAGATCCTAAGTGACAGGTTTAAATGCTTCCTTGGCAAGCTTTTAAACTAGCCATGGGGGGAGGTGCTAATAAGAGGCAGGAAATTTCAAGCCTCCCCCCACAAAATATGATGAGTAAAAAGGTAAACACTGAGGTACAGTGCTCAACAGAGGGCAGGACAGGGGTAAATGGAAAAATAGACAAAGGCAAAAAGAGCAGGCATGGGGGGGAAAAAGGATAAAGCCAACGTTAAATGGAGGGCAATGAGTACCAATGCCCGTAGTCTGGGAAACAAGCTTCCTGAGCTAGTAGCCTTGATGGAAGACGAACACTTGGATATTGTGGCAGTCACAGAAACATGGTACACAATGGAACCATGACTGGGATGTCAACATACCAGGGTACACGGTCTACAGAAGGGACAGGGAGGAGAAAAGAGTAGGTGGAGTAACTCTATACATAAGGGAAGGGATCAACGCTACAGAACTAAAAAGTAAAGGGGGAGGACAAGAGGTACTCTGGGTCACCTTGGAGACAGGGAATGGCATCACAATCTGCACAGGGATTGTATATAGACCCCCATCTCAAGGGGCGGAAATGGACAAGAAAATGATAGAGGACATTCTCAAAATGGCTGAAAAAGGGGAGATACTATTAATGAGGAACCTGAATATGCCAGATGTTAACTGGATGACATGTACTGCAGCCACATCCAAGAGCAGGGTCATTCTCGATGCCCTGCAGGGGGCAGACCTTAGACAGCTAGTGTTGGAACCCACTCAGAAGGAAGCAATACTAGACCTGGTACTCTCAAATGGAGAGAGAATCACAAATTTAGAAGTCAGTAGACATCTGGGAACAAGCAACCACTGCACAGTGTGCTTCACAATAAGCACAACCATGAAGACAAGCCATACAAAAGCAAGCATACTGGACTTTAGAAGGGCTGACTTTGGCAAAATGAATGAATACCTGAGGAATACACTTGCAAATGGCCAAAAAGGAGGGGTGGTAGAACAATGGAGAAAAATCAAAACTACCATCATAGAGGCAACAAGCCTTTGTGTGAAACAGATAAAGAAAACAAAGCGGAGTAAAAAAACACTATGGTTCTCAAAAGAGGTGGCAGGGAAGGTTAAGGAGAAAAAGGCTGCATTCAAAAAGTACAAGGCATCACAGAAGCAGCATGACAGGGAACTGTATCAATTAAAGCAGAAAGAAGTGGGGAAGGCAGTCAGAATAGCAAAAGCCCAAACTGAGGAAAAAATAGCCAAGCCAGTTAAGAAGGGGGATAAAACCTTTTATAGGTACATTAGGGAGAATAGAAAGGTTAAGGGAGGAATAGTGAAGATTAATAAGGGAGAGGGGAGGTGGGCAGAGGGAGACAGTGAAAAGGCAGAGATACTAAATGATTACTTTTGCTCAGTATTCACAAAAGAAGATGAGGATGAGTTACCTAAACCAGACAATAGAAGCACTCTGGGTAGGGGGGTTGACACAGTCCATTTACAGAAGAAAGAGTCCTGAAGAACTCCTAAAACTCAAGGTGACAAAGCAATGAGGCCTGATGGGATTCACCCCAGAATCCTAAAAGAACTAAGGGAGGACCTAGTGACACCACTGACCACACTTTTTAACAAATCATGGGAGGATGGGGTGGTACCTGAGGACTGGAGGAGGGCAGATGTGATTCCCCTTCACAAAAGTGGGAGCAAGGCAGAAGCAGAAAATTACAGACCTGTAAGTTTGACCTCAGTGATAGAGAAAATGATGGAATCACTTCCAAAAAAAATAATTGTTGAGTACCTAGAGGCCAGCGGGGCACAGGACCCAAAGCAGCATGGATTTACAGCAGGAAGGTCATGTCAGATGAATCCAATAGATTTCTTTGTCTTGGTGACCAAAGTAATAGACCAGGGAGGGGCTGTGGATATGGCCTACCTAGACTTTAGCAAGGCATTTGACACAGTCCCGCACAAAAGATTAATAATCAAGTTAGCCAGCCTGGGAGTGGGTCCCAGTGTGGTAGCCTGGGTTGCAAACTGGCTGCACAACAGGACACAGAAGGTAATAGTGAGTGGAACACACTCCAAAGAAGGGAGGGGTCACCAGTGGAGTACCTCAGGGCTCAGTACTGGGTCCAGTCCTCTTTAACATCTTTATAGGTGACATTGCAGAGGGTCTGAAGGGAAAGGTATGCCTCTTTGCAGATGATACAAAGATCTGTAACAGAGTTGATACACAAGAGGGGTAGAAAGGATGAGAAGGGACTTGGCAAGGTTGGAGGAATAGTCAGACATATGGCAACTTAGATTCAATGCAAAGAAGAGCAAAGTAATGCACCTGGAAAACAAAACCCAGGAGAAGAGTACACAATAGCAGGGGAGGTACTAACAACAACAAAAATGGAACGGGACTTGGGGGTAGTCATATCAGATGATCTAAAGGTGGGTAAGCAATATGAGAAGTCAGTAAGAAGAGCCAGGGGGATACTGGGATGCATAGGAAGGGGCATCACAAGTAGAAAAAGGGAAGTGGTTATCCCTCTGTACAGACAGTTGGTGAGACCCATCTGGAGTACTGTGTGCAGTTTTGGAGGCCTCATCTACGCAAGGACATAGACAGGATGGAAGCAGTCCAGAGAAGGGCAACTACAATGGTGCAGGGTCTGCATCAGAAATCATATGAAGAGAGACTGAGAGAGCTTAATATGTATACCCTTGAAGAAAGGAGGGTTGGGGGGACATGATAGAAATGTTCAAGTACCTCAAGGGAATCAACAAAGTCCAGGAGGGTAGCATCTTTCAGAAAAAGAGATGTGTAAGAACAAGGGGACACAATCTAAAGATAGAGAGGGGATGGCTCAGGGGTAATGTGAAGAAATCTTTTTCACAGAGAGAGTGGTGGATGCATGGAACTGCCTTCCTGGGAGGTTGTTGAGGCTAAAACAGTGGGGATTCAAACATGCATGGGACAGACACAAGGCAATTGTAGGGGGGTGCAGGAAGTAGGCTGTTGGTTAACTAGAATCTGCAGCTTATCCAGTAGGTAGGGAAATGGGCAGACTGGGTGGGCCAAGTGGTCTTTATCTGCCATCAAAGTCTATGTTTCTATGTAACTCCTAAAGTGGGTGACAAGAATATATAATCGATTCTTGTAGACAATTTTGCCCTAAAATAGGTCTTCTGAGATACCTTCCCACTGATGGTAAAAGCGTCCACTAGGGAGGCCTGGTTAATTGAATTATTTAGACAAGAGACATCGCAAAAGGTTTTAATAGTTTTTAAACCCCTATCAAAGAGATACTGCTACAGTTAAAGTCTCCAGCTAGGATGATTTTTCCTATTGGTATATAAAATAGGTTGTATTTTATTGAATAATTCAATTCCAGATGCTTTAGTTTGGGAGGCATATACATTAATCAGCCTAAGATCTACTCCTGCTATCTCTACATCAAGCAAAAGGGCCCTACCAGGCTCTACATCCACCAAATGAATCAATTTAGCAGCTGGGTTAGATACAGAGATCCCCATCCCTGAACAACTATCTATCCCTGGAGACCAATAAAGGAAAAGGGGAACTGCTTTAAAGCATACCTAAACAACATTTTGACAACAAACTATTCAAAAATCTGACTCTGTAGGTGACTAAAGGAAAGGCTGCTGTATTCATTAATGCTAAAACTACATTTACATAATTTACCTAAATGTGGTTCCACAGCAGTTGAAAACTGTAAAATCAGCCTTCCAATTTCAAAAAAACTGCCTTACCTTCTTCCTAAAATGGCTGCCAAATGTGTTGGGTGATGACATCATTGGAGCCAAAGTCAATGAAATATGTGGCTCTCTATAGTGCCAACTGGTTGTTTTTTCCCCTTTGTGTAGAATTGTTTCACCCAAATGGTCAAAACCATTGCATTATTTTGTATAATGCACATGTCAGGCTATGGTTCTGTTCATTTTGTTTACTTTAACATGCTGAAAATGTGTTTTAATCCAATTGACTTTCTTTGTGGCAAACCACAGTGCAGTACACATCTTGAATAAACTGGTGGTCTAGTGGTTATGATGGATCCAGGATGCTGTAATGGGGGTGCTGGGGTGGTGTGCATGCTTAATATGCACTTTTTAACATTTTTATTAAACCTTTACAGTATATATTCTGCTATTATTCTTTTCTAGTACATTTTTGACAGAACCTACAAATGTAATCCATAGTTTGAATGTAAACATTTGTACAATCAATAAATCAGACTTCTTCAACAAAGTGAAATGCTGCAGCAGCAGCAGCTAGCAAGCATGTTACTATGTGGGGGTGGGGGCAGCCACACCCTTCACCACCCCCAAGAGCCACCACTTTTTTGTAGCAAAGTTCCTGTGCAGTCCAATGTTAGAGTTCATTCTTTCTCAAAACTCAAATATATGCTTGTCTTGTCTTCTTTTTCCATGGGAAATAATAATAATAAGAATTAGCATTTATATAGTGGTTTTCATACACATTGTATCCCAAAGTGCTTTACAAGCAATAATAGACTGGTAGTGAAGTGACTGAACGTGTAGTGGCAGCGATTTCATACATTAATATCCACACACAGCCTTGGACAATTGCGTGAACTGGTTTTATGGGAAGGGGAATGTTGGCCAGGACAATGGGGACAGGCAGTGATCAAGGTGCTGGCAGCCCCACATCTTATGTTCTCATAGTAATCTGCTCATATTTCTCTTCTTCTGTCGTCCCCCTTCCCTGAATATAGCAGTACCTTGCAAGAGTGGCCTTCTCAGCCCCTCCTCTGGTATTCATTCTTCACTATTCCTCCTCACACCAAAAACTGGTGAGCTTATCACCCTTCTGCATCATGAATGCAAGTAGTACAGTCCCGGTTTTATTTTGACATATCAAATATAAACATATCTTTCCAGTAAGTCAGGCTCATAGCAGCAGGGAACACAGGGAATGATGGACTTTCCTAACCTTAAAAGATCTTGGCTACTTTTGATTATGCACTATTAAATGATGGGTGTGCATATCATTGTGCATGTCATATAATAGTGCCTAATCATAGGTGGCTTAGGTCTTATATGGGTAGGAAAGCCTATTTTTCCACTTGTGCCATGCTGCTATCAGCCTGGCTTACCAGAAGATCATGTTTATTATTAATATGTAAATATAACACGGAAGACTGTACTAAACACATTCATGATGCAGAAGGGTAGAGAACTCATTGTTTTGTGGTGTGGGGAGCAGGTGAGAAGAATGAATGCCACAGAGGGACTGAGGAGGCCATTTCAGCACGGTACAGCTATATTCAGGTTAGTTGAAGACATGAAGGAGGATGCTAAGCAGGTCACTGGGAGATCTGAAATGTGGGGCTGCCAGCATCATGACCACTACCTGATTGTGAATGAGAGTAGCCAGCGATGACAACTACTCAGAGTGGCAGGGCTGCACCAAACTGTTACTTGAATTCAGTGTAGGGAGCTTACCCTCGGGTGGGGGGGGTGTTGATGTTTTTTAGGACAGTATTGAGGGAGTTGTGTATAGCTTATTCAAGATTTGGAAGGGTGGTAGCCAGCCAACTCACATTGTGAGTACAGCACAGAAAGTACTGGAGAAGAATTGTTGGGAACTGTCCTGCGGGGTTCTGCAGATCACAGATGAAGGAGTAGACTTACACTGGAAGTCAGGTGATTCACTCAAGGTATTAGTATGCCTCTCCTGCTAATAATATTGTTATCCTTTGTAAGTGCAGCCCTTATGAGGGCATGAACAGCAGTTTTTCTGGTGGTTCATGATGCTTATTGCTTGGCCCTCCAGGAAGACCTAGTTGTTGATTAATGAGGTGGGAAAAAAACACAACAGGGAACTGTACATATTACCTTCACTATGCAGAAGGGTGGTGATCCATTCAATGTTTACTGTAGGAGCAAAAGTCAAACATTGAGAATGTGGACTGGAGAGTGATTTGGGAGGCATTTTTAACAGTGTCAGCTGATAATGCATATCAGTATAGGTGTGCACAACTCTATGTGGTACAAGATTACAATCTGAGGTGTGATAATTCTCTTCATGAGACCGCAAGCTCATATGCAGCCCCATGCAGTACTAAGGACAGGGTATGGATGGTGGGGTGTTCAACAGAAGGCAGGCTAGGTGTAGGGGGTTCACATGGAAAAAGAAAGCCTTATTTGTGGATTAACAAGAGAGCATGAGCTTTGGAACTGAACAAGACCAGTACTTTGCTGTATGACCCTGAGCAAGTCATTAAACTCCCTTGTGCTCCCAGGCCAGACCTGTAAACAAGCTTTCAGCTTAGTGTATCTTTCCTGGTTAACAAAAAACAAAATTCAGTGCATCATATAACCACTAGATCATCAGGTATTTGAAGTGTTGTAATGTAATGCAGTTTGCCAAAGAAAAAGTCAGCTGGATTGCAAAACATTTTCCACAAGTTAAAGTAAACAAAATGAACAAAATTATAGCCTAACATATACTGAAATCCATGAGGTAATACATGGTGTTGATCATTCTGGTACAACAATTCAAGCTAAAGAGAGAAAGAAGAACTAGTTAGCACTATAGAAATATAAGTGGATCTCTGTCTCTGACTCCAATGACGTCATCATGACTCATTACTTAACACACTTGGCAGACATCTTAGGGAGAAACCAAAGCTGTTTTTTGAAAGTGAAAGGCTGATGTTTACATTTTTCAAAAGCTATGAAACTACATTTATGTTATTTACACAAATGCAGTTTTAGCATAAATGTAAACAGCAGCCTTTACTTTACCTTGCTAAGAAGCCAGATTTTGGAGTTTGTAGTTTTAAAAAACTGCTTGTTTAGGTACCCTCAAGAGAGGCACACTAAGCTGAAGCTTGATTCCAGGTGCAACCTGGGAGCACAAGGAAGTTAAATGACCTGCTCAGGGTCACACAGTATGCAAGTGGGGACTGTGGGATTCAAACCCAGGTCTCCAGGTTTGCAGCTCAGAGCCTTAAACCACTGCACCATACTGCTTAAATCTGACCCCACAACCAGGCAGTACTAGCAGTTTCTATGTCTAGTATAGTATGCAGCCTGGTGTCTTGAAAAAATATGAAGTCAAACATATGGTCTGCAAAATGAGCAAAAGTCAAAGTTCTCTTCCATTCTGACTTAATGCTGTTGACATTCAGTGATGCCAATGAGAAGTCATACAGGGAAGATTTCATAAATGTACTCAGTTGGGGGGGGGGGAGGTCTGGATGTTTTTTAAGCCATGCCCTAGTCACCATGCATTTTTTTCTTAACCTTAGCTGTAGGAACATCTTGTACAGATTCACCCTCAGATCCCCCTTCTGGTTAAGAAGAATGTACTGATGTCGAATTAGAGTTAGATTCAGCTTCTGCCTCACTTTCATGTAATGCAGAATATTTATTTTGCAGCTGTATAACCCCAGATGTAGTAGGGGTTTGTTGTGTTGGTGTTTTATTTCTTAACCCTGTGCTCCTCTTTTTGGGTATCTGAAAGTCATCTACCAGGTGAAGGGGGAGGCATCACCAAAGACTCCATTGATGGAGGTTTCTGCTCTTGTCTTTGTGGCAAGGGAACTATAGCACCAGTGTCTAAAGAAGCTAAAGCAGTGCTGGGTGTAAATGAATTGTCAGTGGGTGGGTTAGCTGTCACCACCATTATGGGAGAAGCTGATGACCCCTGAGGGGATGTCCTACAAGAGTCCCTTGAATTTACTGATCTACTGGCTGTGTTAACATAATGATCCTCTATTGCAAAGTCTGCAACTATCGTATTGTGCACAGCCCATGGACAATCCATGAAGGAATGTCGTTCTTCACATAAGGAGCACTTAGGTGGACTGCAACAATAAAATGCTGAATGTCCCATTTCCCCACATTGTGCACATTTAGAAATATGACACGTGCAACTCAAGTGGTGGGCTGAGCCACATTTGTAGCAATGTCGTGGCTGGCCAAGGTAAAAGATAAAGCCACTATCCCTTCCCAAGTAGAAGCAGTTAGGCAGGTGTTGTATGTTCGTATCAGTGTGCAGCAAATTGATTTTAAATCTCCACCCTCCATTCCAAAAACCCTCTTTATCAATGATGAATTCAGGGTTCCCTTATAGTTTGCACCTCTTCTCAAGCCAATAAATAATTATTATCACCTTCACACCCTCATTAGGAAATATGATTGTGATAATTTTAAAAGTTTGTATCATAAGGGGAATAGCTTGAAAGTCTTGCCATAATGGATTTGTTTTTATTTGATCATATTTAATCCAAAATCTATCCAGGAAGTCTTGTGATCTGAAACTGACATCAAAAGAGTTCTCCCCTGGTGTGTGAATCAAAGTGTATACTTGTGCAGGAAAAAAAAAAACGTAGATTACTTTAACAACACTTTTTCCCATTTAAAACCTGTCTGGTAATTCATCAGTTCTCCCCAAATAACATAGTCTCACAGCAGTTCTATGTTTTGCTAGCTCAGTTGGTTTCTAAAATAAGCTAGCGTAAGTTTGGGCAGAGTTTTGTGTAGAGGTATATGGGTCAGCAGTTTCCTGATCCCCATCCCCAAACTGTTCAGGCAGTCTTATTTCCATTTCCACTTGTGTATCTGTGTGAACATCATTTAAATCTTCAGTAGGCATATCCATGGGGAAATAACTCACCGATTCTGGTTGGGGGATTGTCATGCAGTCTTCCTGTTTATCTGGTTGCAAATTAGGGGGAAGAGCATCTAGCTGTTCAGTATCAGCTGGCCATTATTCTGCACAACGTCCCAAATCGGGATCTCTGGATCAGGAATTCAACTCCAATTTTGCAGCTGTTTCCAGCCTGCTTTTTCTAATGCTCGCAATGGTGACCAATTTACCCCATGGACCAGATCCTCTGCCGATATTTGAGGAACCAGACTACGGGGAGAATTTAGATGCTCTTCCGGAGTAATTCCTGGTCCAGAGGATACAAATACTTTAGCAGGTATTGAAGCAGTCAAATCTGGAGAAGTACTCACCCCTCGTTTCCATTTCTTCTCCTCCTCCTCCTCTGCCGCAGAACTTACAGCCTGTTTTTCCAATGTGGCTAGTTCAGCCTGTAGTTGTCGGTGTCTCTTTGCAATCTGCTCTGCTATTTCCAGTGAATGCTGTGCTATAGAAAATCCCTGTAAACACCCCTCATCTGGAGAGGTAAAAGCTTGCAAGATATTATCCTGTAGAGTCACTATCGAACTTGAACTGTCTGCGAATTCAGAGGCATTGTGCTGGCCACCATTCCGGTGCTCCCCAGCCACCTCAGATGCAGCCGCCACTGCCACTGCCACAGCTTGAGAACCTTCTCCTTCCATGCACACACACTGGAATCCTCCATTGTCAGGACAGGAAGCAGGGCCCCCTGCTGTCCAAGTAGGGGAAGTTTTTGTTTAAAACCAAAAACAAACTATGCAAAGGAACTTATTCAAAACAAAACCAATAAATACATAAACAAAATTAAAAAATATTACATAAAAATATGATCACAGTACCTAGAATGACTCATTCTTTAGCCTATACATTCAAAGTTACTCCACATATTCAACATTTGTTTTTCCCCATACATTTTCAACTCTTTCTGAACTATCCCATCTAGTTCAGCTTCGATTTTAAATAACAGTTCAGAGTGATGTCTTTATTCTGTATAAATCTCTGACACCTCACTTGCCAGATAGCCCACTTTATAACTGCAAACATCAGATACAGTGTGTGCTTGTCCCACTTACTCCATTCTTCCGTCAGTTGTCCATATACTAATATGTCATAATTAATCCCTTCAAACTGCTTAATACCCCATGTATCTGCCTACTGCTTCCAGAATGGTCTAATGTAATCACAGTCAAAAAATAAGTGACTCATTGATTCTTCAATATTAATACAGTTCTGTCCCAGCCATAATCTTTCATCAGTTTTCTTGTGTTTCAAATTTCCTTTAAGCTGCAACTTCCCATGACTACTTAGCCAAATTGTTTCCCTTATCTTATGAGGTATTCTTTTCTCTAACAGCTTCTAGAATTAGACCTTCTTTCACCCTCTGTGGTACTAGGAAAAGAGGTGTCTCATAAAATCTGCTCTGAAGCACTTCTTTATAAAGCTGCTTCCTATTTTTTGTTAGTATCATGTCCACTGCTACTTTCCAGGTATCCAAATATTTCGTGACTATTTTAATATATTCTGGCAATGTTTCCCCGTTCTTTTTCTTATACCCATTCTCACCCCAAGAGGCCACCATCTCTTCTTTCCATTCTTCTCCCAAAGTACCCCAAATATCATTCTTACCTTGCAATACTGGCAATATAGTAGCATAAACAAAATATTTATAAAAAACACTATAGGATTTAACATATGTAGGCCCCCATCTGCTAAAGGTCTGTATGTATGATTCCTTTTAACGGGGTTTAATCTATTTCCCACAAAAGCTGAGAAAATAACCATAAGATCTTAGTCTGATCCTTCCAAGAAATAAGAAATACATATGCAATATATAGAAAGATGGGTACAATAAAAGTTTTTAATATGTATATCCTTTTTTGTTTGGTCATTTCCAAGCTTACCATCTCTCAACTTTTTTCTGTGCTATACTTATTTTCTTATCCCGGTTTTCATGTATAGGGTCGTGTCCACCAAAGCTCACTCCTAAAATTTCTGTACTTCCTTGCACAATTTCTATGCTTCCATTTCTGTTCACTGGAATCTTCCCTATGACTGGACTCTTACTTTTACCCTTATTAACCTTTATACCTGTCACATTCTGATTATTTAAAAAAAAAACTTAGACATTCTTTCCCCTGAAGTCTGGTCTTTCAGTAAAAAAATGCAATCATCAGCATATGACAGAGTTTTGTAAATGCTTCTTTTATCATATTCCATAGCTTTAATATTCCTCTCAGTTTCTATTCCTCTCAACAAAGAGTCCAGACATAAGACATATAGGAGAGGGCTCAGCGGGTATCCTTGATGGACCCCATTATATATGTATATTGGAGCACCCAAATGTCCATTTATCATAGGTAATACCTGAGCTTCATTGTGCAAACTTTTTACCGATCCTATAAATTCATCTGAGAACCCATACTGTTTTAAGACTTGCCATATGTACTCATGCTTTACAACATCAAAGGTTGTTTCTTGATCTATTAGATACAATAGCCCTTCCCATTCACCTTTTTGCCCTTTATATACAAGCTGTCTTATATATATATATATCACATTTTGCCTTATGTTCCTTCCTAGAATTGCACATGATTGTGTTGGAAGTACTAAGGTTTGTGCTTGCTCCATTAATCTTTTGTTTATAATTTTTTGCCAACATTTTATAGTCTGTGGTCAACAAACTGATAGGCCTCCAGTTTTTCATATCCTCCCTGTCTCCTTTGTTATGGAGAAAAATTGTGACCCCTTGTTTCATACCCTCTGTTAGAACATTTTTGTGAAAAACATAGTTGCACACTATTCCCAACATAGGAGTGAGCATTTCATCAAACATTTTGTAGAAACAGTTTGAGATTCCATCTACCCCTGGTGTTGTATTATTTGTCAGTGAAGCAACAGTTTCTTTAATTTCTGCATCCCTAATATGTTTTTTAACCTCCTCCTTCCCCTGTGGGCCTATGACTGGTACTTGGATTTGATCCCATAATCTGTCAGTCTCTTTTATGTTCTTCCTCTGGAACTTCTCCCTTCAAATGTCTTGGGCTATTTTTTTAAATATTCTCTGTAGCTGTATGTACATTCCCTTCCTTATCCTTTAAACCATACATTACCCTATTTTCTAGTCTCTCTTTATTACTTACAGATGGATTAGTCTGAGGCTTTGTCCCCTGAGTTCCACATGTTTGTTCCAATAATAAAGATCTCTCCCTATTATATTGGTACTCCCACATCTGATTTTTTATACCTTGTATTTTTTCTCCACAGTTTTGTCTTGTTTCATTTTGAGCTGTTATTTCTTTATACAGTTTATCTCTCAAACTAAGATGTTTGATATTATGACTTCCCTTTATTGTTTGCTTCCATAATCATTAATGATTTAATATCCCTTTTTGTGTCATCCCACCATTCCAAAGTATCTTTGTACAAATCTAATAGAAAGATTCTTGCTGCCAATATATCCTTAATATTTTCTATTATTTGTTCATCCTGCCAAGTAGGGGAATTTCCCCAGTGTTCAGGCAAATTTCCCCCATTCACTAAAAATACCACCAACAGCTTAATCTAGTTCAATGTCAGTTGGCATCCATCTGTATCCCCTTCCCTGGGATGAAGCTGAAGATAGGCAGAATTGTCTAGTCCTCCTTCCCAGTCAACAAAGACTAAATGAAGACAAAAAAAATGTTTACATCCCGAAAGGTGATTTTGTGATCCCTGTGCAAAATCACCCTTTGACAAGAGTTGAACATTTTCTCTGCCCATGTTCATGAGGAGGGGTCATAAGAAAGCTATGTTGAAAATTTAGTGTAAAAATATTAAAAAACAACATTATGAGCCTATGCTGAACTTTGTGAATGCAGCCTCATAACATTGGTAATTTTCAATATTTTTACCCTACATTTATAACAGAGCCATATCTTTACAGCATCTCATGAATGTGACAGCTGTCATTTTTCAAATCCTGGCCAAAATGTTTTTTTTTACATCACGAAAGGTGATTTTGTGGTCCCTGCTCAAAATTACCTTTTGGGCAGGAGTTGAAGATTTTCTCCACCCTTGTTCATGAGATGGGGTAATAAGAAGGCTATGTGTAAAATGTTGTGTAAAAATATTAAGAGACAAATAATTTATGAACCTGTGTTGAATTTTGAAAGTGCAGACTCATTACTTTGGTAATTTTCAATATTTTTACCCCAAATTTATTTCATAGCTATATCTTTATTGCATCTCATGAATGTGACAGCTGTTATTTTTCAAATCCTGGCCAAAATGTGTTTTTTTTAACTCCGGAAAGGTGTTTTCACGGCCCTGTGCGAAATTACCTTTTGGGCAGAAGTGGAAAATGTTCTCTGCCCTTGTTCATGAGGAGGAGTAATAAGAAGGCTATGTTGAAAATTTGGTGTAAAAATATTGAAAACCAATAAAGTTATGAGCCTACATTGAATTTTGCCAATGCAGCCACACAACTTCGGTAATTTTCAATATCTGTACTCCAAATTTTTCAACACAGCCATTACTTTAGAGCACCTTATGAGTGGGACAGCTGTCATTTTTCAACTCTGGCCCAAAATCTGTTTTTGCATCCTGAAAGTTGATTGAACCTTTAGGCCAGGAGTTGAATATTTTCTCTGCCCTTCTTCATGAGGCATGGTTTTAACAAGGATTTGTTGAGAATTTGGTGTAAAAATATTAAAGAAATACATTTTCAATATTTTTACCCCAGATTCCTCAGCTGCAGCCCTATTGGGTCTGGCCAGATTTTGTTACTTTAGGCATGTCAGCACTACAGAAATCTGCAGTCCAGTTGCACAGATTCCTGCTTCCAAGTCAGCAGACTCTGATGGTATTGAGACCAAACCTCTAAAGATTGTGGCCAAAGAATTAGCCTTTCCTGTTGCCAGGTCAATTTAGTTATCTTTAATGATTGGTGTTGTACCAGACCTATGGAAAACATCCCCACATTACACCTATCTTCAAAAAAGTGGCACCCAAATTATTACAAAATTATAGACCAATTGCCATACTCCCTGCCCTGAAAACAAATTCTTGAAAAAGTGGTGGCTTCTCAACAAGTACAATACCTCTCCACTTACAACCTCCTATCCCCCCAAGAACATGATTTTCAGAATGGTCACAGCAATTCAGCTGCCCTTCTCACCTTGATGAATGATATTGCCCTAGCCATGAACTCCGGCAACCTTACTAGTGCCGTTTTCATCAATCTGATGAAGGCATTTGATCTTGTGGCTCATTCCTTTCTCACCAGTAGCCTAGCAAACCTTGGTATTTCACAAACTGCTATGCCCTGGTTCTGTAATTATCCAACAAATAGATCACAGAGAGTCATGTACAGCTCCTCCTCCCTATATGACCCTGCCCCAATTGTAGGAGTCCTACATGGCTCCATTCTTGGACCACTTCTGTTCCCCATCCATATAATTATCTCACTGCTCTGCTATCCTGTATGCTGATAACCTAATGTGTAATACACCTTCCAGTAGTATTGGCCTAATAAACTAACTTAACAACTGATCTGCAGCCCATTCACTAGTAGCTGTTAACAAATAAGATAATTCTGAATACGTCTAAAACATGGTCTATGCTGTTTGGTATGTGTGCCAGACTAAGAGCCTGCCCATCCCCTCTAATCATAACTTATCAAGACAATACCTTAGTCCTCTTTGTCTCCACTTTCATCTACCTTGGAGTCACTTTCAACCCCTCACTGGACTACTCTTTCCATGTCTCCAGCACATGCAAATCAATAAACTCCATGCTGGCTGCCTCCTATAAAGTGAGCTGCAACCTCATATCACAAGCTTGCCATGCCACTGCCCAAGGAATGCTCCTTCCTACTCTCCTGAGTGGGATGTTTGTACAACAATATTTGTCACTTTGCATTGGCATCCCCCCAGCTACCTCAACAATGTTCATTATATGACATGCAAGGCTGGCTAATCTCATCCCCCTTTAGGGAATATAGCTCTAGCACTGCTATTTTCAACATCCTAAACAATGGGCTACCCAAATCCCTTTGTTGCATTACTTAAACCTGTAAATACAGTAGTACCTACCCCTTAAGGTCTTGTGAAAATGCACTTCTGGCTGTCCTCAAGATTAGAACCTGTACTGGGAGATCATCCTTCATGTATGCAACTCCTAACCTATGGAATTCCATCCTACCTGATATACACCGCTGTCCCTCCGTTCCTTGTTTTTGACTCAAATACCATGAATATATCTTCAACTTGGTTCACTGTGCATGTCCTTGAACCTGTACAATCTCTGTAATGTAGCTATCATGTTTACGTTTGTTAATGTACATACTGTAATTTCTCTAAGTGCTGATGTATGTTCCGGTTACCCATAGGAAATACTGTTCCTGTTTCCCCACATAAGATTCTGTAGATCCTTAATGTCATAATGTATAATTTCCTCATTGGTATAACTTCTTGCTATTGTATTTAATCTTACCTTGTACTGAACCTGCCTATGTAACTTTCCTGGGTCATGCCTAAAAATAGGCAATGTTTGCCTAGCGCCCTTACCTAGTTAACCAAAACTAAACATAAAATTAAAAAACCTATAGCAGCAGTGCAATGAAACTGAAAAAAACATTTTACCCTATCTGTTTTTCACTGTAAAAGATTCCAAGCATCTTGTAGTTTTATTAGGCAGTAACATTTTCTATTTTCACCAAAATATGAGTATTTTATAAATGTTTTCATTTATTTTTTTTCTCAGTAAATAAAGCTGGCCACCACATATGACTTGAAATTCCATTGTAGACCTAGTAATGACTAGGATCAAGAAAATAAACAGAAAAATGTGTTGTGCGGGATAGGAGTTATCAAGAAAAGAAGTTTTGACAGGCATGGTAATATTTTCAGTGGCTGAAGCTGACACTAGCTTTTTAGAAGATCATTGTTCATTGCATTGCTGCTTTCAGATTCACTGCAGTACATCTCAGTTACAGGGGTATACATGTGCTGAAGTCAGAAGCAACAAAAGTAAATTGCCTGTGAGGAGCAGAATTTACTACTTACATTTTCATAGGTCATGTTGTATTCAATTGTTTGATTATACTCAGGGCATGCTTGAGCAGTGACATGTCTTTCCAAGCGGAACTCCTATTGGTCTGGTTTCAGAGAAACAGACATTGTCAGCAGAACATGGACTTGTGATCCATCTACTCTGCCCAGCCCTACTGTAATTTAATAATTTTACAGTGTATGGTAGGGACTTGTTCTGCATATAAATCCATCCTAGCTGAAATGTTTCACCATAGTTCAAAGGTCATAGAATGTGGTAGTACCCTACAAGGGTACAACAACATTTCAGCTAGTTTGGAAAGCGTACGAGCCACAGGTAAACCGATGCAACAGAAATGGCAGAATCAACCAGATACAGACTCACTGCAGCAGCGGCATAATTATTTGAAAAATCTCATGGATGCAGGATCAACCAGATATTAGAAAAAAACAACAGTGCAGGATCAACCAGATATCTTCATTTATAAATTAAACAAATTTAGGATGAATCAGGTATTTAAATTTACTCACAAAATTAAATGCCATTCATTCCGATAGCCATCTTCTTGCTAAGTGAAAAGTTCAAATGTCATGTTTTTTTTATAAATTCCTCCCAAACATGATTTTCAACCAGTCAGATTCCATGCTGTACACATAGAGATGTCCTATCCTTAACACTAAGCCTAGCAACCAGCCCTGAGCCCTGCAATAAAACACAGCAGTGAACAATCTTTTTTTACAAAAAAGTGATAAAAGAATGTAAAAATATTTTGGCGGCACCATACACTATAAAAAATACTATCTGTGCAACTCTGTGCTCAACCAGTGTGTTTGGCCACCTCTGAATTCTGATTCCCAAGGATCTCTCGAGCTCAGAGGGACTTAGAACCCCTCTGTGGCAGAACACACTGGTTGTGCATAGTTGTCCATCTCTGTTTTTACAAGGACCTTGGTAGTCCTTCATCCCTCTTTCCTCACTCCTCTTTTGGTGTAGTCTTCAACTGTCCCATATGCCTTTTCCATCTGTGCCTACATACCCCCACCAATTTCACACAGACTACTTCCATTGGTAGCCTAGTTCACCCTTTCACCAACCTTTCTATGAAGAACTGTTTTATAATGTCCCTCTTAAATCCCTTGCTAGCTTTATTGAGTTCTTTGTAGTGGTTATGTTCCCATGCAGTGGACAAACCTCTCTGCTGTCTACTTTGTTAAACCTGTGGAGGTATTTGTACATTTCTGTCACTTCCCCCCCCTCTACCTTATTGCCTCCACTGTATACGAGTTGAGATTTGTAAACTTCTCACTGTAAGTCATGTCCTGCTGCCTCAGAATCTTTCTGTATCACAGCGGCAGAATCACATTTTTCCTCTGCTGCTAAAACCCCTTTCTATACATCCCAGCATTCCTTTGCCTTCCCCACTACCCTGTTTCACTTTCTGTTGCCTTCAGATTGTCTGCTATTATTACATAGAAACATAGAAACATAAAATTTGATGGCAGATAAGGGACCGCTTGGCCCACCCAGTCTGCCCATTTCCCTACCTAATGGATAAGCTGCAGATCCTAGTTAACCAACATCCTACTTCTTCCTAACACCACACCTTAGA
This sequence comes from Neoceratodus forsteri, assembly GCA_016271365.2. Classification (NCBI taxonomy): domain Eukaryota; kingdom Metazoa; phylum Chordata; order Ceratodontiformes; family Ceratodontidae; genus Neoceratodus; species Neoceratodus forsteri. The sequence continues at coordinate 755,556,022 of CM028130.1, read as the reverse complement.
ATTGCCTTATGACTGTCCCATGCATGCTTGAATCCCACCACTGTTTTTGACTCCACAACCTCCTCCAGAAGGCCATTCCATGCATCCACCACCCTCTCTGTAAAAAAAATACTTTCTTACATTACCTCTGAGCCACCCACACCCTCTATCTTCAAACTGTACCCCCTTGGTCTTGCACACCTCTTTTTCTGAAAGATGCTACCCTCTTGGACTTTGTTGATTCCCTTGATGTACTTGAAAGTTTCTATCATGCGCCCCCCCTCCTGTCCTCAAGGTTATACATATTAAGCTCCTTAAGTCTCTCTTCATTTGTTTTCCGGTGCAGACCCTGCACTATTTTAGTTGTCCTCTTTTGGACTGCCTCCATCCTGTTTATGTCTTTGTGGAGACTGGGTCTTCAGAACTACATGCAGTACTCCAGATGGGGTCTCACCAGCTGTCTGTACAGAGGGATAACAACTTCATGTTTTCTACTGGTGAAACCTCTCCCTATGCATCCCAGTATCCCCCCAGCCCTCCTTACTGCCCTCTCACATTGCTTTCCCACATTTGGGTCATCTGATAGGACTACCCCCAGTTCCCTTTCCATTTTTGTTGTTGTTTGTATCTCACCCCCCATTGTGTACTCTTCCCCTGGGTTTTTGTTTCCCAGGTGCATTACTTTGCACTTCTTAGCATTGAATCTAAGCTGTTATACATTTGACCATTCCTCCAACCTTGCCAAGTCCCTTTTCATCCTTTCCACCCCTCCTTGTGTATCAACTCTGTTGCAGATCTTTGTGTCATTTACAAAGAGACATACTTTTCCTTCCAGTCCCTCTGCAATGTTGCTTATAAAGACATTAAAGAGGACCGGTCCTAGTACTGAACCCTGCAGTACCCCACTAGTAATCCCCCCTTTCTTCAGAGTGGAATCCATTTACTATTACCCTCTGTGTCCTGTTCTCCAGCCAATTCTTTACCCAGGCTACCATCTTGGGACCCACTCCCAGGCTGGCTAACTTGTGTATTAATCTTTAGTGTGGGACTGTGTCAAATGCCTTTCTAAAGTCTAGGTAGGCCATGTCCACAGGCCCTCCCTGATCTACTACTTTGGTCACCCAGTCAAAGAAATAAATTAGATTCACCTGACATGACCTTCCCGCTGTGAATCCATGCTGCCTTGGATCATGTGCCCCACTGGACTCTATGTACTCGACAATTCTTTCCTTCAGAAGTGATTCCATCATTTTCCCCTACCACTGAGGTTAAACTAACAGGTCTGTAGTTGCCTGCTTCTGCCCTGCTCCCACTTTTGTGAAGTGGAATCACATCTGCCCTGCTCCAGTCCTCTGGCACCACCCCATCCTCCCATGATTTGTTAAAGAGGGTAGTCAGTGGTGTCACTAGTTCTACCTTTAGTTCTTTTAGAATTCTGGGATGAATCCCATCAGGCCCCATTGATTTGTTCACCTTCAGTTTTAAGAGTTCTTTCAGAACCCTTTCTTCTGTAAATGGGTTGCATCAACTTCTATATCCAGAGTGTTTCTGTTGTTTGGTTTAGGTACCTCCCCCTCTTCATTTGTGAATACTGAGCAAAAATATTTGTTTAGTATCTCTGCCTTTTCATAGTCACCCTCTGCCCACCCCCTTCCCCTTTATTAAGCCTCACTATCCCTCCCATGGTCTTCCTTCACTCCTTGAAGTACCTATGAAAGGTTTTATCCCTCTTCTTAACTGTGTTGGCTATCTTTTCCTCAGTTTGGGCCTTTGCTGTTCTGACTGCCTTCCCAGCTTCCTTTTGCTTTAACTGATACAATTCTCTGCTCTGCTCCTTCTGTGATTCCTTGTACATCCTGAATGCTTTCTTTTTCTCCCTAACCTTCCTTGCCACCTCCTTTGAGAACCATAGTGGTTTCTTACATCGTTTTTTTTTATTTGCTTCACACAAAGGCTTGTTGCCTCTGTGATGGCAGTTTTGATTACTCCCCATTGTTCTTACACCCCGCCTTCCTGCCTATTTGCTAATGCATTCTTTAGGCACTCACTCATTTTGGCAAATTCAGTCCTCCTGAAGTCCAGTACCTTTGCCTTTGTATGGCTTGACTCTACTGCTGTGTTTATTGTGAACCATACTATTTGATGGTCACTGGTTCCCAGAAGGCTACCCATTTCTAAATCTGTGATCCTCTCACCATCTCCATTTGAGAGTACCAGGTCTAAGATTGCTCCCTCTTGAGTGGATTCTAGTACTAGTTATCTAAGGCATGCCCACTGTAGGGCATTTAGAATGACCCCACTCTTAGAAGTGGCTGCTGAAAATGTACTCCAAGTAACATCTGGCATATTCAGATCCCCCACCAGCAATACCTCCCCATTTTCTGCCATTCTAAGGATACTTCCTATCATTTCCTCATCCCTGTCCTCCCCCTGAGATGGGGATCTGTATACAACCCCTGTGTGGATTGTGGTGCCATTGCCCCTCTCCAAATTGACCCACAGTGCTTCCTCTCCTCCCTGTTTACCCTTTTGTTCTGTAACTTTGATTCCTTCCCTTATGTAGAGAGCTACTCCTCCTCCTTTTTCACCCTCCCTGTCCCTCCTGTAGATAGTGTATCCTGGTATGTGTATGTCCCAGTCATGGTTCTGTGTGTACCATGTTTCTGCGACTGCCACAATATCCAGATCTTCCTCCTCCATCAAGGCCACTAATTCAGGAAGCTTGTTACCCAGACTATGGGCATTAGCACTCATTGCTCTCCATTTTTTGTGGCTTTACCTCTTGTAGCACTATGCCTGTCCTCATTGACTTTGCTTTCTCCATTCACCCCTGTCCTGCTCCCTACTGACCATTGTACCTTGGTCTTTCCCTCATTTAGTACCCTGTTTTGTAGGAGGAGGCTGGGAATTCCCTGCTGCTTATCAGTGCCTCCCCCCTTGACTAGTTTAAAAGCTTGCCAATGAAGCATTTAAACTGATTGCCCAGAAGACTTGTTCCCTTCCTGGACAGTTCCCTTCCTAGGCTTTTCTCCTGTGTCTACTCTCAACCATAGTCCCCCACTTTGTATTCAGATGTTGTGGCCCTATATGCATTGCTTTGCACTTCTTGAATTAAATTTAAACTTCCAAACCCATACCACTTCTCCAGGCCTTTCAGATATTCATTCACACTTCTTACCACTCCTTGCTGTCTACTCTTCATCAGATCATTGTGTCATCTGTGAAGAGACAAATCTTTCCCTGAACCCCCCAATTCAACATCACAGGTAACAATGTTGAAGAGGACTGCTCTCACGACTGATCCCAGAGGAACCCCACTGGTGATCTCTGACCTCTGAGTATCCCCATTGAGGAAAACTCACTAAGTTCTCTCCTTTATAAATTTTTTGCCCATTGTGTGATTTTATTCACCATCCCAGGTTCCCCAGATTATTAACTATCCATCCATGTGGGACAGAGTTGAAAGCTTTCCTGAAATTGAGGTACAGCATGTCCATCACATTCACCTTGTCTACAACCTTCATAACCCAATAAAAGAAGTTGATCAAGTTTTACTGACACAATCTCTGCCAAGTGATCCAGCTACCTACTTCCTTATAGAATATAGTGATCTGCTAGATACGCCTAAAAGGAGGATCATATCAAGAAAAAATTATTTAAGTATTTGCAGGTGGACAACCAAGTGTCTGCCACTTTTTATTTTTTCTGTAAGCTACATAAGAATCAGATGCACCCTCCAAGTAGACTGATTTGTCTCTGGGGTGAGATCCTTGACTAAAAATCTTTCTAAATGTATCAATGTCTTTCTACAGCAGCCCTTCTTAGTTTCAGGTCCAATGTCAGTGACATCATGGATGTCCTGCAGAAATGTAATGGTTTTACATGGAATGAAAGCTTTACTTGGTTTGGTATAGATGTGGAGGTACTTTATACTTCCATTAGACACTGTGATAGCAATAGGCCAACCAATATATATTTTTTATAAGTAGCCCTGAAAAAGAGTCAATCTCTATCCTAATTTTCCCTGAAGGGCTTTAATTCATACTGCAGCATAACTTTTTCACTGTTTATAGGGAGTCCTACCTACTTAGCTGTGTAGGATGGTGACAAGTGAAACCACAGCACCATCATTTGCAAATTTGTTTCTGGGGTCATGAGAGGAAGAAACAGTATTTTATGTTGTGGCCAACCTATATATAAGTTGCTTAGGAGTGTTATGAGTGTTTGCTTTGCAGACAAAGTTGCTAACTGCAAACTACACCACAGAAAGATTGAAGTCCTAGAGGATACTCAGACTTAGGTATAAGGCTGATTAGACTATTGATGAAACCAAAGACGATATAAAATGCAGAGGTATATGCACCGTTGGGAGACATGAGGGATGTCTATCATTAAGGAGACTGTAAAGCAAAGACAGACAGGATTATGAGGCACTGCCAAAACAATGGGCTTGGGGAGGAGAATGATGCTTACCGATGTTTTCAGACTGACTACTTCTAGAAGGACACAGAAGAAAAGCAGAATATTCACATGAAAATTACATAATAGAAAAAATGCTATGATTCATTATATAGTTACAGGAGTTCAAAGGTTCATTTAAAAATATCTGAAGGGTATTCTGCTAAGCACAAAAATGTAAACATTAAAATAAATACACTTTGAAAATTCCATAAATACAGGGACTGACAAACATTTGTCAATGCTGAATGTTCACCACTTGCATTGCTCTTGTACTGGGTCTCACATACAGTATGCACATTTTACTATATATTTCCCAGGACAGACCTGATAAAATGCAGTATCTCATTTTCAGTGGTGTCCTGTTTTGCACATTTTTAGATTGTATTCACTCAGGATATGCCAGCTGAGAGGCAATATCTAATTTTCAGCTGTTTCCTGCTTTTTTACCCCAAATTTCCAACAATATTTTTATGACCTGACACAATGATCAAGACAGATGGAATTTTTTAAAACCCATTTGAAAGGTGATTTTGCAATGGGACTATGAAAGCAAGTTTCAGAGGGGATTTTAAAAATGACACCTATCATGTTCAGGAAATGGAGTAACACAAGGGAAATGTTGAACATTATGAGTCAAAATCTGCAAACATAATTTTATGAGTAAACACTGGAACTGTTCAATGTTTCTTCATAACTTAGTTGTTTTTTCATGTTTTGACCCCGAGTTTTCAAAAGTCTTTGTATGACCACTCTTTCTGAACATGACAGGTGCCATTTATAAAATAGTGTCTGAAATGCTATTTTGTGCCAAAAGTGTGAAGACATGATTTAGCCAGGATATGAAAAATGACTGCTGTCACATTAATGTGGTGGTGTAAAAAAAATGACAATATTGGAAATTTAGGGTCAAAATATTGAAAATTACCAAAGTTATGAGCATACACTCATAACATTGCTGTTTTTTTAATATGCTTTGCCCAGATTGTCAGCATATCCTTCTCATTGCCCCACCTAAAGAACAAGGGAAGAGAACATTCTCAAACCCTGCCCAAAAGTTGATTTTATGCCACAAGTGTAAAGACACATTTTGGCCATGATTTAAACAAGCATTTGACAATGCCGAATGTTTGCCGAATGTTTGCTTGCTGACATTGGCATTGGTAGTGTAGAAGTTACAGAGCTGCTCTCTATATCTCAACACCCTCCCCAAAGCCTGTTCTGGTAAAATCCTGCTGTATGCAGATGACGCCGTCATTTTCGCCACCCACCGAAACCCCAGCTCCCTACAAGACTCCTTGCAACAAGCCTTTGGTGATGCCGAAGCCTGGTTCAAAGAGCACAGACTTGTACTCAATCTAAAAAAAACCAAAGCAATGCTCTTTGCCCATCCCCAAAACAAATCTAGAAATTTCCCACTCCACATCCTCCCTGGCTCCAAGCATCCTCTTGATCTAGTCCGCCTGTACAAATACCTTGGGGTCTTCTTTGACTCAGCACTCACATTCCATGACCACATAGATAATCTAGCCTCTGCTACGAACACGCGGCTAGGCATCCTTTACCGCTATAAGCACTGCCTCCCCCCCATTGCCCTCCGACTTGCAGTCACATCATCAATACTGTCCCTTGTAGACTATGGCTTGCCTGTATGGTGCTGCAGACACGACCGCCTCAATAAAATTCACCTCACCTTGAATAAGGCCTGTAGATTAACTATGGGTGCCCTAGGCTCACACATACCTGCAGACTATATGATATGGCCAGGCTATTTAACCTGGACGAACGGCTCAGATTCTAAACCTGCCTCATTACAAAAAACCCTCCTTGGACTATCCCCACCTGGTCTGACAACCTCTATCCACCTTTGCCAACCCTTAGTCAATACTCGTAACACCTCTAAGGCCACCCTCCTTGTCCCTAGGCTCAGGACCACACATGGGCTAAGGTTCTTCTGCTACAGAGCTCCCTCCTGGTACAACACTCTCCACACCTCCATCACTGACACCCGTACAATCTCCCATTTCAAAATCTCACTCCGGAATCATCTCTTTAGCATGCGTAGCTGTTCCTGCCCTAGGTGATCTAGTTCGAAATGCCCTGACAAAGCTCTCTGAGTGGCTCTCCTATACTGACTGATAAAACTGTGATTACCATTCCTGTAACACTTAAATTGTAACTAAGTTACAATTGCCTGTTCTACCAAAACTGTAACCTCAGAGATGTATGCTGTAACCACAATATTGTAACTATATGTTGTACTGTGTTTGTCCTCTTTGTGATGAGGTACCTTTGGAAATGAGCCTCTGGCTCAAAGGTTGTAAACCGATGTATAAATAAATAAATAAATAAATAATACAAATGGCAGTGAAGTATTGAACTGAAGCCAACCCTACCACCACCCTGCTGAGAGTGACAGGAATTGGGGTGTGCCTTTGGGTCGTCAGGCATAATGACCACGCCATTTCACCACACCCTACCCTGCAGACACTGACAAGTGTCATGGTGTGCCTTGGGGTCTTTGGCCCTTATGCGCATCCCATTCCATCAGGAAATACGGTGAGATGGGTGCGGTATAGGAGAATGGGGTGAAGTTTGGCCTGAAGAGTCCGAGGCACACCTTGATGCCTCTCACTGACTGCAGGGTGTGGGTGGGGTGGAATGGTATGAGCATGACAGGCAAGAATCCCAAGTCACACCCCTGATGCCTGTCATTGTCTCAGAGAGGGGTGTTATGGTCGAAACCCTAACACCTCAGGCATTCGCTGGTATTTTCACTCCAAATTTTCAGCATGTTTTTGTGACCCCACCTCATGAACAGCGGCAATATCAGTTTGTTAGCCGAAAGCGGCTTATACACAGCGACTATGGCATTTAGCACCACAGATGCAAACACATTCCGAACAGGATGTAAAAAATGACAGCTGTACTGTTCATGGGGAGGTGTAAAAAATGGAAATGTTGCAAATCTGTAGTAAAAATATTAAAAAAACTGGAGAAGTCACGAGCATGCATAGAAACTGTGCAACGCACACCCGTAATGTAATTAGTTTGGGGATTTTTTACAGCAGATTGTCAACAGAGGCATTTTGGGACCTCCAATCATGAACAGTGTCACTATGATTTTCTTTACCTGTCCCGAACAATGATTTCCCACAGTGACCACGCATCTCTGCGCTGAAAGTGTGAAAACACATTTCGGCCATGTTGTGGAAAATGACAGCTGTGCTGTTCATAAGGAGGTGTGGAAAAATGCCACTGGTGAAAATCTGAACTGAAACTATTACAAATTCATGAACTTACGAGGGTGCATGGAAAGTGCACAATGCTCACTCGTAACACAGTCATTTTACGGAGTTTTGTCACCAAATTTTCAACATAGCCATTTTAAGACCTCTGCTCATGACCAGTGTCACTGTGATTTTCTTAATCTGTCCCAAACATTGTTTTCGCACACTGACTGTACCATTGTGCATTACATGTGCAGAAACACATTTTGGACGAGATGTAAAAAATGGTAGCTGTACTGCTCATAAAGAAGTGTGGTAAAATGGCACTATTGAAAATCTGGTGTGCAAATATTACAAATTTGCAAACTTGCCAGTGTGCATAGGAACTGCGCAACATGCGCTCCTAAAACAGTCATGTTTGGGAATTTTTTCACCAAATTTTCAACATAGCCATTTTAACACCTCTGCTCATGACCAGTGTCACTGTGATTTTCTTTACGTGTCCCATACATTGATTTTGCACACCAACTGCGCCATTGTGTGCTACATGGGCAGAAACATGTTGTGGGCGAGATGGGAAAAATTACAACTGTACTGCTCATAAGGAGGTGTGGTAAAATGGCAGTGTTGAAAATCTGAAGTGAAAATATTGAAAATTTGCAACCTCATGAGTGTGCGTAGGAACTGTGCACTTGCGAGCATGCATAGGAACTCTGCAGCGCACGCTCGTAAAACAGTCATTTTTAGAAATTTTTTCACCAAATTTTCAACATAGCCATTTTAAGACCTCTGCTCATGAACAGTGTCACTGTGATTTTCTTAATGTGTCCCATACATTGATTTCGCACACCGACTGCGCCATTGTGCCCTACATGAGCAGAAACACATTTGGGGTGAGATGTGAAAAATGACAGCTATACTGCTCATAAGAAGGTGTGGTAAAATAGCAAAGTTGAAAATCTGGAGTGAAAATATTGAAAATTTGCGAACTTACAAGCAGGCGTAGGAACTGCACAATGCACGCTCGTAAAACAGTAATTTTTAGGAATTTTTCCACCACATTTTCAAAATAGGCTTTCTGAGCACCCATCTTATGAACACTGGCAGTGTTGTTTCTTTAACCATTCCCAAAAGGTGATTTCACGCAGTGGCTGTGAAATCACACTTCGGGCCCGAGTAACGCCATGACGGTGACAGCATTCATGAGAAGGGGTCCCAAAGACCCCATCTTGAAAATTTGGTGCAAAAATTCCCAAAAATGCCCGAGATATGCAGCAAAGTTTAAAAAACCCTATCTATTACATTATACAGCTTACCGGCATTTCCTCAGTTCGCGGTCGGCTTTGAAGAGTGCAGACGTGTTCCCGGTCCACTGAAGATCGTCGCGCCGGACTCTGGAGGTAAGTATGGGGTGAGGGAGGTGGGGAGGCAGAGTGCACAGTGGCGGGTGCGGTGGGGCAGGGAGACTGCAAGGGACCGTTTTTTAATTTACAGGTTGTTCTTTTTTTTAATAACTAAGACGATGTGGGACATTTGCCATGCTGGGGTGGACTCCCAGTGTGGCAGCTGGAAAGGCTGTTTGGGGGGGACTGGAGCCGATGGGGGATTGGGCACCCCCATTGGCCATATGGGCTTGTGCCACGCTGGGGTGGGCTCCCAGCGTGGCAGCTGTAAGGCTGTTTGGGGAGGTTGGAGCTGACTGGGGATTGGGCACCCCCGTCGGCCTAACGGATGTGTGCCATGCTGGGGTGGGCCTCAGCGTGGCACCAGGAAAACTTTTGGGGGCATGGAGCCAATGGGGCATTCGGCATCCCCATTGGCTATACAGTATGTGCGGGGTGCCACAGCATGCAATATGCGAGGCATAGTTGGGGGAGCTCTGCCTACTGAAGCAGAGCTCTTTCAACTGTATGCCACTGCATTTTTAGCTGTCATAGACAGCAGGAACAGGGATTGGTGCACTGTGACTGTGCCTGCAAACACACTGACTGAATTGCAAGAGGCTGACACACCTCTGGAAAACTCGGATGATGGCACTATGTTTCTTGCACATGCGTGCAGGCAAACATAAAAATGACAGCTATCACATTCATGAGGTGGCATGAAAAAGTATCTGTTGAAAATTTAGGGTCAGAATATCGAAAATGATCAATGTTATGAGCATGTATTGAAAAATGCTAACATCTGCCCTTAACTTTGATGTTTCTTAATATTTTTACCCCAAATTGCCAACATAGCCTTCTTATAACCCTGCCTCATGAACAAGAGCAGATAAAATGTTCAAATCTTGCCTGAAAGGTGATTTTATATAGCGACCACAAAATCACTTTTTAGAATGGATTTGCATAATTTCACTGCATTTGTTCATGAGGTAGGATTCCAAAAAAGCCATGTTGAACATTTGGTGGAAAAAAATTAAAAAAATGACCATGCTATGAGGACAAGTTCAAAATCCATTAAATTACATTGAACTGCATACCTGATTTCCTCAGTTCCTAGTCCAGCATTGAAGAATGAAAACATGTTTCTGGTCCAGAGAGTATTACAGCAATGGACCCTCGATAGGTAAGTAAGGGGTGGGGGTGTGTGGAGTTGTGGGTGCTAAGTGGGACAGTTGGGTGAGCGAAGGGGAGGCTAATGGTGGCAGTGTGCTAGTAGCAGCAACAGACATCGATGGATGGCTTTCTTTTTTATAGGATCATAAAAAAAGACTATGAAGGAAGGTTTTCTTTATTTCAGGTACCAACACTGGAGATTGGGCTCCCTAGTGTTCGTGTTATAGCTGGCAGCACTGGGGGTGGGCTGTCCAGTGTAGTGGTGGGCAAAGTGGGCTCAATCCTCTCTGCGAAGTGATTTGCGGAGCAAAGGCAGATTCGTGGAGTGCTCCACAGTGCGAAGCAGAGTACTTCATGTTATAATGAGGAACACAAAGTCCATTAGAAACAATGACTTCACATTACTCCGCCTCCCCAGGCCACTACTCTGCCAATTTTAAGGCAAAGTGCATTGCGGGCAGTGCACTTCGCCTCACTTCACCTTGTTTTTGAGCTCCAAAGGTGAATTTTGCAATGATTCATGGGATTTCAGGTCACATGGGCTCTATATGGATCTGCACAGCCTCAGTTTGGGGTAGTATGAGTAGGAAGGAGTAGGAGACAGTGTGCTCTGATAGCTGTCTATGATAGGAATCTTTTAAAAGCTGTTCAAAAAGCAATTTTGCTTTTATTTTGGGGATCCAACTTTAGTTCATCGATTGTAAGAAACCCTCCTGTGCTCATGTCATCAAATGTTTTTGTTTTTGTGTGGATTTTGAATGTTAATTTACAACATTGAGTGTGTGTGGTGAAAGACAGTGAAAGTGTGCTTTGAGGGAGGGACGTATCTGTGGTGTAGGTAGATTTAAGTTGGAGAAATAGTGATTTCTTTGTTTTTTGGTTATATTTTTGTTATATAACTGACTGTGTTAATGTACACATAGTAATATTGTCAGTAATAGTAGAAATGTTCTTGCTGTTTGTTGTGTGGATGTGGTGCAGCAGTTCATAAGTTCAGGTTGTTTAAATTGCAAATTTACAATACATCATCTGGCATAGTACTGAATTTTTGCATTTGCGGTGCATTCCTTGTTCGGCACTGTACACAAACTGTTCTGTGTGTGAGTGTGTGTGTGTGCACCTTTTATTGTGCCACAGACTAGTGTAATTGCAAGCACAGCAGTGTAAACCTGCTATCCACTGCAGCTGCCTGATTTTGTACTGTGATCGTGTTATCTGTTCTAAGTTTTGCTGCTTGTAGTGCTGCAAAAATCAGCACTGTCTGTATTCAGTGCTCCCCTCACCCCCACATTCAAAAGGTATTTTTTTGCCAGATTGGATTGTTTTTGTGACCTCATCAGCACCACTGGTTACTGAAGTTGTTTTAATTCTGTGACAGTCTTAGTGTAGTCTCTTATCTGTTGCTGAAGCCAGAGTTTTTTATTTTGATTCACATCCAGCCAGCGTCCCTCCAATCAGAGAGTGAGTGTATCAAAATCTGAATTTGGTTATAATATTTGTGGTTGATCCCCCCAAATGCCTGTAAAGAGACATGCATGCAAAGCTGTTTCTCGCCATGGCAATGTTGGCAGTAAGATGGTCTGTGGGCATGGTAGTAGTACGCAGATGCAGATGTGCATTGCTTATGTGAGGAAAGGTATTTCTCCTGCAATGTTTTTTACAGCCCAGTCAGTAGCTTCGCTCATAGTTAGAGGAGATTATGTTTTCCCAGCTGGTTGTGTTAGTGTTACTGATCTTAGTGGTGGTAGAGGTAGTATTAGTATTGTTACGTTAAGTTCTAATTCTGACCAGTGTACCATTTACAAAAATATTGAGTGTGAAGCAGTACCAGTGAGTGGCAGCATAGATGATGTCATACTTCCCAGTAACTGAACCTGAGGATTCTGATGATCATGTCAACGATAGCATACAATGTGATATTCCATCCCCAGTGGCACTTAGTGTCACGCATTTTCCATGCAGTGATTCACAGTGTGGTGAAAAAATATCAGGTGATAATGGTGTAGATGCTGATGATGAATGTGATGATGTTGATGATGATGTTGCTGTTGTTGCAACATGCAGTCCACATGCTAGCATCCAAGCAGAAGATGTGGATGTGTGTGATATTCATGAATATGATGATGATGTAATTGTCCCCAGTTGGGAACCAGAGAACAAGAAATCAAAAGTGGCTGTGTCTGAGTCTGTTTGCAGAAATCCTTCCCCTGTAAAAACTTGTGATCTACTGGTCTTAATTGATGATGATGATGACCCAGTAATCAATATGATAGGTAGTCGTGGTGGTCAGTTGCAGTCCAGGTGTGCAGTGCCCAAAACTTCATGTGCCCCCCCACTTCAGTGTTTAAAAAAATGGACTTAAATAAGCCACATCATCATGGACATGTTAAAAGCAAAGCATGACACTCGCTTGTTTGGGATTTGTATGTTCAAGATGCAAATAATGATTCAGTTGCAATCTGCCAGGTTTGCCATGTGTGTGTGAGTCGAGGTAAAAAGGGGAGCCATCTGGGCATAGTAGGACAGCATACGCATCTTAAGAATAGGCATTTGGCACTGTGGACCCAGCACAAGCTGGCAGCTAATACCACAGTGGGGTGTTAACCCGTGTCACCAGCAACCATAGCCAGCATGCTATCCCCTTCCATGACTGTTAAGCACAGTAGGAAATTAAGTGTGTGCAGTAGTGTGGTAATAAGAGCAGAGGATTACTATAGGCACGATGAGGTGGAGGACCATAATGACTTTGAAATGTTGTCCAGTGCTGGTGAGAGTAGCAGTTTTTGTGGTGGTTGTGGTGGTGGTGGTAAATGCAGTAAGTCTAGTGCAAGCGGTACATCAACCCCAGTTGACAAATCTGGCAAAATAACATCATTTCTGGATTTGTCATCATCACCTGTGCAAATGTCTTCATCAAATAACAACACTCCACACCCTGCCAATGCCATTCATCACAGAGCACAACCAGTTATGATCAACATACCATGTGTAAAATGTTTAAGTCAGCCCACGTTACAGAGTGTTTTTGCGCATAAGCTGAAGTACCCCTCAAATCATACTGTGTCACATGAATTCAATGGTGCTGTAGCGGAAAAGCTGCCAATTTATATTTTGCCCTTCTCCTTTGTGGAGAATTCTGAGTTCTGGTGGTTTGCTGCATGTGCCTGTCCAAAATGGAAAGTCCCATCCAGGACATACTTTTCTACCTGTGCTGTCCCTGAGTTGTTCCGCACTGTGTCTGACTCAGTAAGACATGCCCTTCAACATTCCTCCTCTCCATTTATCCATTTAAGTATGGATATGTGGACAAGTGGCAAAACAGCGGGGTGTTCATATCTGTGTATAACTGCACACTAGGTGCAGGTGGCGGGGGTTGTTTTTGATGTTGGTAGTGTGAATAATCAGTGTAGTAAGGTGGATTGTAGCAGTAGCAATCTTCCTGGAATTTGACAGCATGTAACGATTGCTATGCTGTCACACACTGGTGAGAACCTGTTGGACATGGAACTGACTGAAACTGACAGATGGCTAAACCCTCTGTCCCCGAGAGCTGGGTTCATAGCAAGTGACAATGGGTCAAATGTGGTGAAATGCATCATGAATGTTTTTTTTTTTTCGTGTTCCATGCATGGCCCACTGTTTAAATCTTGTGGTTCAGAAGTTTCTGCAGCACCCTGATATAAAGGAAATGCTGACCATTGCACGACATATCTGCTCTCACTTTTCAAGATCTGGAAAGGCCCGTGAACAACTGCGGTAGTTGCAGATACAAAACAGCCTGCCTCAGCACCGCTTGAAGCTGGAAGTTGTCAGCCAATGGAACTTCACTTTGTACATGGCAGAGAGGTTGTATGAACAATACAAAGCCATCTCAGAATAACTTGTTATGCACACTAGCCGTGACAGTTCTGGGACCTCCATGTCTATGACGACTGAACAGTGGCACCTCATGGACTCTGTAATAACAATTTTGCGGCCTTTTGAATATGCCACACAGGCAGTGAGTGGCAAGTCTGCCTCCATCAGCCAATCAGTTTTACTGCTGCGGGTGCTGAGGCAGACATTGATGAATGTACAGCATAGCCTTGATGTTGCCGGAGACGATGGTAGCAGTATGTTGCTGCAGCACATGCCAACAGCATTCGATCAGAATCGTCACGTTGTGAACATTCAGCATAGTGACAACTTTGCCATAGCAACAATGCTGGACCCACGATACAAATGGGGAATTGTATCAGTACTGGAGGGAGGGCCGGGTACATGTCAATATGCTCCTGACAATTTGCTCCTGCAATATTCACTCCTGACAATTCACTCCGACAAACATTCGCTGTGTTGTTATCTCACTCCTATCAGTTTCACTCCCGCTACTGGCAGCTACTCCCCTGTTCACAGTACAGTGTTTAAAATGGTGTTTAAAATGGTTTAAGGCACTTCCTCCCACCCCTCCACTCACTTCAGTCTTCACTCAGTAGCATCTCTCCAGGACACAGAAGCCAGATTAAAACTTAAACAATCAAAATACTGACCAAATCTGTGTTTATTAATGTTTCTAACCTTAGTGCCAAACACGGGGGGTGGGGTTGGGAAGTCATGGCAACTGCATCAACTGTCTACTTAAGCATGCACCTTTCAAGGGCATGCTCACTGTCTTCACCTTCCCTCCTTTTGTTTATGTGGCATTCATCTATGGGACCTAAGCGGATACATCCAAGAGTTCTGAAGGATCTCAGGTTGATGCACTGTTGTTTGGGACCAAAAAGTGGCAATTGGGAGCGAATTGATGCTACATTGAATTGTTACAGGGGCGAACTTTCGTTGGAGTGAGTTGTCGAGATTGAATCTGTAGGGAGCGAATAGTCAGGAGCGAATTGTCGTACTCCCAGGAGGTCCTGAACAGGTAAAAAATATCAGTGGTCAATTGGTGCATTTGGTTCATGGGGCACAGAAGACACGTGCCAAGGTCAGCAAACCTCAGCAGCATAATATAATATCAGTGTCAGTGGCTCAGTAGGTAGCACACTCGCCTCTGAGGCCGGGAGATCAGAGGGCTTTGGGTTCAGTTCCCACATCTGGCACTTGGGTTAATATCCCAGTATTGACACTGTAGTGCAGCATGAGAGGGGTGCTGCACTTCTGAGGTGCCGTCTTTCAGATGAGACGTTAAACCAAGGTCCCATCTGCCTGGAATGGTGGTAGTTCAGGTGGATATTAAAGATCCCATGGCACTTATCGAAAAGAGTAGGGGAATTTCCCGGTGTCCTGGCCAAATTTCCCTCATTCACTAAAAATACCACCAACAACTTAATCTGGTTCAAGGTCAGTTGGCATTCATCTGTATCCCCCTCCCCCGGGTCGTGCATGAAAATAGGCAGGATTTGTCTAGTGCACTTACCCGGTCAAAAAAACCTAAAAATAAATAAATAAATAAATAATCCAGCTGAAGGTATACCTGGAGGACCATCAAGCATATCCTGCAAGGGGAAGGGGACTGCAGTTCCAGGTGGTCTGTCATACAAAGTGGCTGGCATCAACCCACTTTGGGAGGCTATGTCCCAAGTGGGTATTTGTGAAATAAATGATTCGGGAGAACAGATTAATGCATCAATAATTGGACTTAGTGCGGCACCGAGAATGGTTGAGTCATATTTGTCTGAAAACAGGCATCTGGCAATAACTGAAGATCCTCTTTTGTACTGGAGTGGAAAGGTCAGTGAAAGCCAGAGCTGACTGCAGTGGCACTGAAGTACCTCACATGCCCACCCTCCAGTGTAAGTGTTGAGAGGGTATTCAGCTCAGCAGGTGCAATAGTCAGGGATCGTCAGACAAACCTGTCTCCTGCAAATGTTAGTTTGCTAACATTCATTAAAATGAATGAGAGGCACATACCAGCACAGACTGCAACCTCAGTATTCATACCCCGGCCTAGTCATGGTGGTCTTGCTGATGTGGAAATGGAGCATCCTGGCAGCACTGGAAGTGGCTGCATGAAATGGGCCACCTCTGATGTAGATGGTGACACAATGGAGAAAGAATTTCCCAGTGGTCAGACTTCAGACTTCAATGATTTTGAGGGCAGCTTTCTTTATGAGGAATGATGATGTGGTTAATGTTGGCATGTTTTAACAGAAGTTGTTAAAAGCCTGTGACATTTGCTGTAAGATACATGTTTTCTTTTCCATATGGTTCAATGAGTGTCCCACTTAGAGTGTGACTCAAATTCCATATGTCACATCACATTTGTAACAGAGAGCACAATATATCCTGGCCCCTGGACCACCACCACCATGACCACTGTTAGCCACTGCCACCACAGGGAATGACTTTGTGTGCCCCCCTGGACTACCACCATAAGACCACTGTTAGCCACTGCCACCACAGGGAATGACATTTGTGCCCCCCTGGATCACCACCATAAGACCACTGTTAGCCACTGCCACCATTGGGAATGATTTTGTGTGCCCCACTGGACCACTGCCATTTGATTGCTGTTAGCCACTGCCACCACAGGGAATGACTTTATGTGCCCCCCTGGACCACCATCATGACTGCTGTTAGCCACTGCCACCACAGGGAATGACTTTGTGTGCCCCCGGATCACCACCATGACTGCTGTTAGCAACTGCCATCACAGGGAATGACTTTGTGTGCCTCCCTGGACCACCACCATAAAACCGCTGTTAGCCACTGCCACCACAGGGATTGACTTTGTGTGCCCCCCCTTGACTACCACCATGACCACTGTTAGCCATTGCCACCACAGGGAATGACTTTGTGTGCTCCCCTGGACCACCACCAGAAGACCTCTGTTAACCACTGCCACCACAAGGAATAACTTTGTGTGCCCCCCCGGACCACCAACACCACCGATCTTAGCCACTGCCACCACCACCAGATGCAGAAAGTTGTCACAGGGAATGTCATCAATCATGTGCCACAGCTATGACCACCAGCACCCACCACCAGTGTCATTGTGACAATGTTTTCCCATTAGATTGACCATGCCAAGGCAGAGGGAGTCAAACAGGAGACCACATCCATCAGCCACAGGCACAAGGCTTCTTAATATTAAAATTATAAAGTGAGTATGTGTACTAATGTTTTTTTATGCTGTTCAACTTCCTTTAACTGTGTGTTTTGTTTTCTGTTGCTTTTCTGAGCTGCAGTGGTCAAACACATATGGTAAACTTATTTTTTTTTTTTACAGGTTAACAAAAAATGACTCTCCTTCACTGAAAGTCGGTATCAATGGTAATACAGCAGTACCGTACACAGGAACCTATGGAATATCCATTTCAAATCCATACTGGTAAGTATATATATTTTATTTCATCTGTTCATTTTTTTTTAAAAGAGTGCAACAAATCTGACTAGGAGGATTCATAAACTAGGTGACGTGTATATCACAAAAACTTTCTGCAACATATCATGCACTGTATTCCAAACTTGCAGCTGTGCAGCCATGACAGTATTGAAAATGTTGAACACAGGTTGTGTTACTTGACAAGATGTGGTTTTGAAATGTAACTTGAGTTGAGAACCAGGGACACTGGCACAGTGGATTTGTTACACAGCCTGGTACTAAGTTAAGTTGTGATTGATTTGCTGATTGCAGTGCAGCAGTTTACTATCTGTGTTAATAATCCAGATACCTGTGGAACAGCCACGGCTTAAACATAATGTGTTACTGCTGCAATCAAGTTGTAATAAGTCCTTCACTTCTTATTTTAGGAAACTTCCAGATGCTTTGTTGTGGCATAATTGCCTTGTCAAAAGAAGTTCTTCAACATCAGGCCCCCCCGCCGGGCAGAGGCAGACATGCAACATGCAGAAGTCGTTTCAATCGATGACCATGGCCATCATTACCAACCAGACTCGAGAAGGATGCAGATGGAATCTGTGAAGAAGTAACCAAATAAGAAACCATTAATGAGACCTACCTGCAAATATGCTTCCCTCCAAAAAAATACTTACCTTCATTGGGCTGTGAGTTTTCCATTTCCAATTTCAACGCAAAAAGTTCTCATCAAGCACAGGAAACAGTATCTGTGACCTGTGATACAAAACAATACAATGAGTACATGTCTACATATGTCAACACCCCACCTAGAAAATCCAAATATATATATATATATATATATATATATATATATATATATATATATGTCTTAGAGGCAAAAGAACTCCATTTAATGCATCAGTTAGGGTTGTTCTGAAGCGACAAAAGTGAGGAAATTCTGTGTTAGGGTTGAAAGCCCCCCTTGAACCCCTCCAGTCCACCCCCCCATCTGGCATTGGGGTGCACATTGGGGTCAGCGGCCCTAACTCTCACCCAATCACATGTGTAAAGAAGCTGAGGAATAGGTGAATGGGGTGAGAAGACCGACGACCCCAATGCACACCCTGATGCCAGTTGGGGGGTGGGCTGAAGGGGTCCATGTGGGGCTTTCAACCCTAACACCAAATGTCCTTGTTTTTTGCTGTAGAACAACCCTAACTGATGCATTAAATGGAGTTTTTTGCCTCTAATTTCCCTTCTTTTTGAGAATGATGATGAAAAATAATGAATGTAATGCAGCAGCGGGAGTGCAGGGCCCTTTGGGCCCTGCACTTCCACCAAGTGATGCCTTGTGACATAGTAACAGGAACAGCAATGTGAACAGAAGCACCAACAGTGGCACATATGGTAACGAAAACATAAATGGTAAAGGAAACATTAATAGAAACGCAAGCGCAAAGTCACACCAAAGCGAGCAGTGATGCAAACGGACATTGAAGCACATATGGAAACACAACTGGTAACACAAACAGTGATGGCAGTGGTATTTTAAATGGAAATGTTAAGTGTTACTGCAAAAAGAACGCAAAAGGGAG
Organism: Neoceratodus forsteri; assembly: GCA_016271365.2. Classification (NCBI taxonomy): domain Eukaryota; kingdom Metazoa; phylum Chordata; order Ceratodontiformes; family Ceratodontidae; genus Neoceratodus; species Neoceratodus forsteri. Next base: position 755,536,926 of record CM028130.1, on the reverse strand, counting down.
CAGAAACAGAAACAAGAACGCAAGCGCACATGTAAACGCAAACCATAATGCGCACAGGCACGGTACCGCAATTGTAAATGCAAATGGTAAAGTTAATATGAAGAATAATGCCAAATAAAACAGAAATGGGAACAGAAGTGAGTACGGAAACCGAAACCGAAACGCACACGGGCACAGTACCGCAATTGTAAATGCAAATGGTAACGGTATCAGCAACAATAACAGCAAAGAAAACAGAGACACAAAAGGAAATGCAAGTGCATATGGAAACTCAAACCCTAATGCACAAGGGCACAGTAATGCAATTGCAAATGCAAATGGCAACAGTAATAGCAAGAAAGATGCAAATGGAAATGCAAATGAAAGGGCTGCAGGAAACGCAAATGGCAATGCGTGAGGTGATGCAAAACCAAAAACACAAACTGAAACAGTAGTGGAAATGCAAATGGTAACAGTAACAAAAACACAAGCACAAATGACAATGCAAAGAGTAACACAAGATAATGCATATGGGGCACAAAAACCCTGGCACAATATATCAGTTGGGGGGTGAGGATATAACATGCACCAAGCAGGAAAGGGATCTTGGGTTATCATCTCTGGTGACCTCAAGGTAGAGAAACAGTGTGACAAGACAGCAGGTAAAGCAAATAGGATGCTGGGAGGCATAGGCAGGGGCATCACCAGCAGGAAAAGGGAGGTCATGATTCCACTATACAAGACACTAGTGAGGCCCCACCTGCAGTACAGTGTACAGTTCTGGAGACCTTACCTACATAAAGACATAGACAGGATAGAGAAGGTTCAGAGGAGGGTAACAAAGAATGTACATGGATTGCATCACAAGTCCTATGAGGGCAGGTTGAAGGAATTGAATATGTACTCCTGTAGGAGAGGAGGGAGAGAGGGGACATGATAGAGCCATACAAGTATCTTACAGGGAGGAACAGGGTGTAAGAATACGCTATTTTTAAGTGAAAAAGATGTTCCAGGACTAGAGGTCATGGGATGAAGTTGGAGGGAGGACTATTCAGAGGAAATGTGAGGAAGAATTTCTTCACAGAATGGGTGGTGGGCAAGTGGAACACCCTACCTGAGGAAGTGGTGGTGGCTGAAACAACCATGGGATTTAAGATTGCATGGGATAGACATAAAGGAATTCTGGAGGTCAGGGGTTGGGGCAACAGAGTTCTAGGAAAACATAAACTGAAGTTACAAACTCAAATGGGCAGACTAGGTGGGCCATATGCCCTTATCTGCTGACACTGTCTATGTATCTATGTAACACACACGGTGGCGTACACAGGAGCGGTAACGCAAACGGGGACATAAATGTAAGTGGAAACAGTAACTGTAACAGTAACGGAAGCGCACACCCTATTTTTGCCAAACTGGTGCATATAGAAACATAGTGTGTACAAAGAATGTATGCATTGTATTGGGCTTTGAAGCTGAAAACGAGCATTGGAAGTACTTAATTGCTAATATCTCAGCAACCGCAAAATGTAGAAAAAAAATTTTCATTTCACAAAAATCATGATTTTCCTGGCTAGATTTTTGTAATTGCATAGTCCATAGGGCTATTCAACTTGCAACAATAAATTTGTATCTCGCATCGTTTTCGAGATATGAGCCCCGAAAGGGGCGGCATGCGCCATCATGTTAGTCTATGTGAAAAAATGCCAACTTTGGAGTGCCTTAACTTGTCAGCCATGCAATATTTTTTCACCAAACCATCAAAAGGCACATCTGTATGATGTTATCTGCCTTCCCTCCAAATTTCAGCCCAAAAGACCAAACCGTTCTTATGAAGCAGGATGGCAAAGAACTCCTGTCATTTTGGCCATAGTCTGGAAAAGTAGTTTCGCAATTTGCGGCAATTTTCGCAGGTGCGACACTACTTTGCGACACTTCTGTTTCCAGAAATTTGAAAAACATATTTCTGAGGTGTTTTACCCCAAAATAAAGACGTGGCTAGCATCCTCAGGGTCCGACTAGGTGAACACGGAAAGAATTGTGTCCCTAGAGGGTCCCAATTTTAAATGCCAAGCATTTTTCTGATCACTAACTGAAAACAAAATGGTGGATTTGCGACACTACTAGGGCCATTTGTGACACAATAAAATGTGCATTTGCGAAAGTGTTGCACTTTTTGTTAACTTTTCCCATTGACTTATAATGGGAACTTGTTTTTTGAATAACTTTTTAACCATTCAAAATTTTTTCACGAACTCTTCAAAAGGCACATCAGGGACCCTGGCTGCACTTTCCTTGAAGTTTTTGGACCAGTCATGCAAATTATGCGACCTGTAGGTGAGAGCAAAGAATTTGCAAAAAAGCATAATTGCACATTTCATTGTCACTTAATAACTCCGCAACCGTATATCCGACCTGTACAAAAGTTGGCAGATCCCTAGATCTACCATGTCAAGTTGTGCATACCATATTTCAGGCAAATCTATTGAATGGTGGCAAAGTTATTAAGGTACAAAGTTTCACCCTTTAACCTTAAAAGTGCTACTCAACCCAAACTATGATAGCACTACTGCATACCATAAATATATATATATATATATAGTAAAATTGGTTAATGCATTAGTTAGTTGTTCCACACGACAAACGAGCTTGGTGTTAGGTTGAAAGCTCCTCGACCTCGCATCCTCAACCGCACAGGCAGATTGGGGGTCTCTAACTCTCACCCCATCTGATGTGAAGAAGCAGAGGTATAAAGAGAATGGGGTGAGAGTTATGACCAACAACCCCAATGCGTACCCCGATGCTGGTTGGGGGTGTGGACAGGGGGGTCAAAGGGGGCCTTTCAACCCTAACACCAAATTTCCTCAGTTTTGTGGCTGTGGAACAACCCTAACTAATGCATTAAACAGAGTTTTTTGCCTATAATTTCCCTTCTTTTTGAGAATGATAATGAGAAATAGTGAATGTACTGCGGCAGTGGGAGGACCGCCACATGATGTCTTGTCACATAGTAACACAGTGCCCACAAACGCAAATGGTAATGTGCATGGTGACACAAAGTAAAACACAAAGACAAACAGTACTGTAGACACAAATGGTTAAAATAACACAAACACAAGTGCAAATGAAAACGCAAAGGGTAATGCACATGGTGCTGTAGATGGGAACGGTAAGTGAAACAGGTACGGAACCGCGAGCGGAAGCAGTAAGGGTAACAGTAATGTAAGCGCACAGGCTGGTTTTCCCCAAAAGCTGCATAGAGCAAGACAGTGAGTACAAAGAATGTATGCATAATAATGGGTCTCGGAGCAGAAAATGAGGAGTTGGAATACTAAACTGCTTATATCTCAGGAACTGTAAGACGCAGAAAAAAAATGTAAAAGTCATATGATGTATGACTCTCCTGGCTAGTTTTGTACTTAGTCCCCGTAAGGGGGCTAAGCATTTTTCTGACGAAAAGTCCTTATCTCGCACTGTTTCCGAGATACGGGCCCCATGGGAAAAAAAGAGAAGTTCGGAGTGCCATAACTTTGGCTCCCTTTAATATCATTTCACCAAACCAGTGAAAGGCACATCTGTGGGATGTTGGCTTTCTTACCTCCAAATTTCAGCCCAAAAGACCAAACCGTTCTTTTGCAGCAGGGCGGCAAAGGATTCCTGTAATGTGGAGGACGCCGTAATTTTATCCTATGGGAAAAAGTATCAAATTTGGAATGCTGTAACTTTGCCGCCCTGTAATATTTTTTCACCAAAACACTGAAAGGCAAATCTGTGAGATGTTTGCTGTGTTCCCTCCAAATTTCAGCCCAAAAAAACAAACTGTTCTTTTGCAGCAGGGTGACAAAGAATTGCTGTCAGTTTGCCATAGCCTGGAAAAGTAGTGTTGCAATTTGTGAAAGCTTTCGCAAAAATTTGCAACACTTTAGTGAGTGTGACACTACTTTGTGAAAGTGCTTTTTCCAGAAACTTGAAAAACATATTTCTAGGGTGTTTAACCTCAAAATAAAGACATACCTAGCATCCTCAGGGTCCGACTTGGTAAACACAAAAATAATTGTGTTGCTAGATGGTCCCAAATTTAAATGCCATGCATTTTTCTGATCACCAACTGAAAATAAAATGGTAGAGTTGCGAAAGTAAAAGGGCCATTTGCAAAACTAAAAACTGCATTTCCAAAAGTGTTGAACTTTTTGTTAACTTTTCCCATTGACTTATAGTGGGAAACTGTTTTTTAAATAACTTTTGAACCATTTAATATTTTTTCATGAAGTCTTCAAAAGGCACATCGGGGACCCTGGCTGCACGTTCCCTGAAGATTTCAGACCGGTCGTGCAAACTGTGCGACCTGTAGAGACAACCAAAGAATTGCAAAAAACCGTAAATGCACACGCAGATCATGCTTAATAACTCCGCAGCCGTATATCCGAACAGTACAAAAGTGGTCAGATCTCAAGATGCATGGTTCTTGACCATGTATTCCAAATTTCAGGCAAATCTGTTGAACAGTTGCAAAGTTATTAAGGTGCAAGATTTTAGGTTTAACATGTAAATGGCTCCTGAACCCTAACTATGGTAGCACTACTATGCTACTATATATATATATATATATATATATATATATATATATATATATATATATATATATATATATATATATATATATATATATATATATATATATGTATATATATATATATATATATATATATATATATATATATATATACACACACATATACATATCTACTCACCAAGGCTACTATTAGTGTACAGACAAAGGGCACCATTCCATCTGGTTGAGGTGATTGCATCGCATTTGCGGGAATCACAGCACACTTTGGACCAGCAACAGTTCTTTCATGATCAGCATTTCTGATGGGACTTTGCATGTGGTGTAATTCTCCCATTTCACTTCATTAGCACTTGTCAGTTTTTTGGACACAAGACAGATGAATTTTGGGAATGCAGAAAAAATCTGGGGACTCTGTGTGGACACTGCATGCATGAATGACTGTGCAATATATTCTGGGGGACTTTGTATGTGGTGTAATGCTCCCATTTCACTTTGTTAGCACTTGTCAATTTTCTGGACACAAGACAGATGCACTTTGGGGATGCAGAAAAAATCTGTGGAATCTGTGGAAACTGCACGCATGAGTGACTGAGCAATAAATTCTGGGGGATTTTGTAGGTGGTGTAAAGGTCTTATTTCACATCGTTAGCACTTGTCAATTTTCTGGACACAAGACAGATGCATTTTGGGTATGCAGAAGAAATCTGAGGACTCTGTGGGACACTTTGCATTTGATGCTATGCTCTGATTTCACTTTGTCAGCATTTGTGAATTTTCTGGACATACGACAGCTGCATTTGGGATTGGGAATTCTGGTGCATCTGGTAAATATTTTTGGAGCTTCAGTAATGTTTACTTTCTGTCATGCTATCGTGAAGTATTTGTCAAAAAGCAGGACTGAGCACTGCAATTATACTGTGCTAAACTACATGTGTGCAATCCATCTTCTTTCCTGTGTCTGCAGACACTGCCCAGCATCAAGTTGCAAACATATATATATATATATATGCTGATGCTGACTTGTTGCACTGTTCATGGTGATGGTATAAAGAATAAAGATAAGAATATATATTGTATATTTTATTTGTACCATCAACGGCAGCAGACAAAGTGATATATGTTTTCAGAGGTCTTGGGCTGGTGTGCACCTCAGTCACTTGTCACACAGACACAGTGCACACACATGACTTTGCAGAGATAATAGCACAACAAATCATGCTTTTAAACAAACCATACCCAACTGACATAAAATATTGCTGAGGCACCCAAAATATTTTATGATGTAACAGGCATGTTCAAGTCAGAATATATAACAGGTCCTGTAGTCCACTGCCACCACACTGTGCTACCACTGGTGCCATGTCCTGTTATGGTGTACATCAACTTGCTGAAAAACTGACACTGCCAGTGTGAACTAGAAAGACATATTCCAGAACAAATAATGAAAAGAAGGAATGTGGTAGTACAGTGTGGTGGCAGTGAACTGGACTTTATATATTTTCTGACTTTATAATGTCTGTACACCATGAAATATTTTGGGTGCATCAGCAAAACTTCATGTCTGTTAGATACGGTTTGTTGAAAAGCAGGATTTTTGGTTGCTATAATCTCCTAACAAAATATATGTTACATATTCTTACCTTTATTCTTTATACCATAAACACAGAAACATGTCAGACAGCAATCAGCATATATATGTCTGGAAGAAGCTGGGAAGTGTCTGCAGTACATACACACACAGGAAAGAAGACTGACTGCACACATGCAGTTTAGCACAGTATACTTGCACTGCTCAGTCCTACTTTTCCACAAACACTCCACGACAGAAAGTAAACATTTATGAGGCACCAAAACAGTGTATACACACACACACACACACTCTTAACAGAAGGAAGGGGGGGCCAGAATACAAAGTGTCACACATATGGAAGACAACAAAAAAGGGCATAATTACATACAAGGGTCAGGGATGGTGGAGGAATACATTTTATAACACAGCAGGGAAGATGTGGGGGGCCACATGGTGTGAGGAAAAAAAAAACTAATGTGGGATCCCATGGTGATCCAGCAGCAGTTCCAGCATGGACATAATTTGTAATTGATGTCCCTCTATGCGATCCAGCTGCTGCTCGACAGCAGTCACCCTCTCATTGTTCTCCTCAACAGCACTCCAGAGAACTGCCGGGTCAGCCTGCATTACATGCAGTTCTCTGGGGGACCAAACGTTCTACAGGCTGACCTGCTGGTGGTGGTGGGGGGGTGCTGGTGGAGCAGCAGGTGATGCTCTGGCCCTCCTCTTCTTAAAGCCATCACCATGCACAGCTGCAGCATCTGCCACAGAAGGGCCAGCAGGTGCAGGCCTGGCCAGTTATGTGGCAGCCTGCCACTCCAACAGGTGGTGGTTGAGCATATGGGTGTGCTGGCCCCCAGTCCCCAAGTGAGTCCTCCAGGCCCACAGTGCACCTCCACCTCACATAGGCATAACCTGATCACACTGCTGTCCCCCCCAACACAGTCAAAAAACTGCCAAACAATGGAGGTGTGGGGAGGACCAGGCACAGGCAGGGAAGGGCCAGATGCAGTGGCAGCCAACTGGTCACAGTACTCAAGAAAGATGGGATCCACACCTGGGTCTGGGGGCACAGGCACATCCTGATCCAGAGGACCTGGGGCTGGATGTGGTGGTGGTGGTTCAACTGCCTCAGAGTCAGGAGGCAGTGCTGGTCATGCTTCCGGGGGGGGACACACTCAGAATTTTGGATCAGTTCAACAGGAACCGGTGGCCATGCCCCCACACATGCACATGGTACGATGCCTACCATGCACTCCCAGAACTGCTCCAGCCCCAGGCATTCCCTCACCCTGGTCCATCTCTCCCATTGCACTCCCTCAGTCTGAACAATGACTACACGACTTGACAGAAAACACTCACACTGTCACATAACACACACACAGTCACACAGACAAACAACTAACTACTTATAAAGGCAAGAAAAAAATTAATTTACAGAAAGAACATATTATGCAAAAAAGAGTACAGAAAAGACAAAAAATGTAGCTTTTAAAAAAACTGTTGAGTCTAATTCAAAGTTTAAATCTCGCTCTGAACTCCAAGTCTCAGCAGTGACAAAACAACACACTCCTCTCTCTCCATCTGCACAGGAGAAAGGGAAAGTGTCTGCTTGTATGACTCACTTCCTTCCTGCCTGGCTAAAGAGCATGTGACTTATAGTATTGTAAGCCATGTGATGTGTGAGGGGGGGCTGCCAAATCTGAAACATGAAGTGGATCACTTAGAATCATAATGAAGAACACGAAGTCCACCGAAAACAATGACTTCACCTTACTTTGCATTGCTATTCTGCCTTAACATCAAGTGGTAATGTCAAGATGAAGTGAGCACTTTGCATTGCCTACTCCACATAGCGGAGTGGCAATGCAAAGTGCCCACTTTGAGTTCACTCTGCCAGCGGAATTTAAATTTGCTGCATCGATAGTGTAATGTAGGTAGAATTGTTGGTTAGTAGGATGCCTGTATTATACTCTAGGTAAATGTAAATGATTATTCAGTCAGTTCAGAATACCACAGCACCCACCCAGATCTTTTTACAAAGAGTCACTACAACTAGAAGCTTCAAGCTGAAATAATGTCTATTCGGTAAAGAGCTACCACAGGTTAAAACTGTTACAACAGTACAAAACAAACACTTGACATTTCACACTTGCATAGTGCTTTTTCAAGCATGAGACATGTGGTGTAAGTGGGGGACAATGAACCCCACAATAGACATTATGTGAATGCCATACTACGGTACCCGGTCAAAATCCTGCTTGCACATATGCGTGGTCAAAAAACACGTGGGCATAAACGTGTGCTTGTTCTTGGAGTTTGTTTATATAATCTAGCATGGTTTCAGATCTCACTAGATTATATGGACCATGCACTGTGGTTTTTGCCCACACTGTTTTTCATTGCAAGGTTTTGACATGGTGCCCCATACTATGGTTATTAGCATACCACAATCCATCCCAGGATCTGGTTTCACATATACTGGGGGGGTGAGTGTTGGGATGGAGCCCCCATATAACAAAACAAAAAATATTGATTAGTTTTTCTAGAAATGGCGGGTTCTGCCCTCGATTTGCTTATTTTTTAATTGGGTAGTGGGTCAGTTTTCTCTGATACGATTGCTACTGCTACCACATTGCAGCACTGCACAGCGCATGCATTTACAAACTGCCCATAATACAACCATAGAACTAATAGACACTGCAGGGTTTTAAATAATTGATTAGCAGTTTTTTTTCTTGAGGCAATACTAACTGTACAGAAAGCATTTATATAAGTTTTCTAGAAGTGTTATGTTTGTTAAACACAGTGAGGTAAGTGCTATGCATTTTCACAATGTTTCAGAACTTTTATGAGCAAAACGCTATTCAATTTTTAGAGTTAAATAAAACCCTGCACTGCATTAGTTCTATGAGTACTATGAAACTGGTTGTGTAGCAACATGCTATTGAACTAGCAGGGTCCTTAGTCCTCCATTTACCCCAGACATTTAACATTCAGTGTTTTAATAGGACAGTTTTCACTAAGGTGCATGTATCATAGCAGCTCCTCATGCAAATTGTTAATTTATCAGTGATAACAGGTACAATGATCAATGTTTAATAAATTACCATGGTTACATGTCAATAGATACCTAAGTGAATAATAATTAAGCATGGACAAAAAGTTAAAAACAAGGCAAATGCCTGAAATGAACATCAAGATGTCAACAGTAAATTTCGAATGTCCTCATATCTGATGTACAGGAGCTCCAATTTGATTTTACTAGGGCTTCTGGTTAAATGACTTTAAACTATACTCTTATACTTTATGTACATTAGAAGGAACTTCATTAATTCTTGTATTCAGGCATTTCCTTGTTCAGTCTATGAGTTCCTAAAACTAGACAATTAATATTGTGAATAAAAAACACAGACATTAATCACAGCAATTAAAAACATCTGTTTTTTTTACAACTTATGTTGCAAATGATATTTACAGAAAAGATTCAAGGGAGAAAGTCATTCAGTACCTTCCCCTGTGTGGCTCCCTGTCAGTATATTGTTGGTGAATGTTGATTATGAATGTTGATTATGTCTTTATAAGCGACATTGCAGAGGGACTGGAAGGAAAAGTATGTCTCTTTGCAGATGACACAAAGATCTGCAATAGAGTTGATGCACAAGGTGAGGTGGAAAGGATGAGAAGGGACTTGGCAAGGTTAGAGGAATGGTCAAATGTATGGCAGCTTAGATTCAATGCTAAGAAGTGCAAGGTAATGCACCTGGAAACAAAAACCCAGGAAGAGTACACAATGGGTGAGATACTAACAACAACAAAATGGAAAGGACCTGGGGTAGTCATATCAGATGACCTAAAGGTGGGAAAGCAAAGTGAGAGGGCAGCAAGGAGGGTTGGGGGGATACTGGGATGCATAGGGAGAGGCATCACCAGTAGAAAACAGGAAGTTATTATCCCTCTGTACAGACAGTTGGTGAGACCCCATCTGGAGTACTGCACACAGTTCTGGAGACCCAGTCTCTGCAAGGACATAGACAGGATGGAGGCTGTCCAGAGGAGGGCAACTAAAATGGTGCAGGGTCTGCACTGGAAGACATATGAAGAGAGACTTAAGGAGCTGAATATGTATAGCCTCGAGGAAAGGAGGGAGAGGGGGGACATGATAGAAACTTTCAAGTATCTCAAGGGAATCAACAAAGTCCAAGAGGGTAGCATCTTTCAAAAAAAGAGGTGTGCAAGAACAAAGGGCACAATTTGAAGATAGAAGGGGAGTGGCTCAGAGGTAATTTAAGGAAGTATTTTTTCACAGAGAGGGTTGTGGATGCATGGAACGGCCTTCCGGAGGAGGTTGTGGAGTCAAAAACAGTGACGGAATTCAAGCATGCATGGGACAGTCATAAGGCAATTCTAGGGGTTGGGGGTAGGAAGAAGTAGGCTACTGGTTAACTAGGATCTGCAGCTTATCCAATAGGTAGGGAAATGGGCAGACTGGGTAGGCCAAGCGGTCCTTATCTGCCATCAAAATCTATGTTTCTATGGCTGTAAGATTCATTTGCTATTAACTTGTACTCCTCTATTAATTTTACTTTCAGTAAAAATATTTTTTTTATTTTTGTTTAAAAAAGTTTAAAAACATAGACCATGATGCCAGAAAAAGACCAGAGGTCCATTCAGTCTTCCCATAATCCCTGTAATTCCTGGAACCTTGCCTGGAACCTGTTGTTCCTCCAGGGTGCTAATGCTCCTCATCCTATCCCCATTCTTCACCCTGGTCTTGTTGTCCCAGGAGACAGCTATTCCCTTCATTCTATCCCATGCCTGCTCAAATCACCTGGCTGTATTTGCACCCACTACCTCATCCTATAGACTGTTCCAAGGTTTCACCACCCTTTCTGTAAAGAAGTGCTTCCTCACATCTCTCCTGAAGCTCCCTCCTATTAATTTTCACTCCTCACCATGTGACTTAATGTTGGTATTCAGGGTAAATAATTCTCCAGAGTTTACCTTAAGTCCTTTAAGGAACTTGAAGGTCTCTATTATATCTCCCCTCTCCCTTCTGGTTTCCACTGAGTACATATTTAGTGCCTTGAGGCACTCCTCATAGGATCTGCTCTACTGGCCTGAATCATTTCTGTTGTACTGTACTGCACTGTTTCCAACCTATCCCTGTCATTTCTGATGTGAGGGCTCCAGAACTGAATGCAGAACTCCAGGTGAGGCCTCCCCAGGAATCTGTACTGGGGTAGCATTATTTCTTTCTTCTGCTATCAATACTCCTAATACACCCCAGCATCCTGCTAACCTTCCTATAGGCCTTGTTGCACTGGCTCGCTTGTTTAAGGGAGGTACTGATGATAACTCCTAGATCCTCTTCCTCTTCTGTAGTACTAAGTCTCACACCTCCCATCCGTACTGCATCTTAGGATTCTTTTTCCTTATGTGCAGTACCTTGCACATTTTGACATTGAATTTTTTTTTGCAAGTAATTTTATTTTATTAAAAGAATACAACATAGTATGTGCACACGCCAGGAGTAAAGTACAGGTAGATTCCAACCATTGCACATTTTAAGTGCCTTAGTACACAAATATTTGAGGTAGTTTTACATTTCACAAATAAAAAGAGAAACAAAAAAAGAAAAGAAACACTCAAATGAAAAGCAACAAAAGAACAAAGACCCCCTCCTTCCCCCATAAACCCCCGGCAGCTATCCTAATACTATGCGAAAAATTAACTGTTAAACTTCTAAACTGTGATTATACACCTAATGCTGTAGATTATACATATAATTGAGACCCAACTAACGGGGAGATATACCAGGTTGGCAATAGGGTGGGACCTAGTGGAGTAATTTTTGAAGAACAAGATCTTATATAACGGTAGGGCATCCTCTTTAACAGTTATATTTGTCCTTAAGACTTTGAGAAAACCCACCCCAATATCTTTTGGAACTTGGCAAATGCATTAGTAACTGAGTAAGCTTGTCGTTCTGCATACAAAGCGTTTAGGAACTCTTCCCACCACTCCTGGAAGGAGGGGGTCCAAGTCAACTGCCAATGGCGTAGAATAAGTACTTTAGTAACCAGTGTCACCAATGGCATTTGGCACCTTTGAGCAACAGAGGGGATACAATCATACCTTCCTAAGACACAGACCTCTCAACTAAAGAATGGCGCAAGGTTACAGAATGGCCTAATTTTTTGCTTGACCAGGTTCCATAGCCTCAAAATTTTGGTGCAGGCCAAAAACTTATGAAGAGTGGTTGCCATGGGGTCATTACAGTCCTTGCAAGCCGGTGAATATCGGTTGTTTAGCCGATAAAGCTTTGCCGGGGACAAATAGAGATTATGTAACAACTTGAACTGAACATCTCGCAATCTGTCCTGCTTGACACATGAATATGTATCGACCCAGATTCTCTCCCATGTTGCATCCGGCCAATCCAAGGACATGTTGATTTTCCAATAAAGAGGAGCTGGCGATTGGTTGAAGTCTTGTCTTCCTGAAATGTATTTGTAAATTTTTGAAACAGGCCCACTAGACAGACCGATTATGCCCAGTTCCTCACATAACAGCCCTGCCTGTTCGGAACAGGTTGTTTTACCCATGAAAGCCCTAATGCAGCTCTGGACTTGCGCCAACCAGTACAGGGACTGGGGTTTAATCCCAAATTTTGTAGATAGGTTAGAAAGCGAGAGTATAGAGCCTTCCGAGTAGAAGTCCTTAATACGAATCTTATAGGTAAGCTTGGGGTAAAATCTAGTAATTAGTTGGTTACCTACTAAGAAGTTAGGGTTTCTTAATAAAGGCTGAGATAAATCATAAAACTGCCTAACTTTTAATCTTGTAAATAATTGGTTCATAGCTTTTATGTCCCAACCTAGAGGGGTAGATCTAACTTTTCAGGAACCTTGGTCCACGGCACATACCAAAGAGATTCTGGATCCAGTCCAAGTTTCTTGGCCAAGGCCAGATCCAGGCTAAGACCAGGACAGAGGGCATTGGCCTTGCCGCCCATAATGCTGCTCTGGAGACGGATCGCTAGATAATAAGTAAAAAATCAGGTAGTTGGAGACCACCTAACTTTCCTGCCGATATAGCTTTTAGGTAAGCCCTACATGGAGGTTTACCTCTCCAGAGAAAATCAGCTAATATTTATTGAGGGATTAAAGTAAGATTTAGAGATATACATTGAGGTTCGAGAGAGGGTAGAAAATTTTGGCAAAATCACCATTTTGATCGTGTTAATTCTACCTGAAAAGGTCAATGGGAGTTTCACTCATCTTTCTAAATCCTCTTTAATAGACTTGAACAGAGGTCTGAGATTTAAATTAGGCAGTTCCTCTAAATTTTGGAAATTTGGATACCCAGATACAATATAGACTTGGTTTGCATTGCATACCTAAAGAAGCACCAGCTTTTGTGCAGATGAGAGGAGAGGGGATAAAGTGTGGACTTTGTTAAATTTAGCTTGTAACCGAGGTTGACTAAACATATTAATCAAACTTAATACTCATGGGAGTGACAATGTGGTATTGCGGATGTGTAGTAATAAGTCGTCTGCAAAGGCAGAAAGTTTATGCTCTACTTCACCCAAATAAATCCCTTGAACTCGTAGTCCCCTTAATTAACCGTATTAAAGGTTCTATAGGTTAAACAAATAAGGTGACAAAGGGCACCCTCTGTTCCCCTTAACAAAGGAAAGGCATCCGAAATTATGTTGTTGCACTGGATTCTAGCAGTTGGACACACTACAAAACCCTTATCATCTGCAAAAATTCTTCGGAAAGCCGAATTTCACCAGGGTCGCAAAACATAAAAGACCATTCCACTCTGTCGAATGCCTTTTCTGCATCTAGTGAAACCAGAGATGCTTCCATATCTGGGTCCACTGAGGCAGAAATCAAGTAGAATAATTTCTAAAATGGTCGGGTTTATGACGTCTTTCACAAAGCCGCCTGCTCTGGGCTAACCAGGTCTAACTAAACTTGTTTTAGTCTATCAGCCAAGATTTTAGCAAAATTTTACAGTCCAGATTCAGTAAAGAAATTGGTCTAAAGTTACCTACTAATTCTGGAGTTTTCCCGGTTTGGGTAATAGAATTATTCTGGCTTCAAAAATAGTTTTATCGAGATACCAGATTTAAGCCAATATGCAAAAAGTTGTTTCAATAACGAATGAGGTTTTGCTTGAACAGTTTATAAAAGTAAGGTGTGAATCCGTCCGGACCAGGAGCTTTATCGGTTTTCAGGGAATCAACAGCCCCCCCTATCTCCTCATCCGAGATGGGCGCTATTAACTTTTGTCTAGAACCATCTGATAAGCAAGGAAGGGAGACGTTAGCCAGAAAATCTTCCAATTTAAACATATCAGGCGAGGAAGAAAGTTGGCTAGAGTACAGATCCCTATAATAATCAGCAAAAATATTTAAAATGTCCTTAGAGTCTGTAATCACTGGGTTAGACACTGGATGCCTTAAAGCTGTCACCCACTTGGCTTCTGATTTTTGTCTTAATTGCCAGGCCAATAATTTCCCAGCTTTGCTACCGTAGCCTAAATACATTGCTTTAATCTTGTTAGATGAGTTTATAGTCCTCTCTCAAGGTATTGGCGTACTTCACTCTCAATGCCACTAAGTCTTGCTCTGGATGTCAGATCTTAAATCATCTGGTATAGATTCCAACTCCCTAATTGCTTTCAAGGAATTAGCTATCCCTTGCGAAATCTTAGCCTTGCAGACTGTTGCTATCCGGATTAGCTCCCCTCTCCACACTGCCTTTACGGTTGCCCAACCTTGATCTACTGCCTCGATTGAGCCCCAGTTAAATTCTACTGAACTATTCAAAAAGTCACGAAACCAAGTTAGAACCTGAGCGTCCTTTAAAATATCATTATTCAGTGACCAGGAATAAGACCTTGAGGGAATTGATGATGCTACCCAGCAAATTTTGATAGGGAATGGTCAGAGATCACCCTTAGTAAGCGTACCTCTACCACACGCTTATACACTGTGGGTTCACTGAAAATAATCAATCCTTGAAAGTGTTTTATGGACGGGAGAGTAAAAGGTGTACTTGCGAATAGCGGGATTAAGTAACCTCCAAGGGTCAACTAACCTTAAAAAAGCCACCAGCTCATCCAAAGCTCATTGGGCAGGTGAGGGCCGCATACCTCTCCAGCAGGAGCGATCCAGCCTATTAGACCGGACTATGTTCCAGTCCCCCCCAAAATAATTGGGAACTCTTTAAAGGGTGATAGAGTCGTTGCCAGCTGGGTAAAAAAGGGCGGTGAGTCCAGATTAGGGCCGATATTGATCCCAGTACTAGTTGTTGCCTCCCAGTCTTCCCGAAACAATAATATACCTGCCATTAGGGTCGGAAACTATTTCTGAATGAATAATGAAATTCCCTCGGCTATCAAGATAGCCACCCACGACTACTTGAAGAAAACCCGCCCCAAAGACCTGACCTACCCATTTCTTTCTTAGGTGAGATAAACGATCTGGAAGGGTATGGGTTTCCTGCAAAAGACTATTGTCGGATTGTAGTGGGCCAAGTGATTCAATATTACATATTTCTTACAATTGTCCCTACCCCCTTTAATATTTCATGAAAGACAGTTTAATTTAACAGCCATTTGTGCAATTTCCCAAACAGAGAAGATTAGGATAGCTGCCTCTCGACCCCCTTCCTGTGCATACCAACCCAGAATCCTAAAATTAAACCCCCAACCCCTTGTCCCCAAACCCCCTCCAAAAAATAATCTTAAACTGACCCCCCTGGCCCGAAGCCTACTCCTCTGACTTTGGTTCATGGCGCATCACAGAGGTGGGGGCCCCCACTCCTTACTCAGTGCACAGCAAGGACCAGTTTAAACATTAAAGGTCTGGTGTATAAGCCCCTAACATACACTGCCAATGGGGCTACACCATAGCAGAATTAATTTAGCTGTCCAACCTTGAGAAAGCCAATTACGAGAAAAACGAGAGAGAAAATACACTCTGGGACGCCATGAGAGCTTGACCCATTTGGCCATCTTAGGACTCTAGCATAGTCCTTTATAATACTTGATCCCAAAATAAACAGAGGAGCCAAAACTACCCGAGACGTCTAGGAGACTTCCCCAGTGCTCCCCTGAATGCTGCATATTTTAACAAAGAATTACACGCCCAGGTAAAACGCTCCCTAACGTGTAATAATGCAGTTCCTGCTGTAAAAGGAAGCAAAGGGGAGAGGATCCAGGCCAGCCAGGTGCCTCATCCCCATCATATTTCTGAGCTCCGGCCGAGACACCAGCCCACCTACCGATGACAAGAAGGCTAGTATACCCCGCTCCAGCAGGTCCCATAAACAATGCTGCCCTACCTCTACTAAGTGTAAGAGGAGCTCGCGTTACTGTAGTGCAACCATTACGAGGGAGAGAGCACGTTAGTAGAGCGATAGCTCTCTCTGGTGGGCTAATTAAATAAGGTGTTCACTCCCTGTCACACTAAATAATAACAAAGAAGTGAGAACATATTGGTAAAAAACAAATTATTCTCAGTAGGCAGTCCCAACCATCTTAGTGATTTAGCAGTCCAGTAAAATACACATAAGTCCAAGGAAGATACAATGCAGGCAACAACATGAATCCTGTGGCATAACTTTCAACTTATGACATCCACTGAAGTACTGGTCTTCTGATCAGGTCTTGGAGAACAGTTCAGGCAATGAGGCTCTTAGCAGTGTTAACGCTTCTTCTGCTGAATCTAAACGCTTGACTCCTTCCTTAAGTGCAATCTCGAGTTTCGCCGGGTAAAGCATTCGGTGGCGGATCCTACATGAAGCTTGGATGTCAAGGGCCTGAAACTCGCTCTTGCCTCTCATTTTCAAGTGAGATCGGGGACCAAATGTAGTCGCTTCCTTCCGATGAAAGGTAGATAACTTCCTAATTTCTCTCAGCAGATGTTCTCGATCCAGGTAGTTTAATAATTTAAAGATTATTGGCCTTTGTGGATCGGGGGTTTAGCCTGAGACAACGGTGCCCACGCCGATGACATACTCCGCCCATTTGGAGAGGGCCCGCAGATTTTTAAATAATTTCTGCAGGAAGAGCACCGTGTTCGATCCTCTTCACCTTCTGGGAGCCCCAGAAGGACTAAATTATTCCGCCTGCTTCTCCCTCAAGATCGTCGAGACGATCCTCTAACTTGCCACCAGCTTCTTGCACTCCAGGATTGTAGGCCCGACTTTTCATGTGCCTCGATAGATGAAATTCGAGCCTCAGTGTCTATCACCGATGGGCCAATTGGGTTCGCGACTTAAATCTGCCACCTCGTCGACCAGCTTGAATAGGGCTTCCTTGATCGTTGATAGATCACTATATATTTTCATGCGTGATTTCTTCTGGTACAGTTATAGGTGATGAGCTGCGTGAGAATATCGTCTCAATTCTCGTCGGGGCTTGCATTTCGCAATGGTCATTTCTCCTTTTGATTGCTCGCTTTAGCCCTTAAACTCTCGATTAGAGTAAGTTGGTACAGCAATGCCTTCAAAATCGAGGAATAAAGTGATTAGGAGTGAGAGCCCCAGAAAGCTGCTGCTACTCCTCCATGAGCGTCACGTGACCTTGACATTGAATTTTAACTGCCAGACCTTTGACCACTCCTCTAGATTTTGTAGGTCCCTCTGCATCTCTGCATATCCCTTATTCCCTCATCATTATCCAACCTTCCACACAGTTTTCTGTCATCTGTGAAGAGACACAGTCTGCTCTGGATTCCCTCACCAATTTCACTAATGAACATGTTAAAGAGGACCACACCCAGGAAAGATCCATGCTGCCTCCCTTCTAGCCAACTACCCATTCAGTTCACTACGGTTTTAGCTGCATCCAGGTCTTTTATCTTTTTGAGCATCCTTTTGTGTAGTACCAAATCAAAAGCCTTGCTGAAGTCAAAGTACAGCAGATCCAAAGCATGGCCCTTGTCTACTTCCTTAGTTACCCAGTCAATGAAAAAAATCAGCTTAGTGACGGAGTCACATGATGCTGTGCAGGGGATAGGATGTGCTCATCGGAGCTCTGCTCTCTCGCCGACCCAAACCACTACAAAACCCATTTATTCCGATTATTTCCTCAATATTACCAAAATTTAAGTAATTGGGAGTGCAGAGGCGGTGTTTGGTTGTTACCTGCAGTTGGACATCCTTGCAATATGTCTATGCAGCAATTAGCTGAGGAGGCCACGCAGGAGTCAGAAGCTAGGCACCCTCACTGAAGTTCCTCTCCCCAAAGTCCTCCAGAGGAGCTCTTGCCCTCACACTTCTACTCAGAGTTAACAACTATCAAAGAGGCTTTGCTGAAGCTAATTGAAGATGTAGCTGACTTCAAACCAATGCTTACCCAGCTAGCCCACAGGGTTACAGATGCAGAAGCCAGAGTAGCCTCTATAGAAAGAAAGCAGGATAAGATGGAGCCTGAGGTGGTGGAAATAAAAAGGACTTTAAATAAATTGGAAGATCACTTTGCCGATCTGGAGGGGAGAAATAGGAGGAACAATCTGATGCTGATAGGTCTGCCTGAAGGGGAAGAGGGCCCTAATACAATACAGTTTTTACAACATTTCTTGAAGAAAACTGTGGGTCCCTCCCCAAATGGTCCAGAGTTTATTATAGAAAAAGCACACAGATCTCTGAGGGCAAAACCAGCTCCGGCTGACCCGCCTAGGCCTATCATCGTTAAATTATTAAACTACCTAAACCGGGAATTCATTCATAAGGAAGCCAGAAACTTATCAGCTATTCTGTGGGAAGGTAAAAAATTGAGGCTGGTTCCAGATTTAACGCTGAAAACCTGCCAGCTAAGAGCTTCATTTCGCCTCATCACTTCCAAGCTGTGGCCAGCTGGCATAAAGCATTGCATGTTATACCCAGCTCGTCTGGAAGTTTCCTTAAAAGAAGGAGCCAAACGTTTTGATACTGTAGAAGACGCTACAAAGACTCTGAGGAAAAGTTATCCTGATTTATTTCCCAAGTGAGAAAGTTCTAATTTAGCTGTATGAGGACCTAAAAAGTCAGCTCCAAAGAACATTCGAGAAGGACAGAGTATCACCGCACTGTCTAATTACTTCTAGGCAGATCTGTGATATTAAATGTTTGTTACAGAGGAATATGTAATTGTCTAACAGAAGGGGCAAAACGTACTTACAGGGGCACTATTGTATACTTATTGGTCAATCTTAATTATTTGTTTTTTATTTACTCTCTGGTTGACTTACAAAGATGCTACGATGGATGCCATAGTTCGGTTTGTCCACCAGATGGTGCCAAATACTTCTTGTTAAAAGACAAGTGCTTATTGCCAGACTTCTCAATCTTAGTTGCTTATTTTTTTGGTACCATATTTATTTCAGCATCTCCCTCTCTCAATTCTGATTTCTGTGGCAGTTCTGGACTCATCCTTTTGCAATTTATACACCCTATTATGTTTCTGGCCCATGGGGAGATATATATATTTATTTGCCTCTATGGATTGTCGGTGGCATTGAACAGCACTCCCTTTGGAAAGAAGTGAATTTAATAGGGGGGAATCTCAGCTGTGACTGTTTAGTCCCACACAGCTTTGTTGTTCTTTTTTCACTGTTTCTCATTTAGTCCCTTCTTTACTAGACTAGCCAGTTATTCTGGCATAATTTACAATATGTATAGTCATTTTGGAAGAGCGTTTCACAGTTTATGTGGTAGCTTGGGACATAGGCTTAAACTGAGTTCGTAGTAGGCCATTAAATATTCTTTGGGTGCCACCTTTATGTTGGGAACGGCATGGTTCCTTAAAGGAATTAAATCCCTATCAGGATCCCAAGCTTTGTTTATATTAGTACTTAATGTTCTGGAGTCTCGCTTTTGCCATATATAAATGTTAGAGCTCCAGTCAAGGCCAGATTATACAAAAGTCAGCGATTACCTTCGCCGAATAGTATAGGTCCATTTTTTTTATGCTTATTTCTGGGAGTCCGGTTTCCTAATTAATGTTGGGTGTGACATGTAACATCCCTTCTGTTATACCACTTTATTTAGGTGGGGAGAATCTACAGGGACAGGAGGATGGTGGGTGTGCCACGAGTTACTTCCATACCCTTTTCTCATTCGGAGGTTGGGGAGGTGGTAGAGCGACGCTCTCTTCCTTGTGAATATCATGGACCATGAGGCAAGGAGGAGGCTTAGGGCCTGGGTAATGAGACTTGTATATAGTTCAAAGTTTCTGAGTGTTAGCTTAATTTTAGTGTGTTTGGGGGATAATTTTGAGGTAGTCTGTCGGTATTTTGGGAGGGGGGATGGCAGCAGAACAGCCCTTCAATCTTTTTTTATTACATGGCACAATCAGGTATTAATCTATGCTTGAATATTCTTTCGTGGAATATTAATGGGGGAAGATAATAATAAGAAATATATTATTTTAAATCATCTTGCCAAGTATGACCCTTCAATAGTGTTTCTCCAAGAAATGCACACCCTTCCAGAACAGTTAAAGTTCTTTAAAAAGAGCTGGGTAGGCCAAGCTTTTGGAGCGGGATTCAGTTCTAGTAAATGGGGGGTGGCCTTGCTGCTTGCCAAAAAACTACCCTTTACTCTGGTGGAGTCTATTAGTGATCCTGAGGGGAGGTTTATTTTTGTTCTTGGCAGATTGGGCAGTCTTGATATAGTATTGGGATCAATTTATCAACCAATCAATCAATCAATCAGTCAAAACTTTATTTATAAAAAGGCGCCTTTCTAAAACCAAGGCACCTGTACATCACATAATAGAACAATATTACTAAAAACAATAAAACTTATCCAAGCTTAATAATATTTGAAAATCATTATACGCTTGTTTAAAAAGATATGTTTTAAGTGTATATGTTAAATGTTTATGGCCCTAATGTGGAAACCCCTTCCTTTTTTACTCAATTAGCAATGGTACTGGCCCCCTTTTTGCAATTCCCCATCATAATAGGAGAAGACTGGAATTTAGTTCAAGCAAATGATCTGGACCATACTTATCTTAGGGGAGTGGGACTGTCTTCAACGCAAAAAGCTTTAGGGGAATTCATCTCCTCTCTGGGTCTTATAGACCCTTGGAGATTACTTAATCCATCAGGAAAAGAGTTTACTTTTTTTTCCCCAGTACACAAAAGTTACTCTCATATTGATTACTTTTTAGTAAGTCATCAGCTAATTTCATACATGACCGATTCCAAAATACTAGCTCAAGTAATTTCTGACCACTCCCGAATATTTGTCCAGATGGAAATACTCAACGTCCCTATCAGGTCGCACATGTGGTCATTAAATAACAGACAATTAAAGGATAAACTAATCATTTCAAAATTCCAATATTTTTTGCAGGATTCCATTAAGGTTAACTATAAATCAATCCCTGCTGTGGATCAGGTCTGGGCAGCTTTAAAAGCTACCTGGAGGGGGGAACTTATATGTATTGCTACAGCACAAAAAAAGAAAAAGGTCAGTCAAATGAATAACTGTCTGCAGAGAATTAAGAGTTTTGAAAATAAAGGGATGGACAAACTTTCATCTTCAGAAGACCAAGTACTTACTAGGCTAAGAGCACACTATGCAAGTATATTACTGGAGAGGGTGGAGAGGTCAGCTTCACTATTAAAGGCTTCTTATATTGGCCAAGGTAGTAAAGCAAGTACTGTAAATTACTTGCTTGGCAATTAAAGCAACGGACAACATCAAAATGGATCGCAGATATTAGACATGCCCAATCAGGATCCTTGGTGGTTAGTCCACCGGAGATACTAACTCTATTCAGAGAGTACTATAAGGCATTGTACTTTCTGGACCCATTGCTGGGGGTTCATTTTGAGAAAATATTGGTATTTTTGGAGAGAGCTGATTTACCCACCTTATCCAGTGATAGCCAGACCTGTTTAGTAGCCCCAATCACCGGGGAGGAAATTTCTGCAGTGATCGATTCTTTAAAACCAGACAAGGCACTGGGCCCAGATGGGTTTACAGGCCTATTTTATAAAACCTTTAAAAAACATCTTATCCCTCTGTTGCTACAGCTGCATAGTTACTGGAGCTCCTTCCCAGTTCTGGACCAGTCACTATTTGAAGTGAGAATAATCCTCCTACCTAAGCCCGGGAAGGATCCATCAGTGATTAGCAATTACAGGTCTATTTCTTTGCTGAACATTGATGTCAAAATATATGCAAAAATTCTGGCCAACAGGTTGGGGGGAGTATGGAAAAGTCTACTAAGCCCTGAACAAGCAGGGTTTGTGGCAGGGCGTACTTCAGCGGATCATTTTAGGAAATTGTTCCACCTGAGTTCTGCATCCGGGGACCCCGAGCTGGAAGTGGCCTTGGTGTTCCTGGATGCAAAAAAAGCATTCAATAGGGTGGAGTGGAAATACCTGTTTGAGGTCCTCTCAAAATTTGGCATACCGCAACCCTTTATTGATCAAATTCGGGTTTTGTATCGCTGTCCGTTAGCACGATTGCAGTGCAATAATCACATTTCTGATGTCTTCCCACTTCATCGAGGTACCCAACAGGGTTGCCCTCTTTCCCCCTATTTATTTAATCTATACATAGAACCCTTAGCTAGAGTTCTTAATTTAGAATAGCGGATAAAAGGCATCCGATTGGAACCCCTGGAATTTAAATTATCCCTGTTTGCTGATGATTTACTTTTTCATATTTCGAGCAGTAGACAGTCCCTTCCCTGTGCCCTCCAAATAATTTCTCAGTTTAGTGAATTTTCAGGTTATACACTTAATAAAAATAAAACTATGGTATATTCCTTATCTCCTCTCCTTACGAGAGACCTAATTGAAAATATGGGCCTCCAATGGGAGAAAGAATACCTAACTTACCTGGGTATCAAAATCTCTAAAGTCATTTCTACTCTTAAGGATCCCAATTTAGACCCACTGTTAAAATCAACTAAAGAAGATCTGGTGAGGTGGAACAATTTACCGTTATCCTTCTGGGGAGGGCTAATGTCCTAAAATGTCAATTTTGCCAAGATTTTTTATACCCCCTTGGTAATTTTAACATTTACCTCCCTAAATCATTTTTTTTATTGCTTCAGAGGATTTGTTCGGATTTCCTTTGGAAGGGGAAGGCTTCGAGTAGGGCCTACAGAAAACTTACTTGCCCTAGGGCATTGGGTGGGCTCCAATTACCTGACTACTATATTTATTATCTGGCAATTCATGCTAACAGATTTTTACATTGGTGTACATCTACGGCCGGTATATTGGAGAGCCCCCCATGGCTGCTCTTAGACAACCAACAGGCTTGTTCTTATAATATGGCCCTGGGGGCTTTGTTGTTTAATCCATGGTCAAATATTCCATTAAAACTCAGGAATTCTCTCCTCGGGTGGGATGTGAGAGCTTTATAGCCATTATGCTCTCTGCTTCAAATCTTCACTACAAAAGACCTGAAGCAACCCCTGCTTAATAACCCAAACTTAAAAATAGACAAGAAAACAATTAAAACCTTTTTTGGAGGATCCCACAATGAGTTATGCCTAGCTGACTTTGTTTCGGTTAACTTGGTCCTATCTATTTCTACTCTGCAAACAAAGTTTAAGGTGCCTGTAAAAAATCTGTTTCAGTTATTTCAAACACGTCAGTGTATTAAACATTTTCTGGGTAAACCTCCATGGTCGGACAATGCGGGGGTAGTATTAAATAACCTCTGGTTAATATCTAGGGGTCGGAAAGCGATAGCTAAATTGTACAAGAGAATCATAAGTCATGTTGTGTTAAAGGTTTTCCCCATAGCCTATTATTGGAAAAACAATTACAATAAGGACTTCCCAAATAAAATATGGGAAAAGATCTGGACGGATAATTATCTTTTAATTAAACAAGACCGATTAAGAAACATTCAGTTCAACATTCTCCACAATTTATATTTTACGCCCGCTAAATTATTCCGGATAGGGAGGCTGGCTTCAGCAGAATGTAAAGAATATGGCTCTGAGTTTGTTACATTACATCATAAACTATGGTTATGCCCTAGAATAGTTAAATTCTGGAACTTGGTCAAAAAGAGAGTGGCGTACTATCTTAAAATTGCCCATATTTTAATGAGGACACTTGTTTGTTAGGTATGTATTCAGCGATCCCTACCTATTCTCAAAAAGTGCAGTTAGCACTGGTGGCTACGGTCACTAAGTTAGTAATACTTAGACACTGGAAGGAGGAATGGGAACCTTCATTTAGAAAATGGTGGGCAGAATTTCTTACCTCTATAAATGCAGAAAGATGTGTAGCCTGGTTCTCCCACTCTGGCAAGAAGTTCCAGGAATGCTGGGGTGAACATTTTTCAATTCTTAAGGACAAATTTGGTTACTGAACCATCACCCACCAATCCCTTTCCCCTTTCTCTCTATTAAGCACTATGATCCCTCTGGTATATGATTACTTTAGATGTTTACTGTGCTAGATGACCTTTTGTTTGTCTAGGGATAGATGTATTTCTAGGCTTTTATGGGGGGCATAGTAACTTCCAATGTGTTCTTTTTAACTAATTTTTTTTTTATATAGGTGTTTTTTTACCTTTCTTTCCTTGTTCCCTCCCTTTTGCTACATTTTGTGTTGGATTGGTTAAGGGCTGTGCCATGAACCTTTACTTGTACTACTCAAAGGACCCTTACATGGGCCTATATGGTTTACATAATATCAGTTATAGATGCATTTAGGTTACGGTAAAGGGGCTGCTGCTGGTGTAGGGTGGGAAGGGCTTTGTTTTGGTTATATTTGTTTTTTTTTTCCTTTTTTTTCTGTTTTTCATGTTGTTTTATTTTATTGTAATATGAACAAGTCTGTGATTGTCTAGTCAAGATAGAATGTTGTTTTGTGATTATGTTATTTCATGAGCTATGTAAACTTGTTTTTCTAAAAAATAAAGCTATTTGCAAAAAAAAAATCAGCTTAGTCTGATAAGACCTTCCTGCCACAGAACCATGTTGTTTACTACCTGGAGCCTGTTGCTATCCAGGTAGTCCACTAGACCCTCTTTGATTAGTAATTCCTTCAGCTTCCCCATTATGGAGGTTAGACTGACAGGACTGTGGGTCCCTGGTTGTTTACTAACCCCCCCCAGGAAGCAGTACAATGTCTGCCATTCTCCAATCTTTTGGAACTTCCTGCCAGACCTAAGTGAGCTGTTGGATGGCCCAGCCAGTGGTTCAGCCAGTTCTGCTGCTAATTCCCTAAGTATTCTCAGATGCAACCTATCTGGTCCTGGAGCGTTATTTAACTTAAGGACTGCCAGCCCTTTCAGGATCCTCTCGTTAGCCAGTAACAGCTGCCTCATTACTGGGACTCCCTTAGTGGGTGCTTTGATGCCATTTTCTGGCATGGACCCAGAGTCCTCCTTAGTGATCAATGAGCCAAAGTAGTCATTCAGGATGGCAGCCTTTCGCTCATCCTCCTCTATCACCCTACCCCCTCTCAGCTAACAGTGTGATGCAGCCCCCTTTTCATTTTTTCACTGATATATCTAAAAAATGTTTTTTTCTTTATTCTTGACCCACTCTGCGATACACAGCTCCATGTTTGCTTTTGCCTCTCTGATGACCCTCTATTTGTCTGTAGATAATCCTCCCTTTCTGCCTCACCATGCTTCTCCTTGTATTTATGAAAGGCCTGTTTGGCCCTAAACACTTCCCTGACCCTAGCTGAGACCCATAGTGGTCTCTTAAACCTGTTTTTGTAGATGCTGTTCTTATGCTTGTCTTTGATGCCTTGAGGATGGTTCCCTTTACTGCCCCTTCTCTCCTTTACCTTTCTTGTGCCCTCCACCCCTACTAACTTATCCCTGACCAGTTCCCTCAACCTATCAAAGTCCACCCTTCTAAAGTCAAATACTTTGGTTCTTGATTGTGGGTTGTAAGCTGCAAGGGCCAATTCAAAGCACAGAGTTGTGGTCACTGTTCCCTAGTTGTTCTCCTGCTCCCACAGCATCCACCATCTCTGCGTTGGTGAGCATCATATCAAGGATTGCATTCTGCTGGGTAGAGTCCTTAACAAACTGCACCAGTAAACAGTCTTTAAAGGTGCCCAATAATGGGTTCTATGTCATAATGGTGATTGCAGAATAGCAATCGCTGTTTGGGTGAGTGTACATCACCAAAAAAGAATTATGGCGATGTACACTCACAGCAACTAGAAAACCGGCGACTTGTTTTCTATGTTATGTGGGGGGTTGCATCCCCCACACCCTGCCTCTTAAGGATTCTCAACTCCAGAGCTGTGCATGTTGGTGGGAGGGGAATTTCTCAAAAAAATAAGCTGCCTGCCGGCACAAAAAATACATGACACTCTGGACCCAAACCCTGCACCCTGCACACCCCAACCGACCACCCTCCCCACCACGCTAGCTAACCAGCTTGGCAGCTGCCTGGCACACTCCCTCCCACATACCTCCCCTCCCATTCATCTCCTCCCATGCATGTGTGTGTGCATACACGCGCGTACACTTCCCATCGCCCAACCTCACCCACCAAGGTATCCGGTCGCTACCCTGCCAGGTAGCCCTGTACACAGGCACTGTGATTGAGTTGCCATTTTTGAAAGCACTCAATTGTGGTTGTCTTGCACATGGTATACCCCAATAATGTCTAACTCCTGCCACCTCTGGCCACTGGGACCTCCCAATTGATGTCAGGCAGGTTCAAGTCACCCACCACCACTACTTCCCCTGTTGCTACCCCTCTTTTAAGTTCCTCCCTGAGTTCTCTGTCTCTTTCCTTCCCTTGCCCTGGAGGCCTATAGATCACCCCTAAGTGCACTTTCCTATCTGAGGCTTCCGTGAGTTGCATCCATACTGACTCAGCATTCCCACTGCTACATCAATGCCCTTCTTGACAAAAAGGGCAACTCCTTCTCCCCACCATTTCTATCCTCTACTCAGTGAATACTCAGGGACCATCATCTCCCAGTCATTTTTGTCTGTGGCTCACATTTCCATGATGGCTTCCAGGTCCACTTCAGTGTTTGCCTTCAGTGCCTTGAGCTTGCTGAGTTTGTTGCCTATGTTCCTGTTATTAAAGCATACCTCTCTCCATTTTACCCCTGCTCTAGCTCTACTGTCCTTTTGATTTCTGCATTTTTGTCCCTTCTTGTTTGTGCTTATAGCATTTTACTTTCCTCCTCACTGGTATGCCTCCCCTTGGTTCTGCATACCCTACTGCATTCCATGTAGCCTCTTTGCAGTTGGAAGTGGGCAGTTCTAGCCAGGATTTATTTTTAATGTTTAATCATATATTGACTTTTTTTTGCTGATTTTATTACTAAAAAGTACCTGTTTGCAGATGTTTGTTCTCATTGACTTCTGAGCAGCTGGAGGCTGAAATCTTGTGCATTGTTTGGAACTGCTTTATTGCTGATTTTCCTGTGTGGAGTGTAACTGAAGGGCAGCACTAGCTTTGTACTATATATCCATGGTGTTCCTGCAAGGTTAATTCTGCTCTTTCAGAGACTTGGTTATTGCACCTCTCCATCATAGAGAGATACTGTCAGCCCTTTACTTACTTTTTTCCAGGTATTCCCAAAAGTGCCTGCACTCCCTGCAGCAATCTATCTTGTGATTAATTATACATGCTAGCAATGTATGTCCCCAAATAATATCTGATTTTATTAGTTTTATTGAAAAATGAAACCCTGTTGGTTCACTCATATTTTCCATGGCCAATGCCAAAGAGTGCTCACATTTGTAAATGTCACTGAAGCACTGGATGGCTCATGTACTGACCATTTTACCTGAGTTCAGCTAAACACAATTTCTAATAGAAGACAGCAGGCTGAACTCAGGAAAGTACTTCTTTTTTTTTAAATAAGTGCTGAAACTTATGCAAATCATGTTCTTAAAGATGAGCCATGATACTAGGCATGTGCATCAGCATTGAGCATGGATGCACATGTCCAGTACCACAGCTTGACTTTAAGACTGTGATTTAGGACTGCTCATTTTAAAAAAGAAGAAATACTTTTCTGAGTTTGGCTTGCTTTCTACAATTAGAAACTGTATTTTGTTGAACTTGGATAAAACGGTTAGTGCAAGAGTCTCCCTGCACTTCAGCACTATTTACAAATCTAAGCATGCTCTGACATTGGGTGCTGAAAATACCAGCAGACCACAGGGTTTCTTTTTCAAGAAAAGTAATAAAACCAAATATTATTTGGAGGAATACATTTCTGGGAAGTATAATGAATCATAAGATAGACTGCTGCAGGAAATATAAGGGAACACAGCGGGATGAAGATAGGGAGGCATACCAAACTGCCCTAAGGGAAGCAGGTAAGGCAGTAAGGCAGGCAAAGTCCCAAACTGAGGAAACACTAGCACGAACAATAAAAGAAGGTGACAAGACTTTCTATAGATACATTAGTGAAAGGAGAAAGTCCAGAGGGGGTATTGCTAAGCTTAATGGAGAAAAGGGAGCATGAGAGGAGGAGGACCCTGTAAAGGCATCTATCCTAAATAGATACTTTTGCTCAGTATTTACTGAAGAGAAGGTAGGGCAGGGCCCACAGCTCAGCATCATGGACACAGGGGGGAGGGAGGTGAGCACTACTCCCTTCACAAAAGAAAGGGTCCTACAAGAGCTTGCTAAGCTCAGGGTGGATAAGGCAATGGGACCTGATGGCATACATCCCAGGGTACTTAAGGAGCTAAAGGAGGAACTAGCTGAGCCATTAGCAGAATTGTTTAGTGAGTCTCTGAGCACGGGAGAGGTCCCAGAAGACTGGAGAAGGGCTCATGTGATCCCGATCCACAAGAGTGGTAGCAGGGAGGAGGCGGGGAACTACAGACCAGTCAGTCTTACCTCAGTAGTGGGCAAGATTATGGAGGCACTCCTTAAGGAAAGGATAGTGCAACACCTGGAATCCATAGGAGCACAGGATCCAAGACAGCATGGGTTTACAAAAGGAAGGTCCTGTCAAACTAATCTCATAGATTTCTTTGACTGGGTAACCAGAGTGGTGGACCAAGGGGACAGTTGATGTCGCCTACCTTGACTTCAGCAAAGCTTTGACACTGTTCCACATAGAAGATTGATAAATAAGCCAGGTAGGCCTGGGTGGGTCAGAAGTTGGTCAACTGGGTGGCAAACTGGTTGACTGGCAGAAAACAGAGAGTGGTGGTAAATGGTATACAGTCAGAAGAGATGCAAGTCATGGGTACCTCAGGGATCAGTCCTGGGGCCAGTCCATTCAACATCTTCATTAGTGACCTCGTAGATGGACTAGAGGGTAAGGCTTGTCTGTTTGCAGATGACACCAAGATCTGCAACAGAGTAGATGATCCAGATGGGGTGGGCAGAATGAGAAGAGATCTGGATAAACTAGCAAAATGGTCAGAAGAGTGGCAACTGGGATTTAATGCAAAGAAGTGCAAAATCATGCACATAGGGAAGAGAAACTCTGAAGCCACTTATAGGCTGGGAGGGGAGTTGCTAGCAGTCACAAAGGAAGAAAGAGACTTGGGCATCATCATCACTGATGACCTAAAATCATCCAAGCAGACCTCTAAAGCAGTAGGTAAGGCTAGGGGTGTTAGGGTGTATTAGTAGGGGTATCACAAGTCGTAAGAGGGACGTAATAATCCCTCTGTACAAGACATTGGTTAGGCCCCATCTGGAGTACTGCATGCAGTATTGGAGGCCACACCTTCAAGGACATTAACCAAATTGAGGCAGTCCAGAGAAGGGCAACCAAAATGGTGCAGGGACTGCATCAGAAGACATATGAGGACAGATTAACGGAGCTCAATATATATACCCTTGAGCAAAGGAGGGAGAGAGGTGATATGATTGAGACATTTAAACACCTTAAGGGCATAAACAAGGTGAAAGAGTCTAACATGTTTAAATATAAGAAAATAGCAGGACAAGAGGACACAGCATGAGATTAGAGGAGGCCGATTAAGGGGAACGTGAAGAAATTCTTTTTCACAGAAAGGGTGGTAGATGCATGGAATAGCTTACCACAAGAAGTGGTGCTATGAATACAGTGCAGGGCTTCAAACAGGCATGGGATAGGCATAAGGGAGCAATACAAATGACTATGAATAGATAGGTCACTGACAGAGCAAAGGCCGATGGCACATTTATAAGGTAGAAAAAGAAATGGGCAGACTGGATGGGCCTTGCGGTCCTTATCTGCCGTCAACTTATATGTTTCTATGTTTCTGCAGGGAGTGCAGACACTTTTGAGAATACAAATATCACAGTAAGTATCCACATTGGGAGAGGGTGCTCACAACAAATGCATGATGAAAACAGTTTGAAATCAGGCACTCAACATCTCAGAATAAAAAGAGCAACACTGTTCTGTTATGGCATAAAAAGTGAAATGTTTATTTCCTTGCCATCTGCTCAGCACCACATGTCTACACCTGATACATTTCAGACACTGAATGATAAAGGACATTCAGTGTCGGAAACATGTCAGATGAAGACCTGTGGTGCACAGCAGATAGCATGGAAATAAAAGTTTCACTTTTTATGCCATTTGCTTGTTTGTTTGAAAAGGTTTCACCAGGAAAGACAACATAAGCTGTAAACAGCTCATTTCCAGAAGTGTCCTGGGGCAAGAAGTTACAAAATGGGGGGGGGGGATCAAGCAAAAATATTAAAAAAAATTAATAAAAATACATAAAGTGCAATTCAAATACATAAAGTGAAGTACTAATACGATACATTTCAAGCCAAGACAACAGACAGGATCATATAAAAAAAAAGTGTTAGATAATAAAGTAAAAGTCAGAAACATAGGATGAGACATACCAGTTTAAACAGAACAATATCAAGATATAACTTATATAGTAGTAAACTAGGAACCGGTAACCAGACGGAATAGATCAGATGGTGAATAAAAAGTAGCAGGCTGAGTACAGGGTTACTGAGTGCTAGTTACAGCTAAAAGGTATCCCCGTGTATTCAGTGACCATGATCGAGCACTTTCAAAAAGGACGACTCAATCACAATGTTTTTACACAGGGCTACTGGGCAGGAAGGGTAACAGGATAGGGGGTTCAGTGACAATAGTGACAGGATGTTGCTATGTATACATGCGTGGGGGGTGGAGGGACCATGCTGTGCAATGGGCAGAAAGGGAGGGGAGGGTTTGTGGGGAGCATGGTGGTGGTGGGTTGCTGATCTGGCCGTGTGGCATGGTGGGTTGGTGGTAGGCTGGGGTTGGAAGAGTGCCTGGTTCATTTCTGGGTGTGCTCATTTTTTGTGCCAGGTCATGGGAATTTTTTTGTTAGTTTTGCTCCCTCCTGACATGCACTTCCCTTGGAGTTGAGAATCCTTTAGTAAGGGAGTGTGGGAGGGGTGAGGGAGGGTGTGGAGGGCACAGCCACCTGCATAAAACAATAAAATCTAAGTGTCCAGCACCGTCTTGCTGTGCTTTGTTAGTCTACATCACTGAAATTCATATTCAGTGGTGCAGATATGCCCAAATGGTGATCACTATTACACAGTCACCATTATCACATGGAACCATCTAAAAGGTTACTTTGTACTACTATGAATTTAGAAGAAAGGATGTTATAATACAAGTGATGGTGGGGTGGAGGACAAGAGGGAAGGAAGGGGAGGATAGAGAGAGGAGGGGCAAGCCAAGAACTATTTGCCTTCAAGATGCTGAGAACCCTGCAAGGGGACAGGATCCAGCAGAAAAGGAGAGTGGTGCAGGTGGGGAGGACAGATGGAGGAAGGGTAGGAGGGAGAGAGGAGGGACAAGCCAAGAAGTGTTCCCCTTCAGGATGCTGAGAACCCTGCAAAGGGACCGGACCCAGCAGAAAATGAGAAGGGGGAGAGGAATAGTGAGGGCACGGGTGTAGTCTGGGGCAGGAGGTAGAGTAATGGGGTGTAGGAGGATCCAGTTAGAGGTAACCTAGAAATGGGGAGGGTGGGCATGGAGGGGAGAGAGGGTGGTGAGGGGAAGAGAGGGTGGTGGGGAGGCAATGGGAAATATTTGGAAGAGAGGGTGGTGAGGGGGAAGAGAGGGTGGTGGGGAGGCAATGGGAAATTATTAGAGAGAAGGGTATTAGGTGCAGTTACAGCAATGAACAATGTGCTTATGGAGGAGGAATGAAAGTGAGTGGCAGGATTGTGCAGAGTGAATTCCTAGCAGGAGGGAGTTCCAGATATCGGGGAACTTATATGAGATGGTGGAGTGGCCAGACTAGAATGCTGTGATGATAGGGCAAGAGTTCTGTGAGTGGAGGTGTGGAAGGCATAGTAGGTTGGGAGGGGGGCTGATAAGAGGGAGGACAACTAGGGCAGCAGAGAACCAAGCCAGAACTTCCCAAAACTAAATTAGTGATGTGTGACATGCATCTGGTGTGGAAAGAGGGAAAGGAGACTGAGGAATAGAGGTGACAGTGATGAGTACATGTGGAGCAATCGAGAATGTAGTGGCAGAAGGAATTAAAAAGAGTGTCCAGTCTGGATAAGGTGGTTTTAGGGGTGGAGCTCTAGACTATGTCCCCAAAATCAAGGACGGGGAGAATTATCTTTTGGATGATTTCTCTCCTGGCTTGCTGAGGAAGGCAGCTGTGGTGTCTGTACAGAGCACTGAGTCAAGGGAGTAATTTTTTGTGGATGGTGTCGGTGTGTACCCCAAGGTCAAGATTCTTGTAGCCGTAGTCCAAAGTACTTAAATGTGGCTACATCATCTAGTGTTAACCCCAAGAGGGTGTGGAAGGTAGGAGTGGAATCAAGCCTGGCCAGTTTTTGTCTGCAGCTGAAGGTCATAGATACTGTTTTTTTTTTACATTCATGGAGAGTTAGTTTGCATTAAACCAGCGCTGGACATTTTTAAATCCAGCTGAAGGCCAGTGGCCACCTCAAAGGGTGAGTTCCTGGAGGAGAAAAAACAGTGTCAGTGGCTCAGTAGGTAACACCCTTGCCTCTGGGGCTGAGAGATCAGAGGGCTGTGGGTTCAGTTCCCACATCTGGCACTTGGGTTAATATCCCAGTATTGACACTGTAGTGCAGCATGAGAAGGGTGCTGAACTTCTGAGGTGCCATCTTTTGGATGAGACATTAAACTGAGGTCCCATCTGCCTGGATTGGTGGTAGTTCAGGTGGATATTAAAGATCCCATGGTACTTATTAAAAAGAGTCAGGGGGGTTATTGAAATTCACATGATGCATACTCGACATAAATCAAAGAAAATTAACATAAGCATAAACTGCAAAAAATTATCAAAAAAACTCATAAAGCTTAAACACACCTTTTGTTATGACATCATAATTTGGGACCAAATTTTATCACTTATATTTAATAAAAATTTGAAAACCTTTCCACCACCGATATACTTTATCCCCTGAATAATGTAATAAATCAGAGTGATAGACTGAATTCATTGCCTGTGCAACTAAGAAACTATATACTGGATATGACATCATTTTCTGAGAAAGAACCCACTGGCATCGGGCTTGCCACAAATAAAGCTGAAACAACATAGAAAAATTAGATATGTTTCTAAATGAAAATCAGCATTCTCAGTAGGTAGGTAGGAGACCCAGCACAAGAGTATCATAATCTAAATTAAGTAACCAATCCATGTGCCATTTATCTTTAAGAAAAGACCAAAGCAGTTTTGAATATGAACAGGTCAATAAAAAATGAGACATGGTTTCCTCTAAATTAATACATGTTAAATACGGACAATTCCTTTCTGCCAGATTTTTACACTTAGCATTACCTCTAATATTTAATCTACCATAAACAGTGAGCCACAATATTTCCCACATTGCAGCAGGTACCCTTTTGTTAGTAAGTTGTTTCAAAACATGCACAGTAAGGGCAGCGGGACAATCTTTAAAACTAGGCTCTATAGGATATAAATGGGTCAATAAATGATGATAAATTTTTTTCCTGGTGTTATGCAACATATCAGTTCGGGAAATTTTCCATTTACATAATTTTTGAGCCATGGGATAAAAATATTCAGGAAAATGTAGTCATGAATGAAGTTTTGATGCTATATCATACCACCCAGCTAAATAACCCTCCAATACCTGTTTTACTATGCCTCTAACTCCATCTGAAGTGGAGGAAATACTATACCAGACAGTATGGTAGATAAATAAAGAATAAAAAAAAAATAAAGGCTCAATCATACCTAGTCCCCCTTTTGCCTTACTTAAATATGTATAACAATGCTTAACTGGATTAAGCTTATTCCCCCAAAGCATTTGAAAAAACATCCCATACATAGTGGTTTCTAAAGAAGAAGGGAGAAGAAAAATATATGCCATGTATTGTAACTGAGGGACTATAAACCGTTTCAAAATCTGAATTCTTTTAAGTTTAGATAGTTTCCGGAATTGCCATCTCCTAACCTTAATCTGGGATTTTGTTAGCACTAGTTCCCATTTATCTAAGGGCAAATTTGTTGTTCCAAACTTAATACCCAAAATGACTATTGTTTTTTTAAAAAAAGTAATCCCTGATACCTGACACGAAGCAATATCCCTATGGCCTATCAATAACCCCTTACTTTTAGTAAAATTAAGTTTTGAATTAGAAACTACAGCATGTCTTTCCAATTCCCTTAAAAACAAAGGAATTTGATCATAATGGGAAAGGAAACCACAAATGTCATCTGCATAGGCCAATACCGAGAGGTTAGCAAGCGCTCCCCGCTCTGATGGTCCATTCAAACTCAACCTAGTCAAGAATTGCAATAAGGGGTCAATAGAAAAAAGGTGTAACAGAGGGCTAAGAGGACATCCTTGTCTGACTCCTGTAAAAATAATGAATCCATCCTTTATTTGTCCTCTCAATAAAACTTTGACAAAAACATGAGAATATAACAATTGTATAGTCTCAATAAAGGACGAAGGAACCCCATATTTAGTTAATGTTGAAAACAGGAAACACCTATCAACCCAATCAAAGGCTTTCTCCTGATCCAAAGATAGTATACACCCTCTATTACCCAGCATGAGTAATGTTTCAATAAAATCTCTAATGATAATAAGTGCATCTTGGATTTTCTTCCCCGGAATTCCACAAAATTGTTGTGCTGAGAGTACAGAGGAAGCATAATTCTTAAGTCTGGAATTAAGAATATAGGCTAAGATTTTATAATCAGAATTCAGCAAAATAAGTGGTCTCCAATTTGAAATATCTGCTCTATTTCCTGTTTTAAATAGATGGACTAATAAACCTTCAGAAAAATTTATCGGGATCTTATGATGAAAAAAGAATAAATATACGGTATGCAAAATGACTGAAAGCTCTTATGTAAAAACTTTATAAAATTGATTTGGTAAACCATCCAGACCTGGTGAAGTGTCTGCGTTAAGATTTTTGATTGCCTCTGTAACATCTGCCACAGTAATCTGTTTAAGCAACAACAATGCCTCATTTGGACTTAATGGAACCTCAATATTTTTTAAATAATCTGTAATGTTCTCATCAGAAGGGGCTACCATCGGTTCCATTGAGCGATAATGCAATCTAATTAAATCTTCCATCTCTAAAACTGTATCTATCTTATTATCTCCTGAATCCTGTAAATATTCAAGAGTCATATCCGAATGAATTTTTTGGCAGGCCTCATATGGGTCCCCTATAGGTGACTTCTGAATTCCGCTAGAAAGCATTGCAGTTATTATAGAGGCTCTACTGTACTGATAAATTAACATATCCTTTTTTAATTTATTAATTTATGATGAATAATCATATTTGGTAAAATATGATATAGTATATAAATGCTGTAACTGGTCTTGAAGGGAAAGATATTTCAAAAAATTGTTTCCTAAACTCTTACTATGATTACTAAACCAACATTGTAAATCCTTTTTAGTGTCTACCCACCACTCCCCAGTATCATTATATAGACAAAATACAGATAATCTAGCAGATAATAATGCTAAAATACCTTTTTGAACTTTAGGAGATGCTAACAAGGAAGGATTTAATTTCCATCTATTTTTAAATTTGGGTTTAAATCAGCCCAGAAATAGTAAATCTTAATAATAAATGATCCGAGAATTCACTAGGAATAATACAAAACTGGCCCTTAGAGACATTCCGGGAAAGAAAAAAATGACCAATAGTTGTTTTAAAAATGCCCCTAACATATGTGAATCGTGAACCTATGTTATATATGCTACAATTTATTAACCCCGCTGTGTGAATTATAGCTGATAACATATTAGAATCACAATAGACTTTCTTCCTTTTCCCTCCTCCTCCTACTTGATCCCTTACAATATCACAGTTAAAATTTCCTCCTAAAATAATCATATATGAGGAAACTAGATAAGGTTGAACCATTTTCAACAGGCCCACTCTATCAGCCTTAGTTTGAGGCCCATAAACATTAATAAAATGAAAAGTGGACATTTTTCATTTCCCATCTAACACAAATAAACAACCTGGAATTAAATCTACTAATTTCACTAAAGAAAAATCATATGAACCAAAAAGAATACCCACCCCGTCAGCACACTCTGGACCGAAAGACCAATAAGATGGCCCCCAAATCCAGTCCCTTTTGAATGGCAATAACTGTTCTCTAGAACACATCCATGTTTTTTGCAAAAAAAAAGGTCATAACCAGAATTATGAATAAATGAAAAAACAGCCTGATGTTTAATACATTCAATATACTGTGAATGTTTAAAGACCCAAGGGAAAAAAGAACCCATGAGATGTTAGATAATCAAAACCAAACCAGGGTCATCATCTTTTTTTTTTTCCTTTTTTCCATTTTTTCTTTTTTTTATTTTTATAATCCCCTTGATCTGGTCCAATAGAAGGCTGACTACTTTCTACTGATCTGGAATCCATGTCCCCTTGTTCCATATCAGAACCTTCGTCTGGCAGGAACAGAGCAGCATAAGTATTATCATTTTCACTTATTACTGGGTTAGCCAATATAACCGGAGGCTTATTGTTCCTAGAGGAATGTCTTCTGGCCACAGGCTGAAAGGCCTTGTTGTTAGCCAAGTCACACCCAGGAATAGTTGGCTCCTTATAACAAACCGGTGTTAAACGGGAGTTTTTAATAGGACTCTCTTTTTTAATAGTATGGGTAAGAGCATCGGATTCAGGGATTACCACAGGCGGGGGGGTTCTGAACCGAGACCTTATCCTGTAAGGGAGCCGACTTGGGAATTGAATCTACAGGGGTGGGTTCCACCTTGGCTGAATTGGAATCCTGGGCTTGCTGAATCAGAAGTTCAGGACTAGCACAAGAAGCTTTATTCCTAGCAGCCCAAGGACACTCACTGAAAACATGGCCACCATCTTCACATAAATCACATTTTGTTAGATTAGCACACTGCATTGCTATGTGCCCAATTTCCCCGCAATTATCGCAGCGAGCCTGATCACAGGTACTGGATAAATGAGTTTTTGCACCACATTTATAGCATGCCCTAGGCTGCCCTGCATAAAAACATACTCCCCTATCCCTCCCCAACAAAAAAGAGTTAGGGATATGCTCCATTCCTGTGTCAGTGGCACGTAATTTAACTTTATATTTCAACCCCCCTGTCCAGAAAGATTCTGAATCTAATAAGGCTTCTGGCTTACTCAAAATCCTCACATTTCTGTGATAACCAAAATGTAATATCATCAACATGGAAGCCCTCATTTCTAAACATGACTGCTACAAATTTAATTAAGGGCTTGGTTAAGGGAATAACTAAAAAAGGGGTCCAAATAGGTGAAAATTTAACTTGTGCATAACGTTCCCAAAAAAGGTCTAAGGCATATGCTGTTCTAAAACTAATATCATAGTTATCTTCCCCAGATATATTAATTAGAGCAAAAACATCTCTAGGAGAAAAATGTAAGGACTCCTTCAATAAAGTTCGACTGACATAGGCTCGGTCTGGTCTCGTCTCCAAGCTACCCTTATAGTGGATATGGACAGCATTCCATCTAGGTGCAGCCTCTTTTCTAATTCTAGAAAATAAATCTGATAATAAGGGTGTCCGATCCGGAATCGAGTCATGTGACTCTGTATTCTGGTTTCTAGGGGTATCTTTCTCTGTGGGTGTTTTTTCCTCAGAAGCCTCCAATACTCCGGAACCTTTCAGGGCTTTAGAGTCAATTAAACCAGGATTGTCATTTTCTTTGTTCTGTATATCCTTTGTCTGGGAGACCGAGGCAAGATCTGTACCCTTAGCATCTGAAGGTTTCCACTCAGGAGATGTTTGCAAAAAATTTAAGGAGGAATCCCAGCTGGGGTCAGGAAGCCAGTTCCCTTTTGCATTTTTAAGCCATCCTGCCCCTTGTAAGGCTTTTTGGGGAGTCCAGTTTACTTCTGCAGTAGGTGATAATAAATGGCTTGTAGGCTGTGCAAGTAAAGGTAGATTAATTACAGGTTGCTGATCAAGAGACTTCATAGACTGCTCCATAGAGTAGGTAGAGTTAGAGTGAAGGGAGGATGTATCCTTTAGTTTTGAAAAAGAAAAAGTAGTAGCCCCCGTCTGTACTCTTGGGCTAGTCTGATATACTATGCCACAGTTTTTAGATGGTTGTGAATCCTTATCTGAGAGTTTAGTAGGGAATCAAAACACAAAACCTGAATCTTTCATAATAGTAGAATCCGGAGTGGCCATGGCTGACTGTGCCATCCTTGGGGAATGAGTAATGCTTTTCGGAATGCAGTCACCGCCCTCAGGTGGAATTTCGCTAGTCGCAGCGAGCAAAATGCAGTTGTTGGGCTTTCGGCACACACCTGCCTTGGTGTTATGACTGCCAGCCCATATAGTAGACTGAGGGTGTTTGTTAGTAAAAGAAAAAGTAGGCTGTCGGCACACACTAGCCACGCTAGAACTGCCAGCCTTTGAAATATGTTGCAAATCATGCAAAGATTTAGTAGCCAACTCACCAGTCTCAGAAAAACCCTCCAGATTCACTGTGTTTCCCATTGAGGTAGCAAGAATCTCCGTTTGCTCTATATACAAAGCAGCAGTCTCACCACTCGCATGGTGTGCAGAAAGATCCTTGGTAGCCTTCAGGCCATTTGCCTTATTACTCGCTGGTAAATCTAAAGGCGAAAAAGATGTAGTTTTGTACGATTGTATATCCAGTGTAGAGCCAGCCGTAGTTAAACCCTCTGCTGAAAGGAAAATATCATTCACATCCCCTTCAAACTCAGATTCTTGTTGTTCCTCAAAAACAGCCTCTTGTCTGATGAGACTAGGAGAGGAGGCTTTCTCTCCTAACTCCACAGTGTCCTGTTGATCTTACAACTCACTCCAAGTGGCCATCGTGATGGCCAGAGGGTCCCCCTACTGACTATAATGCAGTAGAGGACTTTCCCCGGTGTCCTGGCCAAATTTCCTCATTCACTAAAAAAATACCACCAACAGCTTAATCTGGTTCAAGGTCAGTTGGCATTCGTCTGTATCCCCCTCTCCTGATTGTGCCTGAAAATAGGCAAGATTCGGGCAACAAAAAAAAAAAACTAATACACAGTAGCATCTGTGTACATGTGTATGCATGAAGATGTGATGCCATAACACAACAGTGTTAGTCTTTTTATTCCGATGTGGTGTGCCCGATTTCAAACTATTTTCACTTTTGTCAATACCTGCAAAAAAGTAAATAAAGGGCTGACAGTGTCCCTTTAAGTTTTTACTGAGGTTTGCTGGTATCTTAGCTTTTTGTTTTTCTGATCATCATCTGACACATGTCAAAGCTTGGATTCCTCTCTGCTGCTGTCTTCTAAATGGAGAGCCTAACATTTTGAAAATTGATTTTTGTTTGATTTCTGATTTGTATTTGTTAAAATTTTAAAAACAAAAACATCTTCTGTGTTGCAAAGAAGCAGATTATGCATCATGTTTGCAATCGTATAACATCAGTCCACAGCAACCAGTTGTTCACAATAACACTAGAGAAGTCTCTAGTCCCTTTCTTCAGTGCTAGCCTCTGCCAGCTTGTGTTGGACAAAATGCAGTGTAACTGTATATAAGTTGTTATTTCCTCTAATTTATTTATTTCAAATGTTTCACCAGGAAAGACATACTGAGCTGCTAACAACTCATTTCCAAATGCACCCTGGGGGAATGGGGATGTGGAAAGTAAAATACAGCCAATACAATATAACAGGAGCATATAAAAAAATGAAGGCAAATGGTATATAAGATATATGCATTAGATACAGTGGCTGTAATATAGGCAAGGGAACTACTTTTTAAGTATATGAACAGTGAATAAGAATGAAGGACACAGACTACAAGAGCAATGTTGGTGGGTTAGAAAGAGGGACATGGAGAGTTTTAGGATAAAGAAAAAAAATCATGAAGAAGAAATTTTAAGGAGAAAGCAGAAGAAGCAAAGCAAATTGATTGGGGAAGAGGAAGATTTGTGCCTGCTTGTGTCTGTAGTACATTGCCTATTCCTTTGTTGCATCATAAATATTCTCTTGAAAACATCATTTGAGAAAACAGGCTATCTTAGCTCATCTTGCTATCCACTATAAAATGAAAATGAAATGAAGGTCAGGCAGAATTTAGAATCTTCTGAAAGGCTAAGTTCTAACCTTTACTTCCATTCTTTTATTTTGCAGCTTGCATTTATATAATGATTATAAACTCTTTTGTCACAGGAATCAATGTAACAGGCTGCAGTGCATGAAGACCTCCTAGCCTAGTATCACCTACTACTACGTAACTTAAAGCAGCAGTGCAACAAAATTAGGCAAAACATTTGACCCTACCTTTTTTCACTGTAAAAGAATATTTTATAAACATTTAAATTTAATTTTTTCCTCAAGAAAAAAAAGATGGCTGCCACATTTTGCATAGAAATAGCATTGTAGACCTGCAAAGGTTACTACAGAAAAAATAAAAAAAGACTCATGGTGAGTAGCATAGAAGGTACCTTGACAAGTAAATTTGACAGGTAAGCTAATATTTTTCTTAACTGCAGCTGAATTAAGCTTTTTTGAAAAAAACATTTCTCGTTGCACTGCTGCTTTAACCTTAGGCATATGTCAAAGGCATTTAAGTGACTGGAATGGAGTATTGGGTGAGTGGAGTAGTAGTTAGCTGTCGGGATTGTGAGGCACTTGTCTCCTATGTTATGGTTTGGTGATGGGGACAATGCCCTATTTGCAGAACCTCCAAGGAAATCCATGCTCAGCTGGCAGCAGCTAGAAAGGAAATATGCCAGCTGCAATGCCATCTAAGCTTGTGCCAACAACCACATTGCAACTTACTCAGAGGCCCAGTGGCCTGGGCAGTTGGGAAGGGGGCGGAGATCATGTGGCAGAAAAGGTCACACAACAGTCAGCTCCTCCCATGAGAAACCAATGGCACACCTCTATGCACACCTGGAAGAGGCATAGGTGCCTGACATAAGCAGAGGTGACCTTGGGTAAGTTGTTGCTGATGGGAAGGAAGATGTGGTGACACCTACTGGAAAAGGAGGAGGAAGTTGGCAAGGGGGATTCTAGTGATAGGACACTCTATGGTTAGGGGTGGAGAGGGTAGTAGGTAAGGGGGAAAGGGGAGGGGTG
Source organism: Neoceratodus forsteri (assembly GCA_016271365.2). Lineage (NCBI taxonomy): Eukaryota > Metazoa > Chordata > Ceratodontiformes > Ceratodontidae > Neoceratodus > Neoceratodus forsteri. Next base: position 755,495,285 of record CM028130.1, on the reverse strand, counting down.
TAGTCAAATGCCTGCCTGAAGTATCAGCTATCTGAGATTAGGATAGGTTAGGGAGAACATCAGTGAGGCAGCAGAGAGTGCAGATACACCTTATTGCAAATGATCTGACAAACTAACCAGTGTGCATGGTGAAGAGGGACTTCTAGAAGTGGGGGCAGACTGAAGAAGCACTCAGCTTCCTTAGCCATTTCTGAGGTCCTTCCTAGCTGGGGTGGGGAGAATGGGAAGAATAGAGTAAAGGAGATAGAGAATGGGGAGTTCAGTGGGTGGCTGAAGGGGTGATGTCAGAAATAGGGGTACTGCTTTATAGGAGATTGGAGGACTTCTGAGACAGAAGGCTTTTCAAAGGTGATGGCCTTCACCTGATGAGAGAGGGCACTGGTTAGGGCAGAAGTTTGATGTCTACATTGGCAGATAATTAAACTAGTTGGGGGAGACTGAGGCTGGGGATTCTGCTGTGGAGAGAAGAATGGAAGGAGCCTACATAGGACTACCCCAGGGATTAGGGTAAGGTGTTTAGGGAATAATAGATTAGAGGAATGAGTCCAGGGGACAGGGCAGGGTAAACACAACACACAACAGACATGAAAAAAAGGGGAAACACAAAACACTAAGGTTATTACAGAAGGGTGATGGCAGAGGGAAAGTGAGACTCAATAGAGGTGCAGGCACATGTTGGAAGGTGGTATGCCTTAACATCAGGAGTCTGGGTAATAAGATTAGTAAGCTCCAGGCCTTGATGACAGGCTCTGGGCTGGATCTGGGGGCCATTATAGAAACGTGAGCCAGTGTGAACAATGATTAGGACACAGTGATTCCAGGCTACACTTTATATAGGAGTGATAGAGGGATGGGTAGAGGTGCATGGGTGGTCATCTACATTAATAATGGGACTGATGCAATAGAGGATGCCACCATTGGGGGGATTGGGGAGGTAGAATCACTGTGGGTTCATCTCAATGCTGTCAGGCAAGAAGACTCTCATAAGAGGTTTACAGGCCACCGAGGCAGGAATAAGAGAGAGATAAGTAATTCAGTGCTGAAGTAGGGAGGAGGTGGCAAAGGGTGAGGTTGCAATAGTGGGAGATCTTTAACCACCAGTCTTGGTCTGGGACATCCCAGTAGCCAGGAGTGCCAGAAGTCAGGCCCTGTTTGATGTCTTGCAGGACTGCATGTAGGTACAACAGGCAGGGATCCCACTAAACATTCAATCATTCTAGTTGTGGTACTCACCAACTCCAAAAGAGTAGGTGGAGTAAGGGCCAGCGAACCACTGGGGTCCGGAGACCACAATACTATATAGTTAGAGGTGGCCCTGAGCACATGTAGGCCCTCATCTAAGGTTGACGTGTTACACTTCATGAGGGCGCACTTCAGCCATATGAGGAAAACTATGTTGGACAGGTTACCTGGGGTAGACCACATTAGGGAGTAGAGGAATGGTGGAGTTTATAAAAGGGGCAATTTTCAAGGCAACAAAAACAAGCACGAGAACAGTTATCAAAAGATCCAAGAACAACAGATCATTTTGGTTCCTTGAAAGTGTCAGGGAGGCAGTGAGAGCTAAAATGGGGGCATTTATAAGGTACAAAGAAAAGCAGGTGGATAAAGAATGCGATGAGTACCAGGAGAAAACTATAGAGGACAAGAGGGCAGTCTGGATCAACAAGGCAGACACAGACCTGTCAACAGCAGAGGGGGTCAAGGGAGGAGAAAAACTGCTCTGTAGATAAATACGAAAAAAAAAAAAGAAAGACATAAGGGGGAATTGTCAGGCTAATGTTGTACCAGTTGTACCAACATGCAGTCCTGTAAGATAGCAATCAGGGCATGGCTTCTGGCACTCCTGGTAGGCAGTTTAGGAAAGGGGAGAGGGTAGTCAGATGCCTGCCTGGAGTATCAGCCATCCATGACTGGGGGAGGAGAGAGAAGATAGTGGAGGAGAAGAGGGAGCAGGGAGTGTTGGTACATCTTGGTACTAATGATCTGGTGAGCCAGCCTGTGGAGACAGTGAGCGGGTCTTCCAGAGGCTGGGGACAGACTGACACAGTTCTTGGCATCCTTGGCCTTTTCTGAGATCTTCCTTGTCTGGGGTAGGGAAAAGGGGGAGGATACAGTTCAGAAGGAGGCGATCGAGAAGTTCAATGGGTGGTTAAAATGGTAGTGTCATGAAACAGGGTTCCCCTTTGTGGGGGATGGTGGGGGGACTTCTGGAACAGGTTGCTCTTCAAAGGAGATAGCTTTCACCTGACAAGACAGGGGGCTAGTGTGGTTATGGCAGTAGTTTGACATCTGTATTGGCAGACAGTTAAACTAACTGTGGGGGGAGTCTGGGGCTAGGGATTCCACAGTTGAGTTAGGTGAAGTGGGAAACCTAGACAGGACTCCCCCCGGCATGAGGGCAAAAAGTAGTAGAAGAGTGGAATGAATTCAGGGACCAAGGAGAGAAGACCAAATAAACCAGCTAAAAAGGACAAACACAGGACACTTTGGATTTCAAGGAATTGTGATGAGGAAAGTCATTGAAGAACCAAGAGGGGTGTAAGTGTAAGATAGAGTGTGGTGTCCCTCAATGCCAGAAGCATGGGTAATAAAATTATTGAACTCCAGGCATTGATGGCAGACTCTGGGCAGTATCTACTAGTCAATGACTGAAACCTGGTGATCCCTGAATACACATTTTATAGGTAGATTAGAGGGATGGGTAGAGGTGGAGGGGTGGCACTTTGTGTTAGGGAAGATAAAGAAGCAGTAGATGATGTGAACCCCCCCCTACAAATGGGGGTTCCTGAAAAGTCTTCTTTGAGCATGCCTAAATGCTCACTGCCAGGCTGGTGTCCTGCGTTCTAGCTATTTAGATGTTAATGCTAAAAGAATGCCTGTAAAGCCTCTGTGTACTGTCTCTTTAAGATCTGCCTGGTTGCAGTTATAATTGAATTGGGAAGGGGGCTGAGTGTGTCCATGCTTGAGTCCCACCTGGACTGCTGCATAATCGCTCCATTTCTGCCATTGCTAATTCTGCAGAAAGAGCTCTGTTAGAAGATATGCTTGTTCACCGATTATCTATTAGAGTTATAATAATATTGTAGTTTGTTCTAACCTGCCTTCTGTGCAGCAAGAACTTTTCTGGCTATTTCCACCATTTTGGTCCTGAACTGCTGAAATGGACCAATCAGTACTGTGTGACTCTAAAATGGAGCCTGCCTACAAGGGCTGTGTGGAGTAAAAATCTGTGGGAATTGTAGTTTTGGGCTGTTGGTGCCTTTTTGCACCTGGAGGGGGAGCCTTGTGACTGACAGATGAGACAGCCAACTGAACCTGTTGGATATGGGGGAAATGCCCGGGCTGCCTGCTGTCTGGGTAAGATCTTGGAAACTGAGGAAGCAACAGCTCGAGACAGTCAAGCAGCCGTCTGCATAGTTTCACATGGGAGAACTGTGGAAAGCCTGAGATTGTTACAAATGTATTAACTGTAACAAAGTTGACCTTCTAAGATGCCTGACAAATCATAAATATGGAATTAATCAAATCTATATGCAAAAAGCTGAATGTGCTTTACTTCATAGAAAGCAATCTTTTTGGGAGTCAGGGGAAAAGGCAAGTCAATTTATTTATTTATTTATACATCAGTTTACAACCTTTGAGCCAGAGGCTCGTTTCCAAAGGTACCTCGTCACAAAGAGGACAATACAAAGCACAACATTTCATTACATCGTTGTAGGTAACATTTTTTTTTTTTTTTTTGGCCTATAGGTTTCAAAAATAGCAAGCTAGTAATTTACAGTAATCTCAGGGATTCAAAATTATCATGCTAAGGTAGTATGGACTAACAGAGGAATTTATTACCTCTTCTCTCATTTTTATGAGAATATCTACCAGAGCAAGATGACCTGTTCTAAGCAGGATATTGAAAGGTCCTTTGCTGGGATTCACCTCCCATATTTATCTGAACTAGAATCTGAAGATCTGAAGATACTGGCAAACCAATTATACTTACTGAAGTCAACTATGTTATCAAAACACCCAGAATTGTAAAAAACATGGGCCAGATTGGATCTCTGGAGAGATTTACAAGCTACTATCCACCCAAATAGCCCCTGTTCTTTACAGAACTGTTCAGGAATCCTGGATAGAGCTGCGTGAAAAAAATTTGACCAGCGGAATTTGTGCGGAATTCGTACTTTCAGTTCTGTGAAAGTTCAGGAATCATTTTGCCAACGTTTGCAGAAATTCCACCCTAGAATGGTGGAATAAATGTACAAACTGTGGGTTAATGTATTAAACTGTGGAAAAAAATTCAGAACTGATCCCTGTCAGGGGTTAGTTCTGCTGAATTTCTTTCAGCCGTTTAACATTCCCTCTCCCTGGTCTCTAGTGGCACCCCCAGCACTTCGCTCACTGGCCCAATAAGAATTAAAAGTTTCCCTGGTGTCTGGTGACACCCCCCACCCTATGATCACCAGCCCAATAACATTTAAAAGTTTCTTGGTGTCTAGTGCCATCACCCACCCTCCGATCGCCAGCCACATAGAAAATTTAAGTTTCCCTGGTATCTGGTGGCACCTCCCACCTTCCAATCACTGGTCCAGTAGAATTAAAAGTTTCCCTGGTATTTAATGGTACCTACCACTCTCCGATCACCAGCCCCATAAACAATATAAGTTTCCCTGGTGTCTAGTGGCAACCCACCCTCAGATCATCAGCCCTATAAAAAATTTACATTTCCCTGGTGACTTGTGGCACCCTTCACTCTCCAGTGACTGGCCCAGTATTTGTTGACATGCCTCCTCCTAATTTACTAACTCAAGTGCTGTCACAAGTTAAAAAAATGTGCACTCGCTCCTTTTCTTAGTGTTTACACCATGTGGAGGTGTCCATGTCTACCACGCAATGTAAACACTAAGTAAGAGTGAGTGTGCAGTTCTGATTTACTTAAGTTGTGATCACCAGACCTACAAATGATATAAGTTTTTAGTACTAGTGGCATTCTACACTTACTGATGGTTTTTCTATGGACTGTGTTTCGTGGTGTCTAGTGGTGCCTCAACCCTCCACTTAGTCTCACAAAGTTTAAAGTTTCTGAGGTTCATGGCACACTCCCCTCGACACCACCTGTATTTAGTTGGGGCCCTCTTTCATCTGATCTCAAGTGCCTGTCAACACAATAAATCACACCGCATGCCCTTCTTAGTGTTTACATCATGGTAGTCACAGAGACCTTCAGCATGATCTAAACACTAAGAAAAGGAGCAAGCACGCAGTTGTGATTTACTTAAGTTGTGACAGGCACTTGAATTAATGAGGAGGAGGAGGCACATCAAAAAATACTGGACCAGTGGTTGGAGGGTTGGAGGTGCCACTAGAGACCAGGGAAACTTTAAACTTTTATGGGGCAAGCAATTGGGGTTGGGAGGTGCCACTAGACACCAGGGAAACTTTTAATTCTTATGGGGCCAGTGATCAGAGGGTCTGGGGTGCCACTAGATACCAGGGAAATTTGACACTAGGGAAACTTTCAATTCTTATGGAGTTGGCGAACGGAGAGTGGGAGATGCCACTAGAGCCACAAGACAAAGTTTTTTTTTCTATATGAACTGGGGAATAATTACATGAATTGTGGATTAGTTTCACAGTGTATGTGTATTATTTAGAAATTCAGTAAAAAAATTCCACTGAACAGGGCAAAATTTTACCAAACAAATTTGGAAGAGTTCAGATTTTGACATAGGTGAAAGTTTGGAAAATTCCATGAAAGTTGACGAACTTTTGCAAAAATTCTGCTCAAGCGGAATTCACAACTTTCACCCAGCACTAATCCTGGAGCAATGGCTCTTTAACCCAACTATATCAGAGGCTTTTATTTCTCTGATTCCAAAAAAGGGAACTATCTCTTGGATTGTACAAACTATAGCCCCATCTTATTGTTGTATTACATAAAGATTATAAAATTCTACTAAAAATGCTGTCAAATAGGCGACAACCTGTGATTAACAAATTATTAGGCCATGAACAGATCGGTTTACTAAGGTGTAAATCCAGAGTAGATAATATGAGGAAACTGATGCATACTATTTGGGCATGTAACACACATAAAATACCAGATATAATTCTGGCATTGAATATGTATAATGAAGGTGTTCTATCCCTTTGAATAGAATTTTTTAAGTGCTGTTCTTCAGAAATTCGGACTGGGTAATACTCTTGGAATCTGGGCCCATATTCTCTAAAACCAGTCATCAGCAGTAGTTACTACCAATGGCCTGATCTATCCACACCTAAAATTACATTGAGGGATGAGCCAAGGATGCCATCTTCCCCCTACCATTTTATCCTTTCCATAGAGCCTCTAACATGACTTACTGTCAGCTCTCCCCAAATTCATGAAATTAAGGTAGAGAATTCTGTCCAGATCATTTTTTGCCTATGCAGATGACCTATTATTAACCCTTAAAAGACCCCTTGATTCCTTTGTTGCCCTTCAAACTATACTTCAACAGTTCAGCTTAGTATCTGGGCTAATGGTTAACTGGAATAAGACCCAAGTTCTTCACCTTTTATGTCCTAAATTATTGAGTAGCTTCTCTCAACAGACATTTTAGTGATGTAGTACTTTTGAATTGATTTAAGTACCTGGGTCTAACTATTAGTAGACACTTAAATCAGATCCCTGATCTCAATCTTGTGCCATTTCTAAAAGATCTGCAGACAGATATTAGAAAACAGGATCATTTTAATATTTATCTTGTGGGCAAAACCAATACTATTAAAAAGGTGGTAGCTCCTAAACTATTGTACATTCTACAAAATCTGCCTATTGCTATAGACAAGAAATACTTTAAGGAGATGGGAGTAATTATAAGAAACTTTTAGTGGAGGCAGAAACATCCTTACCTTTCCATTGCTAAGCTTACAGCTCCTCTAGAAGCTGGGGGAGTTGCCCTACCATGGTGGGAGAAATACTAATGGGCTTCACTAAGCAAACCCTCCGACACACTCAGATAACCTCAATTAATATGACTTCATTATGACTTTCTATGGAAACTCCCCCCATTGACTCTTGGACTTTATTTTTATTATCCTCCCAAGCTCCCTCAAAGATAATTCAGTACTAGTAGGATCTGTTAAAATGTGTAAGAAGCTGTTCCTACAAATGAATCCAAACCTTACTCCAATCAGTGAGCTTCCATTATGGAATAATAAATTCACTGTTTACAATGGTACTCCACTAAAAGACAGGGGCTGGAGTAAATGTGGGATCTGTTGACTGTCAGATATCCTAGAGGAGGACTCTAGAATTCTGTTGAGCTTCAGAATGCTCTGAGAGAAGTTCAAAATCCCCAGGTTCCACTTCTATTTTTATCTACACCTAAGAGAGGAATTAACTCAACTACTTAACCCAATGTCATACCTTCCCTGATTCTCCTGACTGGTTCCAACTCATTAGTTTAACTTGGGTCAGAAAATGAAACACCTCTTTTTGGTGTGCAGTTCTTCCAGGTGCATCTTGCCCAGGGTTTGTGAAGGTGGTTACCAGTGGTACCCACTAGTATGGCCATGCCTTGTATCTGGTTTTCTCATTGGGTCTTGATATTACATTATATTAGTGATATCAGGCTTGATACAGTCATTTGGTCAGATCACAATGCCGTGCTGTTATTCTGCAGGGGTACTCATCTTACCTCCCTGGTGGAGATAGTTAGATACCTCTTCTATAGAAATCTGTGGCCTCAGAGCTTCTTGGCAGTACTGAACATCTTGGGCATGGAAGCAGCCTGTGAGATGAGGGGCAAGGCAGCCCTGGAGGATTATAACCTGGACCTTTTGACCACAGTTGACTCCTTAGCATATCTTTGAGTCATGGACTCCCTATCACCTCTCAGTGTCTGCTCCTTGATTTCCCACTTCAGGTCACCATGGTATGAATCTGACTTGAGGAGGTTGAAGACTAAGAGGCCAAGGTTGGAGCATTGTTAACAAAGGTCCCACTCAGAGGAGGATAAATTGACACCAAAGGCTCATTACGATGAGTGTCCACAAACAATCAATCTGAAAAAGTCAGTATTACTGTCATGAGTGATTGCTGCTGGAAGGAATTGGCCTGCTCAGCTCTTTAATACTGTGGACAGACTATTAAATCCAGACTGTCTCCAGTCCTGCAGAGTCTTTTCTCTCAATAAATGCAAGGAGCTGAACTGGTTCTTACTAAACAAGGTGTTCTCCATTCAGGCTGGGACACCCTCAAGCAGACTGTTATCCACTGACACTATCTGAACTTTGAGGAACAGAGGCATGCTGTCTTTATGGACAGAGTTTGAGCTGGTATTGCTTCCTCTGACAAAGATGCTGGTTGAGTTTCAAAGTGCTGGAGTAATTTTGTCCCAGTTTCAGCATCCATAGCCACATGGTAATGTTGTTTAGTAAATACTGGAATTCAGTAAATAATGGAAAATGGCATAAAAATAAAAGGTTGCATCAACTCATCACCTGGTTTGCGAGTGCTATTGTTACTGTTTTCTCATCAGCAATTTTTGGGATAGCAGCAGGATTTACTGAGAGCACTGTTTTAATCACCATTCCTGAAGATATCCAAAAGCAACCTGTCATTGGTTGACAGTATCCAAACTTTTGTGGACAGACGTACACCATTTTTTGTGGGCAGAGTTTGAGCTGGTATTGACCAATGATGTTTTCTGGGTGGTCTCTGGACTGCATCCCACATTCTGTGCATTGGACACTGGGTCAACCTGGCTTCTTTTAGAGTACTGGGATTTGCTCAGTCTGATTGTGATGGAGATCGTTAGGTGTTACCTTGGAGAGGGGGGTTTCTCGCCTGCCCTTAAATGGGCAGTGGTGAGGCTCCCTCCTCAAGAAACCTTCTTTGGACTCTGATAATCACTCCAATTACAGGCCCATCTAAAACCTTCCCTTTTGGGGGAAGTTGATCGAGAAGGTGGTGGCAGTGCAGCTGGAACAATGCCTGAAAATATTTGACATCCAAGAGCCCTTCCAGTTTGGTTTCTGGCCTCACCATAGTAAGGAGTCAGTGCTAGTCAAGGTACATTATGATGTCCTTCTAGTGAGGGATAGTGAGTGATGCTCCATTCTTGTCCTGTTAAACCTCTCTTCAGCCTTTGACACAGTGGATCATGGGATGTTGTTGGATCATCTGGGGGCACTATGCAGAACTCTCAGAAATGGTGTTGTAGTGGTTTAAGTCCTACATGTCTGGCAGGGTTCAGCAGGTGACACTTAGCTCTTTTACACTGAGGCATACTGCAGTCTGCTGTGGTGTGCCTAAGGGCCGATTCTAGTCCCCATATTGTTCGCTGTGTACATGTTGCCATTGGAGATGATCATCAGATGCTACAGCTTGGGCTTTCAATGTTAGGCCAATGACATCTAGCTGTATGTGTCTTATGCCCCTGATGAAGCTGCAGTGGTTTCAGAACTGAAGTGTCCTAGGAAAATCCAGGACTGAATGGTGGCCAGCTGGCTTAGACTAAACCATTCAAAAACAGAGGTGTAACTGATGGAGCTGATCCATTTGGATTTAGCAGCAATGAATAGTAGTGCCATCTTTCCTTTGTTGAATGGTGTGACACTTTGAGCTGCAGATAGGGTGAGGAATTTAAGGGTCATTGTGGACTCCAAGCTGATCTTCAAATATCATGTGTCAGCTGTTGTCTGCAGTGGCTTCTATTTTCTGCGAAACATTGCACAGATCAAGCCCTATCTTGAACCGACTAATCTGGCAACACTGGTACATGCCTTAGTTATGTCAAGGTTGGATTACTGCAATACTGTCTACCTTGAGTTATCTGTGAGGCTGTTGCACAACTTGCAAAAAGTACACAATATAGCAGCATGGCTGGTTGCTGAGATCTCTTGATTTGAGCCCAAACTAATCTTTTTTTAAAGATTTGGGTCTGGTGTTGTGGCATAATATTTTAATATTCAGTATTTATGGATCTTGAAATTGTTACCATTGTACTATACTTGTTATGAGGTGGCCAGAGCCCTTGGCATTGGACATCATATAAAACAATTGTCTTGCCTTGCATAGGTTGTCCAAACTCAGTTAATGAGCTAGTATCCTATATAAAATGCTTTCTCAACCTGATGACCACTTAACCAAATCGGTGAAAGAAAAATGGGAACCAGAACTTAGTATTTCTATTGCCCTACAGGATGGGAATCAGCCTCGAACAATGCAAAATTATCTAGTGAAAAAATGCAGGGAAGGTTAGTCCAGGTCAAAGTTCTTCATTATTTTTTATTACACTTCACTTAGACTGGAGGACATGATTCTTTGGAAATGTGATGCTGCTAATGCAAACCTTTTTCATATACTCTGGAGTTGCCCTAGGCTCGCACAGTTCTGGAATGTAGCTGTGAACACAAGTTTTGCAGTTGTCAGTCTATACCTCCCCCATCACCCAACGTGTTTACATTGGGCATTTTCCCCTATGATCTCATGTTGAAAAAGCATCCACTGGATTCTAGCCATGTATCCTGGTGCCAAGAGACTAATCCTTTCTAATTGGAAAACAGGACTAATCCCCTCTCTAGAAGATTGGTGTAGATACTTGGGCACAACAGTCAACATTGAAAGGATTAGCCATATGATCCTAAATAAAATGGTGATGTTTCATAATTTTAAATTTCCTGAAAAAATAAACTATAAGTCCAACATTATATAACATGATGAGGGATGTCTAATTTAATCTTCTTTGCAGTCCTTATATTAGCTGTGTTTACCTATTAATTTTCCAGAGGTAGTTGTATAATGTTGCTGATCTTGCAATAATTTATTATATGGTTGTTACTAGTAATCTGTGCTTTCTTATAAGATTTTGTATTGCCACTGTGAATAAAAGTCAATAAACATTTTACTGGAAAAAAGATAAATATTAAATCTTAGGTCAAGGCCTTCAACATGGTGCCCCACAGAAGATTGGTTAACAAACTAGACAGTTCGGGGGTGGGGCAAAAAATAACAAGGTGAGTGGATAACTGGCTGAAGGGTAGAAGCCAGAGGGTGGTGGTAAATGGGATACTTTCCAGGGAGGTAGGGGTGATGAGCGGGGTACCTCAGGGACCAGTGCTGGGGCACAACCTGTTTAACATATATATATCAGTGACATAGTAGAGGGGCTGCAGGGGAAGTTCTGCCTTTTTGCAGATGATACAAAGATCTGTAATAGGGTAGACACCACAGATGGAGTGGAGGCTATGAGGGAGAATCTAAGGTTGCTGGAGGGGTCACAGTTCCTGTTTGTGGCAAGGGTCACTTAGAGTTTATTTTTAAAGGGGCCTATTTTGTCCTCTTTTGAGATGCCTAGGTCAAGCGCATTAAGCCAAAGTGGCGCACGGTATTCGTAGGACTGTTGACCTTGTGTGGTTCTACAGAAAGGGATGCAGAGAGCTGAGTTGTTTGTACCCTTAGTGCATCTGATGGAATTAGGTCAGCTAAGGAGGCTTTGCATGTCTGGGGTGGTAAGCCCTAACATAGACTTCTTGGCGAGCATGCATACTTGATACTGGAGGCGACTGTCAATGCTGAGCTATTTTGTTTGAGTGTACAACTCGAAGGTGTGAGTGAAATGAAAGCAACCAAGCAGGAGTAGGATCTAGGAATCATAATCACAGACAGTCTTAAAGTAGGGACCCAATGCAGCAAGGCAGTGGTCATAATGAACAGAATGCTGGTGTTCATAGGAGGGATAACTAGCAGAAGGAGGGAGGTGCTGATGCCACTCAACAAGTCTATGGTGAGGCCCCATCTGGAGTACAGTTTTCAGTTTTGGAGACCTCACCTTCACAAGGACATAGATGGCATGGATACAGTTCAGAGGAGGGCCACTAAGATGGTGCATTGGTTAAGTGGGAAGCCTCACAAAGAGAGGTTGAGGGTGTTGGATTTGTACTCACTGGTGACCTCAAGGGAAACGGGGGACATGATAGAAACATTCAAATATGTGAAGGGGATTAATAAAGTGGGAAGGGGCTTTTTAAGAGGGAAGGTAGGTGCCAAAACTAGGGGGCATGGACTGAGGGGGTCAGTTTAAGGGAAATGTGAGAGGACATCACTTCAAGGAGAGGGTGGTGGAACCCTAGAACAGTCTGCCAGAGTAGGTGGTGGGGCTGGAACAGTGGAGGGATTTAAAAGGGCATGGGACGAACACAAGAAGTTGGATAGGAAGAGGAGGGGGTCCGTCTGTGAGGGGGGCCAAGTAAGGAGTGGGGGAATGGCAGACTCGATGGGCCAAGATGGTTCTTTTCTGCTGACAAATATCTATGAATCTATTAAAGCTTGGTGAGCAGCATTTATTCCAGAGGTACAATATTAGGTGATTCTGTCTTGTCTCAGTATAGATCCCACCTGAGTCTTTGTTTTTTATTTGTAGAGGAGGATCACACTGTATCTTCTAGTTTCTTTGATTCTATAATCTTGCAGTTCATTAAGATAGGAGAGTTGTCCCACCTATACAGGTTTCACTGTCCAGGCCACTCTCTCCTCCACCACTCACAAAAATGCAAACCACTTCCAATATTTTATCCCTTTCTAGGAATGGAAACTTATGTCTCCAAGCAGCTAGTTACCATATTTAGAGACCACTGTAACTAAAATGCTGGTCTCTTCTGTTATAAATGGTGCAGGTGTAGCTATTTGCATACTGCTCTGTAGAAGTCATTGTAGTAGTCACAACTCACAAGTCTTACAAAATGTTGCAAAAAAAAGGATCTTCAAACTCTTTAACTCTCTCTCTCTCTTCCCAGTTCTCACACTCATAAATTTAAAATTAACCCACAAGCATGTGTAAAACTGCAGAATAGGAACCAGACAATTAACACATATTCTGTTAATTATATACCATGGTAGCCACTGCCACTTTCAAAGATATTGTGCATTACAGCACACAACAGTGTGCTATTGATCTGCTAACATACCATCTGAAGTTGGAGGAGCAAATGCTGATTTTGTAATTCTGCAGCCTGTTGCTGATCCATCACTTAATGTGGTGTGGTTGCATAGCCACTGGCAATGTGGAGATCACATTTAAGATGCAACACCTAATAACCAATACACATTTGTGTCTGATAGCCCTCATTTGTTGTACTTTGTGTAAAGTCACTCTTGAAACCTTCCTACCTTTCCCCTTCGCTCTCCCTGCACCTAGGTACTGGTAGAATGTCAAGTCAAAAATCAACAGCTACATTAAAGAGCAAGTGATTAATAAGAATTATTTTTACTAGCATTGTTAAAAGCAAAGGTGAAATAAAACTTATTTCAGTGCACTATCAAATATTGTATTAAAAATGTAAAAAAATGAACTACAAGCACATCAAAATACAATAAATAAAATGGTCAAATGTCTATTAGAAGTAAACACTAGCTCTTTAACTAACATTAACCCATGTTATCCCATCCCAGTTTTTTTTATTGCTATATTTCTACCCCCCCCCAATCATGGTGTGTCAAACCATTATTATCTTCACAGAGTAACCAAGAAGTCTGATTACTTCAAAGACTTCTACTTTCAAACAACCAAACATTACTGTGCAAGTAAAAATAAACACACACAAATACTACAAACAAATAGAATACCTACACAAATACCCCTCTCAGGATATTGCACAGCATAGAATAACACTTTTTACACACACACATTTCAGGGGCAAATGCAACTGGAAAAAAGCATTCAGAAGCCAGTAGTATGAAAATAGTAATTCAGTGGGTAGATGGTGCAGTACTATGTCAGTAGGTGTGTTTCACCTTTCTGTAACATTTGCAGTTGTTCATTTATTCTGCCCCTTATTTCCACAAGAATTGGTGGTGTTAAATCAAAGTGCTGCCTGACATGGGTCAAGTAAACATTGATCAGGATTCTGGGCAGCCCTTTTTTCTCCCTTGTACTATCATAGTTTACTTTATTTATTTACTGCACATATACAGTATTTTGCATGGCACAAAGGTATGAAAAGCAGTGCTGCAAAGCGTTCAGGTTTTTTGGAGCTCCAGCATCTGAGATGTCCATATCCAGCAGAATGTTCACTGTACCCATTACGTGACCATGGATCTCTCTCAGAGGAACTGACAGAGGTACCCTTTCATATGCCACTGCCTCTGGCACTGTGTCATTGTCTTGCAGTAAGTCTCTTATTTTCTCTGCCTCTACATTGTTAGTGTCTTCTACAAGACTAGCTGTACTGTGCCTCTCCAGTGGTGTTGCTGTCCATGGCATTGACACTTGCTGCTGCATCTCCCTCATTCCCCTTTTCAGGTCTTGAATCATTGTCTACAGATGCAGTTGCCCTGCCTTTGGATATTCCATGGTCTCTCTCCCCTGATGGTGTTCCTACTTCCATTCTGTTATGCTGTTCTGCATAAAAGGCTCAAATTTGGCTGTCTCCCACTTTGTTCCTTATTCTGTGTATAGCTGTTTTCACATTAGTCCCTGTTCCTTGATGCTCTGTAGCTGCCCATTCTGCTCATGAAACCTTCTCATGCTGCTCTGTTGATTCCTGATCCTCTCTGCTGTTTGCTGCTTAGGAGACTGCTTGTCCTCTAGACAGGCCAGCTGTTCTGGAGCTTCTGCGTCCTCGAGATGGGCCTGCTGCTTGGGTGCTTCCATTTTCTGTGGATAGGACAGCTAGTGTGGGGCTTCCATGTCCTCTGGATGGGCCTGCTACTCAGGTGCTGCACTCTCCTGTGCTGCTGCCACCTCCTGGGACTCTGACATGAGGCTTTCTTCATGTTCTTCACAAAAGGATGGATCATTGTCCCTGGTGATATCATACTATTTTGAAACAAGAAATGAAGCTACACTCTAAATACTTAAAACAGAATATTGCTTGTCTGCCTGTCTGCAAACTAAACTGAGCAGAGTCTGACTGATTATAGAAATAGGAAAATCTCTCAACTGTCCCTGATTTTCAGGGATGTCCCTCCAAAAATGTGTCTCTCTGTGACTGAACATTGAGGATTGTATGCACAAAATGATGCCAGACTTTATAGTTATAGACTTGCTGTTGCTCAGAAAAAACATTGTACACTATGGCAGGGCTATTCAAAGGGGTTGTGCCATGCACAACCTCCCAATGCACCCAGGTGCGATATTCAAAGGGGCAGGTTGCGTGGCGCAACCCCCACTGCGTCGGGGTGCATTGGTAATGTATGCAGCGCAGATGCAGGAGGCATGCCCAAGCATATATGGCACATCCTCATAATCAGCCTGGGATTTGCGGTGCATATGCTGGTGCAACACCTGCATGCTCCGCACACTGGTGCCTGAAGTTGAGCGGTAGATTATAGGCTCAAATGCTGGACACCCACCGGTGGGCAGCTGTATTGCAAGGTGCAACACAACAGCCGCCAGCCATGGGTGGCCACCTGCTCAGCAGGAACACCATCCACAAGCACCCAGACCCCCTGGTAGTCCAGTGCCCCCCCACCCTGCATGCCTGATAGCAGGCCATAGTCAGGACAAATATTATGCTTTGCCCTATTGTGGGCAGTGATAGGAATGTAGATTATCCTGGTGGTCTAGTGGACCCCCTCCCTCCCTGTATACCCAATTGTGGGCAGTACTTGGAATTACTATAGAGGGGGGGATGGCTCAGGGGTAATGTGAGGAAACTTTTTTTCACGGAGAGAGTGGTGGATACATGGAACAGCCTTCCTAAGGAGGTCGTTGGGTCTAAAACAGTGGGGGAATTCAAACATGCATGGGACAGACATAAGGCAATTATAGTGGGGGGTTGCAGGAAGTAGGCTGTTGGTTAACTAGAATCTGCAGCTTATCCAGTAGGTAGAGAAATGGGCAGATTGGGTGGGCCAAGTGATCCTTATCTGCCATCAAAGTCTATGTTTCTATGTTTCTACTATAATCCTATGCCCAATCGTGGGCAGTAGTTCGACGTAAAATAATCCCATGCTCGATCACAGGCGGTAGTTAGATGTAGGATAATCCTATGCCTGATTGTGGGCTGTAGTAGTCTGAGGGTTCAACCTGGTGGTTCAGTGGTACCCCTCCCACCACCCACAGAGGCCCCGGCCACCCAGCACCCCTCATCATCGGCGGGTGGCAGCACCCTGCCCGTGTACCACCTGGCCGCCCGCTGAATGACAGCATATAGTATGATCTGTATGCTTATTGGGCCACAGTGTCGACCAATGGGCTTGCAGACCATACTGTGCTACACAGGACCAGAAATGTGAATGAATGCGACTAGGCATAGAATTATATGAATTTGAACTACTGCCGCGATCGGGCAAAGGATGATATGTATACCAACTACTGCCTGTGATCGGGCATACGAGGGGGGGCTACATTAGCCCACCAGGGAGTCAACCACC
Source organism: Neoceratodus forsteri (assembly GCA_016271365.2). Taxonomy (NCBI): domain Eukaryota; kingdom Metazoa; phylum Chordata; order Ceratodontiformes; family Ceratodontidae; genus Neoceratodus; species Neoceratodus forsteri. The sequence continues at coordinate 755,478,925 of CM028130.1, read as the reverse complement.
AATGAAAGCAGCTTGGCAGGGCACCAGGCACAATTCACCGGGAAGCCCAGTGCATCACATACAACTGGGGCCATAATGACATGCAAATGGCCCCATTTGAGCCTTGCATAAATTATGGCCTAATTTGCATGCCCCCTGCTGAATATCATGGGTGATGCACCTAGCACAACAGCACTTGCACTGGTAAATCCCCGTGCTCCCCCTCTGTGGCTTGCACTGGCACAGTGCCACTGTGCCATATGCAGTATGTGTGCTGCCCTTGCCATATTCAACAGTGCTGCACCATGGAGCATCACCATTGAATATCACCTGGTCCTGGTCCCAGTGCATCCCAGTTGCATTGCACCCAGGCTTGCACCAATGCCCGGTGCAGTTTGAATAGCTGGCCCTAAATATCCTAGTCTACCAGTTTCCTGAGTGGATATCACCGATGTTTAAGATGGGTCCCTGATTTTCGTCCTGTGTCCCTGATTTGTGAGGTGTATGGGACTGTGCCCACACTTGGGGGAAAAAAATAATTTAAATAATTATGGTCAAAATTTCTCTAGTGTTAAGGGCAGTTTCTATCAAATTATTGGCATAAGAATGCACAGAACAATAATACAAAATATTGTCTTATTGTGTATATCTTGGGGTCCTTTCTGAAAATGCTTAATTTTATTGGTGGTCTGACATTTTCTTTTCCCCCTCTCTTTCTGCTCACATGTGTGCTGCTCATAGAGCATAGAGGTTAATGGCAGATAAGGACCGCAAGGCCCATCCAGTCTGCCCATTCCTTTTTCTACCTTATAAATGTGCCATCTGCCTTTCCTCTGTCAGTGGCCTATTCATACTCATCTGTATTGCTCCCTTATGCCTATCCCATGCCTGTTTGAAGCCCTGCACTGTATTGATAGCCACCACTTCCTGAGGTAGGCTGTTCCATGCATCCACCACTCTTTCTGTGAAAAAGAATTTCCTCACATTTCCCCTTAATCGGCCTCCCTCTAATCTCATTCTGTGTCCTCTTGTCCTGCTATTTTTCTTAAATTTAAACATGTTAGACTCTTTCACCTTGTTAATGCCCTTAAGGTGTTTGAATGTTTCGATCATATCACCTCTCTCCCTCCTTTGCTCAAGGGTATACATACTGAGCTTCGTTAATCTGTCCTCATATGTTTTCTGATGCAGTCCACACACCATTGTGGTTGCCCTTCACTGGACTGCCTCAATTTGGTTAATGTCCTTGTGAAGGTGTGGGTTCCAGTACTGCATGCAGTACTCCAGATGGGGCCTAACCAGTGTCTTGTAAAGAGGGATTATTACCTCCCTCTTATGACTTGTGATACCCCTACTAATACACCCTAACATCCCCATAGCCTTACCTGCTGCTTTAGAGGTCTGCTTGGATGATTTCAGGTCATCGGTGATGATGATGCCCAAGTCTCTTTCTTCCTTTGTGACTGCCAGCAACTCCCCTCCCAGCCTATAGGTGGCTTCAGGGTTTCTCTTCCCTATGTGCATGATCTTGCACTTCTTTGCATTAAATCACATTGCCACTCTTCTGACCATTTTGCTAGTTTATCCAGATCTCTTCTCATTCTGCCCACCCCATCTGGATCATCTACTCTGTTGCAGATCTTGGTGTCATCTGCAAACAGACAAGCCTTACCCTCTAGTCCATCTGCAATATCACTAATGAAGATATTGAAGAGGACTGGCCCCAGGAATAATCCCTGAGGTACCCCACTTGTAACTTGCATCTCTTCTGTCTGTATACCATTTACCACCAATCTCTGTTTTCTGCCTATCAACCAGTTTGCCACCCAGTTGACCAACTTCTGACCCACCCTGAGCCTACCCAGCTTATTTATCAATCTTCTATGTAGAACAGTGTAGAAAGTTTTGCTGAAGTCAAGGTAGGCGACATCAACTGCTCCCCCTTGGTCCACCAATCTGGTTACCCAGTCAAAGAAATCTATGAGATTAGTTTGACAGGACCTTCCTTTTGTAAACCCATGCTGTCCTGGATCCTGTGCCCCTATGAATTCCAGGTGTTGCACTATCCTTTCATTAAGGAGTGCCTCCATAATCTTGCCCACTACTGAGGTAAGACTGACTGGTCTGTAGTTCCCTGACCCCTCCCTGCTACCAATCTTGTGGAGCGGGATCACATGAGCCTTTCTCCAGTCTTCTGGGACCTCTCCTGTGCTCAGAGACTCACTAAACAGTTCTACTAATGGTTCTGCTAGTTCCACCCTTAGCTCCTTAGTTGTGTTATTGCTTGCTTGTCCTGGAAGGTTTGCTTACATTAGGTGTCCCATAAAAGTTTGTGGTTCTGAATCTGGTAGTCATCTTCAATACAATATACAGTACACTGAAACAGAGTATTGCTTCTTAGTCAGATATACATTTTTTAAGCTTGATAAAGTCCACATTATATGCTGTTCCCCAACTTCAAGACAGCCATCAGTTTGGAGCTGATTAGATAATATTGTTTTTGATGTCACATTTATGTTATGCCTCCCAGATTCTCAGACATCTGATTTTTCTGTTCTTTAATCCCCAGCTTGTGGTTCTTCACAATTTATGGCCATGCCTACTGTACCTCTCCTTCTACTGTATAAATACTATGCATTTTTGTGACATTTATCCACATCTTTTGGAGGAGATCTGCAGACCAAGAAACCACCACCTTTACAGTACTACTGTGACCAAGAAACTGAATGCAAGGCATAGCAATGCTGTCTGTGAAATGTGTAAAAATGGGACTCCAATGCTAGATATATAGAACTACCTTGAAGTGGTCAGTATCATGATTTCTCATGCTGCCATCTACACACACACATCCAACAGTGCAAAGAACATCTACACAAGAAGACCATGTGCACTAGGTGGGCATATTTGAGCAAGCCACATACACTAAAAGGCAATGAAAGGTTTTGTTGCTGCCTCTGTGGCCTTGAGCAAGCCTCAGTACACTACAAGGCAATGAAATGTTCTGGGGCTGCCTCTGTGGCCTCGAGCAACCACAGTACATTACAAGGCAGTGAAATGCTCTGGAGCGGCCTCTGTGGCCTTGAGCAAGCACAGTACACTAAAAGGCAATGAAATGTTCTGGAGCTGCCTCTGTGGCCTTCAGGAAGCACAGTACACCAAAAGGCAATGAAATGTTCTGGAGCTGCCTCTGAGGCATTGAGCAAGCCACAGTACATTACAAGGAAGTGAAATAGTCTGGGGTAGCCTCTATGGCCTTGAGTAAGCCACAGTATACTATAAAGCAGTGAAATGTTCTGGGCCTGCCTCTGTGGCCTTGAGAAACCACAGTACTATACACTACAAAGCAGTGCAATGTTTTGGAGCCACTTATGTGACTATGGGCAAGCCACTGTACATTACAAGTAAGTGAAATGTTCTGGGGCTGCCTCTATGGCCTTGAGCAAGACACAGTACACTAAAAGCCAATGAAATGTTCCAGGGATGCCTCTGTAGCCTTGAGCAAATTACAGTACACAACAAGACAGCAAAATGTTCTGGGGGTTGCCTCTGTAGCCACAGTTCACTGCAAGGTGGTGAAATGTTCCAGGGCTGCATATTTGACCTTGAGCAAGCCACAGTACAATACATGGCAGTGAAATGTTCCAGGGTTTCCTCTGTGCCTTGAACAAGCCACAGTACACCACAAGGCAGTGAAATGTTCTGGGGCTGCCTCTGTGACATCAACAAGCCTACATTTGAATTAATGTCAAACTTTCATGATTTTATTCATAGGAAATGTTAGGGGCATGAAAGTATGTCATTAACTAATGTGTATTATTGTGTTTTTGCAGTGTAGTTTCCCAAATTGTGGATAAGCTAACAAAGGAGTATAATGAAGCAGTGCAACAGAGGTTTATCAGAAACTGGCAGAATGGGCTACTCAGAATCCAAATCATCAATAAGACAAATGTGATGCCAAAATGGCTGGAGTTATGGAAGAGTACGGTTAAGTAAGGGCTGTGGCTACTGCATGTAGATATGAATTCGATTTTTCTGAGTAGTGTATGCCAGAAAAGAAATTTAAAGCCTGCCCATTTCTGTAAGATCTTCATATTTTGCTAATGTACTGATTGTGTACAAATCTACATTATGTGTTGTACCAGAAAGCACCAAGTTTTGTAGGCAGCGACAATGCCAACCTCCCCCACAGTGATGGCACAATACCGATGCAGGTATTGTGCCACCTATTCCATGGGTGTTTTCTGTGAGGGGCTGTGTCCCCCACACACTCCATGCAGGGGGCTCTGCCCCCCCACACCACCTGGACTTTAGGATTCCAACTCCAGGTCAGAGTTGGTCTGGAAATGGGGCGGTACACTGGGGGAAGGCAAAACATGGAAAAAGGGCAATTACCATGAATGTCGCAGTAATGGTCTTTTTTCCTGTTTCACCATCGGGGTGTCGCTGTAAAGGGGTGCACCAGTTGTACCATATGTACTGCAGGTAATGCGTTATATAGTACCTCAAAACAGCAAGATACTGTACTGATGACCTTTCCCCCAATAGTTTATGCCCTCTCATTAATGAAGCCTACAAATATAAGTGGCGGGAACAGGCTAAGGCATGAATAGAGAAAATGAACAATTTTCAGACTTTATTTTTACTGGTGAGACTATCATAATGATGCAGTATTTTTGTCCCATGGCTTTCTGGAAAAAAGGATTTCTTGTACTGAAATCACAGTCCAAACACCCCCATGAAAATACACATCTGGAGTGCCATCTCACACTGTGGGCCAGGGCCAATATTACTGTTCAGTGGCATCATGAAGGGCAATTTGTTCAAAAAGGAGATAGTGTAAAGTACACTGGTGTCCATTATTGAGTGAGTGTTTGCAGATAGGCACTGGCTTTTCCAAGGTTTGAGACTTGAGCAATTTGCAGTTACAGTTTCTTTGTGTTCATAGTGGGATATACAGAACAGTGTTGTATATGTTTACTTATACATGTGTTCTTTCTCTTCTACAGATAATGACCCAAAGTATGCAGTGTCTGCAGTGTACATAAAGGACCAGTGAGTAAATTGGGTGAGGACACCATGAGAATCATCAGACCTGAACCCAACAGAGATGGTGTGGCATCAGATGAAGCACTCCATTTGGAGGTGTGTTAAGCCAAAGAACTATACTCAGCTAATAAGGGGCATAAGACACTTTTGGAGGAGGCTGTTGACAGTTGAAGACTGCAATAAATACATTTATCACAAAGAAAAAGTTATGTCAGCAACTGTTCTTATCAATGGTTGCACCATTACAATGTAAAAATAATGATAATAAAATTCAGCTTTGTTTTTCCAGCAGTAAGTGTTTTACTTTTTTTTATCCCACATCTTTGCCATGTCAGTATGTAACACCAGGCCTTGCAGCATCCTGAGGCATGATCTCAGGTTTGCAAATTACGGCTGAAGGGGATGGGTGTCAAAGAGTCTGAGAAACCACTGAATAGGTAGTGTTGCATTGTGGTGTGATGTTCCAACACCTAACAGGTCAGCATCCAGAAGTGTGAATTCAGGTTTGCTAGTCCTGAATGGGGGTGGTGGGAAGGTTTTAGGAATCATTCTGAAGAGGGCTGCAGGCTGAAAGGAAAAGTACAGCCAGAAATATGCCCAAGTTCCTAGAATCATCAGCATCAATGCACAGACAGTACAGTCAATGCAGTATCAATTACTGTATTTTAAAATGTAAAAAAGTAACTACAAACACATGAAAAATGTAATAAATATTCAGTGACCTGTTTATTAAAAGTAAACACCTGCTCTTTAATTAGCATTACCCAGTGATATCCCAGCCCTGATTTTGCTTCATCTATATTTTTACAGTAATTCATAAGGTGCTAAAGATGGGACAGGTACAGGGTACTTTTTTATCCAACATTTTGTTTCTAAAATTTATCATGCCTACAGGTCCAGAAACAAATGATTGTGCAGTGTGAAATCAGGGACAGAGACCCTTTCTGTCTGTGTAATGCTATATTTAATTTGTTGAAATCAATTTAAACTGTCTGTGTGCTGCTTTTAGTTGTCACTCTTGTGAGAGCATTGCACTGAGCCCTGCTACATCAGCAGGAAAAGGGGTCTGTAGTTCTCTAGTTTTTACTAAGAACTACAACCCATTTCGGGGTTCATATTTTTAAATAGGCACTATTGCCAAGGTAAAGGCATGCCTGGACTGTGCATGAAAGGTCCTCACCCTGCTATTTAAATGCCTCTAAACCAATTTTAAAGGGGTAATTTCTCAGGGCTGACCCCTCCTTCTACTTTCCGGTGATGTCTGGCTATTTTAGTGAGACCTGCTGCACATAGACCTGCTTGTGCAGTGTAAAATCAGGGACAGAGACCTTTTCTGTCTGTGTAAAGATGCATTTAATTTGTTGAAATCAGTTTAGTCTGTGTGCGGCTTTTAGTTGTCACTCTTGTGAGAGTGTTGCACTGAGCCCTGCTACATCAGCTGTAAGAGGGGTCTGTAGTTTGATCATATTTACTAAGAACTACAACCCATTTTGGGGGTCACTATTGCTATGGTAAAGGTGTGCCAGGACCTTGCATGAAAGGTAAGGTCCTTGACCTGCTATTTAAACACCTCTAAACCAATTTTAAAGGGGTAATTTTTCAGGACTGACTCCTCCTTCTACTTCCAGGTGATGCTCAGCTATTTTACTGAGACCTGCTGTGAACAGAGCGAGTGAGCAGATCGAGTGCACATTGTCTTGCGTTGGACTTCAACTTTCTGTAAGTAACTAAAAACCCTGGTATATCATCATAGTGCAAATTTACAGACAAGTATAAAGAGTATAAAATCATATGACAAACCAATTAAAGAAAATGGTGTATATTATAACAAATGAGGGTTGTCGACTGATTGAATGTATACTGTGCAACATGTACATGAAAATAGATCAGGATCATAGTGGACTAGAATTTAGATGTTTTAAATGCATTCAAGATATTGAATTAAATAGAGAAATTGAGGAATTCAGTAGTAGATTAAGAGTGTTTGAAAACAGTCAAACCCAGATGGCAATACAATTTAAAACAGTAACAGGGAGTACACAGGAAAAGGAAATGGACAATGATGAGCAAAATGAAATCCATCAACAGCAATTAAAAACAAAAGGAAAGAAAAAGAATAACACAGCAAATATGGTCAAATAAAAACAAGCTAAGATCTTAAAGAAGGGACCTACTAAAAAAGGAATGAGAGATACACAAGAATTAACAGAAACAGGTCTAAATAATAAATCCAGAAAGAGAAGTAGGGAAGAAGAACTAAAAGATCATGAAGAAGATTGGTATGAGATACAATATTGTAAGGCCTCTAAAAGAGGACGTATGGCTACTCAGTACCAAGTCCCATTAACTAACCAGTTTGACCCATTGTTAATACTTAAAGAAAATCAGGAACAAACATCAGAGGACAACGTATTAGAAATGGAAAAAAAGCATATTGATGAGCACAGAAACAAATGAGACTAGTATGGAACCCAGTGAAACACAACTGCTGATACAATTTGAGACTGAAATCATTAATAGGACTGTGCAGGATATACCCAATGATATAACACAAGATATCCTGGTTCTGGGGGACTCCATGATCAAAAAACTTGGATAGGATCATATGTAATCTGGATAAAGTGAAAAGAACTTTATCTAACGTTAGTGAAGCCAAAATCCAGGAGATCACTTATATGCTTGAAAATATAATAAAGAACACCACCCCAGAACCTCTGGTAATAATCCATGCTGGAACTAATAATATTTCCAGAAATCCACTATACAAAATACAAGAGTATTATGTGGCACTTACAATCAAATTAATAGAATTGGGATGGAAACTGATTGTATCAGAAATATTACCAACACCAAGGGCAAATCAGGCACACATTATGAAGCAAAAAGGTGAAAACTATTGGTTACCGGCATGATGTTTAAAACAAGATATAGAAATTATAATGCACTGGGAAGATTTTGTAGTAAAACCTGAATTTTTCGCTAGGGATGGCCTACACTTCAACCAAAGAGTTAATAAACTACTTGGGGAACATATAACAACAACTATCAATAAACATTTAAACTGATGAGATGAGGGGTGGGATTAAAAAAAAACAGTACTTACAGAATTTCCCTTCAAAAAAAAAAGAATGCATGATAACACAACAAATAAGGTTAAACTGAATAAAATAAGAATAAATAATCAGAAATGTATGATGACAGATAAACTAAAAATCTTACTAGTAAATGCTAGAAACTTAAAAAATAAAATAGTGGAACTTCATTATACTTTGATAAAAGCAATTCACATCCATGGAGTTACAGAAACATGGTTTACAAATGGGGACTGGAATTCAGAAATACCAGGTTATCTAAAAATAGACAAAAATAGATATCAAAAAAAGGGGGAAGGCGTTGCTTTATATATACACAAATCTCTGACAGCTCTAGAATTTAACCAAAATGACTCAAGTAATGAAACCATGTGGGCAAAAATGAAGACACAACAAAGAACTCTTAATATTGGATTAATGTATCGAGCATCAAATTTGGATCAAATACAATATGTTTTCTGGAATAATAAACATAAATACACAAGGCGAACTGCTACTGATGGAAGACTTTAACTTTCCAAATATTGACAGGAGTAGGAATAAGGGAACTAATAATATAGAAAAACAATTGATAGACATTGCAGTATTACAAAATGTAGAAGAACTTATTAAAAACATCACAAGAGGGAATATTACACTAGATTTAGTATTTACAAATAATATGGATCCCATTGACAATGCACAGATTTTACAACCCCTAGCAGATAATGACCACGACATTGTCTACTTGGAATATAAATTAGTACATAATATTATTAAGGGAAGGACTAACATATTAAACTACAATAAAATGGATTATAACAGGATCCAAAATTATTTAAACAATTGGGATTGGAGAAAGGATCTGAAAGAGAAGAGTCTCATTGAAGTATGGAACACCATCAAAAAAAAACATTAATCACTGTATTAAAACATGGGTCCCAATTAGACAAAAATACAGTAATTCAAGAAGAGTACCTCCATGGTGGTCACATAAAATAACTAAACTTCTAAGGAAAAATAAAATATATTATAGGGCCTACAAAAAGAACACAACAGCAACAGAAAACAGGCAGAGATTTAAATTAACTGCCAAAAATATTAAGATTACAATCAAAAAATCAAAACAAGCAATAGAATTTAATTTGGTAAATAAGGTTAAAGATAATAGAAAGAAATTCTACAGTTATATAGGAAGCCTAAAGGGGAAGCAGTCAACAATTTGTCCCTTAGCAATAGGGAACAGAGTAATAAAAGAAGAAAAAGAAATGGCAACCGAACTTAATAATTATTTTGTAAGGTACATAATCCTAGAAAACTAACCACACAGCAGAAAGAATCGGATAATGACTGTTTAGAATGTCAAACAACTGACATAATTAATAGTATGAACAGTCTTCAAACAAATAGTTCACCTTGACCTGATGGAATTACACCTGACTTTAAAAAAGAAAAAATAATGCATCAGTTGGTAGGACCCCTGACCCATTTAGACAATAAGTCTATCCAAGAGGGAAACACACTGAAAGAATGGAGAATGGCAACAGTCACATCTATTTTTAAATGGGGATACAGAACTGAGGTAGAAAATTATCGGCCCATAAATCTTACATCAGTGATAGGTAAAATTATGGAAAAATTCTTACAAAAACATATAACCACTCATCTACAAAATGCTGGAAACATAGATACAACTCAGCATGGTTTCACACTTGGAAGATCCTGTCTATCTAACCTAATAAGTTTCTTTGAACCTGTCAATGCAGCCCTAGATAAAAGCATTGCTGTTGATGTTATTTTACTAGATTATTCCAAGGCGTTTGATAAAGTCTTCCATACAGCCTTATTAAATCAACTCAATAAAATAGGACTAAATAGCAATGTAATCAGATGGAGCACCTCATGGCTAGGAAACAGGATACAGTGTGTGACCATAAAAGGTCACTCCTCAGACTGGGGAATAATCACTAGTGGTGTCCCACAAGGATCTGTAATGGGACCAACATTATTTAGCATAATGATCTCCTCCCTTCCTAAAACAAATAGTGTTTGGATAGGCAAATATGCAGATGATTGTAAATTGGGAGATCTGATACAAAACCTAGAGGACACCAGGGTAATACAAGCAACTCTAAATAATATAGCCAAATGGGCAAATGAAAATGAAATGTACTTTAATCTAAATAATTGTAAGGTAATGCATACGGGGAAAAAAACTATGCATTTGTACCAAATAAATGATACTATACTGAAAACCATATAGGAAGAAAAGGATCTAGGAATAATAATGACAGATGATTTTAAAATTTGATACCCATGCACTTGTAGCTTCACAAAAATGCCATCAATTAATGGGCTGCATACTAAGTAACATCGAAAGCAGGGAGGAGAGAGTTATACCTGTAGTTCCATTGTACACCGCGCTGGTGAGACCTCACTTGGAGTACTGCTCGCAGTTGTGTGCCCCTACAACTAAAATGATACAAACACTACATGAAAAGATACAAAGGAAAATGACTAAAACAATAAGACTAACTAAGAACATGAGTTATGCAGACAGGCTTCAAAACTTAAATATTTACTCCACAAAGTATAAGCAAGAAAGGGGAGATCTCTGTCTTGTTTGTAAAACCCTACAAGATCCATATATGAAAGAAACCCTTGGTTTCAGGAGTAATCTTAGAATAGCTAAAACAAGATTACATAAGCAGAAATTATTAGGAGAATCAAATAATTCCACAAAAAGAAGCAAATATTACACTCAGAGAGTAATAAAAAATGGAATAAGTTGCCAAGACATGTTATAGAAAGCTCTGATATGAGAACCTTTAAAGTAAACCTAGACTAATATATGGGAGACAGGAAATACCTATTCCTCCAATAAGCTGGTGGCAAGTTCATCAAAGGGCTAAAGCTCACTGGACTTGCAACCAAACTATGAAACTATAATACCTTTTATTGGACCAACATAGATGTTACACAAAAAAGAACAGTGTTTTAGCTTCTGGACCTACCAGGTCCTTCTTCAGAAGCTTTATGCCAGTTATTTATTTATTTATTTATTTATTTTTATTTATTTATTACTGGAATCAGATACACCTTTGAGCCAGGGGCTCTTTTACAAAGGTTCCATGTCTGGTTACTTGAAACATTAGGACAGGCAGTGGTTTTGTGCAAAAGAGAAATAAACATAGCAGCTGGAGGGCTTTGTCAATTACCAAAACATCACAATTGTGCAAATCACTTCTATAATAATTTAAACAATATAGATTCATATAGGTAGCCATCAGACAGAGGGAGGTGAGGCCAGAGGCTGGTGTAAAGAGGGAGAAAGAGAGGGAGTGGGGGGTGGGTCTGGGGCAGTGTCAGTGAGGAGGTGTGTGGAGGGAGTAGAGGAGGAAGGAAGGAGTACGGAGGGAAGGGTGAGGTATAGGGGTAAGGGGGATAAACCATTTAGGTGTAGCAGTCACAGGAGGCACAGGAGATAAGGTATTGACACAGGCTGAGCCTAAAAGCACCCAAGGTTTCTTTGCTAGTAACTTCTGCTGGCAGGGTGTTGAACCAGGAAGAGGCCCTGAAAAAGAAGTATCATTGGCCTTGGGTAGTCCTGCAAAGGGAAACAGTGAAGGAGAGGTTAATTGAATTCCTGGTTTGTCGTGGGCCGCTATATGGTCTCAGCAGTGTCTGTGATCCAGGGGTTAGTAGGTCCAATGTTTGCTTTTTTTGCTAGGATTCAGGTTTGATATTTAATTCTGCCAGATAGTTGGAGCCAGTTTGCATGTTCGTAGATCTTGTAGGTGTGTGTAAGGTGGTTTGCAGATGTTAGGAGATGACATGCCTTGTTTAGTGCTGTGGAAATGCGACAGAGAGCTGTGTCAGTGGCAGAACCATAGATCACAAGCTCATAGTCTATTATAGAGATTACTGAACTGTGAATGGCAGTGTTTAGGGCTTCATCCATGAGGCAGTTCTTATGTTTATAGAGCAGGCCTATGCAGGTATTCACAGTTTTTACTACATTGTTGATATTTTCAGAGTATTCAAGTGTTGGGTCAAGAATCACCCGAAGATATTTAAATAGATGTACTTGTTCAAGGGTGGTCCCTTTGCTGTTTGAGATAGAGAGGTCTCTGTTTTTTATGTTTGCTTTGGGTATCATGGAACAGCATTGATTTGTGTTTGCTGTAGTTATGAATAAGCTTGTGGGATTTAAACCATGCCTCTACATCAGTAAAGCTTTCTTGTAGTAGCAACTGAAGAGTGGAGGGGTCAGAGTGGGAGGTGAAGATGACAGCATCATCGGCATAGAGTAGGATTTATTCTGAATAAGATGAAAGGAGGCTGTTTAGGAAAATTCAGAAAAGCATAGGACCAAGGATGGATCCTTGTGGGACTCCTGATCGGACCAAGAGGGGTGTTGAGAGGGATTCACCAATTTTTACCTGCTGTATTCGGTCACTGAGGTAGCTTTGAAACCAAAGAGTTGTGTCCAGAGATAGATCTATTAGAGATAGTTGTTGAAGCAGTAGTGAATGGTTGACGGTGTTGAACACCTTAGTTAGGTCGATGAAGGTAGCGCCACCGAGATCCCCTTGGTCCAAGGCATTGTGGATATAGGATGTAAGCTCTAGGAGCGCAGTGGTCATGATGTGGCCCTTGCAAAATCCGTGTTGTTCTTGACATAGCAGGTTATACTTAGTAAAGTATTCTATCATTTGGTTGGCAGCTATTCTCTCCAGCGCTTTTGGGGGGGGAGAATGGAGATTGGTCTATAGTTGCTTGTAACAGATTTATCGCCACTTTTGTAGATAGCTGTCACCATCGCTGATTTCCATTTTGGGGGGAACTATGAGAGCATAAGAGATTTGTTAAGGATTTTGGTGAGTGGAGTCAGGACTTCATTGAGGGTAAGAGCAAGGAGTTTCAGGTTGAGGGAGTCGCTGCTTGATGTAGACTTTCCAAGTACTCGAAGGAGGTACTTTTTTGTGATGTCCTTGGAGACGGCTTTGATTTAGGAAATCCCATACTATTAACACCCAGATAATGTTGAAAAAACAGAAATAATGCTCATTGGTTTAACACATACATTTAAAACATTTATCAACAAGCAGAGAGCACTTCTCACTTACATTTTTAAAACACCTCAGTATGTTTCAAGAAAGCATTCTGGTGATAAAAAACTCTTGGGATACTATTCTGCCTAACACATGTAAGATGAGCTTACAAATTTTATTGCAAGTGTCCTTGTGTTTTAATGAACAGACAATGAAAGGGAAAATGCTGAAATGAGTCCTAATTGCAAGTTGAAAACAAGCCCCAAATTAAACATACACACATATACACATACATGCACACATATATATATATATATACATACATACATATATACACATACATACACAGACATATATATATATATATATATACACATACATACCTATATACTTATATAGATACATAGATGCATGTATAAAGTCATACTCATATACATACATACATATAACGCATACAGAGGGTTTAAAGTGAAGTTTACTGAAAGGGAGCAAATGTTTCACACAAAATGTAATATAGAACTTAGCTCAAGACATTTTCCCAAAAAACTATACTCTCAACCAGTTAATAAATTATAGAAACTTCAAAGCCTTCAGTGTTGTAACAGGATTTAATACATGATAATACCAGTTATAAGTATAAACGCCAAATAAAAAAATAAAACTACTTGTCAAGGACCCCCAGGAAAATGATACCATAAGCCTGATATATATACAGATTTTAACAGAGTCAGTGTATAACAAAAATGCACAGATTCAGTCTAAGGAATCTAAATGAAAACTCATAGGAATAAAATCCCCCAGCACCCCCCCTCCACTTTCCTTGGGAAAGATAACTAGTAGGAATGCCTTCTTTAAGACCCTCTATGACAAAACATTTGCTGAAATCTGTAATTGCTTCAATCGCTCTTAGCAGCTGAACTATTGTTCCTCTCTTCTTCAACACTAGTTCCAGCTGCTTATCCAAATCAGCCCTTGCCATTACTACCCCCCTCTGCCCCACTTGCCCTTAGCACCCTCTGCATCCTTCTTATTCACCACCCCCTTCTGCTGCATTTACCTAAGGCTTACATACTGTTATGCGCACCTCCATAGCTTAGGAATTTCCATCCAGGCCTGTAACGTGTTTCTGCTGGACAGGAATATAAATAATCTTTCTTTTTTTCTTCTATGGTTTGTATATGACATCCATACACATCCTGCTCCTGTGGGAACTGTATACATAAATATATATATATATATTATGTTCTGGTTGCGTTATGTATATCTTTCTTGTACATGTGACTTGGAATGTAAATACTCTGCTCCTGTCAGTATTATAAACATGTTGTTCCTTTTGTATTATGTATATTTATATGTAACTGTACAATTTTCCCTGCCAACAGCAGGTCCACCTTGTAAATGAGCTTGCTCAATGGTGATCGCTTCGATAAATAAAGATGTGATGTGATTGATTGATTGATTGAATTAGATATACTCTATGTACAGGGGTCATAATACATAATCATTCACACCAATCTTTGCAATATTTACACAAAGGAATTAAACCTTTTATAATCCCCTAAGTAAACGAGATATGCATCTTAATATAACCAGATTTAAAAATGTGACAGTATGTAATCCAAACACTGACAACTTGTAGAAGGAAGTAAATGTACACTATATATGAAAACCAAGTAACCTAGCCACATAAAAAGTGCCCCATGCCACACTCCCCCACACATACATGTGTACACACACACACACCACACAACCACAACACACACAACAAACACCACACACAACACATACACACAACACACACACACACCCAACATACACACATACAATACACACACAAACACACACACACACACACACACACACACACACACACACACACACAGTGTTATGGTGAGAAGCGAACATGTAGATAACCAGAAACTTACAAAGTCAAAGGCTCGCTGACGAACTAAAGTATTTATGTCCATCTTTTAAAGTAAAGGTCTGTGTAAGTTTAAATGGAATAATGTGTCATATAACCCACATCAATGTTCATTCCATCCATGACCATATTGAGAACCAAAATAAGTCTAATTTCAGAAGCCTGTCTCTGTTGTGTACTGTTGAAATGTCCTTTTAAGACCATTACAGACATATCTGAGATTGAATGGCTATCCTGGGGGAAGTGTTGCGCTACTTGTTTATCTGTCATCTTCATATTAATAGAATGCCTGTGTGAATTCATTCTAGTACATAGTTGTTGCTTTGTCTCCTCAACATAGGCTGTGTGAGGAAATTTCTTGCATTGGATAAAATAGACAACATTATTTGATGTACATGTACAATTCCCCTGTATCCTGAATTGTTTGTTTTGTGATGTAACCACACAATCTGAAGTGGAAATGAGGTTATACACCTTACATCTGCATTGATGACAGGGTTGTGTGCCATATGATGTCATCATATTCTGTTCTAGTTCAAGTTGACTCCTATTAATCAGGTTGGATAAATTAGGTGGTTGTTTAAAAGACAGTAGTGGTAGTTCTTGAAAATGACAATTAAGGGTTTCATCCTCGCTAATTATTGGATGGAGGTCTTTAATAATCTTACATAGAAGTGCAAGGTCAGGATGATATGTGACTACTAAGGGTATTCTGTTGGTAGTGGTCCTTTCCTTATGTAAGCAGTAATACCCAACAGGGTGAGTGGTATTGGGGAATACCAGACTGACCAGGGTCATAATGCAGCCCAATGCCTCGGGCGTTGGGCCTCATAGCCCTTGGTAGGTCCAGTATTCCCCAATACCACCCACCCTGGAGGGTATTATTGCATTTAGAAAATGGCCCTGTAAAAAAATAAATGAATGAGAAATTATTAATGAAGAATTAGTATATTTTAAATTTTGTTGTAAAATAGTTTCTCTGCCTGGATTGAACTATGGGCTTTTGTCCTGCTAGACAATGTAATTTGAGTGGCTGTATGCAGTTTCTGCCCCGTTTTGTTTATTGATTCAAACACCCCCCTTTCCCCATTGGCATGTAGCACCTTTGCGTCACCCCTTGTCTTTCTTTTTTTTTTCTATGTACTGGTATCTGTTTCTATGGTGATGGGAAAACGAAAAGGAAAAAAGAGAGACAGCATGTGTATCCATCGCGATCGAGAAGAAAAAAAAGAGAGCCTGTGAGCTTAGCGAGAGGGTACACTTTGTTTTGGCCTCCAGTAGTTTGTTTTTGGAGCTGGGCGCTATTGTACTGGGAGAAGACATCTCGGTTTGTGTCACTGTCAGACTGCGAAGATGAATCTAGTTGGGAGAAAGAACCATGGTTGGGGAGGCATCTCTTTATTTGACATGCAGGTGAGAATTATTTTGAAGAGGCAGTTTGATGTTGTGGAGACTTGTGTTGATAGAGCGGCTATGAGAAATGTGTCAGAACCGGTACTGGCAAAGGGAGAAGGGCAGACTGAAGAGTGGAAGTGGGGAGGGGGGCTTTACTTTGGTGCCTAGACATGCAGAGTTCTTGCCAGCAGTATGAATTGCAGTATGAGCTCTGGACTTCAGATCTCCTCCCGAGTGCCTGCCATCATAAAAGAAAAGTTGTTTTATATCTCCCGCTGGCTCCATATCCTCTCCCTCTCCCACCTGCATGAAGTAGGCCACAGCCTTAGCTCGGTATGGGCTGGGAGTTGGTCAAAGTTTGGCATGCCAGTATCTTTTTTTTTATTTCATATTTGTTTTTAGTGACTATTTACATGAAAAATCAGGAATATAAGACATTGAGAGAATGGATGGGTCAGGTCTTCGCTCTGGTTAAGCGAGAAAAAAGATGGCAGATTAAATTGAGAAATCGAATGGCATTTTGATATTGGTTATGAGGTTGGTTGGGAGCTGGCACTTTTAAAACCTGGGCTCTGTTGTCTGATAGATGCCCACCTTGCCAGGGCTATCAGCCAATCAGAGCCATGGGATTTCTTACACCATTTTTTAAATTGCAGTAGTTGTTCTCTTGGGACTGGTGTTGCACGTTCTACTGCTCTGTCAATTTCCCTGGATGAGTGTCCCTGCTCAATAAAGATACTTTTAAACATCACCAAATGTGTGTCCCTGTCTTTGTCATTTGAACAGAGGTGGTGATACTGAAGTGCTTGACTATATATGACAGATTTTTTTGTGTGGCTTGGGTGATTACTTTTCTTGTGTAAGTATCTCTGTTTGTCTATTGGTTTCCTGTAAATACAGGTATGTAGGGTTCCACCCTTGACAGTGACAGTGGTAGCAGTAGTAAAAGTTTATTGTTTGATTTGAAAAGTCATCAACAAAGAAAAATACTTACAAAATACAAAAGACAATACAACTCAAAACACTACAATACATGTCAATACAATACATCAAAAAATACATACATATAATTTAGATCAACATATACACATAGTTAAAATTTTAGCTCACTATTACACTGCACTTTAAAATTCACACATTGTGTACTTACATTCTTTGTTGAGACTCAAATATTTACTACCTTATTGCCCTTCTTTCAGATATAATATTCCCATCAACCATAATCATACATTTCCTTCCAGCACCTTCATTCGATATTTTACTTTCCCGATTGCAATAAAATAATTTGCTAATTTTTTTCAAGAGTCAACCTATCTGCGGTATGTATTATAATTGTAGTTTACATGGTTTTATCACGCTAATACCTGCTTCAATTAAAATCTCTCAACCAATAAAGTCTCTCCTTTGTATAATAGGTACAAAACCAAAGAACATGAACCAAATCCTCTCTGCCCCCAGCTGTGCAATCACACATTTCAGATACAGACTTATCTTTACTGTATCTTCTTAACAGAACAATTGTAGGAAATTGCTCAAATTTATGTTTAGCAAAAGCTGATCTCATGTTGATATTTTCCAAGATATCTAAATATGGCTTATAACCAAAACAGAAGTTGTTTTTACTAAACCATTTGGTGTATCCAGAAATAGAGATTGCTTTCAAATCCTCATTATTCCAATAATTCTGTACCTTTTTCTTTATGTATTTACTACACTTAAAGCTCAGAATAATACCACTATCAGCTACCTTCTTCAAATTTGTTAATGAATATCTTTCGAGTAGTGCAATAATCTTGGTAAACCAGAATATATCCCTATATCCTAGGTTATACCAGTAAAGCTTTTCTTTGTAGCATATTTTTGACAGGTTAGCTTCAGGAGCTCTGGTAAGCTTGATCCAGTAATTCAACTATCTATTATCGATTTTGCCCTTATATAAACAAGTCCCAGTTCCGAATGCAGATAAGCAGCAGGGCACGGATGCCCCAGCCTAAGTAAACACCTTACATTTTTATATAAAGGTGACATCAAATGGTCAAGCTTTTTACTATCATAATCCTAGATCTCACTGGCGTAAAGCAATTGTGCTTCCAGTCTTGCTTCAATAGCTTTAAGAAAAGGTCTAACTGCATGACCCCCAAACCTATAATTAAACCTTACCAGGGCTCCAATGGTTTTTTTGTGCTTTATTAATAAAGCTTTGTATAAAGAATTCCATGTTCTACTTGAATGAAATTCCATTCCTAGATTCACATAGCTGGGAACTACCTCAATTTTGTTTTCATTTACAACCCATATTCTATTCAATTGTTTTTCTCCAAATATAACCATTTTTGTCTTGGTTAAATTTATTGTTAGTTTTAGCCTTTGTTAAAACTGAACAATATAATCCAACTTAGCCTGCAGTCCCTTTTTTGTCAAAGAGAACATCACAATATCACCTGCATAGGCCAAAAGAGGGCAAGGGGAGTCCAACACCATTGGAGAATCTGAACGAAAAGAGTCAGCATCATTCAACATTTTATCACTATACAGTACATGGAAAAGAGTAATGGAGCCATCACAAAACCTTGATGCAACCCTTTGTTAGTCTTGAAGGGGGCTAACAATTGACCCTCTTTGCCCAAATTAACTCTAACCCAAGTATCATGATTAAGATTAGCTATTATATAGAAACATAGAAACATAGACTTTGACGGCAGATAAGGACCGCTAGGCCCATCTAGTCTGCCCATTTCCCTACCTACAGGATAGGCCGCAGATCCTAGTTAACCAACAGCCTATATCTTCCTGCCTCCCAGAAGAATTACCTTATGTCTGTTTCATGCATTCTTGAATTCTCCCACAGTTTTAGACCCCACAACTTCCTCAGGAAGGCTGTTCCATGCATCCACTACCCTTTCTGTGAAATAATACTTCCTCACATTGCCCCTGAACTGCCCTCCTTCTATCTTTAAATTGTGTCCCCTTGTTCTTGCAAGTCTCTTTTTATGAAGGATGCTACCCTCTTGGACTTTGTTGATTCCCTTGAGGTACTTGAAAGTTTCTATCATGTCCCCCTCTCCCTTCTTTCCTCAGCATATACATATTAGCTCCTTTAGTCTCTCCTCATCATGGCTTCTCTTGCAGACCCTGCACCATTTTAGTTGCCCTCCTCTGACTGCCTCTATCCTGTCTATGTCCTTGAGGAGATGGGGTCTCCAGAACTGAACACAGTATTCCAGATGGGGTCTCACCAATTGTCTGTACAGAGGGATAACAACTTCCTGTTTTCTGCTGCTGATGCCTCTCCCTATACATCCCAGTATACCCCAGCCCTCCCTACTGCCTTCTCAATTGCTTGCTAACCTTAAGGTCATCTGATATGATTACCCCCAGGTCCCTTTCCTGTTTTGTTGTTGTTACTACCTCCCCACCCATTGTGTATTCTTTCCCTGGGTTCTTGTTTCCCAGGTGCATTATTTTGCACTTTTTTGCATTGAATCCTAGCTGCCATACGTCTGACCATTCCTCCAACCTTGCCAAGTCCCTTTTCATCCTTTCCACGCCTCCTTGTGTATCAACCCTGTTGCAGATCTTTGTGTCATCTGCAAAAAGGCATACTTTTCCTTCCAGTCCCTCTGCAATGTCACTGATGAAGCCATTAAAAAGGACTGGACCCAATACTGAACCCTGCAGTACCCCACTAGTAACCGCCCTTTCTTCAGAGTGGACTCCATTTACAATTACCTTCTGTGTCCTGTTGTCCAGCCAATGTTTTATCCAGGCTACCACCCTGGGACCCACTCCCAGGCTGGTTAATTTGACTAATAATCTTTTGTGTGGGACTGTGTCAAATGCCTAGCTAAAGTCTAGGTAGGCCATGTCCACAGCCCCTCCCTGGTCTACTACTTTGGTCACCCAGTCAAAGAAATCTATTAGATTCATCTGACATGACCTTCCCACTGTGAACCCATGCTGCCTTGGATCCTGTGCTCCACTGACCTCTAGGTACTCAACTATTCTTTCCTTCAGAAGTGACTCCATCACTTTCCCTACCACAGAGGTCAGACTGACGGGTCTGTAGTTTTCTGCATCTGTCTTGGTCCCACTTTTGTGAAGGGGAATCACATCCGCCT
Organism: Neoceratodus forsteri; assembly: GCA_016271365.2. Classification (NCBI taxonomy): domain Eukaryota; kingdom Metazoa; phylum Chordata; order Ceratodontiformes; family Ceratodontidae; genus Neoceratodus; species Neoceratodus forsteri. The sequence continues at coordinate 755,458,341 of CM028130.1, read as the reverse complement.
TCCTCCAGTCCTCGGGTACCACACCATCCTCGCATGATTTATTAAAAAGAGTAGCCAGTGGTTTCACTAGTTCCTTCCTTAATTCTTTTAGAATTCTGGGTGAATTCCATCAGGACCCATTGCTTTATCCACCTTCAGTTTTAGGAGTTCTTGCAGAACCCTTTCTTCTGTGAAAAGGACTGGGATCGACCCCCCTATCAAGAGTGCTTCTGTTAATTGGATTAGGCACTTCCCCCTCCTCTTTTGTGAATACTGAGCAGAAATATTCGTTCAGTATTCCTGCTTTTTCACTGTCCTCCTCTGCCTACCCACCATTCATTCTATTCAGCCTCACTATCCCTCCCTTTGTCTTTCTACGCTCGCTGATGTACCTATAAAAGGTTTTATCCCCCTTCTTAACTGAGTTGGCTATCTTTTCCTCAGTTTGGGCCTTTGCTATGTATCAAATTAACATCAATACGTCTATCAAGCATAATAGTCTAGAGTATACTCCTAGGAATGGAATCAAAAGCCACCAAGTAATCAATAAACAAGGCATACAGATTTTGTTTACAGAGCAATACATACTTCTCTATCAGATGCTACATTATAAAAATATTGTCAATCGTAGAGAAATTTTGTCTGAACCCTGCTTGAAATTTAGGCAAACAACTGGTCAATTCCATTTGATCTTTTAAAGTTTCCAGCATAATTTTAGAAAATATTTTTAGGGAAATGTCTAACAGACAAATGGGTCAATACATGGCAGGAGAAGTCAGAGAGCCCTTTTATGAATAGGAATATTATGTGAACCCTCCCAAGATGGTGGGAAGCAATTAAAGGCAATACATTTATTAAAATGAACTCCCAACATTCTGCTCCAGAAAAGGGGATACGTTATAAATATCTCTGCAAGAATCCCATCCTGGCCTGCTGCTTTATTTCTCTTTAAAGTTGATATAGCAAAACGTACTTTCATATGGGAAAAACAGCATCTTGTTTGAACACTTCTACCCATACAAAAAAGACTATCCTGTTCATCAGGTTCAAAAAAGATATTAGTAAAATATTCTACCCATGTACTTTCATTGATAAAACTATCAATTTTTGTCTTCTGTGAGTTAGTTCCCTTTGCCAACAAGATCCAGAACTGTTTTACATCATTTGTATTAATAACTTTTAACATCTGATCCCATTGGTTTTTATTATATTGTATTTTATTCAAAGGGGCAGGTTGCATGGTGCAACCCCCACTGTGTCGGGGTGCATTGGTAATGTATGCAGCGCAGATGCAGGGGGTGTGCCAAAGCATATGTGGCACATCCTGATATTCAGCCTGGGATGTGCGGCACATATGCTGGTGCAACCCCTACATGTGCTGCAAACTGGTGCCCAAAGTTGAGCCGTAGATTATAGGCTCAAATGCTGGCCACCCACAGGCGGGCAGCTGCATTGCAAGGTGCAACACAACAGCTGCCAGCCATGGGTGGCCACCCACTCATCAGGAACACTGTCCACAAGCACCCGGACACCCTGGTAGTCCAGAGCCCCCCAACCCCACATGTCTGATAACGGGCAGTAGTCAGGATAAATATTATCCTTTGCCCTATTGTGGGCAGTAATAGGAATATAGATCATCCTGGTGGTCTAGTGGACCCCTTCCCTCCCCATATGCCCGATTGTAGGCAGTAGTTGGAATTACTATAATTCTATGCCTGATTGTGGGCAGTAGTTAGATGTAGGATAATCCTATGCCTGATCATGGGCTGTAGTAGTTCGAGGGTTCAACCTGCTGGTCCAGTGGTACCCTCCTTACCACCCACCCACAGAGGATGCTGGCCATGCAGCACCCCCCCCCGTCATCAGCGGGTGGCAGCACCCTGCCCATGTACCGCCTGGCCACCTGCCAAATGACAGCATACAGTATGATCTGTATGACTATTGGGCCACAGAGTTGATCAATGGGCTTGCAGACCATACTGTACTACACAGGACCAGAAATGTGAATGAACACATTGATTGGGCATAGGATTATATGAATTCAAACTACTGCCCATGATTGGGCATAGGATTATTTGAATTTGAACTACTGCTGCAATAGGGAAAAGGATGATATATACTCCATCTACTGCCTGTGATCAGTTATATGGGGGGGCTACATTAGCCCACCAGGGAATCAAGCCCCGATGACAGCAGCTTGGCAGGGCGCAAGGTGCAATTTGCCAGGAAGCCCAGTGCATCACATACAAATGGGACCATAATGACATGCAAATGGCCCCATTTGTGTCTAGCATAGATTATAGCCTCATTTGCATGCCCCCTGCTGAATATCACTTGTGATGCACCTAGCTCAAAGGCACTTGTGCAGGCGAATCCTCATGCTCCCCCTCTGTGGCTTGCACTGGTACAGTGCCACTGCACCATGTGCAGTATGTGTGCTGCCCTTGCCATATTCAACAGTGCTGCACCATGGAGCATCATCATTGAATATCGTCTGGTCCTGGTCCAGGCGCATCCCAGTTGCACTGTGCCCAGGCTTGTGCCACTGCCTGGTGCAGTCTGAATATCAGGCCCTAAATTTACTAGTCTACCAGTTTCCTGAGTGGATATCACCAATATTTGATGTGGGTCCCTGATTTTCATCCTGTGTCCCTGATTTGTGAGGTGGGGGGTGAGGTGTATGGGACTGTGCCCACACCTGGGAAAAAAAATAATAATTTAAAAAATTATGGTCAACATTTCTGTAGTGTTAAGGGTAGTTTCTATCAAATTATTGGCATAAGAATGCACAGAACAATAATACAAAATATTGTCATATCGTGCATATGTTGGGGTCCTTTCTGAAAATGCTTAATTTTATTGGTGGTCTGACATTTTCCTTTCCCCCTCTCTTTCTGCTCACATGAGTGCTGCTCTTCAGTTGTGTTGTTGCTTGCTTGTCCTGGAAGGTTTGCTTACATTAGGTGTCCCATAAAAGTTTGTTGTTCTGAATCTGGTAGTCATCTTCAATACAATATACAGTACATTGAAACAGAGTATTGCTTCTTAGTCAGACATACATTTTTTAAGCTTGATAAAGTCCACATTATATGCTGTTCCCCAACTTCAAGACAGCCATCGGTTTGGAGCTGATTGGATAACACTGTTTTTGATGTCACAGTTATGTTATGCCTCCCTGATTCTCAGACATCTGATTTTTCTGTTCTTTAATCCCCAGCTTGTGGTTCTTCACAATTTCTGGCCACGCCTACTGTACCTCTCCCTCTACTGTATAAATATTATGCATTTATGTGACATTTATCCACATCTTTAGGAGGAGATCTGCAGACCAAGAAATCACAACCTTTACAGTGCTACTTTGACCAAGAAGCTGAATGCGAGGCATAGCAATGCTGTCTGTGAAATGTGTAAAAATGGGACTCTAATGCTGGATATACAGAACTACCTTCAAGTGGTCAGTATCTTGATTTCTCACACTGCCATCTACACACACTTTCAACAATGCAAAGAACATCTACACAACAAGACCGTGTGCACTAGGTGGGCATATTTGAGCAAGCCACATACACTAAAAGACAGTGAAAGGTTTTGTTGCTGCCTCTGTGGCCTTGAGCAAGCCACATTACGTTACAAGGCAGTGAAATGTTCTGGGGTTGCTCTATGGCCTTGAGCAACCACAGTACATTACAAAGCAGTGAAATGTTCTGGAGCTGCTTCTGTGGCCTTGCGCAAGCCACAGTACATTACAAGTAAGTGAAATGTTCTGGGGCTGCCTCTATGGCCTTGAGCAAGACACAGTACACTACAAGCCAATTAAAGGTTCCAGGGATGCCTCTGTAGCCTTGAGAAAATTACAGTACACTACAAGACAGCAAAATGTTCTGGGGGCAGCCTCTGTGGCCACATTTCACTGCAATGTAGTAAAATGTTTCAGGGCTGCCTCTTTGACCTTGAGCAAGCCACAGTAAAATACATGGCAGTGAAATGTTCCAGGATTGCCTCTGTGACCTTGAACAAGTCACAGTATACCACATGACAGTGAAATGTTCTGGGGCTGCCTCTGCGACTTCAACAAGCCTACATTTGAATTAATGTCAAACTTTCATGATTTAATTCATAGGAAATGTTAGGGGCATGAAAGTATGACATTAACTGATGTGTATTATTGTGTTTTTGCAGTGTAGTTTCCAAAATTGTGGATAAGCTAACAATGGAGTATGATGAAAGCAGTGCAGCAGTGGTTTATCAGAAACTGGCAGAATGGGCTACTCAGAATCCAAATCATCAATAAGATAAATATGATGCCAAAATGGCTGGAGCTATGGCAGGAGTACGGTTAAGTAAGGGCTGTGGCTACAGCATGTAGATATGAAGTCAATTTTTCTGAATAGTGTATGCCAAAAAAGAAATTTAAAGCCTGCCCATTTCTGTAAGCTCTTCATCTTTTGCTAATGTACTGACCGATTGTGTACAAATCTACAGTATATGTTGTACCAGCAAGCACCAAGTTTTGTCAGCAGTGACAATGCTGACCTCCCCCATGGTGATGGCACAATACAGATGTAGGTATTGTGCTGCCTATTCCATGGGTGTTTTCTGTGGGGGGCTGTGCCCCCCACCCCCCCATGAGGGGGGCTCTGCCCCACTGCACAACCTGGACTTTAGGATTCCATCTCCAGGTCAGAGTTGGTCCAGGGAGGGGGTGGAACACTGGGGGAAGGTGAAACACGGAAAAATGACCATTACCATGAATGTCGCCATAATGGTCTTTTTTCCTCTTTTGCCATTGGGGTGTAACTGTAAAGGGGTGCACTGGTGGTACCATATGTACTGCAGGTAATGCATTATATATTACCTCAAAACAGCAAGATACTGTACTGATGACCTTTCCCCCAATAGTATATGCCCTCTCATCCCAGGAACCACCAGGGCCACCACCATTACCTCAGAGGTTGCCAAGAAAAGAGGAGCAGTTTGACCAAGGTGGGCTCAGGGAGGCAGAGGGTGGTGGAATAGAGGTGCATCCCTCCAGCTGTACCTCTCCACCATTCATATGCTGTTCTGGCAAAAAGTGGTTCCTTTATGGAGGCACCTGCAGTGGAGACAAAGGAGGATGCTGGGAACCTCCACAAAGGAGACCCACAGGAGGGTGGCACAAGACCCCACAGGGGAAGGAAACAACTCCTGGTGGGGGACTCAATCATTAGGGGGGGTAGAAGTAAGGGAGGAAGGAGATAGGGAGTAAGGTGCCTGCCTGGTGCCATGGCTCAGAGGAACAGGAAGCAAATCCTCAGGATCACTGAAGCAGCTACAGGAGGGAGGGAGCTGAATGTCATTGACCACCTAGGGACAAATAACCTGCTGTGAATGGGATCAGAGCAGTGCAAGAGGAGTTTTTGGAGTTGGGGAGGGGCCTTAGACAAGTAGCATGTATGGTAACCTTCTCGGAGGTGCTGCCTGTCTATGGCAAGGATGATGCTAGGGTATTCTGCACCATGAGATTCAATGAATGGTTGAAAAACTGGTGTGGAGTTCAGGGTTTTGGCTTCATTGGGGACTGGGGAGCCACCTGGAGGGATGCAGGCTTATACTGGTGTGATGGTTTGCATCTGTCCTGGGGTGAACCAGGATCCTAGGTGACAGGTTTAAATGCTTCATTGGCAAGCATTTAAACTAGCCAAGGGGGGCATTGAAAAGAAACAGGGAAATCCCAGCCTCCACCCACAAAACACAGTAGTTAGAGTGGTAAACACCAAGGTAGAGAAGTCAGTAGGGAGCAGGACAGGGATAAATGCAGAAAAAGTCAGTAAGGACAGGGATGGGGCTAAAAGGGGTAAGATCATAAAAATAAATGGAAGGTGATGAGTACCAATGCCCGCACTCTGTGCAACAAGCTCCTTGAAGTAGTGGCCTTGATGGAAGAGGGATGCCTAGATATTGTGGCAGTCACTGAAACATGGTACACAGAGAATCATGACTAGGATGTCAACATACCAGGATACACAGTCTACAGGAGGGATAGGATGGGTAAAGAGAGGAGGAATAGCTCTCTATATAAGGGAAGGATTAAAGCAACAGAACTAAAGAGCAAACAGGAAGTTGATGAGTCACTATGGGTCACCCTGGAAACAGGAAATGGCACCACAATCCGCATGGGGGTTGTGTACAGACCCCCATCTCAGGGGAGAAATGGACAAGGAAATGATAGAAGGCATCCTTAAAATGGCAGAAAAGGGGAGATATTGTTGATGGGGGACCTGAATATGCCAGATGTTAACTGGAGTACCTTTGCTGCGGTGCATCCAAGAGCAGGGTCATTCTTGATGCCGTACAGGGGCTTGCCTCAGACAGCTAGTGTTGGAACCTACTTGGGAGGAAGCAATCTTAGACCTGATACTCTCAAATGGGGACAGAGAAAGGATCTCAGATTTAAAAGTGGGTAGCCATCAGGGAACAAGTGACCACCAAACAGTGTGGTTCACAATAAATAAAGCCATAGAGTCAAGCCATACAAAAACAAGAGTATTGGACTTTAGGAAGGCTGACATTGGGAAAATGAGAGAGTGCCTCAGAAATGCACTAGTGGGCAAGAAGGAGGGGTGGAGGAACAATGGGGAATAATCAAAACAGCCATCGCAGAGGCAACAAGCCTTTGTGTGAAGCAAATCAACAAAACAAAATGAAGGAAAAAACCACTATGGTTCTCAAAAGAGGTGGCAGGGATAGTTAAGGAGAAAAGGGTAGCATTCAGGAAATATAAGGAAACACAGAATGAGAAGGACAGAGAACTTTATCAGTTAAAGCAGACGGAGGCAGAGAAGGCAGTCAGAACAGCAAAGGCACAAACTGAGGAAAATATAGCCAACCTTGTTAGGAAGGGGATAAAACTTTTTATAGGTAAATTAGGGAGTGAAAAAAGACCAAGGGAGGGATACAGAGACTTAATAAAGGGGAGGGAATGTGGGCAGAGGGTGACAGTGAAAAAGCAGGGATACTGAATGAATATTTCTGCTCAGTATTCACAACGGAAGAGGAGGGGGAGGTACCGAAACCAAACAAGACAGAAACTCTGAATAGGGGGTCGATACCAGTCCATTCACAGAAGAAAGGGTTTGGAAAGAACTCTTGAAACTGAGGGTGGACAAAGCAATGGGGCCTGATGGGATTCACCTAGAATTCTAAAGAACTAAGGTTAGAACTAGTAACACCACTGACTACTCTCTTTAACAAATCATGGGAGGATGAGGTGATACCTGAGGACTAGAGGAGGGCAAATGTGATTCCACTTCACAAAAGTGGGAGCAGGGCAGAGGCAGGAAACTACAGACCAGTTAGTTTGACTTCAGTGGTAGGGAAAATGATGGAATCACTTCTGAAAGAAAGAATTGTTGAGTACCTAGAGGCCAGTGGGGCACAGGACCCAAAGCAGCATGGATTTACAGCAGGAAGGTCATGTCAGATGAATCTAATAGATTTCTTTGGGTGACCAAAGTAATAGACCAGAGATGGGCTGTGGCTATGGCCTACCTAGACTTTAACAAGGTATTTGACACAGTCCCGCACAAAAGATTAACAATAAAGTTAGCCAGCCTGGGAGTGGGTCCCAGGGTGGTAGCCTGGGTTGCAAACTGGCTGCACAACAGGACACAGAAGGTAATAGTGAGTGGAACACATTCCGAAGAAAGGGGGGATCACTAGTGGAGTACCTCAGGGCTCAGTGCTGGGTCCAGTCCTCTTTAATATCTTTATAAGTGACATTGCAGAGGGTCTGGAGGGAAAGGTATGCCTCTTTGCAGATGATACAAAGATCTGTAACAGAGCTGATACAGAAGGGGTAGAAAGGATGAGAAGGGGCGCAAGGTTGGAGGAATGGTCAGACATATGGCAACTAGATTCAATGCAAAGAAGTGCAAAGTAATACACCTGGAAACAAAAACCCAGGAGAAAGTACACAATAGCAGGGAGGTACTAACAACAACAAAAATGGAATGGACTTGGGGTAGTCATATTAGATGATCTAAGGTTGGTAGAAATGTAGAAGTCAGTAAGGAGAGCCAGGGGATACTGGGATGCATAGGAAGGGCATCACAAGTAGAAAAAGGAAGTGGTTATCCTCTGTACAGACAGTTGGTGAGACCCCATCTGGAGTACTGTGTACAGTTTTGGAGACCTCATCTATGCAAGGACAGACAGGATGGAAGCAGTCCAGAGGAGAGCAACTAAAATGGTGCAGGGTCTGCATCAGAAATCATATGAAGAGAGACTGAGAGAGCTTAATATGCATTCCCTTGATGAAAGGAGGAATGGGGGACATGATAGAAACGTTCAAGTACCTCAAGAGAATCAACAAAGTCCAGGAGGGTAGCATCTTTCAGAAAAGGAGATGTGTAAGAACAAAGGGACACAATTTAAAGATAGAGGGGGGACGGCTCAGGGGTAATGTGAGGAAATATTTTTTCACAGAGAGAGTGGTGGATGCATGGAACTGCCTTCCTGGGGAGGCTGTTGGGGCTAAAACAGTGGAGGAATTCAAACATGTATGGGACAGACAAGAGGCAATTGTAGTGGGGGGTGGCAGGAAGTAGGCTGTTGGTTAATAAGAATCTGCAGCTTGTCCAGTAGGTAGGGAAATGGGCAGACTGGGTGGGCCAAGTGGTCCTTATCTGCCATCAAAGTCTATGTTTCTATGTTAAAAAGAAAATATATTATAGGGCCTACAAAAAGAACACAACAACAGAAAGCTGGCAGAGATTTATATTAACTGACAAAAATATTAAGATTATAATCAAAAAAGCAAAACAAGCAATAGAATTTAATTTGGTAAATAAGCTTAAAGATAATAGAAAGAAATTCTACAGTTGTATAGGAAGCCTAAAGGGGAAGCAGCCCAGAAGTGGTCACTTAACAACAGGGGACATATAGGATAGTGCATGGGGAACAGTTGACAACAGGGCTATTCTTTCACGAGTTGGCACCTGTAATGACGGATTACCTCGAGGCGCGGCTCAAGGGTAATCCGTCGCCATGTGTCAGCGAGAATGAGCCCTGTTGTCAACTATCTCTACCACTACTATAGTGTGTGGTGGAACGTCGTTTTTGGGGAAAAAAATCACTACAGCATGTTTCTGCTTCAAAACATTTTTACTTGGTTACTTGAAGGAAAAAACTTTACATTTTTGAACCTGTTCACACTTGACATTTTATCTGTTTAAAAACTTTATATTTTGAATGTTTTAACGCTAAACATTAGTACTGCCGCCGACATTGCTGCTTTCGCTATGTGTCCTGTCTATTAAGTGAGCCCTAACTGTTAAATGCTGCTCGAGGACCCAGTGTGTGACGTTCACAGTGCAGTAGAAGAAATCGTTCTGCTGCACTTCGAACGTCACTAGTGCGTGACTACAAGGTTTTGACAAGGATGGATTTCGGTGAAGAACAACATTCCACCATACACTATAGAGTAATAACAGAAGAAAAAGAAATGGCAACATAACTTAATAATTATTTTCTAAGTGTACATAATCCTAGAAAACAAACCACATGGCAGAAGGAATCAGACAATGACTGTTTAGAATTTCAAACAACTGACATAATTAGTAGTATTAACTGCCTTAAAACAAATAGTTCACCTGGACCTGATGGCATTACACCTGCCTTTTGGAAAAAAAATAATGCATCAATTGGTAGGGCCCCTGACCCATTTAGACAATAAGTCTATCCAAGAGGGAAACACTCTGAAAGAATGGAGAATGGCAACAGTCACATCTATTTTTAAGTGGGGAAACAGAACTGAGGTAGGAAATTATTGGCCGTTAAATCTTACATCAGTGATAGGTAAAATTATGGAAAAATTCTTACAAAAACATATAACCACTCATCTACAAAACACTGGAAACATAGATACAACTCAGCATGGTTTCACACTTGGAAGATCCTGTCTATCTAACCTAATAAGTTTCTTTGAACCTGTCAATGCAGCCCTAGATAAGAACATTCATGTGGATGTTATTTTCCTAGATTATTCCAAGGAGTTTGATAAAGTCTCCCATATAGCCTTATTAAATCAACTCAATAAAATAGGACTAAATAGCAATGTAATCAGATGGATCACCTCATGGCTAGGGAACAGGATACAGTGTATGACCATAAAAGGCCACTCCTCAGACTGGGGAATAATCACTAGTGGTGTCCCACAAGGATCTGTATTGGGAAAAACATTATTTAGCATAATGATCTCCTCCCTTCCTAAAACAAATAGTTTTGGGTAGGCAAATATTCAGACGATTGTAAATTGGGAGATCTGATATAAAACCTAGAGGATGCCAGGGTAACACAAGAAAATCTAAATAATATAGCCAAATGGGCAAATGAGAATGAAATGTACTTTAATCTAGATAATTGTAAGGTAATGTATATGGGGGAAAAAAAACCTATGCATTCTTACCAAATAAATGATACTATACTGAAAACCATGTAGGAAGAAAATGATCTAGGAATAATAATGACAGATGATTTAAAATGTGATACCCATGCACTTGTAACTGCGAAAAAATGCCAACAATTAATGGACTGCATACTAAGTAACATTAAAAGCAGGGAGGAGAGAGTTATAGTTCCATTGTACACAGTGCTGGTGAGACCTCACTTGGAATACTGCTCGCAGTTGTGTGCCCTACAACTAAAATGATACAAACACTACATGAAAAGATAGAAAGGAAAATGACTAAAACAATAAGACTAACTAAGAACATGAGCTACAGAGACAGGCTTCAAAACTTAAATATTTACTCTACAAAGTATAGGCAAGAAAGGGGAGATCTCTGTCTTGTTTATAAAACCTTACAAGATCCATATATGAAAGAATCCCTTGGTTTCAGGAGTAATCTTGGAATAGCTGGAACAAGATCACATAAGCAGAAATTATTAGGAGAATCAAATAATACAGCAAAAAGAAGCAAACATTACACTCAGAGAGTAATAACAAAATGGAATAAGTTGCCAAGACATGTTATAGAAAGCTCTGATATGAGAACCTTTAAAGTAAATCTAGATGAATATATTGGATACAGGAAATACATATTCCTCCAATGAGCTGGTGGCAAGTTCATCAAAGGGCTAAAGCTCACTGGACTTGTAACCAAACTATGAAACTATAATATCTTTTATTGGATCAACATAGATGCTACACAAAAAAGAACAAAGTGCTCTAGCTTTTGAACCTACCAGGTCCTTCTTCAGATGCTTTATGGCAGTTCTTTATTTATTTATTTTTATTTATTTATTAAGGGAATCAGCTACACCTTTGAGTCAGGGGCTCTTTTACAAAGGTTCCATGTCAGGTTACTTGAAACATTAGGGCAGGCAGTGATTTTGTGCAAAAGAGAAATAAACATAGCAGCTGGAGGGCTTTGTCAATTACCAAAACATCACAATTGTGCAAATCACTTCTATAACAATTTAAGCAATATAGATTCATATAGGGAGCCATCCAACAGAGGGAGGTAAGGCAAGAGGCTGGTGTACAGAGGGAGAAAGAGAGGGAGTGGTGGGTGGGTCTGGGGTAGTGTCAGTGAGGAGGTGTGTGGAGGGAATAGAGGAGGAAGGAAGGAGTAGAAAGGGAAGGGTGAGGTATGGGGTTAGGGGGGATAAACCGTTTAGGTATACCAGTCGCAGGAAGCACCGGAGATGAGGTATTAACACAGGCTGAGCTTAAAGGCACCCAAGGTTGCTTTGCTGGTAACTTCTGCTGGCAGGGTGTTGAACCAGGAAAAGGCCCTGAAAAAGAAGTATCATTTGCCTTGGGTAGTCCTGCAAAGGGGAACAGTGAAGGAGAGGTTGTTTGAATTCCTGGTTTGTTGGGGGCTGCTATATGGTCTCAGCAGTGCCTGTGATCCAGGGGGTAGTAGGTCCAATGTTTGCTTTTTTGCTAGGATTCAGGTTTGATATTTAATTCTGCCAGATTGTTGGAGCCAGTTTGCATGTTTGTAGATCCTGCAGGTGTGTGTAAGGTGGTTTGCAGATGTTTGGAGATGATATGCCTTGTTTAGTGCTGTGGCAATGCATCAGAGAGCTATGTCAGTAGCCCCAGGTATTCTCTCCCCGACCCCTTCCCTCCCCTTCCCATATTAAGATTTCCAATTTTGTAAGGTTGATCTTATATCCAGAAAAAACTGCAAATCTCTCAATGAGAGAGAGCAATACCGGCACCCCCTCCTGCGGCCGACGGGCATATAACAGCATATCGTCTGCATAAAGCATGACTTTATGCTGTATTCTCTCCCTGCCCATAATGCCCTCAATTTTGGGGTTTTGTCTAATACAAAGTGCCAATGGCTCAATTGCCAAGGCAAAGAGCAGTGGTGATAGGGGGCAACCCTGTCTCTTGCCTCTACCTAGTGCAATTTTCTCTGTTAACACACTATTTACCAAAATCCTTGCCACAGGGGATATATAGAGTGCTTGGATCATACCAATAAACTCCTTCTCCAGCCCATACCCTCCCAGTGCCATGAACAAGTACTCCCATTCTATTCAATCTAAGGCTTTCTCCGCATCCATTGATAACACTGCAGTACTTGTCCCTCCCCTAGAGGCCAACCAAACCATGTTTGTGAGTTTCCTTATGTTGTGATAAGACTGCCGACTACTTATAAATCCTGTCTGGTCCGGATGGACTAGGTCTGGCAGGAGCAACTCCAGTCGGCTTGCCAGAACCTTAGCCATAATTTTTGCATCAGTATTCAGGAGGGAAATTGGTCTATATGTGGTACACTCCTGGGTGTCCTTATCCAGCTTTGGGATAAGACAAATCACTGCTTCACAGCTAGATGGTGGGATTTCCACCCCCTTCTCTTATCTCCTTAAATACCTCAGATATCACCATCCCCTGCATTTCCTTATAAAATTCTATCGGAAACCCATCTGGGCTGCTCACCTTCCCACTTTTCAGTTTCTGGATAGCCTTCCTTATTTCTTCCTTTGAGATCTCCTTTCCCAAGGCTTCCCTTTGTTCACTGTTAACCCATGGAAGCTTAATCTCCTCGAGGAAGGCAGCCACTTCCTGTCGAGTGCCAGCACATTCTGTCTTATACAGCTCTCTATAAAACCTTGTAAACCTATCCATTATACTTTCTTTATCTTGCACCAGTTTCCCCCCTCCGTTTTAATGTTGCCAATATGAGAACTTATCCTGCCCCTCTTTATGAGATGTACTAGCAGACAGCCCAGCTTATTACCCCACTCAAAGAATTTATTTTGGGCAAAGAACCATGAAGTGTGCATCTCCTACAGTATAAAGGCATTCAGTACCTCCCTGGCTGCGGTAAGATGCTTCAGATTGTCCTCCCCAGGGCTTTGTATTAGGTTATTTTTCAGTATTTTGACCTGTTCTATAAGTTCTTTTTGTGTCTTTTCTTTTCCTTTTTAAATCTTGTAACATATTTTATGACCACTATCCACAAGAATGCCTTTCCTGCATCCCAGTATACCCCCACTGAGCCCACCGACCCCTCATTAGTTTCCCTGTACAACTGCCGTTGATCCTTAAGATACTGCCTAAAGTCCACATTCCCTAGCAGATTTTCATGGAAACTTCCACGGAGGTGGGTTCTCTCTCCCTCCCTTAAACTGACACTCCAATGTGCTGGATCCTCCCTATTCTGTGTGCCCATTGTCTACGGGTATAAATATAGTCTAAGCATGACCACGTTTTATGTGGGTTTGAATAGAATGTGTACTCCTTCGCTTCCGGGTTGGCAGCCCTCCAACTATCCACTATAACTAGGTCGTTCATGCCCCGGAACCACCTATTCAACCCTTCAGCCTTCCTCCCTTTCCCTTGTGAATCGTCAAGTTTGGGATTCATAGTCGTGTTAAGGTTCCCACCCAGGATCAGACCCGCAAGCTGCTATTTAACTATCACATCCAAAATCTGTTGGTAGAAGGATGGGTCGAACCGTCCCAGTGCATACACACTCCCAATAGTGATGTTCTCTCCATACAGGGATCCTTCTACGAAAATGTATCTCCCTTTCCTGGGGTCTGCAACCACCCATCTAACCTCTAGGGGAAGATGCCTATGCACCAAGATTGCTACCCACCATTTATGTGAATTATAGGAGGCTGTGAAGCAGGTCCCCACCCATCCTTCTACCAGCTTCCAGTGCTCTGTCTGTGTGAGATGCATCTCTTGCAGCAGGACTATCTGTATGCCCTGCTTTCTCAGGGTATTCAATATACTTTTATGTTTAATGGGCGATGAGAACCCTCTTACATTCCAGATCCCAAGCTTTACCTCATAGGTAGCTGCCATCTTGTTCTAGAAGTATTGATCCCTTCCACATCAGCCAGTCTCTTTTCTCAGCCTTCTTGTATTCACCTCCTCTTAGGATGACATGCAAAAACAGAAAACAGTTCAACCATAACACATATTCAAACTTGTGTAACATTTCCATCCCCTTTAACCTATGAACTATGTCCCCTCCTCCCTCCCTATGTACCATCTCATCTTCTGTTCCTTCCTCTACTTCCTGTCCCAACATCAGTGCCACCATAATTATCACTCCTGCCATCTCCCCTGAGACAACAATCCACCCACATATTGTGAACATGAAACCATGCCCCCAAACCCCCCGCTTTCCCAAATACAGCATTTTATCTGTCTAATCCGAAATCCAGTGCTTAACTACCCCCCCAAGAGCCCATCTGTCCTCTAATTCAAGGATCTTAGACTGTTCATCCTCTCTACTGCCCCCTCTCATTTGTATCCTCTCCCATTTCCTACCACTAGCAGAGCTGGCTTAGCCCACGTGTTACTCTCTGAGGCACTCCCCCTCTCTCCAGTAAGGTCTAATTCATCACCATAGCCTGGATGCCATATTCCAAGGTAATCCCCTTTCAGCCAGCACATCCAGTTCCCTCCAACCCCTGCCCCTTGGTATTAGCCTGCTTCCTCACCCCCCTCCAGTACCAGGCTTACTGTGTTCTCTGCCCCTTCAGCCCTCCTTCCCACCCACCCCGGCACACCATACACTAAGCTGTTCAGTTCTTCCCCCTCCTTGGTTAAAGTCCTTCAGCAGCTCAGCCTCCCCCCCCCGAGATAAGTATTCCATACCCTTCTCCCTCCATTGTCAACTTACAGGTCTGTAGATCCTTCTCTTCCCCCAAGCCCACCTTCACCACCTGTGGCCTTCTATCCATTCACCTCAAATTTCTCCCCTTCCCCTTCATTACCTTAGAGCTTTCCTCTTTCTCCTATTTGACTATTTATTCCTTCCCCTTTTTTATAAACTCAGCAATTGCCCTACACTGCAGCCCAGGTGACAGGACACGGGGCTGAGCCCCGCCTCATAACCTCACAAGGGTTGCTCATCCCCCCCCCACCCCCAGGCCTACCTTCTGGCTTCCAGGCTCCTCAGTCTGCTCTCCAATCTACCTCTAGTCTCCATGGAGCTCTCCTTCTTGTCTGGGGCCTCCGGATACACTGAGGATGCAGCACAAACAGTCCCTCTTTTTCTCCAGTGACAGTCACTCTAGGCCAACGGGCCAGTCTCTACAGCAAAACACATTTCAGTCCAACATCTTTATAACAGCTAAATCATTCTAACATCTTTACAACATGTAACTCGGTCCAACTATTCCGATTTCGAGTTCCAGCTATTGCAGACACCTCCTCCTTCAGCCCATTTCCTTTTTTAATTCCACCAGGAATGTTTATGCTTTATCTGCCTCCCAGAAAGAGAAGGTTGCCCCCTCATGTTTAATTTTTAGTGTAGCAGGGTACAGCATAAAGTTCTCAATTTTCAACTCTCTCAGCTGGGCCATGATTTGGTTAAATGCCCTCCTTTTGCACAGTAGGCAATTTGAATAATCCTGGAGCAAAAATATGCACACCCCATTTACTTTCAGCTCTTGCAAACTCTGGTAGGCAGCAAGCACTTTTTCCCTGTCTTGGAAGTTGTGGAACCAGAATATGATCTGCCTAGGCAGCTGCCTTGCTTGCGGATTGGGGGCAACCGCTCTATGCGCTCTCTCTAACTTAATTCTCCCCCCTTCATCTGTAAGCCCAGCAATTTAGGGACACTCACTGAACAGAATTCCATAACACTGGCACCCTCATCACCTTCAGGCAGCCTCCGAATTCTTAGGTTCAAGCGCTTATGATAGTTCTCCTGATAGTCCTTCAGATCTTTCATTTCTTCGATTTCTTTCTCAAGAGCTCCCATCCTACCATGCATTGGATCCACCAAGTCCTCTAGGTGGGAGCTGCGCTCCTCCATTTTGGCGATTCTAATTGCCTGTGCCACCGACTGGTCTATGAGCGATTGTAGCCTATTGTGTCTATGGTGCTCTCGAGCTTATTCAGCCGGGAATCCAATGCAGCCATCAATTGCTCTGTCACCTCTCTGCCTAGAGAGGTCATTTCAGCTGCTGAAAGTGAAATCTGCCCTCCCGAGGAGGCCTGGCAGGCCATAACTTGCTTTTTGGCATTTTTACCAGCCCCTTTCTGCGATCTGCCGGTTCGTCCCGTGACATAATCATCCATCTTTGCCCCCGCTCTTGTCCAGTTCCCCAAGCTGTTATTTCCTTAACTTAGACATGCTGGATTTCATATAAAATGTCCGCTGGTTTTTGGGAGCTCTGGCAGACACGTCCTTATAGCAGCTTGCTCATTAGCACTCCCCGTTCCCATAGTTTGAACATAATGTTTACCATTGAAGCTGAAGTTATGTGTCAGAATTAATTCAGTAAGTTTGCCCACAACTCCAGGGTCAATGTTGTGGTCCAGTCCTTTTTCATGCAGGTATTTATGGCAGGCTGAAATGCCATTAGTTTGTGGAATATTAGTGTAGAGGGATGTTGCATCCATTGTGGCTAAAAAGGTATCTGGTGGTAAGTTTTTGTAACTAGAAAGTTTACACAGCAAGTATGTAGTGTCCTGGATATGACTATCCCTTTGTATAACCGCAGGACAAGCGGCCACCAGGCGGACACCGCCTCTGAAGCCGCCGCTCAAGACCACAGCCCCGGATCCCTCCAGCTAGGCAGGTACGGCAAAACCACAGCCTATCGGAGCGCAAGCGCCATTCCTTGGCGGCTTCCGATTGGCTCAACAGCTAAACTGCTTTTAGAAACAAAATTTTTGCAAAAAAGGAGCTGTATTCTTCTTTAATTTATTGTGTTTAAATGCCTGAATTGTCTGTACTAGCCTAGACTGTCTGAAAATTTTGCTGCAGGTGTTAGGGGAGGGAGCAGGTCATAGTCATTACAGCCCTCTTTGGATTTTGTGCAGACAAGCGAGACATAGGGGCGCCCAGGAAATCGCCTCCTTTGTCCTGCAAATTTGTGCTCTGAAACACCTCTGGTCTGCCCACCCTCTGCCGACTGGGACTGCTAATAATAGTCCCTCCTTCTGTCTCCTCAGGGACTCTTGGAGTCATCGGCCGCAGGATGAGTGGCCACCGGGCGGACGGCGCCTCTGAAGCCGCCGCTCGAGACCACAGCCCCGGATCCATCCAGCTAGGCAGGTATGGCAAAGCAGCAATTTTTCGCCCACCTGCCCATCCCCCTTCCCAAGCGTTGTTTTATAGCCCAATTGCTCCGTCCACAGTTTTTCCCTCTCTCTCATTGGCCGGCTCATTATAATTAGGCTTAATCAATACCTTAAAAAAAAATATATAAATATTTCTCCTGCTTACTAGAGGTGCTCCCTTTGTTCGTATTACTTATTGCCTTTCAGTTAGTTCCAAATTTAACCAATTGAGACCATGAGATGTGCCTACACCAAAACTACAAACTACTATTTACGCTGAGTAACATCCAATAAGACCCTGCTGCTGAGGTAATTTCTATATATATTTAACAACTGCCCCTGTGTAAAATTAAACATGGGAGGCCTCAAGTGGCTTTGCCTAATAGCCATTATCCTTCTGCTATGTAGTATGGCTGGCCCTCATGACAGCTATGATGTTCCTATAGAGACATGTCCCAAGCTGACAGTATACCCATATATTAATAATATTTATTTATTATACTGCCCTTGTCTGCCCCTAATTCAACCGAAGCTTATTGAAACCTCAGATAGTGGCACAGTAACCATCTCTTCTAAGTACGTCCTCAAACCCCAGGCTATCAAACACTGCTCAGGCCGCTACTACCCTACCTGGTTCTTAAGCTATATATCTACAGGGCAAAACAAGAAGATGACCCGATCTATGGACCCATGTGCCCTAAACTGTAACAAATACAGAAAGCCTCGTGCCTTTAAAAATTTCTTCCACAACCTGAGAAGTATTCTCCTCCTCCTGCTACTGTGTTCAGGAGACATTGAACTTAATCCTGGTCCCCCAAGGATGCTCTCATCGCCATCTGAAATTAATTATCTGAAAGGTTTCAGTTTCCTACATGCCAATGTCTGCAGCCTGTTAAAAAAGCTGGAGTCTGTCCAGGCCTGGATTATCCACACTGCACCAGACATTCTGGTGATATTGGAATCTTGGCTCCGAGCTTCCACACCGGACAGTGAGGTCAATATCCCAATTACCTTCTTTTCAGAGCAGATAGAAGGACTGGGGGAATAGCCATTTATGTTAAAAACGTATTCACAGTATCTGTATTAGATGCCACCTCCATTGCGGGAGGTTTCGAATGCTTGTCTCTTAAAGTCGAGCCACCTCACTCTGGGGCCTTTCATGTGATAGGCTGCTATAGACCACCTGCAGCAGGACCTCAACTCCTAACTCACCTGTCTGGACAAATGGACGCTTCCTCCATGGAGACAATTCTACTAGGTGATCTAAACTATGACTGGTTAACTAGCGGGTCATTACCCCTGAAACATTTCTGTGATTCACATGGATTCACTCAACTAATTTCTGAACCTACGCGCATCAACAACAAGAATCCAACGAGAAGCAGCCTTCTGGATGTGCTACTTGTCAATGAACCTCATCATTTCTCACATGCCGGTATCCTTCCAGCTGATATTAGTGACCACTGCCTCATAGCTAGCATTAGAACTATCCCAAATCCACTATCTACATCAAAGTTCTCCACCAAAGCTCAAGGCGTAACTTTGACCCTCTGGCCTATTTCAACTACCTAAAGACTCTATGAAATGGCAGGAGTTTTACCTAGCTAAATCAGTAAGTGATGCCTATGATGTCCTGCACGAAATCATAACTGGTGCCCTAGATATCCATGCCCTATAATCAAAGCTAGAATAAAAACCAGGACCTGCCACTGGTTCTCACCAGACTTGAAGAAAGCCCTACTAAAAAGAGATCTACTGTGGAAAAAGGCCAGGAAGTCACATACAGAATCGGACTGGTGTCTTTTCAGATCAGCCAGAAATGCCTGCACAAAATGATCAGGGAGGCAAAGGCTACTTTTATCAATCAAATTGCTCTCTGCATCTAATAATCCTACCAAGTTCTGGTCCACTATTAAGGAAGTCTCAGGCCACTCACCGGGTAGTGTGCTCCCATCCAAAATTACCATTGACAATGTCTCTATCACTGATAAATCTGAGATTCTTCAAGCCTTCAATAATCACTTTGCTACCGCTGGCCTGGCTTTCGATAAAGCACCAGTAAGCAGTCTTCAGCCACAGATCAAAGCACAGTACCTAGAAATAAACAACAATGGCAGGACATTGGCCTTTTCATTAATCACCTTGAAAGAAGTTGAAGACCTTCTGCTACAGTTAGATATTAGAAAGAGTGCAGGAGCTGACTCGCTTGACCCATACTTTCTGAAAATAGCTTATCACATACTAGCAGCACCAATAATGCATTTATTTAACCTGTCTCTAAGACAAGGCTCTCTTCCTGCAGAATGGAAAACTGCTCATGTTATTCCGCTATACAAAGCAGGGAACCCGAGTGATTTGAACAACTATAGGCCAATCTCCCTACTGTCTATACTTTCAAAAATGTTGGAAAAAATCGTGGATACACAGTTGAGATCCTTCCTGGACAACTCAGAATTTCTTAACCCCATGCAGTCTGGATTTAGAACCAAATACAGCACTATTACTGTACTGGCCAAAGTTACTGATGACTGTCAACGGGACCTGGGCAAGAAAAAATTTGTTTGTGCGGTGTTTCTAGATCTTAGCAAGGCTTTTGATACCATCGACCACTGTCTACTTCTTTCCGCGCTAAACAATTTAGGCATGGACTCAATCACATGGGACTGGTTCCAGAACTACCTCACAGACAGACAGCAACAAATAAAGGCCGAAGGAGAGCTTTCACAACTCAAATCAATAAAGAGAGGAGTCCCAATGGGTTCCATATTGGGTCCACTACTGTTCAACATCTATATTAACAATCTGAACTTAGGAATCAAAGAAGCCAGAATCCATTTATTCGCTGATGATACAGTGCTCTACCTAAGTCGAGACTCCCCTGGAGCCGCATGCGCTGCATTACAAGATGAATTCAATAAACTGCAAAACCAGCTCATCGACAAAAAGTTTTTGCTAAACACAAAAAAAAACAAGGCAATGCTGTTTGCACCGGGGCCAATTCTGCAGCCTATGACACTGTTCCTCCTATAACCACCCTACTTGGTGAAAATCTTGAGTTTGTGCCGAAATTCAAATACCTGGGTATATGGCTGGATAACAAACTCTCTTTTAAAGAACATATTGAAGAATTACTGAAAAAGCTTAGGCAAAGGCTTGGCCTCTTCTACAGAATTAAACATCTCCTTACTGAGACTGCAAAAAGACAGCTTGTTCATTCTACATTTCTATCATTAATTGATTATGCTGACATTATATATGGCCAATGTGCTGTCTCGCAACTTGCTAAATTGGACATATTGTACCACAGAGCCCTAAGATTTATAACTGGCCTTCCATCCTCCATGCACCACTGCATGCTATACACTGCAGTAGGCTGGCCTTCGCTTCAATTCAGAAGGCATAGAAATGCAGCCATTTGGACACTTCGAGCTCTCTCCAATAAACTCCCAGACTACATTGCTGCCTGCCTTCCTCTAAGTCCACCTAGTAGCTACGGCATAAGAAGTCACTCACTAATTTCCCTAAAAATTCCCAGGATTACCAACCACTTCGGTAGGGCAGCCATAAGTCATGCTTTGCCCTCATTATGGAGAAGGATCCAAAGCTCATTGAAACTCAGCACTCCTGTCAGTATTGCGATGCTCAGGCATCTTCACGACAAAACATTTACTGAAATTTGTAAATGTTACCATAGCTTCTAGTGGTTCTATTAGTGGCCTCATCTCTAAATCTACCTCTCACAGTCTTGAATCCTACCCTGCTAATCCCTCCATAACCTGTTAAGTAGCCAGCTGCCTTGTTTGGCCCTCAGGCCTTTGGCACCTTCCTTACCTAATCCTACATGCCACTTTAATAGTTGTTCTGTTGGAATTTTGGAATTTTAGGCCCTCTCTAAGCCATGGCCAATTTCAAAGCCAGTGACCACCGCCTAAGCTAGAATTAGTTACTGAGGATGAAATGGTTATGATCTGTATTCCTTGGCTGAGTCCAGTATAAAGTAACACCTTCATACATGTATAAGAAAGAATGTACATTCCACAATTAATGTCTTGTGTTGTTGTTTACCTGTTCCCCACAAGTGCAATGGAATGTTTATACTGTACCGTTCAAATGTAAATCTGTATTCCTACTACTACATTTTGTATGTATTCTATGTATGTATATCTATCCTTGACAAACTGCAGGTCCACCTAGTAAATGAGCTTGCTCAATGGTGATTGCCTGGATAAATAAAGATTTGATTGATTTGATTTGATAACCAGTGGTTTTAAAATAGCTTCTAAAAACCCTGATATCCCCTCTGTCAAAGTACCACTACCAGAGGCTATGGGTCTACCAGGATTACCAGCTTATGTATTTTAGGAAGCATGTAGAATGTCCCTGGCTTAGGTTCACTGGGGATGAGGGCATTTACTTTGCCTTGGACATGGTTTGAAAATGCTCCAATTAACTCCTGTAGTGCTCTTTCATATTCTGTAGTAGGGTCACTTTCCAATACTCTGTAGTAGGTATGGTCACTTAGCTGCCTTTTTTTTAATTCAAAATTTATTGAATTTTTCATGCAAGCATTACTATGAAGGAATCAGCAACACATCACAGATACATATAATGAGACAATATTCTCCATGCTAAAGCCCCCCCACTACCCCTTCCCCCCTCCCACTATCCTCCCTCAGCTTGGCACATCCCTCCATAGAACCAGGTAGCAAAACAGAAGAACTAACTGTGTACATAATATATACGGACACAGTACCAGTATACAAGTATTCAATCCCATCAGAAAACTGAATAACTTATTACTGCAAGGCCAGTCTGTAGAAGAAAGAAAGTGTGCAAACCATCCCACACTTTCCTGTAGCAGGGAAGGGAACCCCCCAAGACTAGCCTTTATTTGTTCAGTACGGAGGTTAAATAACAGGTCCCGTAACCATTCCTCATAAGTATTAGTGTGAGCATCCAGCCAATGATGCAAAATTAATTTTTTAAGAGTAAGTGCTATCATGGCTATATGATACCTATGTTTTTAACTGGAATTGTGGATAAGTCCCCCAGGAGACATATCTCCGGTGTGAATAGTTCCCCAGTGCCCAACAGGGGATCAGCCCTATTTCTGATTTGGTCCCATAGATTCTTGATCGAAGGACACTCCCAGAATATATGAACCAAATCTCCTTCAGCATTGTGACATTGAAAGCATATGGCATCCGGTAGTCTCCCTATTCTGTTGAGTTTGACTGGTGTCCAGTAAATGTCATTTAATATTCTATAATTACTGGTGACCCCTTTAATACATGGACTACAGCCGTGTTTCAAAAGCCATAATAACTGGTGGAACCAGCTATTATGGTGTTCTGAAAACAACTCATTCTTGTTGATTGCCACTTTCACTTTCTTGCCAGTATATCATCATGGAATGGTGTTCGTTCAGAGAAAAAATTATCAAAATGTAAACAAACTGCAATGCTGTCCTCAAAAATCCTGTTTATAGAAGCAGTTCACCTAATTTTACTTATTTTTCTTTCTGTTAAAGTCTCTGAGCATAGATTGAGGTAAGCGAGAGATTCAGCGGCTTGAGAAAATGACATTCAAGCATAAGCGAATGTTGCCATAGTAACACCAGCATGTGGAATCTCATTCTGAAACCACCAGTCCTCACTCTCCTCAATCTATTGGTGGTAGCTTTAACACAAAGGAAAATAAGTAAAATTAGGTGACCTGCTACCAGAAACAGGATTTTTTAGGACAGCATCACAGTTTGTCTACATTTGGGTAATTTATTTCCCCGAACAACCACTGCTTGGTCACGCTACACTAAGGGACCCAGAATCCATAGAAAGGAAGCAAATTGTCCCAAACAGTAAGTCTGCACCAGCAATTATAAAAAATAATGGTTAGGTAGGTGTATGTTCATGATGTTTTTATTACACACCCTCTGTGAGTGATCAACTCATAAACCTCTCGAGCTTTGCTCTCGAGGTTTATGGCTTATCACTCATTTTGGGTGTGTAAGAAACATCATAACACACACCTACCTAACCATTATTCTCTATATATTGTGTAAGCTTCAGTCTATCTTGACATACCTATCTGAAGGAGTCTAGGCGAATTGATTCCCATTTCTCCGGAGAGTTTGGGAAACAGGAATTCCAATATTGAGGAGCCTCGCTGCTCTTATCAAGCACATTTGTTTAAAAACAGGCATAAATGAGTGATACTGCATGGGGCTTCCACATATTGGACCCAGAGATTCTATCCATTCACCTTCCACCTCCAGATTCCTGTTGATCGGGAACATTTTAATCAAAAGATGTCTGAGTTGCTAAACTTTAAAAATCTGTTTCCAATCTATGGAAAAAAGATGCTAATATGGTGTCTGAGTCCATGCATGTACCCTCCTGAAACAACTCCCCTGCACGAGACCTGCCAAGCTGGGGAAGCCAAAGTGGGGATATGATTTTCCCTCCAATATGGAGGTTCAGTTATCCACTGTTGGTTGTCTGAGATCCTTAATATTCTGATATTAAAGAAAAACACATACTTGACTATGTACTTTAAGAGAAATTAATATGGAGGATTTTTTGATACCAGGAGGGATATTCCTGATAGGAACATACAAAAGAGCCTCCTTAGCAATCTTTAAGTTATCTATCAGCTCTCTTTCTAATAGTAACCATTCAGGTGTGTATGATGCTGTGGCGATCTCTTACATAGAAATATAGACTTTGATGGCAGATAAAGACCATTTGACCCATCTAGTCTGCCCATTTCCCTACCTACAGGATAGGCCACAGATCCTAGTTAACCAACAGCCTATTTCTTCCTACCCCCCATAAGAATTGCCTTATGTCTGTCCCATGCATTCTTGAATTCTCCCACAGTTTTAGACCCCACAACCTCCTCAGGAAGGCTGTTCCATGCATCCACTACCCTCTCTGTGAAATAATACTTCCTCACATCCTCACTTCCTCTTCCTGAGATATAAACCATCATTAAGTACTGGGTAGCCTGACTCGTCCAATACTACATACCAAAATGTGGTAATTTAAGGCATCCAGCTTGTGTGGATGCTGCTAGTTTAAGATAAGCATGCCAGGGATGCCCCCCCCTCACACATGAATGAGGAGATAAGAGAATGTAACATCTTAAACCATTTTTGGGGTAACCATAAATGAAGTATATTAAGGGGGTAGAATATTCTGGGCAGAATATTCCTTTTGACTATGCTAATCTTCCCCCAAAGAGAGAGATCAGAAGAGATTGCCACCTTTTGAAATCTTGCTGGATGGTATCCAGTAGTTCATCAAAATTCACCCTCTTCATTATACTTTCATTTCTGGAGAGAGTTAAACCCAGATATTTAATACATTTGGAGTTCCATTGTACATCCATCAAAGAGATGTCTTGTTTCAAAAATCTGTGATTTAGGGAGAAGGCAATCATCTTAGATAAATTGATTTTATAGTTTGAGACAACTCTAAACCCTGTAATAACATTCAAAGCAATAGGAAAAGGTTTAGCAGGGTGAATCAGGTAGAGAATCACATCATTAGCATAGGGCAATAATTTAAAAGTGTGAGTGCCTATAGGGATCCCCTGTACACCCTCATAGAAACATAGAAATATAGAAGTTGATGGCAGATAAGGACTGCAAGACCCATCCAGTCTGCCCATTTCTTTTTCTGCCTTATGAATGTGCCATCGACCTCTGCCAATGGTCTTTCTATGCATACTCATCTGTATTGCTCCTTTATGCTTATCCCATGCCTGTTTGAAGCCCTGCTCTGTATTCATATCCACCACTTCCTGATGTAGGCCGTTCCATGCATCCACCACCCTTGCTGTGAAAAAGAGCTTCCTCACATTACCCCTTAATCTGCTTCCTTCTAATCTCATGCTGTGTCCTCTTGTCCTGCTATTTTTCTTATATTGAAACATGTTAGACTCTTTCACCTTGTTAATGCCCTTAAATTGTTTGAATGTTTCAATCATATCACCTCTCTCCCTTCTTTGCTCTAGGGTATACATATTGAGCTCTGTTAATTTGTCCTCATATGTTTTGTGATGCAGTCCCTGCACCATTTTGGTTGCCCTTCTCTGGACTGCCTAAATTTGGTTAATGGCCTTGGGAAGGTGTGGCCTCCGGTAGTGCATGCAGTACTCCAGATGGGGCCTAACCAGTGTCTTGTAAAGAGGGATTATTACCCCCTCTTCCAACTTGTGACATCCCTACTAATACATTCCAAGTGCTCTTAGTTTGACCAGCAATGGCTCTAAGTAAATATTGAACAATAGGGGGAGAGGAGACACCTCTGCCATGTACTTGAGCATAGGGAAAATCTGTTGGAGAAGAATCTGTTACAGTATATTCTGACTTGAGGATTCTGGTAGAAATATGTAATCCAGTCTATAAATTTAGCCAGGAAGCTAAATCTGCACATAGCTAGAAACAGAAACTACCAATCTACATGATCAAATGTCTTCTCCATGTCCAGAGATAGCAAACCAGCCAGTATGTCCAAGTCTCTGGACATGGAGAAGACGTGTGCTAACTTCCTAAAATGATCAGTTGACTGATGCCCTTGCATGAAGCCTACCTGGTCTGTGTGACTAACATTGGGGAGTACCCTTTTGAGTCTGTTAGCAAGAAGTTTTGCTAAAATATTAATATCACAGTTCAATAATGAAATTGGATGATAGCTACTTGTTATTCAGGATCTTTATCTGGTTTATGTAGCACTATGATGATAGCCTCCAGTAAAGAATTATCCAAGGGGTTCCCTCCCAGTATCCAGTCAAAAAGATGAGACAGCCAAGGAGTAATTTGTTTACTAAAAAATTTATAAAAGTTAGGGGAATACCTGTCTGGCCCCGGAGCCTTGTCAGCTGCTAGTGTGGATATAGCCACTTGAATTTCCAGCTCTGAGATGGGGTCTACTATGGATTCTTATTGAGTCTGTATAAGGGAAGGGAGGGAGGTGAAGTGGTCGAAGGTACTGCTCCACAACCTCAGCGGTGGGTCTATTGAGCATAGGTTTATATAGCTCTTTGTAAAATTCCACAAATTCACCAGTAATCTCTTTGGGAGCAAGGCAAAGGCACATTGGGAACTTATACTGGGGATAATCCTGGAAGATTCTACCTGTTTCAGTCTTAATGCCAGGAGATGGCCTGCCTGTTCACCTTGATCAATATATTTCACTCCGATTTTTAAAATAGCATATTCAGCTTTCTCCCATAGGAGTGACCTGTATTGATCCCTCAGACCCACCAGTAACTGTCTTTCCTCTATACTGGTTGTAGGAGACAGTGAAGCTTCCAAAGTGCATATTCTGGATAGGAGTGAGAGGGATTTGTGTTCTCTTTCTCTCTTACATCGGGAGCCTCCCTAATGAATACTCCTCTTAGTACACACTTCAAGGCTCTCCACTCACAGCCTGGCCTTAGAGTTGAGTTCTGATTGACACTAGTATATTCTTCTATTTCCTGTGTAATGGTTTTTATAATTATGGGATATTTAAGGAGCTGATTATTCAGCTTCTATACAGAGTCTGGCGATAAATCTGGTGTAAGCAGTAGGTCACAGTTTACTACTGAGTGGTCTGAGATTACCCCGGAGGTTATCCCTGCTGACACTATCCCATGCAATAATGACTGGCTAATTAGAAAATAATCTATCTGGGATGATGTCTCGTGAACACTGGATCAGAATGTAAATTCCTTTAAAGTGGAATACAGTGTTCTCCATGGGTCCACCAGCCCCATGTGGTCTACTATCTCTCTGAGAGCACATTGTGCTGGGGAAAGGCCCTGTCTCTTGGGGACTGATTTATCTAAGTCAGACGAAAAAGGTAGATTCAAGTCTCCCCAATTATACAAGGATAGGCAGTATAGGGTGCCATTTTCTTTAATAAATTAGTAAAGAATTGGGGAGAGTCATTATTGGAACCATATGCACATCCCAACTATAAGGAGGTTCTCTCTAGAGTAACTTTCACAAATAAAAACCTTCCTTGTGGGTCCCTTATGATCTGTTCTGATTTAAAGGGTATGTTTCTAGCCACCAATATGGCTACCCCTCAACTCTGGGAGCTATCTCCTGAGTTAAAAACCTGGTCAACATATTTTCTATGGAGGAGGGTTCCCTCCAACTCCAATAGGTGAGTTTCTTGAAGAAGTATGAGTCCTGTTTGAGCAAGCTGATGTGCTTCAGCACCTGATAGTGTTTCAGTTTAGTTTGGAGCCCATGTACATTCCAAGACACAAGTTTCCTAAAGCTTGCCATGATCCCTTAAAACAATCTTTAGAACCTGTTGAGACCGTGGCCCAGATATTCAAAAGGGTTGCACATGGCGCAACAGTGTTGTGCCATGCGCAACCCACTGATGCACCCCGGAATTATATTCAAAAGGGAAAAGTGCACGGCACAAATCCTGATGAACCGGAGTGCATCAGTAATGTATGCAGGAGCAGGTGGGGGGCATGCCCATGCATACCCTGCACAGCCCAATATTCAGCCCGGGATGTGCAGAGCCATGCATGCACAACCCCTACCTGCACCAGCACAAAGTTGATCCAAAAAAAAAAGGAACAACTGATGGCCACCCACAGGTGAACTACCGCATTGCAGGGTGCAACACGGCAGCTGCCACCTGTGGGTGTACTCCAGAGTTCCTGCTGCATCTGGCGGCACCCCCCCATGCCCAATCGTGGGCATTTGTAATAAAAAAATGAATTCCCCAATATCCCTGGTGGTCCAGTGGATCGCTATCTGCCCAATTGTGGGCATCTGTAGAAATAAATAAAGCCAATATCCCTGGTGGTCCAGTGGACCGCTATCTGCCCGATCAGGGGCATATGTATAAAGTGGTCTGGGGTACCCCCTCCCCACCCGCCCACTGAGCCCCACCACCCCGCTCCCCAGTCAGCCAGCAGGTGGCAGCACCCACCACCTTCTGCCCTGCCACCCACGACTGACACCGTCGATTGGGCTGCCGCCCATTGGTTCTGAGTGTGAGCCAATGGGTGTGCATACTCTATACCCACATTCCAGATATGTGAATGAATCATTCACATATCTGGAATGTAATACATATGAGCTGCATGCCCATTGGCTCACACTGTGAACCAATGGGCGTGCAGACTTACCGACGGTGTCAGTCGGCAGGCGGCAGGGCAGCAGGTGGGTGGGGTGCTGCTGCCCACCGGCTGACTGGGGGGAGCAGGGCAGTGGGGCTCAGTGGGTGGGGAGGGGGGTACCCCAGACCACCTTATACATATGCCCATGATTGGGCAGATAGCGGTCCACTGAACCACCAGGGATATTGGCTTTATTTATTTCTACAGATGCCCGCAATTGGGCAGATAGCAGTCCACTGGACCACCAGGGATATAGGATGAATTCTGCTTTTATTTATACAGATGCCTGCGATCGGGCAGATAGCAGTCCACTGGACCACCAGGGATATTGGAAATAGTTATTTTATTTAATACAAATTCCCACAATCGGGCAGTCAGTGGTCCACTGGACCACCAGGGATATTGAACTGAATAGTTATTTCTTTTACTACAAATGCCCGCGATCGGGCTGGGGGGGCATCATTCCCCAATGGCTGCTGCCTGGCAGGGCACCAGGTGCAAGTCATTGGGGATCAGCACACCTGCATGCAAATGGGGCCCAATGACATGCAAATAGCCCCATGTGCACCTTGCATACATTATGGCCCCATTTGCATTTTAACTTTTGAATATCGTGGTTGCTGTGCATGGCGCAATGGAACTTGCGCTAGCACATCCCCATGCTTCACTCTGGCCACTTGCACTGGCACAGTGCCACTGCGCCATGCACACTGGGGGTGGCCAGGGTGTGATATTCAATGATGCTGAGCCATGGCACAGCTCCGTTGAATATTGCCAGTCCACACCCCTGCGCAGCCAAGTTGAGCTGCGCCCAAGCTTGCGCCACAGCCTGGCGCAGTTTGAATATCTGTGCCCGTATGTCCTGTTGCCTGAGAAGTCCCATATCCCTAGTGCCAAGCTGTCCCCCCTCCTCCTTCCCTGCTTCTATAGTGAAATGTCCCTCCTCTCCAATGCACAAAATCCATCTTTATTGTTCCATTTCCCTGTTCCCTCTAGCAGAGTACATCAGCAGTATCAATTTCCTTTTCCCTCTGATCATTTAATAGAGACTCACCAAGAGAGCCACCCATCCCCCACCCCTGTGTTTTATAGTACGCAATACCTTCTTCCAGGCAGCGTCCTCCCCTCCCTCAACCCCTCCTCGTTATTTCCAAAATTAGATAATGCAAAACTGCTGTATCCCTTATAGATTTAACTTGCCCTGTAAGAGGACTAACAGGAAACTAATGTGACTCTACCAAAACCTTGATCTAATACCCCCTTCTGTCCTAGTGATGTGATCAAATCATTTGGGGACTTTTGCTCATGACCTCTTTCCAAACTCCTTTGAAACCCTGCTAAAAAGTAAAGCAAAAATTATGGCTGACATGATCAAAATTAACAAGGTCCTCTTCTCAGAGTCATCTACTTCTTTTTCATGTCCTCTAATTGTCTCATTCCCTTGCAATGGTTCTTACTTGGTAAAACACCAACCTAAATAATAAACAACATTGGTTGTGCCACATTTCAGGCCTTTAAACTAAAATAATCTTCCCAGTTCATGCAGTGTTTCCTTCATAATGATGAACTATGCAGTCCCTGAAAGTTACATTCATGCCAGTAGTCTGATGACCTAGAGTCCAGCATAGTCTCAGAGTCACTGTCTGCACCTTGCAGACATGTTGTTACCCGCGTGTGGAGAAAAGGCAAATAAAAACATCTCTCATATATGGTAGTCCCCAACAGAAAATAAAATCCTTGAGTCCAAACAATACCGAACAGCTATGGTTGGTGATCATTTCCAAAAAAGGGAATAAAGTTGCTGTTCTGGCTCTCTACTAACAGTGTAGAAACAAGCACTGTACATCAGATTTACTGGAGCAGTCCATTGCAAACCTGTTCGTACATTCTTCTCATCTCTATGAAGCACAATTAACTGTAATTCCTTCTGTTTCCATATCAGGCTCTCACCCATCTCTAAAAAGGTTTGTGAGTAGTTTCCTAAATTAGATCTCTGCTGTTTTTGGGTCTTCTACAGGAGTTCATTTCCCCTTGATGGACACTTGTAGATTGGCTGGATACAACATCCAAAAACAGATGTTCGCTGCTAGTAACTTGGTCACCACCTTGTGAAATTTAGCTCTCGTCTGCCTCACTGATGGGGGGAGATCATGAGTAACACGGATTGGGGATCCCTCCCAGAGTACTTCCTTTAAGTGTTTGACTTTAGCCAGCAGATGTTGGAGTTCCTTATAATTCAGGATTTTGAAAATGAAAGTGCTGGGCTGAGCCCCTGGTGGTGGCATTGGTCTCAGAGCCTGATGAGCCCTCTCCACTATGTACTCAGCACCAAAGGGCGAAGGGCCTGCAATCTTCTGGATGAGCTTTTGTGCAAATAGAACTGCATTGGCTCCTTTTTCCCTCTCTGGTAGCCCAATAAAAACTACATTTTTACGTCGGCTTCTTCCTTCAAGATCTTCGACTTTGGCTTCCAACTTAGTTACTCATTGTCTCACAAGCACCATGGCAGGGTCAACTCTCTTCAATTCTTTCTCCACAGATATAATTCTTACTTCACAGTCTCCCATTCATTGAGCTAGTTCTTCAAGCTTTCCAGTCACCACTTTTGCCTCTTCAGCTAGGGATTGGACTTTGTCCCAAAAGGGATGGAATTCTTCAAGAAACTTCTACAATGATAGAGGAGTGGCCTTCGCAGTCACAGTGGTCCTCTTGGCCATGAGGTTGACTGGGCCTTTGCTTTTTTGGCAGCCTTTTCAGACATGATCGTCGGTGTGTGGTGCGGTGGAGCTGCTCGCTTTTCTACCTCCATGACCAGCTGGAGACTATGGATTTCCACAGATTGGCACACAGTCAGGTCACAGTACTCCAATAAAGCAAGTTAGCTAAAGAATCACACTAAAATGCCAAAGTTAAATGGATGTTTAGGGAGGGGTACCAAGAGTGCATGAGAAAGCGTCTACTCAGTCTGAGGCATCACATGATCCTCCTGGTCACTTAGCTGCCTGTTGGCTTCCTTGATGTAATCTTCTCACTTCAATAACACCACAGCAGAGCCTTTAGCAGCTTTTTTTATGACAATGTTATGGTTCAATTTTAGTGTTTGTATAGCCCTCCATTCCAGTGGAGAGAGGTTGTAATGGGCCTGTTTCTGCCTATTAAGAATCTCACCAGTAACTCTCTGGTGAAAGCAATGAATGTATTCGTCCAGTTTCTTATTATGGCCACTTGAGGGGGTAAACTCAGATGGTTTCTTTTTCTTATCCATTAAATTGTTATTGTTTGTGATTTCTTCACTGCCTATGATTTCTTCTCTGCCGTGAAAAAATTCATTAAGTCTCAATCTGCAGAAGTATTCCTCCATTTCACCACAAAACTGTATTCTGTCCAGAGGTTTAGTTGGGCAGAAAGTAAGGCCCTTATAAAGTACATTTAATTCCACAGTAGTCAGTGAGTGGGTGGACAAATTAACAACTGAAAGGTGCCCATCTGTGTGGCTTAGTTGTTCAGTCACTCTGTTCTGTTCTTCATGATTGTTAGGAAGCATGGTATGTTGAAAGGCATCTAACTTTCTGTTTTTAATGAGCATGGCTTTTCTTAAGGTTCTTTGGTAGTTCATGTATATCTCATGCAAGATGTGTGGAATAGGCTCACCAGACATCCTCTCCAGCATGGTAATTATTTCATCAAGCTATTTTTTCAAAAATGCTTTCTGGGCATATGAGCTGTGGATTCTGTGATTT
Source organism: Neoceratodus forsteri (assembly GCA_016271365.2). Taxonomy (NCBI): domain Eukaryota; kingdom Metazoa; phylum Chordata; order Ceratodontiformes; family Ceratodontidae; genus Neoceratodus; species Neoceratodus forsteri. Next base: position 755,425,956 of record CM028130.1, on the reverse strand, counting down.
CTCAATTTCTCAGAGGTCCTACGACAAAGTTGTTCAGCATGCGTAGAATTATCTGTGTTTCTCAGTGGATTCTAAATAGCTAGACCTTTAGGGATAATGTTATTCCTTTTGCACTGGGATAAAAAATAGATGTCACTGTCTAGCTGTGCCAGTTTCTTCTTAATGTTATGCAACTACAATGTCCCACAGTGAATTCCTGTATCTTCCATGTTGACAAACAAATGGTGTAATTGCTGTATTGGCCATTTTAAGAACAGATCCAGAAACAAATGATTTTGTACCTTTTTGTTGGACCAACATAGATGTTTCACAAAAAAGAACAAAGTACTCTAGCTTTCGGACCAACCAGGTCCTTCTTCAGAAGCTTTATGGCAGTTATTTAGAAAATCCCATACTATTAACATCTGGATAATGTTGAAAAAACAGAAATAATGCTCATTGTTTTAACACATACATTTAAAACATAACAGAAAATTACGTCAGAGAAGCTAATTAACACCAGTATGCTTTTAGCTGAGAAGCCTCAGAAGGGCAAAGGTTATCAAGAATTATCTAGAAGCAGAGAGCTCTTCTCACATAAACTATAAAATGTCTCAGTATACTTCAAGAAAGCATTCTGGTGATAAAAAAAAACTTGGGATACTATTCTGCCTAAAACATGTAAGATGAGCTTACAACTTTTATTGCAAGTGTCCTTGTGTTTTAAAGAACAGACAATGAAAGGCAAATTGCAGAAATGAGGCCTAACTGCAAGTTGAAAACAAGCTCCAAATTAAACATACACACATATACACATACATACATACATACACACATATATACATATATACATACATACGTACATACACACACTTATATACATGCATATATACATATACACATGTACATACACATAGACATATATATATATATTATGGTAGCATGGTAGTGCTACCATATTTAGGGTTGAGTAGCAC